>OX387186.1:10977951-12177951 GCA_947561395.2 Buxus sempervirens | reverse complement strand
TAGCAAGAAATCAATATCAACTTGACATCCAAAACACAAAAAAACAAACGAGTCATCAACAAGCCTGAAAACGAAAAGAATGGAGAGATCCCTTAAAAAAAAAAGTGAAAAATCAAGGCAATCTGCAATGTATTCATAAACGTAAGAAAACCACAATCAGGATCAGTTCTAGATTATAAATGAAGGAAACCCCTTCAGAACCGAACGCAATAAGCTTACTCAGTAAGCAAAAAAGAGTATCCGGAAAATGAAGAAAGAACGATCTCCAAATGAAAGTAATTTGGCATAAAACACTAAAATTATACAAACTTAGGCTGAAATCGAAAGGAATTCTTGAGCTTCACAAGCAAAGCATAAACTAAATCCGCTGTAAACCCTAGAAACACTAAGAACATCATTCGAACCAGTACCAGTTTCCACACCTAGAACTTATGAGAAGATCTCAACACAGAGCATCCAAAAACAAGATCACGTCGACGAAAAGATAGAAGCTCTCTCCGCAAACTCACAGGATTAACGAGCACTCCCAATCGATCGAGGAAGAAGGGAACCAATATATATCATCTAGTTTAAGAAAGGAGAGAGAGTGTTCGGTCTAACTAGACAGTTGGGTTAATATCTAACTGTAGTTAGTGCTTTAAATGCATGTTTAGGGATGTACGCGTTCACAGACAGCTCCGAGTCAAACCCGGAGATCTGCAGTCGTCAGATTTGAATCTAGTAAACGCTTTCCGCTTTACACGGATATGATAGAGACCGTTGGATCTGGTGAGCGTGAGACAATGTGGGTCCATACAAGTCGTAAATACTCCTTCAGCATGTACTGCCATGTATAACTTAGGATGAGACTTAGGTTTATTCTCTTGTTTTTTTTTTTTTCACGTAGCGAGGATACTGATCCATATCTATTATCTATTACCCTTATAAAAATACGAATCGCACCAAACAAAATGTTTGATTTTTGTCTTTTAATGAATTATAAAATATATTATAAAAGTCTTACAATGCTCTGCATTCCAACGTTTTGATATTTCGAAAAAGAGAAATGAATTCGGTAAAATTAGTTTTTAATGATGTTTTTACAAATAATTTAGATTCAGTCTCTATTTTTAGTAATTAAAAAATAATGATAATTTATACAAATAATTGAGAATGAGTGTTTATTCTATAAATGGTCGTAACAACCTTGCAATCATTTTTTTTAATCTTTTTTTAACAAACGATAAACAGAAGGCTTACCACTTCTTTTAAGGGTATTTTTGAAAGAAATTTTTACGCATATCAAAGTAAAACTCATTTTTAATTATTTTAAGATTCTATCACTTTTTCTACTCATTTTTAATTATTTTAAAATTCTATTTTTTCCTGATTGCCGAGAATTGAATGAAAATGTGCCGCTTTCTTTGACCTTCAATCAAAACTTTGGTTTTTTGTGATATTTTTTAAATATATTTTAGATTCAATCAGTCATTTCTTGGTAATTAAGAATTAATATCATTTTATTGTTTATGAATAATTTCTTTCAAAATAACCTCAAAAAGACTGAAAACTTCACTTGAAGGCAAATAAGTGAAAAGTTTTTCAAAGTCTTTTGAGGGTATTTTTGGAAGAAATTTTTTATAGACATTAAAATGGTATTGATTTTCAATTTCTATTACCCTTATAAAAATACGAATCGCACCAAACATTTTGTTTGATGTTTGTTCTTTAGTCAATTATAAAATTCTTTATTTACAAAAAGCACCGATTCAAACGTTTTAATATTATATATTATAATCCGAAAGAGAGAACCGCATTGGGGAAAATTACCCTTAAGAAACTTGTATAGAATTTGTTTTTTATTGTAGGTTAACAAGTCTTTCAAAGGTAATTTTGGAAGAAATTCGTTATGAATAATAAATTAAAACTTAATTTTATTTATTTTAAAAAGTATCACTAATTTCTAATTAATAAAGATTTAGGTGATAAATTAATTTCTAATTAATAAAGAAATTCGTTATAAATTATTTATTTTAAAAAGTATCACTAATTTCTAATTAATAAAGACTTAGGTGATTGAGTCTGGGTTATTTTATACCCAACGAATCAGATTAGTGTTCAAGGTCTCTCCTTAATAAAATTTTAGTTATTGAACTACTATTACATGCTTTAACATAAAAAAAAATGATGAATTTCATTTTGTCATATAAATAAATATGAAAAGCTGTCTCTATTTCACCTAGATATCTTAGACGTTGTCATTCTTAAGCTATAAATTCTTGTTTGGAGAAAGTTTTATAAGTTTCACCTAAATAGTGATACAATATTTAAGAATAATTAGTTTGAAGTTATTCTACTATCGTGCGCTTAAGCAGAAATAAAAAATAACATTTAAGAATAAATACTTCCAAGTTATTCTTTTAAAAGTTATCACCATATTAGTATGCTATGTGAAAAACCACAAATCCAAAAAGACAAAATAGAAGCTAACCAAATCCAGCTATTCAAATCAATAAACTTTTCTATGTCTTTATTTCCTTCATTTTTATCTAATAGTTATATTTTTTTTTATAATACATAAGCCAATATTACAACGTGCACGTGCTGGGCACGTGCCTCCCCCCCCCCCCCCACCTAGTCTATATTTATATCTCTATACTATATATAACGAGAATAGGTCCTAGGAAGCATGCCAATTTATATGTATCCCAAAAACCCTTACCGTGGTTGTAAAGGCATTATTAATATTAGTGGGGGTGCATGTGTAATGCTGCACGTAAAAGGAGGGAATAGTTTTGGAAGTATCCAGATTTTAAATGTGAAGACCAAGTTTTAACCATTTTAACCTTATATTAATGACGCCTTTACAATGAACAATAAGAGCTTTTTGGAGAAGTCGTGCATAGCTGTTGGCATGCTTACCAAAGGACCTATTCTCGTTATATATAGTATAGATAAGGTTAAAATAATCAAAACTCTATCTATTCACGTGAGACTTTTGGATCGAAGGTTTTTATGGATAGTTATTAATAAGATAGCTATTGATAGACAGCTAATTTTCTTTGAAATCTTTTTATAAATTTTTGAAGGATTATGTATGACAATGAGAAGGTGAATATTCTCGGGACTTTACTCATTTTATATATGTTTTTAAGGCAAATGAAAGGCGAATATTCTCCAGACTTTGCTTTACTTATTTTATATATGTTTTTAGGGCAAATGAGATTTTTATGCTCAAATGATAAGAGATATAGGCTTCGTTTGGTAAAGCTTTTGCTTTCTTGCTTTTGAAAGCAAGAAAGCAAAAAAGAACTTTTCTACTTTTCAGAAGATCTTTTGTTGGAGTAAAGCTGTTTGGTAAACTTTTGTTTTGCTGATAAAAAACAAAAAGCTTGTTTGGTAACCACAGTAGCATATAAATTGCTTTTATACTATCATATAAAACTACCGTAAACAGTTGATGCATTCTAGTTAAAAATATACTCGACGTATATTGTAATGGGTTGAGCAATAATCAGGTCGGTTCAAATTGAATCTATTTATTGGTGGGTTGGGAAAACCCAAAACCAAACCCAACTCGTCAATAATTGAGTTCAATCCACCAACCCGATTAAAATTTTTTATTTTTTAATTATAAAAATACACTAATAGAAAAATAACATGAATTAGTGATACAATTTAGGGTTAAACGGGTCATTATCGAATTAAATGTGCCATTGTCCAATTAAACGAGTCATTATCAGGTTAAACAGATAATTATTGAGTTAAGTTGGTCATTATCGGGTTAAACGGGCCATTACCATGTTAAACGGGTCATTATCTGGTTGAACAGATCATTATCGGGTTAAGCGGATCATTATCGGGTTAAACGGGTCATTATCGAGTTGAGCAAGTCATTATCGAGTTTAACGGGTCATTGTTGGATTGAACGGATCATTATTGGGTTAAGCGGGTCATTATCGGGTTAAACATGTCATTATCGGGTTTAACAGGTCATTATCGGGTTGAATGGATCATTATCGGGTTCATCGGGTCATTATCAGGTTAAACGGGTCATTATCAGGTTAAACGAATCATTGTCAGGTTAAGCGGGTCATATCGAGTTGAATAAATCATTATCGGGTTAAACGGGTCATTATCGGGTTAAAAGGGTCATTATTGAGTTAAACAGGTCATTGGACATGATAGATCAATTTTTTCCCGGTTTAGTTTTGTGCATAGGTTTTAGAAGCAAGAAAGCAAATTTATGATTAAAATGAGAAGCAACATTTCTATGCTTCTTTTGAAAAGCTATGAAATTGTTTTTTTGCTTCTTATAAATTGCTTCATGTGTACATAACCAAACATCACTTTTGCTTCCGAAAGTAATTTTTTGCTTTCAAAAGCAAAAAGTACTTCTGAAAAGCGTTACCAAACAGTACCATAGGCTTCTTCGAATTTCAAAAGGATCTAGTTCTCTTATTCGTTAACCTTGAAAACAATTGAAACTTGTCATATGTATTTTAAATCATTTGAATATCGCACTAGCTTCTTGTGTCTCTCCTTCTTGATACTGGCGGGGTGCACATGCATAGTGGAATTCTTAAAGGGTCTCTTTTGGAAATTGAAAAAGGAAAAAGACAAAATTACCTATTTAAGACAAAACGACATAAAAGGGCTATTTTAGGAAAAAAAAAAGTTAGTTTGGCACACTTCCCTTGGGGCGCCTCGCGTTATGTATAGTATAGATATTAGATTTCATTCATGGGTAAGCCTTTTAGGCTTCTGCTTTTATTTATATGTATTTCAAATCATTTGAGTTCCCATTGTCAAAAAACAAGAAATTGGCTTTGAAATCAGTTACCAAGCAGCCTCTTAATAATCCAAGGTTCCACAAAGTGGTATAGCATGCAAATGTAAAGAGATACCCTTATATAATTTCATGGCAAGACAGTTACTCCAAAATTTGCAAATAAGAGTGATGGCTGTGAAATGAGCAGGTCATATTAGGGAACCACCACAAAAGGGATGATGATAGATGTGAAGATGATTCTCATGATATGCAGATGTGCTGGAGATAACTTCCACGATCCGACACTCTGGAATAGTTAGGTAGCCGATCACTTCAGCGTCAAGGCAATATCATTACTCATTCCTTCATGCACAAGCAGATCTTGAGTCTGAATTAAATGGGAATTCCCCCCTCCAAGAAAAGAACTTTAGTTCCCTCACAGAAAACTTGAGTGACACAAAAATTCCAACTTGAAGATGACTTTGGGGGAGAACATTGGCTATTTTAAATTTTGAACTGAAACTAGTGTAGAACAAGTATTTTATAGCAGTAATTCAATCCAAAACTTTGTTTTCTAGGTACAATTGGAAGACACTAAACTCCAGAAGGGCAGTTTACACATTGTAGGAGTGTTTTCACACAACCATCTTAAGACTCTCACATGCTACAAGTCATAGTACAGATTTGTGACCAGCTCTCAACTGGTAGTGAATCTAATGCAGGTTGCAAAGCATTTAAAAACATTCTTTGCTCATTCCCCATCCAAATTTATTGATTGTAAGATGAAAAAAGAACAAGATTTCAGACTTCCCCATCAACAGGATTGTTGAAGGTGAAGTCTGAAATCTATTCCACTTCAAAGTGAACCAAAATACAGAGGATTGTCTAAAAGACAAGCTAGGACAGGTTGCAAACCTTTTCAAGCTTTATCATCAATGCAAGTAATTTGGTATGGGCATATCTATGTATATACCATTGAAATCAGTATTTATTTTTCTTGCAATGTTAACTATTTTGCATAAGAGAACTTACTTGGAGCTTAAAAAATTGGAAGTTACATTATAGGAAAGCAAGGTTATTATGTGCGAGAGAGAGAGAGAGAGAGAGAGAGAGAGAGAGAGAGAGAGAGAGTTTAAGTATACAAAAGAAAAATGTGTATAGAGGAAAAATTCTTAAAAATTAAAAATTAAAGGTTTTAAAAGTGTTATTGCTGTAATTAGAGTAAGATCAGGACAAATTTGAGTGGGATTTACTAATTCTTTTATATTTTAACCAGGATTTACTAATTCATTTGTATTTTAAGGAATGCAAATCCTTTGCATTTGAGTATTGGAAGAGGGAAGGCTAGTGAGCCTCCATCACTCAAATGAGACTACTGCTCATCCATGAATCTCTCGAATATCACAATTTCAAATTCCATTATTTAACATTTACTACAAAAGACCTTAAACAATAAATTTCTAAATCTAAAACATTAAAAATAAAACTATAACAAAGGTAGCTAATGCCAACAATATGAATTCTATATTGAAACATATTTGGCGACTGACAAGCAACTAGACAGCTCTTATAAAGTCAAATCATGATGAATATATATATATTATGTTTTGCTATGGTGTATTAGTTCTAACTCTACAATTATTTTATAACGAGAATTTTGTAAATTAATAAAAACTATATGAAGGGTGGGTTACCTCATCAACGAACTTCTCCATGATTATCGAAGTAACGAGTGGGCTACAGTAGCAGATCTCCTTGATATTAAGCCAATCAAATCATCTTAAATTATGTCAAAAGTTTATTTTTTTCAGTTCATTTATTATTTAGTGTGACTTGTAAGTTTAATTCATTGTGGGAGTTCCAAAGCTTCTCATTTAAGCACATGGTATTTATCCTCGCCTTCAAAATCTTATTGATAACTTCAATCAAAATAGTGATACCTAGATCTCTCCCATACATTCCAATGTTTACAATTGATTTATCATCTAGTCTTGAAGCCTTTTTTGTTTTCCTTTTGGCTAACGCTCAATCAGTCACCTATACTAAATATATAATAATGTTCTATTTTGGCCCAAAACACTATTGTCTCCACCTGGTCAGAAGCTCCATAAATTCATCACTCAAATCTTTTTTAACAGTTTTCCTTTGCAATACAACATCTTGTACATTGACAATTCCAAGCACGGGAAAGGACAAATGATTCAACAGTTAGCAAGCAGCATAAAATATAGTTCCTACAAATCTGAAATCCCTCAAAATATCTATGATCTCTTCTTAAAAGACAAACTGAATATCTAGTAAAGTTAAGTAGTTAAATTTGAGTTACTATTGTTTGTGCCCATTAGCTTTACAACTTCATTTAAGTATTAATGACAAAAGATCCCAAAAAACACTGTTTAAACTAAACAGCATATTCAGTTGCAGAACAACTCTGCAACCATTAATGCCATTGTATCTGCAAAGGCAATAGTGCCTCTTTCATTTCCAATATTGCTATCATATTTGCTACATATGAGAATCAACCATGATCTGAAAAGAAGAAAGCATATATCGAAAAATGACTTTAGAAAAAATTAACCACATTTTCAAAGAATAAAAGTTATTGTAAACAACATATACAGGATACTTGGAATCCTAATTGGTTGATTATCTCTCTTTCCTCCCTGCTAAAATCATTGAGATCTGTAGCCCCCTGCTGAATGCCTGATTGAAAAGCAAACGTGTCTGGAACTCTGACATGAAGGGGAACCATGATAAGACGGCAATGGGCACGAACAGTATGGTTCCCATCACATATTCATATGTTCTTCCAAGCTCCTTTACGGAGTCCCATAATCCAATATGTCTCAACAATGGTTTGCATGCTTGGCCAATCTTGTGAGGACAATGAAGATAAAATCACTTTAGTGGATTCCGCATTTTATTCATAGAGTTAATAAAAATCATGTGATATAAACATATTGTTGATATGAGCTATAGGTTATCATTTATAAGTTAAAATATGTAATCCTAATTTAATTAACAAATAACAAATACCTATAATAATTTTTGCATGTCTTAAATGGCAAAATGTAATAACCCAAGTTAGCATTGTTTTATATTTGTCTATCCTTGATGAAGTTGATTTGAATGCTAATGTTATTGTGCACCATAAACATTTGTTTTATTACAATTTTCTAATTACTAGTTGATTGCATTAGTAAGATTTAATTGTAATTATTTGATGTCTATATTTGTAATTGGCCAAGAGTATATTATTTACTCCTGCTATATCTTATCTTAATGAATTAGTTGCTTAAGTAAATTAACTAATTTTATTTAAGCTGTTGTAACTTAAGACTTGAATGATGTGAATGTTGGGGACAAGTGCCACACATTTTCAAGACACCACACCTAGACCTTGCCACCTCTTAGAGAGGGGTTGACACTTGTCAACCCACTCACTAAGACTAATTAAGTTCTACTTAGCTTAATTAATCTCATGTAGGCATTTGTAAAGGGTACAAGGAAATAAGACAAACTAAAGACAAAATTGCAAAAAAGAGAAGAAGCAGAAGAGTAGGAGAAAAAAGAGAACAGCAAGAACAGAAGTTCAGAAGAAGGTTACAAAAGAGCAGAAACTGCCCCAAACAAGTTAGTTAATAATATGGTTATACTCTGTCATTATGTATATATCTATTTTATTCTTTACAAATCTACTGTACCATTAGAACTGTTGAGGGTTTTCAAACCCATAAATCAGTAATAATACTGCAGTTTTTCTGATCTGGTAAACATATCTAAACCTGTAAATTAGTAATTGAAATTTTCTTAAGTGTAGAAGTTGTTTACACCTGTAAATTAATTATATTACTAAACTTTTCTGATCTGTTGAGACTATTGAAACTGGTAAGCTAATTACGTAGGTATAACGCTGTACTTTTCTAAATCAGCAAATGAATGACATGGTTAAAATTCTGTACTTTTCCCAGTCTGTAAATTGATTATATAGTTTTTACTTAGGTACTTTCTGAGTTGTTGAAAATATCTAAACCTGTGCTGTTGGACTTTTCTGGACTACTGGAAGTATCCAAACTGGAAAATTTATTATATCCTTCTGCTGATTTTACTTCAAGCTTTGTTTCTTAGATTTTACATGCCATTTATATGTAGTTAATTATTTTATACGGTATACGTTTCATGCTATGCAAGTCTGTTATCATATTTCGGACTATTGAGATTACTCATAAGGATTTCTGCTATATTTTAAATTATGAAACAATTTTTAAGCAATTGATATCCTACTAGTCTATAATTGCTAATTAAACTCAGATTATTTGGGAATTATATTATGTGTAGACATGATTTCGATACATGTGATCTTTACATGATTTTATTGAATGAAAATCAATGTTAGTAAGCTAATGGAAACCCTTGTAAGCGGTCTATCTAGCTTCATTGATCATGAGGTAATTAAATATCCGTTATCTACCATTGTTATGAACCTTGGTTTAGTGTGTAACTCTTGGTATAACATATGTTATTTAATTGTTATCTTTGCCTTTCATGGTAAAGTGAATATTAATATGAGCCTTCAAGGCCAGTAAACCAAGTACTTTCACAGGCTATCACAACATGGTATTCGTGCCATTGGATCCAAGATCGGTGGCCTTACCTAATTAGGGAATGGCATCAGAGGATTCATGCCGATTTATGCAATTTTATCTTACTGATTAATGCATGCAAAACCATGTTTTATCAAACCTGATTCCATTAATTTCTAAGTTTGTTCGACTAATATAATATCACAGTACCTTCGTTATTAGAACTTTTATTAGTTATTTTGCCATAATATAAGTTTTAGTATCATTACACAACAGAATTTCAAATATTGTCTTCTTTGGTCTATATTATTTATTCGTTTCATGACTTGATTTAGGAAGAGAATTTTTTGATAAATATAACCATATAATATCTAAATGAGTTAAGACTCTCTGTTTCAACTAATGATAGTGCAAGTTGAGATCAGAGTTAGCCATTTCGCAATATTTTGGCGAAATTTCGGCTTTTGCAAGGTCAGGGACATGAAATGTATGGGGAAAATGAGATTTCCCTAGTTTCCCTGATTTAGGCGAAATTTTACGAAATGTCGGCAAAATTTGGTGAAATCTGGCAAAATTTCCCTAGATTTCCCCCTATATGCATTTATTATGAATGTATTAAACCAAAAAATACAAGAAAAGTAAAAAAAAAACAATAAAACACATATTTCTCCTCACTGGGGAAATGTGGCGAAATATTTCCTGATTTCGGCAATATTTCAGTGGAATTTCTCGAGATTTCCCCATATATGCATTTATTATGAATGTATTAAACCAAAAAATAAAAGAAAAGTTAAAAAAACAATAAAACATATATTTCCCCTCACTGGGGAAATTGACGAAATATTTCCTGATTTCGGCAATAGTTCAGTGGAATTTCTCGAAATTTCCCTAGAGCTCCCCTAGGGAAATGTTGGCGAAATGCAAAATTTCCATCCTTGGTTGAGATCCAAAGATCGGAGGGTTCAAAGAAAGAGCAAGTCTTGGTCCATATAGCAGTTCTTACTGTTCTCTTCTGTTATTATGAGTATTTTGTATGATTTACATGTTGTAAATACCTAGTGTGGGATAATTTTGTTTTGGGACTTTTGTTATATTATTACCTAAGCTTCCTTAGTAGTTGATACTTCCTTTTCATTGTATTTTGCGATAATTTGATCTTATGATGGTTGTCTTGATTAGAAATTTTACGAAATTATCTTTTGGAGTTAGGGGTAGTGTCATGACACAAAAGATTTAATATAAGAATATGGTGTATATTCCTTAAAAGTAAAAAGGACTATAAGCCGATGTAGGTGCCATTGAAGTAGCTTTCTGGGAGGAATAGACCAAACATTTTGCATTTTTACACAAAATGTCAGCTTAAAATTAAGGAAAATTATGAGAAAGGCCTTCCTCTAAGAGCCTTTTCTCTTTAGCCTGTACTACAAATTATAAGGCATGTAGACCTCATTTTCAAAAAGTTTTAGAGATAATTATTTGCAGCTATCCACTAATTTAGTGCTTGTATGCCTCGATCATTATGCTTATATCCATTGATGGATATGCTAATAAGCATCATTGATGTTGCTAGCAATTCGATGATTTGAGTTTTCAATTACTATTGCTTTTGCTGGTGTTCACTAATGATTAGCTTGTAGTCACACTTTCATTGCAATCGATTGCAATTCACTATTTTAATGCTTGTATGCCTCAATTGTTACACTTGTAACCACTGATGGATATGCTAGTCAACATCCATGATTTTGCTTGCAGTTTGATTATTTGGGTCTGCAATCATTGATGCCTTTGCTAGTATCCACTGATGGATTAGCTAGTGTCCTTCGATGGTTATAATTGTAACCATTATTGCATTTTCTTACAATCGGCATGTGAGGTTTTTCTCTAAAATTTTTAAATATAAGACTTTTAGGCTTCATAGTTTATAGACCTAACGAGAAAAGGCTCTCCAAAAGGAGGCCTTTCTCATAATTTTCTGTTGTGTATGTGACTTGAATTAAGTAAATATTATGATACGGGCCATACTGTGCACTCAGCCCACAAAAAGGAAAGGCAGAATACTTTGTATCTTTTGTGGATGACTATTCCAGGAAGGTATGGGTTTACTTTATGAAGCATAAATCTGAAGTATTCGAGATCTTCAGGAGATGGAAGGCAGATGTTGAAAAGCAAACAGGCAAACAGCTGAAATGTATCAGATCAGACAATGGAATAGAATACAAGCATACAGAATTCATGGAGTATTGCCAAAATGAAGGAATTGCCAGGCATTTTACGAACAAGGGGACTCCGCAACAAAATGGAGTGGTAGAAAGAATGAACAGAACACTCTTGGAGAGGGCTAGAAGCATGAGATTACTTGCTGGTCTTGATAAGTCATTTTGGGCTGAAGCTGTCAACATGGCTTGCAACATAATTAACAGGTCACCCTATACAACTATTGACTTCAAGACCCCAGAGGAGGTATGGACAGGAAAACATGCAGACTATTCTATGTTGAAGATTTTTGGATGTCCAGCATATGCCCACATTCAAAGTACAGAGAGGAGCAAGCTTGATTCTAAATCAAAGAAATGCATCTTTATTGGGTTTGAGAAAGGTGTAAAGGGATACAAGCTATGGGATCCTAAATCTAAGAAGGTGTTCACTAGTAGATATGTGGTCTTTGATGAAGCACACTTGCTGAAACATGGAAAGCAGAATGATGCAATAGCACAACTAGATGACCATCAAGAAAAGGGTACACTTCGTGTTGAGGTGGAGCTAGATGATACAGTTGAGTATGAAGAGCATTGTGATATGCCTTAAGGAGAGTCATCTAGTGAACAAGAGAATTATATCATTGCAAGGGATAGACAAAGAAGGGAAAAGAAAGCACCTGTCAGGTATGGCTTTGATGATATGGTTTCTTTTGCTCTCATTACTGCACCTGGATATCCATGTTCATTTCAGGAAGCCATGAATTCTGAAGATAATAATAAATGGATGACTGCTATGAATGAGGAGATGGAGTCCCTACACATGAACAAGACTTGGGAGTTGACAGGACTACCTAAAGGAAAGAAGGCAATTGGTTGCAGGTGGATATACAGAAAGAAAGAAGCTATAGTTAAAGGTGAACCTGAACGGTATAAGGCACGTTTGGTTGCAAAAGGTTATGCACAAAAGGAAGGGATTGACTTCAATGAGATCTTTGCACCAGTTGTGAAACATACTTTAATAAGAATTCTGTTAGCCATGGTAGCCAAGTTCAATCTTGAATTGGTACAACTTGATGTGAAGACAGCTTTTCTTCATGGAGAATTGGAAGAGCAGATATACATGCAATAACCTGAAGGATTCAAAGAACCAGGGAAGGAGAACCTTGTTTGCAAGTTGAAGAGGTCTCTCTATGGTCTGAAACAGTCTCCAAGACATTGGAACAAACGATTTGAATTGTTTATGACGAAGAATGGCTACACTAGATGTGAGTATGACCGTTGTGTTTACTTTAAAGTTCTTCGTAATGGTTCCTACATATATCTGTTGCTGTATGTGGATGACATGTTAATTGCTGCAAAGAATATGTCTGATATTAATATGTTGAAATCCATGTTAGGAGATGAATTTGACATGAAGTGTTTAAGACATGCTAGAAAAATACTTGGCATGGAAATCCACAGAAATAGGCAACAAGGGAGGTTGTGGCTTTCACAAGGAAATTACATAGAGAAGGTTTTAGAAAGATTTAATATGAACAAATCAAAACCTGTTTGCACACCTCTTGCTGCACATTTTAGGTTGAGTGTAGGATTGTGTCCTATTGAAGAAGAGAAAACTGAGATGTCTCATGTTCCTTATGCCAGTGCAGTGGGCAGTTTGATGTATGCCATTGCATGTACAAGACCTGACATAGCTCATGCAGTGAGCATGGTTAGTAGATACATGGCAAACCCAGGGAAAGAACATTGGAGTATAGTGAAATGGATTTTCAGATATTTGAATAGAACTAAGAACCTTGGTATTCTATTTGAGAAGAGTGAATCTTCAAATCATGTAGCTGGTTATGTAGATTCTGACTTTGCAGGAGATCTGGATAAAGGGAAGTCTTCTACAGGGTATGTATTCACACTCATAGGAGGGGCAATCAGTTGGAGGTCTGTACTTCAAGGGGTAGTTGCTTTATCAACAACAGAGGTTGAATACATGGCTGCCTTGGAAGCAGCAAAGGAAGTTGTATGGTTGAAAGGGCTGGTTAATGAACTTGGCATGAATCAAGAAAGTATACGGATTGAATCCGACTGCCAGAGTGCTATTCACTTAGCAAAGAACAAAGTTTATCATGCAAGAACTAAACACATTGTAGTGAAATACCACAAAATCAGAGAATATATCTCAGAAAGGGAAATTCATCTTTGTAAGGTGAATACAAAGGACAATGCTGCAGACATGTTAACCAAGGTGCTACCAACAGAGAAGTTCAAGTATTGCTTGAGCTTAATCAACTTACTCAGACATTGAGGAGACACCACTTATAATGGGTGTGGAGTTGCACTGTCAAGAAAACAATGCAGGAAGGAAGGGTGTGCAGAAGATTGACATGATTCAAGTCAAGGTGGAGATTTGTTGTGTATGTGACTTGAATTAAGTCAATATTATGAGGGGTATTTATGTAACTTGGGCGTCCCTTGTATAAAACCCAAGAGTTAGGGTTTCTGGTCGTTGTTGAGAGAATACGTTGTATTTCGGCCAGGAGACAGTTGTGTGTCTTGTAACCCTATTTTTACAGATTAAGGAACCCCATCATCCGTGGACGTAGGCATTCTTGCCGAACCACGTAAATCTTGTCTCTTGTTTACTTTGTTTTCTGTTTCGTTTATTGTTGCCATTCTATTTCTAACAATTTTCATAAAATTAAATCTGCATTTTCATGTTGACAGCCTGAGGTTTATAGTCCCAAATAGCGTAATATATAAAGTAAATAAATATAGTTACTTCATCAGCATTCTCTATATAGAATTCAATAATAATAGTATAACTAACAGATGGCAAATGCTATGCACGTGCATTTTAATTGATGAGTATGCTCATGCATTTTGAATGGTGAGTTTTTATTGATAATAGTTATTGCATAGAGAATAGAAGGGTAATTTGTTTCAAATGATTGCTTTTAAAAGGTCACTAGGCAACTGAATGGAAAGGAGAAATTGGTCATGCAAAAAATTGGTCAACTACATGAATGCATGTACAATTGACTATATCAATGCAATATTTAACATAAGACAATATAATAAAATTCCAAGTAGGCTAGGTTGTATTTTAAGGTAAGCTATGTTAACAATCCTAATTTCATATGGATTTCACATGAAGAAAATAATTTGTAGATCCATATTACCCCACTTACATATACTAAGATTTTTTTTTTTTTTTTGATAAGATATACTAAGTTTCAACAAACATATTTGCTGCATGAGAAATAAATTTTCCATTGATATGTTGTTTTTCTTGAAGAGAACTTTAAAAGATATAAATGATTTGATGGCCACTCATGTGAAAAATAGTGCATATTGGGGGTTGAACAATAGTCCATGCAGCCCACTCAGAAAGTCCCAGAAAAGAGGAAAATCTAAACTTTCCAACTAATTGTTCTATATGGCAGAAAAATCAGATGCTTCACTAGGTAGCTGAGCCTGGTAAGACCATGGTTCAAAATATTATGCTGATGTGCCATATCGACCGATCCCAAAATGGATATGTATCGAGACACGTATTGGATACACATAATATGCTATAAAATGGTGGATACACATGAAAGATAATCAATACATGAAACAAAACCTATTTAGATTGAAAGACAAGCAAAAAATAAAAAATAAAAATAGAAATAAACATGTTTCTCATATAACAGGCCTATAAAAACAATATATATTGATATGGAAACAAATCAACATATGCGTAGATGAATGAAGACTTTAGGAAAATTTAATTAAAGATAAACAAAAGCCATCATTTACTAAATAAACAAATATAATTTCTAATGTTATAGAATATGTGCTTGTGTATGTGTCTATGTCTGTGTGAGTACACAATAATAAATTTTTATGATTTTTTACCGTTCAAATATATTTTTAATTACATACGTAGATAAAATATAATTATCTAATATTACATAACATATATACATATACATACATATACATATATATATATATATATATATATATATATATATATATATATATATATATATATATACATACATACATATATATATATATATATATATATATATATATATACTTATTTACATTTATATTTAATATATAGTTTTTATTTATATATGTATACATATTTATAATTTTTTCAATTATATATCTAATTAGAATATAATTATACAATCATATATAATGTAGTGTGTGTATATATATATATATAGATATTTATATTATTATATAATTTATATACGACAATTTTTTCTTTTTCTTTTAGATAAAAGTAACCCTTTTGTATAAAAGAGACTCTCTCTTCTATATAAAAAGGGGTCCTTCAGTCTCCTGACATGAGAAGACTTGAGAGCTCAAGACAGACGAGACACGAAGAGGGCGACAAACCAGCAAACCAGGTATGCCACCCCCTCCTCATCTTTCGCCCTTCTCTCTCTCTCTCTTGCCGCCAGCGACTCCCCTCTCTCTGTTGCCTCTTCCATTTCTATTTATTCACTTGCCTCTCTCTCTCTCTCTCGCCTCTCCCCTTGTTCCCTATCCTCTGTCTCCTTTATCAGTGTTTTTTTTTTAGGTTTCGAGTTTCAACCGTATCTGACTGTATTGATATAGTCAACGTATCGACTGTATTGATTGTATCAATCAGTGTATTGACTGTATCGATTGATACATTTGCTCAACGAAAAAAAAACAGATAAACGACATGATACAATATTCAGTACTATGATAAGACAGACCAGAAAATCTTTCACCTGCAAGTAGTTATCCAATTAATGACTACTAATTTCCTATTAGAACGAGGTTCTCATTCAGGCCAAAACGTCACCTGGGCGGTTGCCCTTCTGCCAAGTTGACGGCCAAGAAACCTAGATGGGCACTTAGTTCCAGTTTGTGTAAGGCTAGAACTTCCTGGAATTTATAGAAGGATGAAGTCACCTAGATGTCCAGGAAAGCGGCTTATACAGTACTTTCTTGGTTGTATCAATAGTGTAAGAGATGGAAGGATTAAGCATGTTGGAATCTAAAATCGCATAGAATAAAACAACTTTTGAACTATTGCAAAGTTTCCCTTGTAGAGTAAAGACAGTTATAAATGGCACTTACAAGAAGAAGGGCCCACCCTGTGGGCATGAAGGCAAGTATGCCAGCAAACAAGTCTGATAAAGTGAGGCCACAGACTACAAATAAGACAGTCATGACTGATATGAAGCCGAGGAATAGAAGAACTTTAAGAATCCTGAACATAAGCTGAAAGTCTGTACCAAATCTTCGTCTACCCATTGATACCATCTGAACAGAAAAATGTAGAACATGTAGCAAGCATCAGAATGTAATAAGAGTTCACAATAGAAGCACTATACTCGGTTCTAGTTTGTATTTTGTCCATATTTCTGTGTGAGAGAGAAGCAAGTGCTCCTATATGGGATTAGAACTTACCAATTTCCGTTCTAATCCAACTATATTCCATGGTAAAACAAGCAGACTACTGTGCACAACAATCAGAAAATTGGATTCACTCTAATGTACATAAACTTCAAAAGACCCAGGCAAATTTTACATTCACATCATACAGGAAAAGTATGCATTTGCAATAAATCCTTTATATTTGTGAATGTAATTCACATACCTTCAGAACCAACATCACAGTTGCCATAACTAGCCAAGAAAGTCCATACACCTAAAAGGAAAATGTAGAGATTATTAGGTGTGGGCAGCATGCATGACTTGATCATAGATAAATTTAGCAGAGCTTAACAGTTTCTGTATAAGATTGTACCAGTAAACTCTTGCTGTGATGAGCTATGTTAAGATGGTACACGATTCCATACTGGTATATCAAGAAGCGACAAGCAAGAATTATTTCAAGCAATCGACCTCTGATGCTCGTGTGTTTCAAGTGCTCCTGCTCACCATCCCACCATGATTCCCAACTTTTATCAGGTGGGATACCAATGCCACCACGATTTCCCATCCATCTTTTCCAGTCTGTCCAGTCATCAACAGTCTTTTGCCACTCAAATCCAGAAGGATTGAAAACAAAAGGAGCAAATAACCACGAAGCAACCAAGAACCACATGGAGATCGTGATGAACAAATACAGGTTTGAGCTACGGTATGAACTTCCATAGACTTCATAAATAACTAATAATATTACCAACTCCAAACCCTTAACGAAGTGACTTCTTGAGTAGAATCTATAATTATCTGCAAACTTTGCATGAAACACAACAAATCCTCGACCAGTACCTATATATTTAGCACCTCCATGCATTATTGTTCTCCCATAATAATGCGCTTTCGTTCCAAGCTGGAAAGTAAAAAATACAGAGGCCAACTGCAGCTGCATAATTACAAAATCACCTATGGCAGTCCGAAACCCTCTTTCTAGGCCGATTTCCATTACCATAGGCAGCACCATTAAAAAACCCAGCTGAAAGATAGACTGGGTGGCTAAAGCCGATTCAAGAGCCTTATTGTTATGGATTCTTGGTTCTTCAAGAATTGCTCTTTCTAGACCGCTCAAAACCAGATATAAACGCCCATATAGGAATAAATAGACAGTAAGCACAGTGATCTGGAAAAAAAAAAGGGTTAAGGTTCTCAGAAAGTGTTTCTAATCTATGAAGTATGAACACATTGAACATTCTTTGGAAAGAGAATCCATACACTGTAAGTTGAAAGAACTAGGTGGCATCCTATTTTGTTCCCTCTATAATTAAGTATGGGATGGAATAATATCCCCAACCTTAAAAAGAGCTGAAGATCATATAAAGCTCAACACCTAAATTTATGATTAAATCCTCAAAAGGATAATGTAGGTAATACAAATGCCCTAAAATGAATCAAAAACAAGTTTAACCAATTTGATAAATCAAGATTACCTTATGGTTTGGCTCCCTTTCCATATTTGCCCAGATTGAAAAGATAGGAGATAACAGCAAATATAAAGAATGGTTTACTAAGAAAAGCACCCTTTACTAAATATATGACATGAAACCAGTAAACTCTTGCTGTGATGAGCTAATCGTATAACACTAGCCAAGGAAGGATTCCAGACACGTTCTGCCTATCATAATTATGGAAGTATTGAAGTGAACTAGGTATGAAGGGAAGAAACAAAACAAAATAATACTGAAGATTGCATATAAAAACATACCATGCTACTAAAGTAGAAGCCAACAGTGGTGAAATAGAATGAAAGCATTCTGTAGAAATCAAATCGGCGTCCTAGTCGATAAACATCCCGGCTTAATGTTTGCTCTGCATTTCCTTTTGCAACCTTCCCCTCGAAAGATGATATTTGATTCATTCCCACGTCACGACCCTTGCCAACTTGGATGTATTCATGATGAGTTATGTATCCACCACGTAGAGTTGAATTATAACCTGGCAGAAATTTGAACAATTAACCGTCTGATGGCCCATTTCGGTTAGTTGTAGTTTAGACTCAAAATTTACCTGCAAATATATCCTCGCTTAAATTTATAACTTTGGAAGCTTTGCTTATGCCACCCCTTGTTATATGAAAGATTCTGTCAAATATATCAGGATGACCATAATGGAATCGGACCCTGTGAAGAGCCAACATGGATAAGATAAGTCACATGGTTAAAGCAGGTAATGCTCATGTATATCCTAGCAAGCTATAAGAATATGCTGCTACAAATCCCTAAGAGTTCTTTTTCACGTCTAGAAGTAAACCAACTCTTCGACTTCCTTTGAAATCAGATTTAAGAAATTCAAATGAACACACACAAGTACCCCACTACAACAGATTCAAAATTTTATTGAATAAGATTTCTTTACAGTCTTAGAACAATTGCAAAATTTTGGAAATCATCAGGACTGAAGAAGTGGTTTAACACGAGAGGCTTTTGAACAGTGATAATTGAAACCTTGATGCTCTCTCTTATTATCATTATTTTTCTTTTGCGATTGGGGGTTGTTGGGGTTTGGGGGGGTGGGTGGGTGGGGTGGTGGACGGAGTGTTTTCCTCCATGATCAATGAGGAGGATAATGATATTCTTTTGACAATTCCTTGCGTGGAAGAATTCAAAGAAGCTGCAAATTGGTAGTGCCCATGGGCTGCATGGTTTTTGTACCTTTTTTAATTTAAAATGCCACCGAGATATTATTGAGGAATAATGTTTGCAGAGGGCACTGGAGACTTTTAGAGTTTTAGCCTCCATTGTTTATTACACCACTATCTTCATTGCTATGACTCCAAATTGTGCTACTCACGAGGAATTTTTTTGACTTTTGTCTCATAAGGTTTTGCAATGTAGTGACTAAGAATTAAATCATCTTTCTTCTGTTTCGCCCGGGTGCCCCCGAAACATAAAATCCACTTAAGTGCACATGGCACCTCACCTATTAAGGTGAGGTGCTGCTTGAAATTTCGCCCAATTCAAAAGCACATTTTCGCCCCCTTCTTCCTCATTTTTCAAATTTCTTTCAAGTTATCACTCCAAATCAATTTCCAACTCAGATTGAAGGTGAAAAGAGGCTTCTCCAATCATATTTGAGCACCGGGGCTCTTTGGAGGTTTTCAAATCGAGGTAACAAACATTTTTTCTTGTGTTTAATGTTATAATTAGCATAGAATTGTATGAAATTAGGATATGTTATATATATTACAAAAATTACATTTTTAAAATTAATTTTGTAGAAAATTCATTTAAAATTAAGATAAAATAAATAGAATTCATCTTATATGCTAAAAAATAATGTAATAATTACTATAATACTAGAGAACAACCCTATCAAAAGATCATATGAGGTTGATTAATTTTGGGCATTCTAAAAATTATTTATTTATTTAACTCGAAAAAAATTAAGAAAAATGTATTAAAATAAGCAAAAAAAAAAAAAAAAAAAAAAAGTAGAATTCATGGGTTACTTCCCCCGATCTATATATGGTGTCTGTACTTTTATTTTTGTGGTAAAGGATTAATTAATTATTTATTTAATACAAAAAATCATTTTTAATTTTTTTAAAGTATGTATTATTTAGATAATATTCTTACTACTTTCTCACGAATATCTGTGCCACTAGCTGATTATTTTGATAGTTAGTGAATACTAGTGACTTGAGTGGCTTATTTTGTTTGATCGTTTGAAATTGATAGGTAACCTAATGTAATAGGTGATGGAATTTGGATCTATTAGTCCAGGTAGTGGTGATGATGCTGAGGTGGAGGGCATCAGGTAGATATAGGATGGAGACATGGTACATGGTATTAGGGGGACATGAATAAGACAATATGTAATTACTATCGTCATGTGTTAAAAGGGGGAGGCATATCTAAATTGAAGATGCACCTAGCACATGGATATAAGGATGTTGCTAATTGCCCTAGAGTGCCACTTGAAGTAAAGAAGCAAATGCAAGAGCATGTAAAGAGTGGTGCAAGAAGCAGAAAGCAGAAGCATGTGCAGCAGGAGGATACTGTCCAATGTCCAATGACTCTAGTCTATCCTTCACTTTGTAGTTTGTAAACTGTCTATCATACACTGTTACTTGTGGGATTGGGACTTCGTACTTTGCACTTTTATGACTTTGTAGTTTATAACTTTGTAATTGTACACTTTTACTTTGCATTTTGTATGACTTTGTTTGTAGTTTATAACTTAAAAATTAATAGTTAATATTTAATAGTTGTGTTTGTATTTGTTCGTAAATAGTTGACCTATTTAAAATGTGGACTAGGTGTTTGATTCTATGTTGGTTGCTGTGGCATCATGGGCGTCGGTTCTACTAGAATTCCAAGGGTTTTGGCCTACAGAGATTGTGAAGGATTGGAGAGAGTTGTGTTTTTCATCTCTCATTGTGTAGGATTGCATAACGTGAGGGAGAAGCCCAGTTATGTCCTAGGTGTTGATGGGGTCGGGAGTGCGAGGGGTTGGTGGTCTTAAGCTGAATGGCTTGTTCAACTTGGATCTTGGATGTTTGTGTGGTGTCTATAGGGTTTTGTTATATACAGGGGCTCGGTTAGGGCAGATTGGGGGACCCTGTGGTCCTTGTAGAGCGGTCTTTTCTTTTTGTTTACACTTGTATACCCCATACTCCATACTCCATACTCCATACTTTTTCCTTTCTATATAATATATATACTCACTTCATTAATTATCAAAAAAAAAAAAAAATAGTTGACCTATGCTTTTTTATTCTTCTTGTGTTTATATGTATGTGAATTGTGGACCTATGTATAGTTATGTTTATATACAAATTGTGTAAAATCATTTTTTTTATATGTTTTTCTCTTATTTTAGGCCAATCTTACGAGTTTCGATGAATTTCACTGGCTTGCCGCCGGTGTGCTGCTAATTTCGCTGTTTTTCACCTTTTTTTCCCTTTCAGTGAAATTTTGGTAGCGTGCCACCAAAAATTCGCTTTATGCCCTTGGCAAAACACCAGGCAGCACCAAAAGGTCAAAACTTGCTTGTAATAACTTGAAATCAATAGGTTAAGTCTTCTATTGGGGACATAAAGTACATAGAATTAACTGCACATGGAAAGTCGGCTCTACATCTAGAATTTTAGGTGTACTTTAGTAAATTCAATTAATTTAAAGAAAGCCCTAAAGTCTTTGAGTATTTTTTTTTTTTGATCAGTGATGAAGTTTTATAAAAAGAGATGGAAAAAACAATACAATGGTGCCAACAGAATAGCACCCTCAAAAGAAAGCCTATTGACTATGCATACAAACACCAATATCCCCAAAAACTAGTGATTGACTTCTAGCCCCAGCCTTTGCTAGACTATCAGCTATTTCATTAGCATCCAAATACATGTTTGAATGAGACATTCAAATCTCGCACTAAGGATCTAGCAACTCTAATCAGCTCCAAATATCTCCACGGACCTGCACCACCGCTATTCATCCATCGAATAATGTTAGCCGCATCCCCTTCAACATCAAGCTCACTTAAGCCCAAAGTATGAGCATATCGCAAACCTATAATCAATGCCATAAGCTCAGATCTAGTGGAATCTGTCACTCCAATTGGCCCACGAAATGCAGTAAGAATCTCACCCATATGATTCCTGAAAACCCCTCCAACTCCGGCCTGGCCTGGATTCCCAAAAGAACTTCCATCAAAGTTTAGCTTTATACTTCCAAAATTAGGAGGTGTCCAAATAGGAGAAGATGCTATCCGAACCGAAGATGAGAAACATACAGTAACTCAATTCCTCACAACTTCCGTCACGGAAATACTCTTGAATTCAGCATATCTCATAGCCCATAATGCTACTGACAACCTAATAGCTTCCATCACTTCAATAGGAGAGGAGTGTTTATCATCAAAGATTCTGCGGTTTCTTTCCTTCCATATGAACCATAAGATCGCATGAAACAGCAGCCTATGCAAAATCTTACCTCTCCTCCTTAGCCCAGGAAAACTCCACTGATGTAGCAAATCAATCACCTTATTAGGCCACACCCAAGATACACCAATGTCAGAAAGAAAATAGTTCCATATCTTTCTAGCAAACACATAGTGAAGGAACAGATGGTCTACAGTCTCCCCCTGCCCCATACATAAGATACATACATTTGGAGAGATAGATAGCCACTTTCTTCTATTTTGGAGATGGTCCGCAATATTGATTTTATAAAGTAAGCTAGTCCATACAAAAGCCTTGATCTTGGGAGGGACCAAAGGTTTCCACAGAGAGGAGCTAGGGAAAGAAGAGGGAAATGAACCAATAGAGGGTCTACAGATTTTAAAGAAAGAACGACAAGAAAAAGGACCCGCTGCTTCTGGGCACCAAACCCGAATATCAGGATGCTGGGGATCAATAAACACATCCTTAAGGAGATCAAGCAAGGAATATAATTGTACGAGCTCATGGTCACGAAGCTCCCTTCTAAACGGAAGATTCCAATCAATACCACTAATGGAGTTGCTGATGACATCACACACCAAAGCATCTGGATACAACACAACCCGAAACAAAGGAAGATACAAAGAGGATAGAGGGATGGATCCCCACCACAGATCATGCCGAAAAAATATAGATGTGCCAGAGCCCACAATAAAGCGGACATGGGAAAGGAAAAGAGGAGAGAGAGGTGCTACATTCTTCCAAAGGCTAAGAGTTGAAGGGTGAGCTCTCCTTCCAACATCCCACCCATTATTTGTAAGACCATATTTAGACCCAATCACTTGACGCCATAGGCTATTCTTTTCATTACTGAAACGCCAAAGCCATTTAGCAAGTAGTGATGAATTTCGAGCGACAAGGTTTCCTACATCAATTCCTCCATGCTCTTTGCTCCTACACACTTCTTGCCACCTTACAAGATGATCATTCTTGAAACCCCCTCCCTCCCACAAAAAATCCCTTTGCAACTTTCAATGATGTTCACTATTCTCTTGGGCATCCTAAAAATGGACATATAGTAAACTGGAAGGTTGGAAAGAGCGGATTTAATGAGCGTAATTCTTCCCCCAAAAGATAGATAATTCCTTTTCCAAGTTGAAAGACGTCTTTCCACTCTTTCAATGACTGGCTCCCAAAATGATAGAGACCTAGACACCCCACCCAAGGGCAACCCCAAATACGGAATAGGTAAAGAGCCAACCGGACACCCCATCCTACTGGCTATATACTCTAAACGGCCCTCCTCCAAGTTCAGGCCAACCACTAGACTCTTCTGAAGATTAACTGAAAGACCAGAAATCATCTCAAAAGTTTTTAAAACGCACCTCAAGGCATCGACTTGGTGATCACCCTCTTCCAAAAACACTATAATATCATCCGCAAACTGGAGGTGAGACACCCGAGTCTCATCTGATCCGACCAAGAAACCATTTAGCATCCCCCTCTCCTGAGCCACTCTAAAGAAATAACTCAAAACCTCCCCTACCAAGGTGAACAGAAACGGGGACAAAGGGTCCCCCTGGCGGAGGCCTCTAGAAGAAGGGAAGAAGCCTTCAACCGACCCATTAAGGAGGAAAGAAAAATGAACATTACTAACACACCCTCTAATCCATCTTCTCCATTTATCTCCAAACCCCTTCCATTGAAGAACAGCATCAAGGAACCCCCAATCCACTCGATCATAGGCCTTTTCAAGATCCAACTTGCACACTACCCCCGGCTCTCTCGATCGATTACGGGAATCAATACACTCATTTGCTATCATGACACAGTCAAGAATTTGACGCCCTTCCACAAAAGCGCATTGATTAGGGGCCACTAGTCTAGGAAGAACTACCTTAATCCGATTAGACAAAACTTTGGCAATGATCTTGTATAGACTAGTAGTCAAGCTAATGGGTCTAAAGTCTTTAATCTCCACGGCCCCTTCTTTCTTTGGAATCAATGCTAAGGTAGTTTAGAGTATATAGCCAGTAGGATGGGGTGTCCTTCTTTCTTAGAGTATTTTAAGTATTAAACTTATGCAAACTATTTTATACAATTATGGACTGTACGAATGGGTGTTTCTTGGGACTTGTTTGTAAATATATACAATTAATGAAACCTGAATCAAAAAAGATCTAATGATTGATTTCGTTATTATTATCATTCGAATCAAAGTGGATTACGAGGAGAAGAGAGGAAAAAACCCATACGGCCCTAGTAAAACTTGGAGGAAAATTTTGTTTTCAAGAAAAGAAGTTTTTATTTTATTTTGTTTTTTCAGAAGATTTGACTGCACAAAATAGGGGTGCAACTCGGTCCGGTCAAAACCGAACCCGAACCGATCCAAACCGACTTCGGTTCAGTTTTGGTTTTAAATATACTAAAACCGAATTAGTTAGGTTCGGTTTTGGGTTAAAGGCTCAATTAATCGAACCGAACCGAAACCCGTATACATATATATTATAAAATATATATATACATACATATTATGATATATATAAATTATATTACATTATATACACTAAAAAGTTGTTGGAAAAGATTTTTTTTAATAAAGGCTTTGAACAACACGTGGTCATTACCTTTGTCCAAAAATGGTCTTCAATGATGGCACTAAACCTCTAATTTATAGTAGGCGGCAAGGGAAAAAACTTTTCCCCTTGCCGATGTGGGACTAACAAGGGAAAAAACTTTTCCACTTGTGTCCTCTTCCCTTAGTCCCACATCGGCCAAGGGAAAAGTTTTTTCCTAGGCCGATTGTTATAAAAGCAACCCTTCTTCTCTCCTATGCCTTAAACCAAGCCTTTTTCTTTAAATGGTTTAACCTTTTAAATGGTTCAAATTCATGAACCAATTAAACTGAGGGTTAGACTAAAATTTTTATTTTTAATAATATAAAATAAAATAAATAAATAACAAAAAAGTTTATTATTTGTTCAGTTCTGATCTAGAACCTAACCGAATTCTGATCTAGAACCGAACCAAATATATGATTCGGTTTGGATTTCGGATTTCCTATTTTTAATTGGTTCGGTTTTTGGTTTAATAAGATCGGTTCATATTTTGGTTCGGTTCGGTTTTGGATCAATCTCTAATAGCTTCGGTTCGGTCTTGGATTGAGTTCAAACCGGACCAACCCGAATCGAGTTGCACCCCTAGCACAAAAATAGATACGAGCAGTAAGGTAGGTAGATGCTATTTATCATAATTATTTTGGGAGGTCTAGAGTCTAGACAAGCAGAAACAACCAAGACTGGTTCTTGATGTTGGTTAAAGGTTTTCTAGATAAATGTTATCATGAAAGAACATACTGTTTTTTACTATTCTAATGTGTGATGGTCGGATCTAAAAAATCACCTCAATTCTTTGTTGTCTTGATAAGTTTTAAGGTAATTATTACAGGAAGAAACCTGTTTGAATCTACTGCATGAAACATTACAGCCACTAATATTATGATTGATTCCTGATGTCCTAATCTAGATTCATGAAGATGTTTGATAAGTTCTGAATTATCTTTATAGGGTTCCTGGAAATCTTTACAAGTTCTTGAGGACTTTTTTGATTTCTAACTAATTAAAGGAAAGCTGAAACCTAAAAGGAAACATAGCTTTTTTTCTTACAAAACTGAAACCTAAAAAAAAACCAAGCTCTTATGAATTTTTGAGAAATCTTAATTATTTTCTTGCACATATCTGGAAAGAGAGGTTTCTATTCCTGTTAATTCACCTTTTACTGTTAATATGCAGGTTCCAGATTTTCCCAAAATTTCCTTTACCAGTGGTACCACAATTTTCCATTATCCAAGATATTCCTTTATCTTGAAATTTTTCAGTATAATTTTTTACCAAAAATATAGCAAAGAAATGAAAATTCCCCTTGAAATTTCCTTTGAAACCTTCCTGTTCCAGAGTTCCAAAATTTCCTTGAAATAAAAATTGGAAATTTGAACATGTGCATTGAATGCACTTCCTGATATCTCTCATTTTACATTTCAGCTTAAGCCAGCAAAAACAATTACTTGGGAATATGATTATATCACATATTATCCATTATACTTACTAAATGGAATAATTAAATATAAATCATGTAATAATCAGTTCAGCATTCACATCAACAACAAAACAATGTAATATCACATAATAATTTTGCCTATCTAGGAAAAAAGAAACAGCCTTACCTAAGAGGGCTTGCCAATACCCTCTGGCCGATAGTTACAAAACTAGTCTCTTGATTGGACATGAACCAAGCAAGTGATGAAACACTGCAACAATATGATGCCACATATAAAGTATATTCAGCATAGGATTCTCAATTATAATCAATCTATGTTTTAATTTTGATGCAATCAGTAATGCTAATCAAAATAGAATAAAATAACAATGCGATGTTACGGAACTAGCCTTCCAGTAAAAATATGCTCCCTTAGACCCAATATCGTAGGTCTTCGTTGCCGGTGATGAGATTTCAAAAATTCCTCCAAAACATTTCGCATTTTAAAAGCTTCTTCAAGGTAATTATCCTAAATAAACACAAGAAAACATACAAGTGATTTTATATTGTACTCTCAAAATGAATAAGATCCAAATAAAAATTACCTGGTTCATGTCTATTGTCTGCAGTGCTTCTCCACGAGTAAAAATTATTGCATGATTTTGATTTTCAGGCTTCCCTTCACCAATAGCTGTCGGTGGACCTGGGAGCTTGATACGGTAAATTTCCTAAGGATGCAAGAAAAAATTCATATGTAAGGGCACCATAGAAATAAGCAGTTCAAAATGTAGAAGTATAATAAAAGACCGACAGATAGACGGAGGCATGCTTAAGTCGAGGAGGAAAACATGAAGGCCTCCACATATTTTTGAAAATAAGAATGCATTCTGTGTGGTTGAGTTTGATCATTGTAATCTTGACTGATGGACATGGAATGATTGATGAGTTGGTATACACTTGGGCATAAGATCATGAGTAATTCAAAAATTGGTAGGCCAATAACATGAATTAAGCAAACTTAATATTATGGACATTGAGTACTTTGATTCAATTTGGAATTAAAAATGTGAACTTTATTGTCATTTCTAAATTTGTGAGAACTTCAAAAATGCAAACACAAATATGTACATATATTTATGTGCGTGCAGTGCTATTGAAATATATGCATTTTTTTTTATAAGTAATGAGAGAATATTACTAATGGTGAAAAGCATACACTGGTTTCTACATATCAACAAGGAAAATACACTCAATTGTGGAGCTACCCATCCCCAGTCAAAAACAGTCCACCCCAAACAAAGCTAGAGTGAAACGTTCTACAATGATTCCTCCATAACTGCAGCCGTTTTTGCAAGGTTATCAACAATTTCTTTGGCGTGTCAAGGTACTACATTGAATGAGAAATTCAATTCTAGTGCCAGACTTGAAGCCTTCCTAATGATGTGTAACAAACTCCATGAGCATCTTTGCTTGAAGACATTGACACCAAAGTAGTAGCACAATCCCCTTCCAACACCAAGTCCCGGAATCCTTGTTGCTTAGAAAACTCAAGACTTGTTAAGTAGGCTGGTGCTTCAGCATGGACTGAATTCCCAATCCATACCGGGCGAGAGAATGTAAGAAGAGTATCTCCTACTCCATTCCTAAAAACTCCTCCCACGGTCCCATCCCATTTTACCAGGATTTCCCAAGGAGCTTCGGTCAAAATTGAGCTTGAAACTAGGAATCAACATTGCCCAAGAACTTACTGAGGCCAATATGGCCACAATGATGGAGGTATGGCCACAATGACGGAGGTGATAGATGAACTACGACTTCAAAAATCATGAAATTGTTCTCTCCATATGTGCAATGCAATGGCCTGAAAAAGGGCTATGAATCAAATCCTCTCTCAATGGCCTAAAGCCGAGAATCTCCACTGTGAGATGAGGTCACAAACTGTGAGAGGCATGACCCATGTAAAACCCACTGCCTACAGAAAATGAGACCATACTTTCCCCGCCACACTACAATGGAAGAATAGATAATCAACTCACCCAGAGATCTGCACAGAAGCACTTGCAAGGAAAGATAGCTAGGATTTACTCCTATGTTGTGAGGATATCAGCTGTGGAACAAAGTCCATAAGAAAGCGTTGATTTTCTATGGGGCCAAAGTTTTCCAAGCATATGACAAGGGAAAGGAACAAGGGCAGAAGATTTGTCCCTTTTGTTAAGAAGAAAGAAAGACCTGAAAGGGAAAGAACCAAAATGTTCATGACATCACACCCACTTTCCAAGTAAAGAAAGGTCAACAAAAGCATCTTCAAGCAGCTCAAACAAAGAAGAGAGCTCACTTAAATCAGCCAACCTCAAGTCTCTTCCAAGGCTCAAATTCCATAATATTGATGTAGAACATCTAACCATGAAGTATTTAGAGAAGCAAGACATGAAGAAAAGGAACAAAGCTTGACGGGTTGGAGTGCTGTTACTATTTTTTTTAAGTCTTTTAGGAGTCGTTTTATTCTTTTCTTAAGTAGGGGTTAGTTTTGTAATTTCTTATTGCTTCTTAACGTATTAAGTATTTGAGTTATATTAGGAGTCTTTAAGAGGTTTTAGAGTCAGATTTTAACTCTAAGTTGTTTACTATGAATAGGAGTCCTAATTTTAGTAGGTTTCTATCTTATTTTAGGGTCTTCTAAGGTCTATAAATAAGGGGTAAAGGTTGTACACGAATTTTATTGGAGATTATTTTTTTAAAAGAACTACAGAGTTTCTCTCATCTTCCTTGTGGATTCAAGGTTATTTGCTGGTGGATTCTAGTTTTCTAGGGTTAACGGAGATTAATCCTTGTTTCGTAACTTTCATTGCGTCAATTGGTATTAGAGCCAGGTTTTACTTGATGAGATGGCCAACAACGAGGGTGACGGTAACAATCCCATTGACGTTGTTCGTGGGCAAAAAACGATTTGGGAGGCCATTGAAGAACGGGAACAGATGGTGGAGATTCGTCAGATGATCGTTGATCTAGCAGTTAATGCCAACCCTAATTAAAATGCTGTTGGACTTGGAGCCACAAGATTTGCCTGAGGACCCCCAGGCATTGAAGCCAGAAGGCCCTACCAACGACCCCGTGAACGCAATGTTCGCGGGCATCATCGGGCACTATTTGGCAATGATGATTCGGACCTAGAAGAGAAGGAGATAGTTCGCGATCAGGGAGATCATGAAGTTCGCAATAGAAGGTTTGAAGATTACCGCATCAAGGCAGATATTCATTATTTTAGTGGGAATATGAATATCGAGGAATTTTTCGATTGGGTTTCAGAAGTTGAGAGATTTTTTGAGATGATGGAGGTTCGTGAAAAGAGACAAGTGAAACTTGTTGCTTTGAAATTGAAAAATGGAGCAGCCGTCTGGTGGGACACATTGCAGAATAATAGACGTCGACAGGGAAAAGTCCTAATCCATACGTGGAGGAGAATGAAGCAACTGATGATGGAGAGATTCTTACCGCCAGACTACGATCGGCATTTATTTAAGCTTTATCAGAACTGCGTTCAAGGAAGTAAATCAATTTCTGATTATACTGATGAATTCTCTAGACTATCTATACGTAATAATTTGTCTGAAACAGAATCGCAAAGAGTTGCTAAATATTTGGCAGGGCTGAAACCATCAATTCAAAACAAAATTGGGTTGCAGACTTTGTGGTCAATGGATGAAGCACACAACTTGGCATTGAAAGCTGAATTGATGGAGAAAACAGTTGGACGTTCTGAATTCACTCATAGGACTTTTTATGAGGCTGATAATTATTTTGGAAAGGGCAAGGCACCTCAAACAGACAATCCAGCGGACTCATCTGCAGGTGGCGTCAATTCCAGAGTTGGTTCTGCTCCTGGCGTCAATTCCAGAATGGTTCCGGAAGATGGTGCTAACCTCAGAAATCAATAGATGTTGGTTACCGGGAACAAGCTAAAAATTCATCCCGTTCTGCTGCAATTAAGTGTTATAGATGTGGTCAGACAGGGTACAGATCTAATGAGTGTTCAGCCCAGAAGCCAGTTAATTTGATTGAATATGGTGATGTTTCAGAAGAAGAAAAGGGTGAAGATGGAGTTATTGTTATGTATGATAACGATGCGTATAAGATTGGGGAAGATGAGGGAGACCGCCTCAATCTAGTGTTGTGTTCAGCCAAGCAGGAGGATAGATCCCAACGTCATAATATTTTCCAGTCATTGTGTATTGTCTCCAATAAGGTATGTGATTTAATTGTTGACAATGGGAGTTGTGATAATTTTGTGGCAAAAAAATTAGTTGATTATTTGCAATTGCCAACCAAGCCACATCCTTCACCTTATTCTATTGGTTGGGTGAAGAAGGGACCTACAATGAAGGTTTCAGAAATCTGTACCATTCCGATTTCGATCGGAAAGCATTACAAGGCTGAAATTACTTGTGATGTGATTGAGATGGATGCAAGTCATGTTTTATTGGGCAGGCCGTGGCAGTACGATGTGAATGCCACCTACAAGTGTAGAGACAATGTCTACTTGTTTACCTGGAAAGGACACAACATAGCTATGGTACCAACCAAGGCATCTGGAAAGACACCGAAAGCTTTAAAGTGGACGGCAAGTCTTTCCTCAAGATCACCACATCGGATTCAGATTTTACAGATGATGCTAGAGATTCGCAAGAGGTGCATGCGTTGGTAGTCAAAACCAATATAATGGAGACTTCCAATGATGCGAAGGCAGTATGTGTGTTGATAGTAGAACCATCAACAATATCACTGTAAGGTACAGATTTCCCATTCCACGCCTTGATGATATGTTGGATATGTTATCTGATTCTACTGTTTTTTCTAAAATTGATTTAAGGCGTGGTTACCATCAAATCCGGATTCGTCCTGGAGATGAGTGGAAGATTGTATTTAAGACCAAGGATGGTTTATTTGAATGGTTGGTCATGCCATTCGGGCTGTCGAATGCCCCTAGCACTTTTATGAGGGTGATGAATTAGGTATTACGACCTTTTATTGGCAAGTTTGTGGTTGTTTACTTTGATGATATCTTGATATACAGCAATTCACATGGGCATCATCTTATACATTTGCGTCGAGTATTGGAGGTCTTGAGGCAAAACAAGTTGTTTATCAATCTGAAAAAGTGTATATTCATGACTGATAAGTTGCTGTTTTTGGGTTATGTGGTGAGTTCAAACGGCATACATGTTGATGATGAAAAGATACGAGCTATCCGGGATTGGCCTACACCTAAGACTATTACTAAGGTACATAGTTTTCATGGTTTGGCTACATTTTATCGTAGATTCATCAGAAATTTCAGTTCTATTATGGCTCCAATTACTTAATGTTTAAAGAATGGGAAGTTTAATTGGGGTCCAGAACAAGATGATAGTTTTTCCTTGATCAAGAAAAAATTATGCAACGCCTCTGTATTGGCTTTACCGTATTTTGAAAAATTATTTGAAGTTGAGGTTGATGCATGTGGAGTAGGTGTTGGGGCTGTTTTGTCCCAAGAGGGAAGATTGATTGCTTACTTTAGGGAGAAACTCAGTGATGCAAGGCAGAAGTGGTCTACTTATGACCAAGAGTTCTATGCTATTGTTTGTGCTTTGAAGCATTGGGAACACTATCTTGTACAGCGTGAGTTTATTCTCTATTTTGATCATCAAGCTTTGAAGTTCTTAAATAGTCAGAAGCACTTGACTACTATGCATGCTAGGTGGTCCGCATATTTGCAGAAATTTCCGTATGTGATTCGCCATAAATCAGGAGTTCTTAACCGGGTTGCAGATGCTCTAAGTAGGAGAGCTAGCTTGCTGGTCACCATGCAACATGAGGTAGTTGGGTTTGATTCTTTGAAAGAACTTTATGCTACTGATGATGATTTTGCAGAAATTTGGCAAAAGTGTATGGCGCACAAGTCTTCAGATGATTTCTTTGTGTTGGATGGCTTCTTATTTCGTGGAAAATGATTGTGTGTTCCGTGGATTTCTTTGTGTGAGAAACTAGTTCGTGACCTTCATGGAAGTGGCCTTAGTGGACACTTTGGTCGTGATAAGACCATAGCCTTGTTGGAGGAGAGGTGTTATTGGCCACAGTTGAAGAAAGAAGCTGGAAATCATGTTCGAAAGTGTTATATCTATCAAACATCGAAGTGGCAAGTGCAAAATATAGATTTGTACACTCATTTACCAATTCCAGAATCTATTTGGGAGGATTTATCTATGGATTTTGTGCTTGGTTTGCCTCGTACTTAGCGAGGTGTGGATTTAGTGTTTGTGGTAGTTGATAGATTTAGCAAGATGGCATACTTTATTCCTTGTCGTAAGACATCAGATGCTTCTCATATTGCTAGTCTATTTTTTCGTGAAATTGTTCGTCTCCATGGAGTTCCCAAATCTATCACATCTGATAGGGATACAAAATTTCTTAGCCACTTTTGGCCTATGTTACACGGACCCTTCATAAACCTAAAAGTACCCGTGTTGACACGACACGACATGGGTATCGGTACAACATCTGTGTCAGATCCTTCTCCCTGCTCTCAGACATGGCAAAAAAAATCAAACCATGTTATAGTGAAAGAAAGGAGAAGAAAGAAAGAAAAGAACAGAGAGAGAGAGAGGAAGTGGAGGTGAGTAACGGTGAGAAGGTGCAAGGTTGCCCTCCTCTGTTTATAAAAAGAAAAAGAAAGAAAAAAGAGAGAGGAGAGTGGAGGAGGGCGAAACTGCGAAGGGGGCTCATTGTCGCTCTCCCTATTCATCTGAAAAAAGTGAGGAAGGAGAAAGAAAGAAGAGATACAGAGAAAGGGAGAGGGGGCGGGAGGAGGAGAGGGGGGGGGGAGGGGGAAGAGAGACAGAGGGTACACTGGAAAGAGGAGAGAGGAGGAGGAGGGCGACAGTGAGGAAGGGGTACTCCGTCGCCCTCCTCTGTTACTCTGAAAAAAAAAAAAAAAAAAAAAAAAAAAAGAAGAAGAAGAAGAAGAAAGAAAGAAGAAAGGGCGAAAGGGAGAGAGGAAGGTAGAACGAAGTAGATGGAGTAAGAAGGGAAGGGGGCAGTGTACCTAGGTTGTCTTCTTTGTGATGGGAGAGTCTTTGTGGCGGGAGAGAGCCCTTCTCGACTGGGAGCCCTCTCGACAGGAACGAAGGGCATATGCCCTTAAATCGTTTATAAAACGAGGGCATATGCCCATCGTTTATAAAAATTAAAAAACAATCGCATAATTAATATAAATATAAAATATAAGAAAAAAAGGCATAACAAGACGCCTTTCTTCTATAAAAAATAATATATTTTATATAATACAAATATATACTGAATATACAATAATACTTATATATATTCTTTTTGAGTTGAGAAAATATATGTGTGTGTGTGTCTATCTATATATAGGATACTAAAAAACTTATTTTTAGCCGAGTCCCAGTACCCATATCCAAAATTTGGACATTTTCAGCCGAGTCCCTGTATCCTAAATTTTGAGGGTCAAAGGGATCTGACTCCTAGACACGTACCCACACCCGACACCCGTACCCAGCGTCCATGTAACATAGCTTTTGGCTTACTTTATGGAAGACGTTTGATACTTCCTTAAAGTTCAGTAGCACAGCTCACCCACAGACTGATGGGCAAACGGAAGTGGTTAACAGAACACTTGGGAATTTGATTCGTTGTATTTGTGGGGATAAACCGAAACAGTGGGATCAAGCTTTGCCACAAGCTGAATTTGCATACAACAGTTTGGTATCTAGTGCTACAGGTATGACACCTTTTTCATTGGTGTATGTAAAGGCTCCACGCCATGCACTAGATTTGGTTTCTCTTCCCAAGTCATCAAGTCCTAGTACAACAGCTCAAAACATGGCTGAGAAGGTTCAATCAATTCAGGAGGAGGTTAGGCAAAGGTTGGAAGCAACCAATACTAAAAACAAGTTTAATGCAGACAAGCACAGGAGGTTCAAGGAGTTTTCTGTAGGTGATAAGGTGATGGTTTTCTTACGAAAGGAGAGATTTCTTATCGGTACATACAGGAAGTTGAAGCCTAAGAAATATGGTCCATACCAGGTGTTGAAGAAGATCAATAGCAATGCTTATGTTATCAATTTGCCAGATCACATGAGTATTTCTAGGACTTTTAATGTTGTAGATTTGTTTGAGTATCATTCACAGGATGGTTCTATTTATCCCGACATCAACTCGAGGGCGAGTTTTTCTGAAGTGGAAGGGACTGATGTAGAACATCTAACCATGAAGTATTTAGAGAAGCAAGACATGAAGAAGAGGAACAAAGCTTGACGAGTTGGAGTGCTGTTACTGTTTTTTTTAAGTCTTTTAGGAGTCGTTTAATTCTTTTCTTAAGTAGGGGTTAGTTTTGTAATTTCTTATTGCTTCTTAAGTACTTGAATTATATTAGGAGTTTTGTATTATATTAGGATTAGTACTTGAATTATATTAGGGTTAGTTTTGTAATTTCTTATGTACTTGAATTATATTAGGAGTTTTTAAGAGGTTTTAGAATCAGATTTTAACTCTAAGTTGTTTACTATGAGTAGGAGTCCTAATTTTAGTAGGTTTCTATCTTATTTTGGGGTCTTCTGAGGTCTATAAATAAGGGTTAAAAGTCGTACACGAATTTTATTGGAGATTATTTTTTTAAAAGAACTACAGAGTTTCTCTCATCTTCCTTGTGGATTCAAGGTTATTTGCTAGTGGATTCCAGTTTTCTAGGGTTAACGGAGATTAATCTTTGTTTCGTAACTTTAACAGCGTCAAATATAGATAAATATGAGGACAAGGCCTTCTCAAAGGAGAATTTGGACGCACAAAAAGGTAAAAGAGTCCACGAAAACGGGCTGAAAGGAGGAACACTCCCCATCATAAAACAAGCTAGAACATAACTCTAGATATTGACCAAATAGAAAACCACTCATGGGGTTAAAAAGCATGTACAAGTAAGACAATAGTCCTCCACAGACAAGATCTCACCCTCCTTAAGTTCATGTTAGTGACCCAACCATTATTTGTCACCCCGTTAATACTAATGATGACCCTATGCCATAAGGGTGTTTGAACCATCGCTGAACAGCCAAATCGAATTAGCAAGTAAAGCTGTATTCCTGCCAGCGAAGTAGTCTTCCTTTTTGGCTGTGTGTTTCGCATCCGCCGGGGGGGGAGTTGGATGATCTCTGGGCTGCCAATTTGTTGCGACGTGTCGTTGAAATGCAACAAAATTTCGTGGTGTTCCAATGTTACCATTTTTTTTTTTAAATTTTTTACGTTCATGTGTTATTAACTAAGAGCCATTTAAATAGCTCGATTTGGTCAAAATTTCGCCCAAATAAAGCGACACCTCTGATTTCTCCTTCATTTCTCTCTCAAACCTTGGGATTTTTGTGATGTCTCCCTCAAATCGCCCATGTTTGGCAAAGATCAGCCAGATCTACACTATAGAGGAGTTCTAGATGTATTTTGGAGCTCAATCACATCCATGGTAGCTTCTATTCTAGCTAAAAAGCATTTTTTCTTTTGATTTCGATTGCTTTAATCTTCATAGGATTCAATGATTTTTATATATATGCAACTGAATCTACTAATGGGTGTCGCCAGTTTTTTTTTTTTTTTTTTTGATAAAGAAATATTTGAAAATTTTTAGTCAAAAATTCAATGAAAAAGGGAAAAAAATACAATAGCTCATTAAGACAATGAGGCAAATAGAAATATAAAACAAATATCATTAAGTAATTAACTTAATTACTAAAATATAATGTTATTTACAGAATTATATATTTAATTGCAAACGTAAATTTAAGTAATGAAAATATTGAAATGATATAATAACAACAAACTAATGAAATATTAACATGAAAATAATTAAAAGATTGTGATAAACTCTGGAAAATAAGAAAAATAAATGTCAAAATTTTGGAGATTACATTACATGAAAAATGAATAACAAATACATAAAATAATTATAAAATTGAAAATTTTTAAAAAAAAATTCACATTAAATCACATTGAAGGTAGGAAAAATCTATTTTTGTAAATATTACTAATTACATTATTTACTTAGCGATCCTTAAATAAAATTATGATATTATAAAAATAGAAATTAGTATTGTTTAAATTCATTGAGTTAAAAATTCATAAGAAAATGGGAATATAAAAACAAAATAAGTCATTAAAAAAGTGGACAAATATAGAAAATTTTAAAAAAAAATTTATTGTATTATTGTAAATCTACAGCATTTTGTATTTAATTAAAATTTTAAATTTTCGTACTTAAAATGCAAAAAAAGTATATAATAATAATAAAAAGGAGAAAATAAACATAACATACTTGAGAGATTGTAAGAAATTTGTAAAACAAAAAATGTAATTTGAAAATAGAATAACTATATTTACGTGAAATATCAATAAAAAATTTTAAAATAATTTGAATTTTTTTTTTGATAAGTGATGAATATGTATTAATTAGAAGGAAGATACAAAGTTAAAAATAAAAGCATCAAAAGGTGCCATAGACAGGGCACCAACAAAACGAGAAAACGCTAAATAAGTAGACAAACATCCATATCCCCGAAAACTAGAGAGAGACTTCTAGCTCCAGCCTTCACTACATTATCAGCGACATCGTTAGCGTCTCTTGGCACTTGTTTGAAAGAGACATTTAAAACCAGCACCAACGATCTAGCTCCTCTAATCAGCTCCAAATATCTCCATGGCCTTGCATCACCAATACTCATCCATCCCAATATGTTGGCAACAGCAACTTGAATAAGAACGTCCCTCATCCCCAATGTAGGAGAGTGGCGTATACCTATGATAAGTGTCATAAGCTCTGTCCAAGTAGAATCTGCCTCTCGTATTAGCCTACGAAATGAAGAAATGATCTCACCCAAATGATTTCTGAATACTTCTCCAACACCTGCCTGTCCTGGGTTTCCCAAAGAACATCCATCAAAATTTAATTTAATGGTACCTTTAAGAGGAGGTGTAGGCACATGAGGTTACTAATAGCTCCGATGATGAGAAGCAAATTGAAGCCCAACTCCTCACCACATCAAACAATGAAAAACTTAGGAATTCAGCATATCTGTTAGCCCAAAAAGCAACTAACACCTTGACGGATTCAGCCACAGCAAGGACAGATAAACCTTTCTCATACAAAACTCTACTGTTTCTTTCCTTCCATATGAACCACAAAACCGCATGAAAGACCAATCTGAACAAATCTTTCCCCTCCTTCATAGACCGGCAAATCTCCACTGGTATAACAAATCAACCACCTTCTTAAGCATGACCCAAAATAATTTGAAAAATTGGGAAAAAATAAAAAATCACATTAAATTCCAATGAATAAAAGGAAATCTTTTTTGTAAAATATAACACTTTCTACACTTTATTTAGTGATATACTTACATTTACCAGAAATTATAGTATCTAAAAATAAACATAAAAGAGAAAGTATATAATAACAATAAAAACGATAATATAAACAAAAAATAATTGAAATATTGAGACAAATTTTGTGAAATAAGAAAAAGTAATTTGAAAATTAGATTATTATATTTATGTGGAGAGTGAAATGACGTTGATTCATGGCATGGAGGAGGAGGAAGATGATGACACAGAGGAGGTTGTGTCCGAGTCAAAGTTAAGATCAGATGACGACAATGGTGACGAAGATGATGATGGTTGAGATGACAAAGACGATGATGATTATATTGAGACCTTTTATTAGAGAGGCCGATTTCAATCATGGCACACAAAACTGAGACCATAGAAATAGAAGAGATTATGGTGCTAGCGGTAGCAATATGACACGAACTTTTCAAAGGACAGGAAAAGGAGAGGCAACATACTAGTGTGTACAATGACAAGTCCCCTATAGCATAGAGCTTCGGATCTTTAGATGTTGGATCATCTAATTCTTATGGGGAGCATTGTCGACAGGAAGGCCCAGGGAGACTATCCTCACTATTATTCTCAACAGAGCCATCTTAGAGTTTACTCATAAAGGGACACCATCTCATACGTCTTCAGTAAACATCTAATCCAAAACTTTTAGCACTACCTGCCTTTATGAACAGGAGGGTGTGAAGAATTGAAGAAAAAATTGTTCTCTTTCTTTCTTAAAAATATGCTGTACAGTTTCTGACTTTATACACTTAGGGGGAAACTATTCAAACTTTAAATCCCCACAATTAAGGGATTGCTATCTAACTTAAATTCCCACAATTAAGGGATTGTTATAACTACAAAATCCCTTAATTAAAGCAGAATTATTTGCACCATAAGTACAAAGATTTCCTGATTCTCTAATTTCCTATTCACAGACATGGTTTCCATATTAAGAAGAAAAGCATGTTTTCCTACACTCCCCCTCAAGCTGATGGATGTTATACATTCCAAGCTTGCTAATCATCCTTTGAAATATCACATTGGTTTGTCCCTTGGTCAGCCCATCCGCAAGTTGTCCTTCAGTAGAGTTGAAAGGAATACAAATCAAACCACTTTCTACTTTTTCCTTTATGAAGTGCCTGTCAACTTCTACATGTTTGGTCTGGTCATGTTGTACAGGAGTGTGTGCTATGTTGATCACTGACTTGTTATCACAATAGAGTCTCATTGGCATCTCCCATTCTATCTTTAAATCTTCTAGGATGATCTTGATCCACAATAGTTCGCAAATCCCCAGAGCCATTGCTCTAAATTCTGCTTCTACACTAGACCTTGCTACAACACTTTGTTTCTTACTCCTCCAGGTCACAGGGTTGCCACCGAGAAAGGTACAATAACCTGATGTTGATCTTCAGTCAACCGGAGAGCCTGCACAGTCAGCATATGTATAAATTTTCAAGAGTTATTTTCTCTCCTTTCTTTAATAGAATTCATTTCCCTGTATAATTTCTTTAATTTCCATGTATAATTTCTTTAATAGCATATGTATAATCGATTAATTCAGCATGTTTACAGGGAAGCCAATACAGTAGCAGATGCTCTGGCTAATGAAGGTTGTGTTCACTCATCAAAGACTTCCTATGAGTCTCTCAACGACATTTCATCTCAGGTTAGAAATTGTTTGTTTCAGGATAGAACTGGTTTGTATGCCCTTAGGCATTATATTTTCCTCATTCTTGTTTTGCAGGGGTAAGGTTTTATGTCCCCCCCCCCCCCGGGTGTATTTCTTTTATTGGAATTAATCTACAAGTCAGGGTTTGCCTCAACCCTCCTCCCACCGTTGGAGTGCCACTAAGGTTATTCATGCCTTAGTGGGTTTTCCTTACAAAAAAAAATTCATTTCCCTGTAGCTCCCTTAAGGTATAGCAAGATCCTATTTACAGCTTGAAGATGCACCTCCTTGGGATAGTGTATAAATTGACTTACAACACTAACTGCATAGGCAATGTTAGGTATGGTATGTGACAATTAGTCTTCCTACCAGTCTTTGATAAGCACTTTTCTCAACTGTGGCATCATCAGGAGCTTCTCCAAGTTTGTGATTAAATTCTATAGGAGTCTAAGCAGGTTTACACGCCAGTTTTTCCGTTTCCTTCGGCAAATCCATCACATATTTTTGCTGTGAATTAAAGATTCCATGTCTCAAGTGAGCAACTTCAATACCAAGAAAGTATTTCAGCCTGCCAAGATCTTTTATTTCAAACTCTTTGATCAAATACCTCCTTAAGGCTTCTCTTCCTTCCATATCATGTCCAATTACTACCATATCATTCACATATACCAACAAGGCAGTTACTCCCCCTAACACTGAGTGCTTAACAAGCAGACTATGGTATCCTTGTCTTTATTTATATCCCATTGCTAACATAATTTTAGCAAATCTCTTAAACCAAGCCCAAGGTGACTGTTTTACACTATATAAAGCCTTCTTAAGTCTGCCCACCTTCTTTCTTCTAGATCTGAACCAAAGCCAGGAGGAATCTCCAAGTAGATTTCTTCAACAAGGTCGCCATGTAGGAAGGCGTTATTGACATCAAATTGCTGCAAAAAGGTAACAGTACTCTCATAGTGTTTATTTTTGCAACTATTTCTAGATAATCAAGTAATCAACTCCATAAGTTTCAGTATATCCCTTGGCTACCAACCTAACCTTATATCTCTCAAGAGACCCATCCGCTTTATACTTGACAGTGAACACCCATTTACACCCCACTGGACTTTTTTCCTTGGGTGGTTCCACTAATTCCCAGGTTTTATTTTTCTGAAGAGCTTCCATTTCAACCCTCATAGCATCTCTCTCTTCCTTACGACCTAAGGCCCCAAGCACAGTTTTGGGGATGGCTATGGTGTGCAGGTCTGTAAGAAAGGTTTTGTGATTGTGATAATTTCTCATATGATACAAAGTGGGCCAATGGATATAATGGATATTGGGTGCATTTTCTGGTGCCTTTTCTAAGAGCAATAGGAAGACTATTGTCACTAGCATCATGATAGTTAGAAATAGTTTCTTGAGGGAGTGCAGATAGACTAGTTACCTCATAATTAGGGGCTGGTTCACAATCTTGGATTTGCATAGGTTGAATGATGGATACCATCTTCCTTGAATAAATTAGTAGAACTTTGAACTTGATTATTTTTGCCAGAGTTTGTGATTTAGGAGTACACGGTGGCTCGGGCTCAATAGAAACAAGGGTGGACAAGGAGTTTAGGGTATTAGAATTTTGAGAAGTTGGAGAAGATGGGGTAAGAGAAGAAGAGTGAGAATCAATTTCCAGTAAAAGTAAGTCCCTGTCGTTATCTTCCATACATGTTATCTCCCCTTGAAGATAAGGCTGTGTAAAATAGCTTTCCCTTTCAACACACATTACCTCTAATGACACCGAATTTTCAATTTGAAGGATGATAACACTTGTATCCTTTCTGAGTGGATGAAAATCCTAAAAAAACACACTTAAGTGCCTGTGGATCTGACTTTCCTCTGTTATGGAAGTGGATATGGACACAACCAAAAATTTTTGGAACAATATTATTTGTAGTGTTGAAGTTGGGAAAATGTTTAGATAAAACTTGCACAGGACTTTCAAAACCAAGGACTCGAGATGGCAACTTATTTATGAGATAAGCAGCAGTTAGAACACCTTCACCCCAATAATTTTTAGGAACATGTTTCTGAAATAATAGGGCTCAAGCAGTGGCTAACAAGTAGCCATTTTTCCTTTCTGTCACCCCATTTTGTTGGGGTGTGTTGACACAAGATGACTCATGGATTATTCCCTCTTTCTAGAAAAAAAGATGATAGAACCTGATTGAAGAAATCCTTAGCATTGTCAAATCTGAACTTTTTTATCCCAACCCCAAATTGATTTTTTACCATACTGTGGAAAGTAGGAAACACTGAACTCACATAAAATTTATTCTTTAGAAGAAAAATCCATGACACACGGGTACAATCATCAATGGATGAAACAAAACAACAAGCCCCATATATAGTATGAACAGTAGAAGGCCCCCAGCTATCAATTTGGATGAGTGAAAAAGGAATAGATGTGATTTTATTGCTTATGGAAAAGAAGCACGTTTGTGCTTTGAAAGTAAACAAATATTACAATAAAGAAATTTCTCATCAATCCCTTTAAATAGCACTAGAAACATAACTTTAAGAGTGCAAAATGAAGGATGTCCTAAACGAAGATGATAAAGCCAAACTTGTGTAACATCCTAGAAACTTGCTTAAGGGTAGTTTAGTCATTTTATAATTATCCTAATTATTTAATTAAGATAATTAAATAATCATTAAACTTAAAAAACTTAATTGGAATCAAGATTAAATAAAATTGAATTTATATAGTATGATTTATAACCTATTAAGTGACAAAAGGGCACAATAGTAATAATAGTTGATTGGGGGTCTTAAATTGGGAAATTAGTGAAATTATGTGGTGTTAAGGTAATATTTAAAAATAAGAATAAATAATTAGAGGAAAATATAAAATAGAATAGCTACTAAATGTTTTAGGATAAGTAATCTTGAACTAAAATTGTTAAGTAAATTGGAAATAATAGTTAGATTGGGAAATCATGGTGAAATCCTAGTTGAATTGGGAAAGCCTAATTTGAATTGGATAGATCATATTTGAAAGAATACGGTTTAGATTCCAAATACACCTAGAAGGGGGTGAATAGGTGTAGCACAGCGGAATAAAAATTTTCTATTAATTAAAGACAAGTCCTTAATTAATAAGCATGAATAAATTCTCAAAGTAATTCCAGAAAATCAAATAATCAATCAAAGGTAATAAACAAGCCACCCAAATTGCAAGTAAATAATTAAAGCATGTAAAGTGAGACAAAAACAATTTGGTGACGAAGGGAAAACTCAAAGAGAACTCTCTATGAGAAAAACCCTCCGGGCTATGCAGGAGCCACCTAAAAGATCCACTATGAGAAGAAGACTTACAACCTGTAGTTTAGACGACTCGACATCCCTATGCTAGACTCTGCAACTCACAGACTTGAAAGTATCTGAAGAACTACTCAGATTTGCTCCACAGCAACACCTCAAAACTCTGAAGATCTTCTCACATGATCACCCAAACGAACTCACCTGGTATTCGTAGAAACTACCATGATTCAATCTCCCCAACCCGGAACTCCAAGGTAGAAGAAGAAAGAAGAAAAAAAGGGTTTTATGGCTCAAAACAGAAAAACCTAGAAGAAGGGTTTTCCAGAAGAGAAAAGGATATTTAGGGATTATAAAACGTGGCTCTCTTAGATTTAAAAGGACCCTAATCCTATTTAAAGGTTCCCCAAGAAGTTTGAAGTCAATCCGAATTAAAACAAGTTATGTAATTTTTCGTAACTTTTCAGAAATTTTGCTGATTGAACGTTCGAACGGTGCATCAAACGTTATCTAACGCTACTCTTTAGAAATTTCCGTTCGAACGCCAGATCAAACGTTCTCTAACGCCACTCTCGGGTTTCTCTGTAGACACTGAACGTTCGAACGTTGCATCTCACGCTCTTGAACGCTACTCTCAGGTTTCTCTGCAAACACTGAACGTTCGAATGCTGGATCAAATGTTATCTAACGTTGAGCATAAAAACTTCAATTTAACTCCGATTTTGATGCCGTTTGAACCGTTACTTCTTGGACTCAATCTAAACATTCTAAACACACTTTTTGGCACGAAAAGCCAACATAACCTACTAGACCTAACAATATTAATCTAATTGATAAGCAAACATAACCTAAGTTCTCTACATATTTGGATAGAATAGTAATTAGACAACTAAAACCCTACTATAAATACTAACTTTAAAACTAAATTAGGATTTCTATTTTCTTGATGAGACATGGACGTATGGTGACTATTGGAGAAAACCCTAGAGTGCTGGATGTGTGTGTCTAGAGGAAGAAAGGGGAAGATTTGGGGAGCAAACTCAAGAGGAATTCAAGAGATCTTAGCAACCAAAGAATATAGAGCTTGAGGTAGGTTGATCTATAGATTTCAAGTTGTTTGTAGAACTCTAAACAAAGAAAATTATGCCTAAACTTAATTCTGAAAGTTTCTGCAGAGTATAGATGATGTCTAATATCAATATTGTGATGAATATATGTTGAATTAATGATATAAATTGTGAGATTTTTGGCTTATTTGTATGTGTTGTTGATTTTTTAATTAAAAACATTAAACTTTTGTATGAAACCTAGACTAGAAAACTTAGGATTTGAATGGCTAAATAGTTATATTTTAACCCGGGTAAATTTAATGCATATGGATCATTAGGATCTTGATATTGATTCTTGAAAACTTGTCAGAATCAATGAAATTGGAGAAAATTAGGTTAGACTGTTTAAAAATTTCAAAATCTAGAAAATATCGAGTGGATACTTGATGAATGTTCGAGTGTTGCATCAAGCATTACTGCCTGTGTTTTATTTTGTTGAAAACCCAAGAACTGTTTCTCATCGCTCAAAAGTGTGCTTGAGTGATGACATGTGAACTTTTGGACGTTTAATCAAGCGTACGAACGTTGGCGTGTTTTGTATTGGACGCCTAAAATCCAGCTCGAGCGAGCTATTGAGCTTGGAGTTTCTAGGTTGAAATTTTGTTTAATGTATGCTTAACGCATGATTAACGTACGAGCATTGGTGTTCATGAGAAACAAAGTTCGAGCGTTAAGGCTAAATTGTGAACTGAATTGAACGCTTGATGTGCACTCGATCGAAGCTCGAGCGTTAAACCCAAAAAATGTGATTTTGTGTATTTTTGAGTAATTTGTGCAATTGTGATGTTATATATATATATGCTTCGATACTCATTTGATAACATGTTTTTGAGATTCTAAATTATATCTGGATCATTGAAATATGCTAAATTAGAATTTGACATGCTTTTTGAAATTATTTGCAATGGTTCTTGTTGAAAACCATATGTGAACTGCATTATGCATTAGTTAGGATTTGTTTTGCATTTCATGCATGAGTCCAGCATATTATTAACATTGTTTTTGGAATAGGTGTGGTGTGAATATCTACCAACAGTCACCAGCAGCCCTTGTTCATAGCCTTACATGTTGTAGTAAGGATTTCCACGAAGTCCAACACCTGGCTTGTAAGTTGGGAATTACCAAGTGATGTAAGACCTTAAAGGGGAAATCTCTAAAAGGTGTTATAGGTTGAGACCGTGTTATTGTGTAGAGCTAAACTTCACAAAGATGTTGTGAGCACCTTAGGATTTGGTCTCTCCATTCCACAAATAACGGCTTGGCATGGTGCTCTGATCAGTTGAAAGCCCTTAGAACTACAATATACACGTAGAACACTTCATATTACCAATCAAAGAGATGGAATCCTCGATATCTATAAGTTGGGATGTGTATCGGGCCGAAGGTATCTAAACATTCTCACAACAGAGCAATTGTAAGGAGGTAGGTGGGGATGATCCTTATAATTTTCAACTCTAAGATACTTCATGATACGAAGATGAATATCTCTAGAGGTTATACACACACTCACTGCATTAAGTATGAAAAACAGGGTTTTGACTCTAAATACACCTAGAGGGGGTGAATAGATGAAGCACAACGGAATATAAATTCTACTAATTAAAAACAAGTTCTTAATTAATAGGCATGCACAAGTCTATAACCAATCACACAAAATTGCAAATAAAGTAAAGAGACAACACAAGCAATTTTGGTGACGAAGGGAAAACTCTATGAGAACTCTCACTAGAGAAAAACCCTCCGGGCTATGCAAGAGCCACCTAAAAGATCCAATATGAAAAGAAGACTTACAACCTGTAGTTCAGACGACTCAACATCCCTATGCTAGACTCTGCAACTCCAAGACTTGAAAGTATCTGAGGAACTCCTCAAATTTGCTCCACAGCAACACTTCAGAACTCTGAAGATCTTCTCACACGATCACCCAAACGAACTCGCCTGGTATCCGTAGGAACTCCCACGTGCAAACTCTCCAACCCGGAACTCCAAGGTAGAAAAGAAAGATGAAGAAAGGCTTTGATTGCTCAACAAAGGAGAAAGAAGAGGAGAAAGAACTCTTGCTCTCACAAACGAATTTAGGGTTTCTAAAACCTCTTGAGTTACCCTAACAATAGCCTAGACACTCCTTATATAGATTAGGAGAAGGTAGAATCCGAATAGGAAATAAATCAGAAAAGATCGGAATTCTAAAACTGAAGTTTTGTTAATGAACGTTCGAACGCTCAGCGAACGCGGCTCGAACGTTCAAGACAAAAACTCACTTTTCCTCTTCTCGTTCGAACGGTCAGAGAACGTGAGGCGAACGCTGCTCTCGGGTTTCTCTGTGGAACTCCATCGGTCGAACGGTCAGCAAACGTTCAGCGAACGCTGCTCTCGGGTTTCTCTGTGGAACTCCATCGGTCGAACGGTCAGCAAACGTTCAGCGAACGCTGCTCTCTGGTTTCTTTGTGTGTCACCAACGGTCGAACGGCCAGCGAACGTTGATCAAACGTTGGGCATAACTTCTTCAATTTGACCCCGATGATGACGCCGTTTGAACCATGTCTTCTTGGACTCAAACTAAACATTCTAAACACACTAAAAACACTTTCTCTTTGACACTGAATAAAGCCAAACTAAAATGTTAAACCTAACACAGTACATGCATGATTGGTTGAGCTTGACTTTGCGTATTTTGAAGTGTTTATTTCATATAAAGTTTTATTAGAAAATCATACATCTAGATCTCATATAGAAGTATTAGGAGTCAAGCATATGATTGCATCCTTGTTCATTTATTTGCTTTAAATACTTGTGTACTTGGTCACACTATTGGTTTTATTGCTTATTTATCTGCTTGTTTACTTTGTTTTCCCTTATTTACATTATTGTTATCATTGTTAAAGCTAGAGGTGTAATTCTACAGTTGGAGTTCTACTAAAAACTTGATCTGTGAGATACTGGGCTATGGCTCACACCCTACTGTATTGCAATTGCAATTATATATCAATATCAGAGTGGCGTAGCAAAATCGTGGTATAGGATGTAGGCTTTCACCATTGATGTGATTTCAACATCATAATTGGTTATGTAGATAAGTTGTTAGTTTTGATGTTAATTTTTGTGTACTTTTAGATATATATTAATATTATATATATAATGTTTGCTATTTTAAAAGTATAATAATCCTATTTTGTTCTAAATTGACTTACTTTTAGAATTCTAAGTGCACGTGTATGAGAGTGAGTACTACTTGAGTTTTCATTTTGGGGAGAGTAGAAACTACAGTCACATTCCAAATCCCTAATCCCCATAAGCATCATTCTTATATCTATTATTATATTTATTATTGATTAGGGATTTTTATAAAGTTGAAATTGGGGCGACATCTTGTCTTTATTTGAAATTGTAGACTCTGAAAGAAATGACAAGGATGAATTATTCTCAGTTCTATTTTGCTCCCTTGATTCTTCAAAATACTAAAGTCCATCTTCCTCCCTAGCATTTCCAATCATCTTCCCCATTCCCTGGTCTTAAAATACACAATGTAAGGGAAATAAAATAACACTACAATTCAAATCTTTTGTGAGCCTATGTATGGACAAGAGGTTACTGGACAATTTTGGGACATGAAGAACATTGTCAAGTTTCAAAGTCTAGTTTATTAGAACACTACCTCGGCCAATAATTGTTATTAAAGTACCATCGGCTGTGGCTATTTTCTTATTGCTCGAACATGGACAACAAGAGGTGAATTTGTATGATGAATGGGTCATATGGTTAGTGGCTCTGAATCAATGACATAGGACCTAGAAAAATAGGTTATGCTTGAGACACTAAGGACACAAGGGAAGGATACTTACCTGAGAGTGTTAAGGAACAAACACCTATACTAGTAGACTTTTCCAAAGAACCCAACAAATTCCTCAACTTCTCTCACTTTTATTATATTCACTTTGCTCTTTTGGCACGTCCTCCTTCTCGGGTTGTGTGCAAGTCATATGAGCATGCCTCCTTTGCTCTCCATCCTTCATGATCCAATTTTTGTAGGAAAATTGCGGCTTTCCATGAAGCTTCCAGCAGCGCTCTCCTGTGTGACGAGGATTTTTCCATAAGACATCCTTGCTTGTAGTCTTAGACAAGTTCTATTCCTCATTCATTCTCATAGTTGGTTGGTTAGGGCCATGATTTTTCACCCCTTCCCCTTTAGAGATCATAGCCGACGCCTTAACAGCCTGTGGTTCCATCATTACCCCTCTCCATTCTTCTTCTGCTTGGATTATTGCAATGTCTCATTTAATGAGGGTAAATTGTCTTTTCCAAGAACTTTTGCTTTGACCGGATCAAACTCCATGTTTAAACTTGCAAGAAAATCATAAATCCTATCTTTCTTTATGAGTCTTTTTAACATGGCTGCATCATCACTGCATTTCAGTTTAATGCATTGATAAAGATCCATTTCTTGCCACAGATTCTTTAAGAGATTGGCATATTCAGTGACAGTACATTCTCCCTACTTGGTGTTGGTGGATGAAATCTTCCTTCGCATGCACTTCCATATCTTTCATGCCTACGCCTATTATTATATCCATAAGATACTATTCTTAGTATCTACTTATGGGCAGGCTTGTAAATATCAGTGTAAAAGAGCTTGAGAGATACATGAGTTTGCATTTTGAATTTGCTTGACTTATGTTAATAATATCCTATCAATTGTCATATTAGCATAGATATATGCTATATGTATATATTTTGTCATATTTTGGATCATTTCATTTTCATTGCCTCTTATGTTGACCTCTACAAAATTTTAAAATTTAATTCAATCATTTAGGCATACACTTCTCCCACGCAATACATTATACTTGCCAATAGATATGTAAGTGAGCATATATATAGATAGAGAGAGAGCGGTGAATTTTACTCATATAAAAGTTCTATTTCAAAATTCCAACATTTAACCAATATTTCAATTCTTTTTTTTTCCTTATATAATTAAAGAAACATAAGCAAAATATTCAGACATGTGAGTGAAATATTGTGCCCTTGGCAAAATTGCTATCAACAAAAAATGGGAAGTCCTTATTATAAAAAATGAGCAATATTTAAATACACTAACATACAAATGAGAATATAAGCTTACACTCGATCTGTAAGCATTTTAATAAAAAAAATGTAGTACATTATGCAAATGCACATATTGAAATATGGATATGGGTAAGGTCAGGTTCAAACCGGTTAGGATGCGCAAGGCGTCAATGCTAGCCTAGCACAAAATTATAAGGACATGTATCCTCCAAATTTAAACCAACCAAATTGAGTTGGTTTAGGTAAGTTTCATTATGAGCCCACTTCAAGGTGCCCATACAGCTAACTTCAAATTTTACAATTGTCAACCCACATTACAAACTAAAATCTACTGTACATACCTCATCTAATTTTTCTCCACCCTTGACAAGAACAGAGTAGTAAACCCTTTGAGATTTTTCATTTACAGTCACCTCTGTCGCATCTATGTAAGCAACACGCAACGATGGGTATCTGTATATTTTTGGTTTGATGGAGAATGAGTAGATAAATCTTACATATATATAAGAACTAATTGAATCTCATTTGATATTTATATGGCTTACGTTAACATAAGATTCAGGATATTCTGGTAAAGACTGCGGTCTTTAGCTTCACTTGAATTTTTCTGTGCTCCATACATCTGACAAGAAACAACATATGTGAACTTCAAATCAACCACTGCTTCTGAATGGGCATTCCGAGTATCACCAATTTGGTAGCCATCAAAAATGTCTGTGAAGCAAACAAAGATAGCACAGTTTTCAGTTTGAAGCTGTTTCAGAGGTTAGAAACTGATATTATGATCATATATCGAAAAGGTTCTAAAGAAATGGCGACAAAATATCCATGACCACAGCCACTTACCACGATCTTCTGCCATATCCAGGAAGCATTGAAGTTCTAGGGCTTGTCTATAATACATCATTCCTCTCACTGAGAAAGAAAGAAACATGATGTGTTGGTATAAATAAAAGGGCCATGAATAACATATGACAGGAAGAAAATTGCACAGGTTCCTTTTGCCCAAACCTGTTCTATATAGTGTCTGCCCTCTGTAAGAAACCCACAGGCGAACTAAATCCACTTCATGAAAGGCCTCTCCATTTTTTTGATCCTTTATACGTTCCTTGAAATTTTTCCATTCATCTGTTTTATATATTTAAAGTACAATTGAAATGTCTAAAATTAAAACCGGAAAAAGAAAAACACAGTAAAGAATAAGAACTCTGAATGTACCAGGATATATTTTCTGTAGGTAAAACAAAGTGGAGATTCCATCTTCATTTTCCTTGTTTAGTTCTTCCTCAGAATACAGAACTTCTTCTTTGTAGTATGGAGTTAGAACACTATATCATAAACAGATAAGGAATCTAATGTGAGAATAACAAGGTCTTCTGCATAACAAACATCTCCTTTTCAATATGCATAAATTAACAGAAAAGGGATTGCTTAAGAGAGGGAGGGAAGGGGAGGGGGAAGGGCAGGCCAATAGTTATATAAGAGAAACATGAATGAGGTCATAATACACTTCATCAATAAAGATACATTCCGTGGATGTTGTGCTTCAATATGTTAATAACAGAAACTATACTACATCTTCAATGACTAGGCGACACAATCTAATAAAATACTGAATATTTGAATATTAACATAACAGTAATTGTAAGTAAAATATCCTGTTAATTTGATTTTGAGTGCATTAGACCAAATACACATTATCCAATCATCATACAAGAGCACCAGGGGGAAACATTTCCAAACCCTATACATGCTCAACAGGGAAAGACACCCAAAACATTACAGAAAATGAAGGCACCATCCCATGGATTTAACTCTTGATCTATCACTCCACCGTTTTTGCTCAATTCCCAAGGAAAGTGCTTGATCTTCTACAATTAGTGAGGATTGGACTTGCATATCTTCGAATGCAAATGCATGCCTACTAGATAGGGATTACCTTTTTATTTTCTTTTTTTTTTGTTTTATTATAACTTGTATAGATTAGATCCAAAGGATAATGCACATTAAGTTCTCCCATCAAGATAAAAAAAATACTTTTCATATCAATTAACATTATGGGTCCACCTCAAACCCTTCCTGTAGTGAGGGTTAGAAATCGATGATTGCAACAGCCTATTGCATTCTAAAAGGCAACAAAGAAGAGATGATGATATATCTAGCAGCATGTCCCCCTTCCTAGGAGGTGATATAAATCCATTAGTGTATGTTGCATATTTCACTCAATATATCACTTTTCCCCCTTCAACCTTTTGGTCACTCATGCAAAATCTTAATGAGTTAGAAACACTAAATTACATGGCTTGAAACAAACATCAGTCTCACACTCAAAACCATCAACTATATAACTATAATGTGGCTCTATTTTTCTGTCATTCCACAGGCAAGGTATTCCATTCTAGATTACAGATACTTAGACTTTAGATGCAAACTTCAATTTTTACATCACTGAGATATATTTCATGAATTTTCAGATTCTGCAAACATCAGTCTCACACTCAAAACCATCAACTTTAGACAATACTAACAATAACGTGGCTCTATTTTGCTGTCGTTGCACAGGCAAGGTATCATTTTCAATCCATTCTAGATTACAGATACTTAGATTTAGATACAAGCTTCAATTTTTACATGTCTGAGATATATTTCATGAATTATTGGATTCTGAAGCTCTTCACAAATTCTGGTAGAGCACCTCTATATTTCCTTTGCTTTGTTTTGAACAATCATAACTAACATAAACTGGATTACAAAGTCAAATATATCTTTTCAAAATTTTCAATGCAGCCACATTTTCACTTTGCCCAAAGTGGTTGTGTTTGAAGTTAAACCTATATTCTCACTTTGGTAGATCCAGACTTTCAACTTTGCACCAAATATGGTCCCTATGAAAGACATTCTCACACATAATATATAACGTATTCTGCACTTGCATCTGTTGATATATAGGGGTATTTATGTCATTTTTTTTATAAGGATAGAACTTGATGTTTCATGTAATGTAAAAGGTATCCTATATGCCATTTTTTATTTCATAAGGATAGAACTTGATCTTTCATGTAATGTAAAAGGTACTATAGTCCTTTAAGTCTAATTAGAATAAACAATAAACGACAAGGGCTCATGAACAGTGGATAATATTCACAAACAATTTTTTGGAAATCTATTTCTCTTCTTCTTCTTGACTGGAAAATAGACTCAATAGCCTGGCTGGCCAGCCCATAGAGTATGCACCAAGAACTGGCCAAACAAAACCAGAAAAGCATGCCCAATTCCCGACTAATGAGCCCAGAAAGCAGGCTCCAATAGTCAGCTGAACAAACCAGAAAAGGATGCCCAAAAAAACTTGACAGAACAAAACCTCAACCGTGTCCAACATATTTTCTACACTGTTATTAAATTTAAGATAGATTTCAAAGTAAGTCTAAATGGCTTCAAAATGTACATATTACATACAATAACAAACTTTGTTGATTAGACATGCAATATCCTATGTTAAACAGCAATAGAATTCTACTAGGTTTGGTAATGATTTAATTCTTTAATAAACCAACAATTTGAGGCCAATTATGTGAGTGAAATTGATGCAAGCTGTAATAAAGTGATGGTCACTTTGATCGAAATGCCAATTGAAAAGAATTTTACAAGGTTTTTCTTTTTTTTTTTTCCTTGTTCGGCTAGAGAATTGTGAAGAAAGCCTACAAGGAACTTGTGGAAAATTTTTGGAGCCTGAGGAAGAAGAAGGAGAATTAGTAGGATCCTTGCTGGAGCTTAAAGTTGAAGAGTTTCGGCTTTATTTTCTGCTCAAGCAACAGCAGAAAGTTTTGGTTTGTAAGTAAGACGAAAAGCTTAATTTTTCTTCTCATCTTCCAGTTTTTCATATTTTTAAAATATGATTTTGATAAGGGTCAGTTAGCATGCTCTTTGAGATGTTTTAGCTTATGTTTGTTTTATATGTATGCATGCAAGTTTTCAATGCTTTTATTTCTGTGCAGTATTTGAAATGGCTTTGGATTTTACCAGAATCAACCCCATGTTGGCATTGAGATTTAAGAAATGACCTGTTTAACTTATCTATGCATGGTAGGTAGATTTCCACTGAGGTGGTAAACCCAGATGTTTACGTTCTTTGAGCCATAATTGGTAAATTTCTGGGTCAAAATGTTGAAACCCTGTTTCAACACAAATTCGAAAGCTAAGCTGTCTGAGACAACTTTTTGAAACCTAGTTTCAACATGTCAAAGATACTTTTCAGCCACCTCATTTGTTCGTGGGTAAAAGTGTTTGTTTCCCATTTTAAATTCGTTCTAAGTTATTATTATTATTTTTTTGGTCTAATAATAAGTTTGAAACTTGTTAAAAGAAAAGATAACTTATGCATTAATAAGTTACAAAAAGAATTTTGATAGTTCCCAATATTTAGATATGTGACATGATTTGCTATGCTATTTCCAATGCATAAGCAAGGTTAAAAAACATTTCGATTGACTCAAGCAAAGCCATAAGCAGGACAGTCTAGCCTAAGGGTCAGAGATTTTTATGCATGGTTTGAACAGTGTGATCGTGTGTTGTGTGTGCGCTGGTTTGATATGCACTTTGGTGGATTCAGTGGCTAGTATCTGACCCTGAATACTGCAGAAGACCATTCCATATCTCAAGATTCTCAACTTCGAATACTGAATTAGTTTGCTTCAATTATGCTCTATCATTGCCTCATGTGTTTTCTTTAAATTATGCTTTGAATCTGATTCACATTACATGTATCATAAGTTCCCTTGAGTTATTAACATGCTTTATGAGAATTACTCGATCAATATTATATACTATTTCCTTTCAGCTATGATTAGGATACTATATTCTAAGTTACTCATCTGTCACAACTTACTATGATTTTTTTTTCTTTTTTGAAGAGTAATGAGAATAAAATACATAGAAGCAAAGAATGTACAAGGGCAACTCCTGTAGAGGGAGTCAAAAAAAGAGAAAAGAACAAGAAAAAAAGAAGAAACAGATTACACCATTTACACTATCTCATCCATATGAGAACCCACAATAAAATTCGACCTATATGCTCCAGTCTTTGCCAAAAAGCCCGCTATCTCATTGCCCGATCTAAGTACATGTTTGAATGAGTCGTACAAACTTGTAGCTAAAGATCGAGCACGACAAATAATATATCTCAATTTCCAAGGGCCAAAAACCTCCTGTGACATCCAGTAGAATACCGCAAATGAGTTTCCCTCGATAATAAAATGTTGGTAACAACCAACTTACTATGATTTTAATATTTCATGATATGGTTTCCTTTTATAGACTTTTCTGAGAAGGAGTGCTTAGAGCCTAACTAGGAGAGTGACCCAGATCTTCAAATTTTATGATCCTAAGGATTTGTTTATGTCTGTATATATTATATAGGTCAATTGATGTATATCGTTTATTTCTCTGTTTCATTTGTAGGTCTTCCGCTACTCCATATATATCTTCAATCATGTTAACTGCATGGTATACGTTAAGACAATGTAATTTGTACGATTTCGTTACACTCAATCATGGTTTGACTATGAACTAGGGTTGAGATGTGACATATCCACTTCTAAAAATATTTTTCTAGTTACTCCTCTTTTTTCTTCCACCAAAAGCTACAGCATATAAAAATAATACACCAAGACACCTTCTATTCAGTATGAGCTACCAAATCATTTATATTTACAGAAAAATAATACGGATTCATCTAACCATCAATGTAATATCTATACTATTAAAAAGCCAACCGTCTCTTTTCTAGCTGATATGTGATATCTAAATTGCCTCACACATTTTATTATATTCACTTTCATCTCAACTTAACTAAATCACACTCATATAACTACCTCATATTATCGAAAATGCCCTTTACTTTTAATTCTATTTACTTTTATATCCTTACACATAATTACTCTATTATCCACAATGTCTTTCAATTTATTTTTTCTTTTACCTCCAAATTAGTTGCATCCACTTATTTCATTCTTTTGCTACGCGCATAGTATCAGTATTTCACCTAGTATTATTAATTTAAACTTCTTTGTTTCAGTTCCAACTATCCCACACTAAGCGCTCCCATCCATGAGTCGCTACTAACATCAATATATATATATATATATATATATATATATATATATATATATATGATTGTTACTTTTGCCTTGCTCAAAATCAAAAGGCATCAAAATAACTCTCTTGCTACTATCATATACTTTTCCTAGATTACAAACCTCATACTAAGGTCTTCTCTTTTTCACAGTAAGCTTCTCTAATTTCCTAAGAATAAAGGACAGCCTAGAGGCATAAGGCAAAACTCAATTTTTTTTCGATTCAATTTTTCGTCCATCACTTTGCTATTATTTATGGATACTACTCATAATCTTATTTTCCATCTAAATAGGTACAATTTTGGGCAACCTTTTTCTCACATATACGTATTGAAGTGCCCTCTAAAGGAATAATTAGCTATTATAAAATCCATAATCTACAACAGATCTGAAAAAAATAAAAATGGAATTTTATTTTTTCCAACAAAAAGTGGAAAAACCAGAGGAAAAATTAAGCTATTGTAGAAATCATATTTTATACTAGGAAGTATAAGCAAAATTCTTGGCAAAATAAATATAAAAAATTTTGCATATAAAAATATGTTCAGTAATTTATCCTTAGGAATTAATAAGTGAAGACATGACAGAATTTGGTGAAATTTTTCCCGAACAAAAACATGGTTAACATTTCAAATATCCCTGATGATAGACTTCATGCTGCATGCATAAATCTCATTAAGATTCAAAAAGAACAATTCTGGTAGCAACAGAGTATCTAATTATGCCAGAATTCAACGATATTGATTTAAAATAACTAACCTGAAAGGTAGCATGTTGTGGACTGTTGGAGCACGAGGCATATTCATAAATAGTGAGTTAGTAAAGAAAGTGATGCGGCGACGAGATTCCAAATTCGTAGGCACATTTATAGCAGATTCCTTGACAGTCAAAAGCAATTGAAGTCTAGAAACCTGCAGGCAAGAAAAGAAAACAAAGAAATGGGAAAAGAAAAAAAGAAACAGTGTAAAAGATGATTTCATGGAACAAGTGATAGAATGCTCAGTGATAAAATGTGTTGTGCATGTAAGCTGGAGAGAGCATAGACCATATCTTCTTGGAGTACCACTTGGTATGGGCTATATGGATGAGATTCATTTATATGATGGGGGCTTCATGGGTTCTACCCAACTCTGTCATTCAGATGTTAGATCAGTGGCGATTGAGTGGGTTTGAGTCGAGAGGGCGCATTATGTATAGATTGGCTTTTCATTCAGTCATGTGGCACATCTGGTTTGAGAGGAACCGTAGAATCTTCCAGAATAGGAGGGGGAGCGTGGAGCATTTTGTGGAGAGTGTTTTGGTGTCGATAGCCTCGTGGGTGTTGATTCAACTAGAGTTCAGTGAATTGAGTGCCCGTGATATTGTTAAAGACTGGCATGCATGTTGCTTTTCATTCCCCCCCACACCCAAATATCCTCTCTTCCTTAGATGGGGATCGGTTATGCTATACACTTCTTGAGCAGTCCTTGAGGTCCAATTCCTCCAGGGACCTCTTGACTGGATTGTACTATCTTTTGACCCATATATATTATATTTTTCATTATTCATAAAAATAAAAAAAGTGTTACATTACCTTCTCCATCCAAGATTTATCCATCACCAGCCTCAGGTTTATCTTTTCAAATTTCTGTGATTCTTTGCTTTCCAGGTTTGTACCAGCTCTTTCCATGACTCTGGGAGACCAAATTATATATACGTATAAGATAAAAAATAAGTTGATGATGACAAAGCATGCAAATATTCAATCTTTACCGATGTCCGTTAACCATAACATCTTTCAAAATGTTCTCCATGATATCCTGAAGTGTTTTGATGATACTGCGCTCATTTGCCAAGATATCCTTATAATCCTTCTGCTCTTTTGCCAAGATATCCTTATAATGCTTCTTCAGTGGACATAAAATTTCAAGCATCAAAATCAATGGAGACGGCAGTTAGATGATTAGAGATAAGGATAATTGAATCAAATATGTTACCAGAAAATTAAGAAGTTTTTCCAAATTCTTGCTGAGCAGAGGCAGCTCACTCATCCGGAATTCATTCAAAAAAATCTTCTTGTTTATAGCATCTTTTACTTCTTTATTTATCTCCAAACCAAGGCTGTAGAGAAAAAGAAAATAATAATAATAATAAGGGAAAAATATCAGAAGTTATTTCCATTACATGAAGATGGAATAAGCTTTCTTCAAATAAAAAAAAATGCAGATAAAACCAGATGAATCAAACCTCATCAAAACACAGGAGAATACCATGAGCAATTTTTTTTACTTACTTTTTATCCGCTTCCTCACCAAAAAGGTCATATAATATATCTTTGAATGTCTCATAACATTCAACAACTGCAGAATGCATGTAATCAACACTATTAATCTTCTTAAACAATTCATCATCCTGCTTCCCCTTAAAATCTTGGGCCATGTCCAAGGCAATTGGTATCTTATGAAAGAACAAGGCATAAGTAAGCGAAACAAATATCCAACTATCTAAATAAATGCCAGAAAACCGAACCTTGCTCATACCTTACTGGCAAGCAGGAAAGGGGGCCACTGAATAAAGCTTTCACTTGAGGAATATGGCACAAGCAGCAGATCCCTTTCGCTGCACAATAAAAAGCCAAATACAAGGATTATGAAACTAATTCTGTCAATTCATAATTATAAATTCAAACAAGAAACAGTCTCAACCTATTGCTGATCAAGTCCTCTTCCCGCAAAGAATTAATGAATTCATTCCACACCTGAGAAAACTTTGCAACATTCCTTCTTTCTTCCCACTATTGAAGTGCGTAAACATTAGCAGAGAACACAGAAATGTGACAATTGTCAAAAACAGCCTCATACAGTAACTTCAGCAAGTCCATTAATATTTATACATTCGGAAACATTTCATGACTACTAAAATCCAAATTTTTCCAAAATATGAAGGTATAGTATGGAATGGCTCTAAAAATAATTTCATCTTGCATAATTTTCCCTGAGGGAGAAAAAAAATCTCCCAGGTGAATATTTATACCAGTAAACATTGGAAATTCACATAATTATAGTGAATGACAACAATTTGTATGAGCAAGAATTTAACATTTTTTAATTTAAATAAATAAAAAAATGTATACCAATTGATTCCTGTTGGTTGTCTCTTCTGACGATGGCACAGTGGTTGCCTTTGCTAATGATGGCACAAGACGTTTGCTGAAAGCAAGGGGAACAGACTCAAATCTGGACCTCAACATCCCCAGGGTCCGTATCTAAGAAATGCCAAAAGAAATGTAATCAGAAAGGGGAAAGTTTTAATCATTTCTTAACCTTGTTATTTCTCAATTTATCCCAGTGGAATTCAATAAAAAAAAAAGAAAGAAAACTATTTCATTCTGTTCATTGGAAAATTTAGCTTTCAGTGGTTTCAAAGGATCCTTAGATGGCAGTTGAATCTGTTGGAACTAATTCCTGAAGCTTACCTCACCCAAATGACTGAAGGCCCCATGAATACCACCAAAAATGGTAGAGAAAATAGCATACCATATCTGTGAATCCATAAAATAAACCTACACGCCAACATAATAACGTAAGTCTATATATATCAGATCTAAAGGTGATCAGAATGTCATCCAGAAATATTTTCCCAAGCTCTTCTTACCAGAACAATGGGTGCCCATATAGAAATAACAACTCCAAGATTGTACCTTACTGCATTAGTTTCAGAGTGAGAGTAAAGAATGATCGAAATGCCATGCAACCAAAGATAAGGAAATTAGGCTGCTTGAAAAATGAAATCTTACCAGTTGGAAAAAACTCATGCCACTCATAATCAGCAACTGTAACCCCCATGATTAGCTTTGTGGGCCCTACTAAAGGAAGTATCTATTTGAAGGAAGCAGAGAATTAGAACATCTAAAAATTTTGAGTTGGACAGAGCTCTAGAGAAATAACTTCATAATGTTTGAATCTAGAATAAAATTACATCAAATTCTGAAAGACATGTTGGAAAAACTATGAAAAATTTGTCTCCTTTAAGTTAAATATGCCTTTCTTCTTAAATTGCAGCACTTTTGTGGTTTTTAATCGATGAATGATGTGGGAAAATTAATATATATATATATATGTATGTATATATATATATATATATATATATGTATGTAGTTATGTATGTATGTATGTATGTATATACATACATACATATTACATATATGTTTGAAATGCATACAGAGAGAAATCCTTTCAATTAACTAAACTAGCTCATCTCCATCTCATTCATTTCAAAAGATACAAGGGATAGTGGTGTAAGCAATAGGAAATAAAGGAACTTTAAATTAGCTACTCACGTAATCTCCTTGTCCATACCATTCATTTACTCTTCCATGTGTTGTACCCACGACTGATGATTGTTAGTCCTCTATGTCTGTTTTTTTTTCAGAAGTAAAAATAGGTGTGAAATTGAACGCTTTCTACAAGTGGAAAATGCTATTAGAGGACTAACAATTCATTTACTTTGTTTTTTGTCCAATGTTTTGTTGGATTATCACCAATGAATCCCAAGCTTTCCAAATCTGCAAAGATTTTACTAAAGAAATTTCCGAAAGCTGGTGACATTTGCCCAAAACTATAACAAACTTGATCTGCTATAGCATTGATTTCTGTGTGATTTTCTTAAGCTACCTCAGGAAAATCTTCTGTTAATGCTACTCCTACATATGGTGAGGATTCAATGTGTGTGATATTCTTATAAAAAGTTATCACATCTCCTTCTAACCTTACTCCTCCTCGCATGCAACTTATGAAGCAGCCTTTGGATTTTTAACAGATGTTTTGCATACCAAAGATTTCTTCATTGACCCAGAAATCAGGCTCTCAGTCCCTGATAAGAAAATGATTGAACAAGAGATTTCATGTCTCAAACAGCAGCTCCAAGAGATGGAGGATAAATATTCTCTTGTCCTTTCAGAGGAACTAAGGACCCTCACACCTGCAGCTCAGCACCTTCAGTTTTCCAAAAAGATGACCTTGTTACCCTCAGTCAGGAATTCATTCTTACATTCCCTTCCTGAACCTATTCTGAATGAGTTCAGTGAAACAGCCTCAGCATTGCATTATGGTGACCTAATGGGTTATCAACTTTTGTTAAAGACTGTTTTTAGTGAGACCATGACCCTTGACAGAAAACACCCTGAACTACAAGGTTTCATCCATGTTTATCAGTATCCGCCCAGTTCAGTTTTCAAAGACAAAAAATCCATCTTACTGGCAGAAGTAACTTTCCACCATTGGGATTTTTGTTTAATCAACTTTTTGGACAACATACAGCTGGCGGAGGTCACAATGCAACAAGAGGTAGAAGGGTCATTTCGACCACTCCCTCTACCCCCGTTCCTCGAGCAATAGCTCATCCTTGGTCCCTACGGGGTCCTAGAGAAGTTGAATCCTCATCATCTTCTCACTCAGAAAATTTGTGGAATACTGCTTCCAGTACGGTCACAGAAACAGAAAAGGTTATTCCATCCTTAAAAGGAAAACAGAAAGTCCCTTACCCAAATACTCCAAAAGGAAAGCAATATATGCAATTCGGGAATAATCAACTTGAAGTTCTATCAGTTGATGATCCTAGGGCATATAATCCTTTAAGGAATTTGGCGGTTACCCCAAAGCAGAAATGCTTATTGGATAACCTTTGGAGGATGAACTCATCTTCTGTTTGACATGCTCCTGCAAGAGTTCGAGATAATAAATCAGCTGCTAAATTATTTTTTCCATCAATATGCTCAATTAAAAACTTTATACCAGTGCTAGTAAGATAATCTGAGAATTTAAGCCATCTTAAACGAGAAGGTTTATGATCAGATATCTTATTATAAAAGGATACGATTGCCTGGCAGTCAGTTCCTAATGTTACTTCTGTTTTGTCCAAGTAAAAGATTTTAAATTTTTCCAGGACGAAGATGCAAGCCATTATTTCCTCACAGAAAGTTCTCACTCTAGGGAGTCTTCAATACTATTTCTCAAAAGAATTTCAAAACCCCTATGAGAAAAATTGTGAACAAATGTTTTCTGAAAATCTTGAAAAACCATTTTTTGCACTTTATCTTGGATCAAAACCTGGAATTTATCAAAACAAAATTGAACTTCAAAAGGTTTTAGATCATTCTTCACCAAATGATTTCCAATAGTGAGTGAGACTAGACTATTGAAAGACTATTGAAAAACAAATTACCTTTCGGAGAATTGCGCTAGAAAAGTAAGGAGGGAGAAACTTTGCTTTGCGGAAGACTTGTATTTCTCACTACTTCGTTCTTATCCGTCTTTTGTTCCTTTCGTTCCTTTGGCATATAACAGACTGCTTTTCTCACCCAAGGTCACCTACTTTCTGCGGTCCCTGACCTTTCTTCAGTTTACCCTTGGTCTTTTGATAACACAGCTGTTATATATTACTTAAAGAAAATAAATCAATACAAGTTAAACAGACTAGTGATTTTGCTCAAGGCGGCCTAAAGAAGTAAAAACTACTTACCCACTTAAAGGTTAAGAGGTCATATTCTCAAGCTTCATATCATTCTCTCAGAGCATCATTACCACCCCAGAAGTAGCGAACTACTCCATGGAGCTCCTCCTTAGAAGCTCCAATACCATATTAGTGAGGATTCAATGTGTGTGATATTCTTATAAAAAGTTATCACATCTCCTTCTAACCTTACTCCTCCTCGCATGCTTCTAACAAAGTTGCAGCCTAATAACATTTGGGTTCTTTTTCCCAATGTCATTGGAAATACAAAGGTAAATGGGATATCATATGTTCCCAATGACTCTGGATTATTTGGATTTAGCAACGGATTTTCCAGAGGCTAAATTTCAGTTGACTACTGATTTCATACCACTTTACTGTTTTAAAAATAGAGGTCATGGACACAAGTTTCATTCGGAATCTCATCATCTTAATACCATCTCAGACCTTTTACTCCAGTTGATTCATAACCTTGAAACCAAGCATAATAGTGATACGTTGTTGTTTACCAAATTAAGCACGCTTTATATGAAATTGAATGATCTTTTTATTGCACTTGATCGTGAATTATCTGAAAAATTGCAATATCTCAAGGAATCACAGCGGCTACCAAGCCACCTTAACAAGATCCCTACCACATCAGATATCAAAGCGTTAATTGAGCATCTGAACCAAGAACCTAAGCAGGTTGAACAAGAAACTCGCAACCTTGCACAGAATCTGAAAGCTCAAGTTGAGAACTTGACCTTGCAAATAAACAATTTGCAACAGAAACTGAATGAAATGTCGGGTTAAAGGGTTCTGGACACCCTTGACAAGCGATTTTGGACATCGCATGAACGGTGGAATTCTGAACATTCCCCACAGCATGAATGACTACCCCCAGTCAAGAAGATGAAGAATATAAGAAAGCTCTAAAAGCTACAACAGCACTCTCCCAAATCCAAGAAGGATTCACAGTAACTGATCCAAACATTAATGTTACACAGAAACAAATTGTAAAACAAAACAATGTTTTGCTACAATTGTTGATACAGGTGAACAATCGTTTGGAGCAAGTTGAGCAAATGGTGAACGATCTCAAAAAAGCTCAACGAGATCAGAAGGCATCAGAAACTCTCAAGGAAATCCAAACTCAGATTTCCAATATCAAGCTCAACACAGAAAGTGGTGCAGTACAAAAGATCCCCAAAGAAAGTGGTAGACTGTTTGTCTACAAAAATCCATACAAGATCTTAGAAGAGGCACACAAGCAGCGTGATAATATACAGAACGCCACCACCTCTTGGCGACCAATTCCTCCAAAGCAGGCATGAATTCGGGAGGAAGAACCGGTGTTATCACCAGGGCACCAACAACAGCCCCTGATAATACAGAGGCACCCAGAAGAAATCCTGTTACAAATCTGGATGACCAGATTCGTGACTACAGAAGAAGTGCCAGGCTTGCTCATCAAGCCAGACAATTTACAGATCGTGCTCTTGGAAGAAGGCGCGACAGAAGGATTCAGGAGTTGGAACAATTGATCAATCCTGATCAAGAGATTCAACTCACAAGGCAAAGGAGAGCCAACTTGGTTCCCGCAGAAGTTCTATATTCACATGGAGGCAATCAAGCAAGGCATCGTGTGTACCAACATTATTCTGAAGAAGATGTATTATGCACAAACAACCAGGTGAATCTCCCATTCATCAGAAGGGACTCACTACAAAGGTTACACGAGGTAGGATATGCCCACATCCATATCGGACTTATCATGATCCGATTACAAGGCCTTCATCGGCAGCAACAAGGAGGACGAGTTCTCCTAGTTCTGCAAGATACCAGGGATACTGACCTAAATGGTGCAATAATAGGACAGATGGAAGTCGACATGAATAGTACAAGAGGACTCATCTACCTCACCCCAGACTTCATGATGACTGTCAATGATTTTGCCAGACATTTATATCTCAGTCTTCGTACAACTGGCTATGAAACATGGGCTTCTGGTGAAGCCAATCTTATTATTACTAGAGCATTGGTAGCACGACTTACCAATACTAGCATCACAGCCTTCAGACTCAATGCTGATTCCGTAATGGAATACCTGGCATCCCATCGTGTTCGAGCTATCCCAGGACAACATCTTAACACCCCTGAAGGATCAGAATGGACTATTGATCCAGTTCATACAGCAACTCGTGCACCAACCCGAGCGGTTCAATGGTCTAACCCTGATGGCTCACATAATATTCGTTTTACGAATTACCAAGCAGCCCCAATTGAACCAGATGATGACTCAGAATCATTCCAGGAAGAACTCCGTCATCGCAATCATGCTCGTGATGAAGGAGATACCCAACTCATGGCCTTTGACCATGAATACTACCCTGCAGATCTCACCACAGAAAATCCTCTATTTTCTAGCTCTGATTACTATCAGACACAACCTTGGTGGGAATCCTCAACCCCCACCTTTGATCCTACCTTACCTCCTAAATTTGATCATCAGAGTGACATAGGGAGCGTGGTGGGAGATGACCTTTTTAATTTTGGCCAACCAGTCAACCTAGCCGAAATTACAGAACCTGAAATAGATCTTCCTTACCCTAAAAGGAAATCTACAGAAACTGCATTAATGTCCACTATAACCACTGGACAAAATTTTCCTGATACCCCAATGATAAGAGTTCCAGCTTATCCACCAGCAAACCCAGATGTTGCATCCACAAGCCAGAGAACCCCAGCCCAACAAAGAATTCGTGATTTATTTGGAGGAGGTGTTACCTCTAGAAGGACAACACAAGGAAGGCCTCTAACCGTGGATGGAGCTTGGTCTCTACCACAGGCAAACTCACAAACAGGAAGTATGCTGGAATTGAGCAAGAGTGAGAAAGTTGTGCGGCATAAGGTATGTACAATCAGTTGAACTCTGGTATTCAACTTTTAATTAGTGAATTATTTTCAGGGGTGGTGGCCCTAAGAGACCCAAGGTTTTACCTAGATGGGATTTATAGGGCTTCTTCACTAGATCTGGTGTTTTGCGATTGTTTGCATTGTCTTAATCGTATAGATCCATAGAGATTGAGAATCAATTTTATAGGTTTTTTCAATTGGTATCAGAGCCATCCATCCTAATTAGTTTCATAGGGTGTAACCTAATTCTCCATGGATTTCCACAAGGTGGATCATCCACAAGACCTCCCCTGTTTGATGGCACTGACTATGCATATTGGAAGGCAGTGCATTTATGAAGGCCGGCCTGAAGTCATGGGATAAGACACCCTCTATTAGATGCATGTGAAGAACATTGCATCAACTTGATGTCGGAGTCGATTGCACATAGGAACAGTGTTGTTGGTATGCTACAACATGCACGACTTTCACCACATTCATTTATAGTCATAGTTATATACTTATACACGGATGAGAGAGATATAATGCGGACATAGTTTAGCAAGTGATTACCAAATTCATTACGAACTACATTACTCTTGAGAGTATTATGAGGAACTGGCAGGGATTGAGGTCACCTTCCACTAGTATTGACCGGACGAGCAGCTCTCGTAGCCGCACGGATATTGGGAGGAGAGTAGAGGATATTGTGCTTTCCATCACATTTCGAGACAAAGTCTAAGACTTGGCGGCATTGCTAGAGCCCATATACCATGAACTAAGTTTGAGGATAGTTCGCTACAAATGCCTATCTCACGATAGGATTTACATATGCATGTTGAGAATATGAAATCCCAGATAAAGACTGCAACACCCTAATTATATAAATGGGTATAGAAGATAATTGATTACAAATGGTTCATGACTTCAGGTCATCCACTACATTTAGCCTATATCAATTTATTGCCACATTTCATTATTATCTTAAATAATTTTTCTAGTTTAAGCGTACCAGTGCTTTTCTTATAATCATCAATGCAGCAAACTACCTAAACCCGAAGAACCACTACAAGGACGGCCTTGCCTCTTGTTTAGACTTGTGCACTATAATCCACGAGGTATTTTATGAGGGTGGAACCTTATTTAGATGCAATTGCCCAGATAAGGAAATAAGGTAGGAACTTGTTTTTGTGCAATAAATTCACAAATTAATACCATTTCGCAATACTAGCCACTTCCAAACATTGTCATCTTGCGTTTATCAGTTGATACTATTTAGCGATGCGCTTTGCTCTTTCAGTTCACTATGGCTATTGCACTGAGGACGACAATGATCCCATGTAAGTGACTTTTATACATAAATATTAATTTATTTTCTTCCATTCAAATTTATCATATATTAATATTTCATTTATTCTTCCAAGTGAATGGTGGGCAATGTATGGGATGGACACCCATACATCAATAAAGCTAGCATTTAAAGTCCTACCAAAAACAACATAATCTTCAGCATGTGAGCATAACTGCAGTACATTTGCTCAGATACACATTAAGCAAAGGAACCAAGTGGCATATGAGAGATTGCAGAAGTTAGTTTTCTGTCAGTATATATGAGGCTAAGGACATAGAAACTAAAGATTGAGTAGCACAATTCTATCATGAAGGATCCTCTCAACATGCCATTCAGTTAAGAGGTTGATGAGGAGGATCCTTTTGCAGATTGGACTAGATATGTTGAGATGGATCAACCAAATGATAGTCCTAACCCAGTTATTGCTTATGCTCCCTTATTTATACAATATCTGCCACATAGCCAAATCATTCTTTTTGAAGCCATCTGCCTTCCTTCGAGCAATTCAATCAATTTTGTCACTCGACGCAGCATTCTAAAGAGAGATGTATAGGAACAAACAAATTCCATAATGCAAAGTGGATAAGTGCAATCTCAACACCCAAAGATGGGAATTTGTTTTCCAGGTTGGCAAGAAATTCTCCACAGTTTTAGTGACTAGATCCCAAGACATAGCAACAAAGATTGCTCCGAAGGGAAAAGCCTAAGTAGTGGAGTGGATTGCAACTTATATATTACTTTTAATATGAAACTATAGATATTGATATGCTAAAAGGTCAATTTGTTATCAACTTATCATATCACCTCAAATGCCTATCTGGTACAGTAGTGCTTACACATAGATCACATCGATAAAGTAAACACATACACTTTTATTTGCATCTCCAAAAAATAGAAAAAAATAAAACATAAAAACATAAGGCATTATAAACATCCTAACACAATCTATTAAGATAAGCAATTCTAGAACTTGTTTAATGACACTCGGTATGTCATGATAAATACATTGGGCTGCTAGCATGAGAATTCAAGTTTGAGTCTGACTGCATCACTTTGCAAAAGAAAAAAAAAGACCCAAATTCAAGGTCTATTGCCATTCCGTTCCATGTAATGACATTTTAAAGACAGCAATATAATACTAATATGAATATATCAATTACAGAATCCAAAATTCCACAGGATTAGATATAAATTCCACATAATATGGTTTAATCAGTCATCTAAATCTATGCTACAGTCAAATTCAAGTGATAGCAACCAAAAGATTAAAAAGTACCTCTACATAGTAGCTGAAAGCAAACTTGCTAATAAGCAGAAGGATCCAAAATAAGGTGTACCTAAGTGCATAATATGAACTGTCAGTAAGGCAGAAAGGCACCAAAACTGAAAAACCCAATATATGTCAATGTTTTCTTACTTCAAAAGTGAGAATGTATCTTCATGCATGCCTCTTCCAACATATAGCTTTGGCTGCAATATGGTTAGCCATGGATAAGACACTCACTGTTTATGGAAAAAAAGAAAGGACAAATAAATATTCAGACATGGAAGAATAACCAAAGAAACCAGTGCTTGCCTGAGCCCACCACATAATAAGAACAATGATGCGCCAATTTGAACGCTCCATAGTTCTTCGTAAAAAAGGAAGCAGGAAAAGTAATGCAGCTAAAATGTTGGGTATCAAATAAATTGCAACAGCAAAATTATAAAATGACTGGCTCCGCCAATCTCGAACCCAATTGCTAAAAAATTTGACGAGTCCTGTAGGATTCTGCACAGAGCTGGAATAACCAATGGGCAGGACTACAACCCACATGGCTGCAACAGCAAATTTGAGCAGGTAACGAACAATTTGGGCGTATTTCATGCTTCCCCAAGCCTTCCAACTAAGAATAATATCCAGAGTAGCTGCACAATGACAAATGGTACAAAGACAACTCCAACATAAACACACAACTAAGTTGTTCCAAGACAGATTATTCTTTATATACAGTTAAAAGAGTCACACATCTCAAGCACATTCTAGAATCTGTAGATACGATAGCAAATAGATGAAGTTTTGAATATCATTTTCATTTATTAGATGTTGAAATAAATTTCTATCATAAGAGAAATATTGCCAAAGCAGTGCAGAATAAAGCATACCTTGCAAAAAATTGAGCAAAGCAGACGTAATGAAAATACTCAAGATGTTTTTGAACACATCCTCATCAAATAAAGCAGCAAGAGATCCTGATGGACTCCATGCAACAATCACCATGGCCTAGGAACCAACAAATACGAGCAGTTATTAAAAAGGATAAGATCACAAGACTCACAAAAAACCTTCATCAAGATTGAATTAAGATTACCTGCAAAGACAATATAAAGAATATCCACATCCGATCGAAACTTCTAAAAAGGTGCCAGAATGTATGGACTTCAACAAAATTTGTCTTCGGTTTCCTCTTTCCAGTGGCAACTTGGTTGTGCCGCTGCAGAAAAAATTCATAACTTCAAAAATCATCTCCAAGTAACCAAATGTAACACGATTGTCATGGCAAAAACCCCAAACCAAATAATAAAGGAAACCAATAAGCCTTAAAACCATGAGTCTCAAGGTGCATCTCACATAAAATTAAATTTTCAAACTCACATAAAATTAAATTTTCAAAATAACAATGAAAATACAGCAGGTTTATCAAATATTCATTTTTTCAATACAGTTTATACAACCATTTCACACAATATCAATGCACAGGGTATCTTTTTCATAATCAAAGTTCATGTAAATTCTAAGATGGATTGCACAACTTGAAAGACTCTCTCCCATTTCTTTCTTCCCAATGCTGGTTTTATAATCTCTTTCCTTCTTTCCAACCATTTCATTCTCCAAATCTCCCATTTCTTTCTTCCCATTTCTGGTTTTATAATCTCTTTCCTTCTTTCCAACCATCCTTTTCATTCTCTTTCTTCCTCAATCCATCTGGCTGTCCTGCTTGGACTGGTTCCCTGGTTTCAGTATTTTCGTGAGTATTTCAATGTGCACACGATAGATTGAAAGTGCCTAAAATTACAACCAGAAAGGTTTTTTCCCAACAACAGAAGATCACAATATTTCATCGTTGATGATTGTGTGATGCTGCATGCCTCTTATCTGAATGTATGGTGAATTCAAATTATATGATATCATTAGTATGATAATTTTATATACATATTTGGTTTCTGTTATTTGTGTTGAGCATGTTTTGATATGGCTGTAATGACTGCCGTATTTGTAGTGTTTTTGAAAGCCTAGGGGATTGCATATTAGATATGTTCCCTTAAATATTTCACTGGCTGCTATTGAATGATATTTTTGACCAAGCCACATCCAAGGTAAACAAGTCAAGTAGTTAACCTTTTCTTCTCTTTATTCAAAATAATTCAAAGGGCAAGCTACAGATAATCTTAAACAATCACACAAATACAAAATGATAATGCTTCTACCAAAGTTTTCATTGTCATGTTGATCAAAATTTCACTGGCTACCACTGCAACATGTCAGCAAAATTTTGCCAACTTGCTAGAAGTTAAATTTTGAGGAAAATAAGAAAAAACATAGGTTTAAATGAGTATTTCATTAAGTATTCTAGAATTAAGCGATTTCCAGGCTTAAATGAGTATTTCATATATCAAAGTATTCTAGGTTTAAATTAGCATTCTAGAAAAAAAACTATAAAATAATAAATTATTAGAGAATTAACACGTTCGACTTCTACTTCAAGTCGACAACATTTCGCTCACTACCAAGAATGGTCGACATTACTTTTTCTCCCTACATTTCGTGTCAACACTTCTGGAGACCGAAATGGGAAACACTAGTTGTTACACATCAAACATAAGAGCAAACATTATGTTCTGATCATTCTTACAAATATGATACTAGATACTGCCTCTGTGTACTTTATATTGCCTCTATATGCTCAATGATATTAGAAAGTAGGAAAAAAACATGAACGAAAGTTAGAATGGATGACAAAAATAAAAATTTTTGAATCCTAGGGTATCCTTCGATATTCAGTTCAGGAACTCATTTCACAACTTGGAAAAAGTTTCATGACTGGAATGAGTTCGGGTCCGTACATAGGCATTTCGTCAGCTGCAAGAGAATGAGTACTCAATCAGAATGAGAAAAAGCCATTCCCATAGAATCACCCTCTATACCGTTTTTTGATTTTGAAGAGTTCTGATCTTTTGCACCGGCAAACTTGCAAACAAAGTGATATTTTTGTTGTGGTAGAAAACATGTAATTATATGAATCTTGTTCTTGTAAATACAATAAATTTCACAACAATTTATTTCTTTTACATGCTTACCAAACTCCATTTTTGCACAGCAACTCCTTCGGTTTTGTGTTAACCAAACATGCAAAAAAATATCCTAAACTAGTTTTCTAGATGACATCAAGAACTAGTTCTCAGCATGAGTTCCTAATTCAACATGAATGCTAGACAAGGCCTAAACTCATTTCAAATAAAGAAAAAGGAAAACAAAATACTAGGTACATGATCAATCTATTTTTTTTTAGAACATACTGATTTGGAAAGAAGAAGAAAGTAAGAATGTAAAAAAAAAAAAATCGCCAGAAACCAACCTCATATTTAGATGGTATCCTGCCTGAATGTACAAAAAAATCAGCTTTGCGGTTCATCGGCCACCCCAACTTAAAACAATTATTTGACCTGCAAAAGAGACAATAACTTCAGTGTAGTCCATTGCATACAATATTAGCCCGAATAGGAAGCTAATACTTCTAGAAAACTAACCAAAAATATTCATTTAGATCATCATAATTTCTCCATTGTGAATGACTTGCAGTACCACCTTTGTTCCTTTTGACTTCCTTTCACCCAAAAAAGAAAAAAAAGAACTTCCACATAAAAACTGGTGACTTCGTATGCAATAAAAATTCAAAAAAAATTGCAACAACTCATAAAGGGATTTGAATTTAAAATTTTTAACCTTCAACATGACTTGATAAATGGGTGTTACAATATCTTGTAGGAATGATTCTTCATCCCTGTACTGTTGCACGAATGCTCTTCCAGTAACCGATTGGAAATTGCTAAAAAAAATTGTATTGAGCTCATCCGCCATCTTGTTAATTTAGAAAGAAGAAAAACGTAAGAATGGTTTTCTTATAAACAGATTTTCCATACAGAAATCATATCATTTATACATAGAGCACAACACCATTCAGATATTATACTGTACAACAGGTTTCCATCAATTCAAAAGGACAATAATCAAACTTATTTACAAAAATTCCAGCCTTCAAGAGGAGTGGGTTCAAGTGCAGTGGATATGGTTGATGGTTCAAACCATTCAGATATTGGTTGCTGTAGCCTCATGGGTATCTATTAGTCCAGTGTTTCAGGGAATACGGACTGCAGAGATATTGCGGGAATGGCATAGATGGTGCTTTTCTACATCTTTATTGGAAGATGGCACGGCAAGAGGAGATGGATCAAGTGCAGTGGCGGATGATGGAACTACTTTGGGAGATTAGTCTCTTGGAGCATAACAAACTGCTTGTTCAGTGGCGTGCCGAGGCTTGGTGAGGAGGAGAAGTAGTGTGTATGTTTCCTTGGGTTTTAGTGGTGCTTTTTGGGAGGGATAGTGTTTTGGTTTTGTTGTTATAGCAAGTGACATTGTGTAGTATATTTTCTGATCGTACAGTTTATACTTCTTTACATATATAAATACATCTTACATCATTCATCAAAAAAAAAAAACTCAAGCCTTCAAAATCAATGAATTTACCACCAACAAAGAAACAACTAATACAATGCAATTATCAATGATTGGACAAATAATGTGCTTAAATATTTTCTGTTTCCTCCCTTCCAAATCACTAAAGAGAAGTGAAATGCAAAAGGACTGACTTTCACACAATAAGATATAAAGTGACACAACTCCACAAAGAGAACAATTTGAAGTCTCTTTGCGAGAACCAGACATCAAATTGGATTTAAAAGGAAGTCTAGATATATCTGATGAGCAATTAAAACATAGATGAGTAATCCTCTAGACCTAATGAAAAAATTAAATTCCTAATGCTCTAGACCTAAAATAACGGCAACATTTGGAAAACTGGCTTTCAACTCCCAACACGATCCAGAGAATAGGTGATTCATCTAAAATTGCGCTGAAAGCAAAAGCTAAACACATTTGTTGTACTCCTAAAAAGCCAAGAAGTAATCATCATAGATCCTTGATTCACATCCTTGGGAACAAATCAAATCATAGTTGCCCATAAGCAAACAAGATGGTTGGTCAAGGATAAGGCAATTGTTATAGTATGTCTCATAATTTATCTAGGTTCAAAGGGGAGGGACCTGAGGGGCCATATGGTCGAAAATCTTCCTTCTCTCTCATGGACATAAGCACAATGCCAAACCATACAAATCTATATGCAACTATTTTTTATCTTTAGATTGCTTTCACATCCTCATTGCAACGATTATTTAATCAACAACTGGTATCAGTGCAAGGAAGTTTGCTGCAATTGTGGTGAATGCTTTGATTTCTAAGCACGATGTGAAAAAGTTAAAAGGAGCAAAGATCTTTGAACTTTGGCAAAAAAGGGTGGAAAATCTATTGGTGTAGGAAGATTAGGCTAAATAGTTATATAAGAAGTTGAAGAAACCAAAGAATGAGAGATGATGAATGAGAACCTAAATGAAGGCGGCGAGTTCCACTTTGCTCTTCACGCTAGGTCTTATAGTTGTATAAGGAATCTCCTGGAGACATCTAGGTAAAGTTGGAGAATCAATATGTGTCCAAATCTCTAAAAAAGAAACGGTATCTTAAGCAAAATTTGTATGAGCTTAAGATGGTGGAAGATGCAAATTTAAAACAACCAATCAATATATTTAACCATATCATCAGCGATCTACAAAAAATTGATGCGGATTGATGGGAAAGCTGCAGAAAACGTATAGATAGAATCATAGAAAGGGAAGTAGATCACTCTAAGATCAGGGCATTCGTGTGTGCTGCCTATGTGCACATACCTAATGAAGAAAGGTCAAAGATCGTTCCAAAATTCAAAAGATGGATCTTTCTTGAGTATAAGAAAGTTGTGAAAAGGTATGAGCTTTGATACTTAGAAAAACAAAAAGTGGTGATCTATAAAGATGTTGGGCTTGATGAAGAATATATGTTGAAAAGCTTCAAAGACAATGAGTAGCGGTACATGTGGAGTTGATGATTCAGAAGACAAAATAACACGTCAGAAAAAAGATCTTGCATTGACCAAAACACCAGAATATTTCTTTTGACAAGCTTATAAGGATTCAGTTAAGTATGGTTTGATGACTTTACTCCGTTTGCACTTGTTACAAGGATGCAATTAACAATCACGAGAAAAGTAGATGGATGTAGGCAATGATGGAAGAATTAAAGTCGTTGCATAAGAACAAAACTTGGGAATTGGTGGAATATTCCAAATGAAAGAAAGTAGTAGGGTGCAAATGAGTGTACAAAAAGAAAGAAGTAGCAACAGAAGGAAGGGCAAAGATTCAAGCCGAAGTTAGTAGAAAGGGTTAATCATGAAGGAAATGGATTGACTATTTTGAAGATTTTCCATCAAGACAGTGTTCACTTTAGTAGCTAATCTTACATGGAATTGGAGCAACTCGATGTAAAGACAGCTATCCTTCCAAGTGATTTGGAGGAGTGCACTTATATTGAGCAGACAGAAGGGTTCATGGCATGCAACCCGGAAAAGAGCACCTTGTCAATAGATTGAAGTCACTTTATGGGCAAAAGCAGTCTCCATAATCAAGGTACAACTGTACAAGAAAGTTTATTTCTAGATGGTGCAAATTGGCTACACTACTTGTGAATAATATTGCTGCCTTTGTTTTAAGATTCCTGAAGGTAGTTCCCATATTTTCTTAATATTTTACGTTGATAACGCACTAATTACTATTAGAATTATAGATGAGCTTAGGAAATAACGGTCCTTGTTAAGCAAAGCATTTGGAATGAAGGATTTGGTTGATGCTCAAAATATTCTAGGCATGGAGATTCGCAGAGCTAGGAAGGCTAGAAAGTTATGGGTGTCTTAGCAAAAGTTCGTTGAGATAGTGTTGGAGTATGGCTCATACTTACATTTTGGTCCAAATAAGGGAGGGGTCCCAAGGGCCCATTTGTGGGGGTTGGAACCAATGTGATTGGAGGAGGAGGGGGGGAAAGGCCCCCGCTGTATGGTAAACGGTATATTGGGAATTTCTCAATATATCGGGGTTATGGTTGTAAAAGGGGTCTAAGACACAAATTGTAACCCTATTGTATTAGGGTTTTCACTTTGAATAGTGGAACAATTTTGATCTCTCCAGTGGAAGTAGGCACAACACCAAACCACATAAAATCTTTGTACAATTTTCTTCAATCTTCTTCAATATCGCATTATATTTCTAACAACTGGTATCGGAGCCAAGTTGGAATCATCGCAATGGCGTTGACGTCTTTGATTGCTAAGTATGATGTGGAGAAAGTTGAGGGAACTGGAAATTTTGGGCTTTGGCAACGAAGGGTAAAAGATTTTTTGGTGCAGCAGGGTATGGTGAAGGCGTTGTTCGGGAAGTCTAAGAAGCCAGAGAAGGTCACAAACGATGAATGGGAAGAGCTCCAGATGAGGGCGGCAAGTACCATCAGGTTATGCCTTGCAGACGAATTATTGTACCACTTTATGGACTAAGAATCACCTGTAGTCATTTGGGCAAAGTTGGAGTCTCGGTATATGTCGAAGTCTTTGACGTATAAGTTGTATCTTATAGCAAAAGTTGTATGGGCTTAAGATGGCAGAAGGCACAGACCTGGTGCAACATATCAATGTGTTTAATCAGATAATTAATGATCTGTTGAGGAACACAACAACAGAATTTTCGAGAACAAAGAAAGGTCTCCGAATGCTATGTTCAAATATTCTCTTAGCCTAGAATTAATGATCTGTTGAGGAACACAACAACAGAATTTTCGAGAACAAAGAAAGGTCTCCGAATGCTATGTTCAAATATTCTCTTAGCCTAGAATTAATGATCTGTTGAGGAACACAACAACAGAATTTTCGAGAACAAAAAAAGGTCTCTGAGTGCTATGTTCAAATATTCGCTTAGCCTAGTCCTTTATTGGGCATTTGCTGTGGAGTCATGCAAGGTTGTGGCTTTAGGTTGTGGGATGTGTACACCCTTCTGGATTTATTAATAGAGAAACAAACTCCTTCATTTCCGAACTGGGTAATTGCGTCTGAATGAGGATCCACCCTCATAAATACCTTGTGAACTGCAGCACACAAGTCCGATCGAGAGGCAAGGCCATCCTTATAATGGTACGTAGGATTTAGGTAATATGCTGCATTGGTGATTACAAGAAAAGCATTACTACGAATTTATGATTAAGTGAGAAACATTATTGAACATGTTAATAAAATATAAAATAGATTCGTACCAGCTCAAGGTAGTGGATGGCTTAGAGTCCTAAACCATCTATCAACTTAATCTTGTACACCCATTTATATGATCTAGCTGATGCGGCCTATATCTAGGATTTCATCGCTCTCATCCACTCGTATATAAATCCTATCGTGGAATAGGCAACTGTATCAATTATCCTTAATATACAGTAGATTGTCCCAAAATGCGCTAGATACTGTATTGTTCTCTACTCTTTTCCCAATATCCATGCGGCTATGAGAGTAACTCTTTTAATTAGCACTTGTAAAGAATGCCTCAATCCCTGCCGGTGCCTCAAAACATTGTCCAGAGCAATATAGTTTGTGCCGAATTTGGTAATCCTCGGCCAAACTATATCCCTATTACATACCTCTCTCATATATACAAGTATATAACTATGATGATAAACGTTTGTGGTGAGAGTCCTACATCTGTTGGCATGCTAACCAAACTTTTTTTATGCAATCAAATCTAAGATCAAGTCAATGCAATATGCTGCACACGACATCTAATAGAGGGCGTACTGCTCCTGTAAGCTTAGGCTGGCCATATTTGTAATAATATGTACCTCGTGTTGTCTACCAACCTCCTCTATAACACCCTTAATTAAGCCAGCAATATTTTCTGCATCCTTTATCTTATTTGATGCGTCAACTGATCTCAAAAATACGACCTTACCTTTGCAATATTCTATGAAGTTGATGAGAGAGTCTAGTAGGAGTTGTCCAACCATCATATGTAATGGTAATGCCAAACTACTCTAGTGGGGTTGTATTGAGCCGTTAAAGTCTCTCATATCCCATCCTTGCACATCCAAGTAGGTACACACAATTCACAAGATGTAGCTCCAAAACCGGACTTCTGAATCACATCCACCATATGCTTGAAGTATGGCGCTGATGTTACATATCTTGGAATGTGATTAAATATGAATTATTTAGAAATAAATTTCCCCATAATCTGTCTAACATTCCCCTCGCTCCAAGCGTCTTTCAATCTCTTCTGCCTAAATCCTTATGAAAGAAATAATGTTGGTCTATCAGATAATCCGGGTTCTCAGACTCGTGAACTAGTGACCCTAGGTCGATCAAAATGCTCAGCTCCATGCCCAGATACTCCAACATCTACTTTGTAGGCTATCCTTCTAAAAGCCATGTCTTTCACCCTTCCTGTTCTTGTACTTGGACTACAAAGATGCTTGAATGGTGGCTCTGTGTGAGGCCCTCTCAGCCTTAGTAACCATATCATCGGGGTATACGATGTCATCATCTGAATCCTTGGCTCCAAGGGTGGTCTTACAGGCTCTGCTAATCTACGCCCGATCTCATCATGTGCTGTCCTCCTCTCCTGCCTGCCTGTAACCTCAACTTGCAAGTGCTCTCTCATCTACCATTTAATATCTAGATGCACTTGTTGAAAATTGTCCACATTCATGTAGCTGTGTGCCAAGTGTTGTGTCAAGTGCGACACAACCATCTATAATCTGATGGCAATAGTTACACCCAATCTTATTTTTTACTCCCTCACCTCTAGTGCAATAGATTTAGCCAATATCTTGCCTCCTACTATGCTGGTCCCCTCCAGTGCTACTAGGCCCACAGAGTGGACCAGCATCGTAGGAGGCTGGATATTGGCTGGAGACACATAATCTACCTATCTGTATTCACTACTCACTCAGAAACAATCCACAACCAGATTGATGAAGACTTTCACAACAAGCAAAACAGTAAAATGCGACAAGTTAGTAAAAAAATAAATCAACTTAATCATTTTAATGATTATTTAAAATTCATGCAGTGCTAAATAATTCCAAAACATCATTTCTGTATTTCCAAAGATTTAATAAATTTTTCAATAATTTTTTTATATTCTTACTTTTTTAAATATTACAATTTGCAACAAATATCATTAACAAAAAGGGTTCAAGTAACGCCTTTCAAAAAACTATAAGCAAGCTGGGCATGCAAGAAATCTTTACCACAGCTTGAGTGGGTGTTGATGAGTTTTCATATTGTTTGGGATGGCACATTCCCTGATTTGTCGTATTTCTGGATGTCATATTGGCTTATTTGTATTGATGGATTTTGGTTGCTACTGTCATTATTTAGATTGGAATATTTTCATATTGTACTTGTTACTCTTATAAACAAGCAAGCAATGTGTAGGAACCCTCACTACAATTCTTTTAAAAATTTTCTGCTACTTTAGCCCAATAGGCTTAATTCTTTATAGAAAAGGACAACTTTCCTTGGGTCAGATTTGGCTCACTAGGTGGCTTGTGGATAATCTGAAAAACCCTACCATTGATTTTTTTTTTTTTTTTATCAGTAATAAGAGAGATTTTATTAATAAGAAAAGGGAGAAGAAGACATTTACACCAACAGTGTACAGCAAAAGGACAAATACCTAGACCAAAAAAACATCGATAAGTCCTTAAAATCTCTACATGATAGTACTTTCTGTAGATTCAGATTACTGCATGATTCCTTTATCGATGCCCAAACCACAAAAAAACCTACCATTGATCCGTTAATGATGAAAGAAAAGTAAAGGTTCTTGAGACAGGCAAGGATCCACTTCCTCAATCTCGCCGCAAACCCTTTCAATTATAAGTCTGAATCTAGAAAAACCCCATTCTACTCTATCACAAGCCTTCTCCAAGTCAATCTTACAAATGATCCTTCATAATCCTACCTTTTTCTTATCCTACATGCATAAATTGGTTGCCATAATAGTCTGTGATCTGCCAACCATTGATGAACTATGACTAGCTTCTATTTGCTATATCACGTAGAACTTCCCTCAGTCTCATAGAGAGCACTTTCTAGCAATAACGTTGTAGAAACTTGTAGTCAAGCTAATAGGTCTAAAATCTTTTATGTCCTCTACCCAAACTTTCTTTGGTATTGAGCACCTAGGAAGTTGCATTTTTTGCCCTTAATCACTCCATGGTTAAAAAATCATTGACCGCAACGTAAGTCTTAACTCAAAGTCTTTGGTCTTTCTTAAAAACATTCTACAGCAAATCCATCTGGTCTCAGAGCTTTATCATCAACCAACTCCCACACCGCTATTTTTATATTCTCCATATAAAATTCCTTTTCCAACCAAAGCTTCTTACTTTCACTAAGAATACCATTACCTCCTAGTTTAAGAATCAAATTCCCTGTCCTTCGGCATTCTAGTAGATAATCTAATTCGCCAAACAAGGGCTTAGTGTTTTAGCATTACTTGTACTAAACATCTCTAACACTCTTTTTTGGGGGGTGTTGGACCCAAGGTCCAGCAACCTGCTATGATATAAGGAAATAAAGTTGCACTCTAAGCAATAACTTTAGTTATTGGTTTAGTGGTAAGTGTTTGATCCTAACAATTGGTATTGGAGCCCAGGTTTCGGGTTCAAGTCTCCCCAAGAACACATATTGTGTAGTGTGTGAAGGTGCGTGCCCAACCTACGGTGCATAAGTGTTAGAGGAGGGGTTCAATCCCTAATATTGCACGCTGTGGTTGTGGTAGGTATTAGCTATCTACCTATGGTTTATAGGTGCAAGGAGGGACCTTGAAAAGGTTGTGGGCTTGAGTCCCACGACATCCTACCAGGGGGTCCTAAGAAGGCATACTGCTGTTGGAAAGCTTGTTGTTAGAAATATAACACGGTATTGAAGAAGATCAAAGAAAATTGCATACAAATTTTACGTGGTTCGGTGTTGTGCCTACGTCCATGGAAGAGATCAAAACTGTTCCACTATTCAAAGAGAAAACCCTAATACAAATACAATAGGGTTACAGTTTGTCTTATACTTGGACCCCTTTTACAACCATAACCCCGACATATTGAGAAATTCCCAATATACCCTTTACCGTACCACACACCCCTATATGCCAGTTCCAATCCTCAAAAATGAGTTAACTTATCCGAGGGAGGGGCCTCCCCCCACCGACGAAGGCTTCGTCGGTGGGACCCTTCCCTTATTTGGACACAAATGAAAGTATGAGCCATACTCCAACAATCTCCACCTAGGCAAATACTTCACCACCTTGAAGATCTCTTTGCTCCATGCCTCCATCTTAAACCAATGTACCTTGGGGTACTTCTCTCCTCAACATCTAGAAACATTAATCAAGTCCAAGCAATGCTTGAACTCGTTTGAAAGAACAACTTTTGTCAACATATCAGCTGCATTTTCTGAAGTGTGAACCTTTTCAGCCTTTAATTCGCCTATAGTAATCAGCTCCCTAATCTTGTGGAACCTCGGATCTATGTGTTTGGTTCTCGCATGATAAATCTAACTCTTGCGTAATAAATGGAGCTTTGACTGTCACAGTGTAGCTGAATTCCCTGTTGCATCACTCCAAGTTCCTGGACCAACCTCTTCAACCATAATGCTTCTTTTGCAGCGTCAGTCAATGTACTTGGCTTCTGTTGTGGATAAGGCAATCACAGATTGCACCATGGATCACCAACATATAGGTCCTCCTACAAGTGTAAACATATATCCCGTTATAGACCTCCTGTCATCCATATTTCCTACATAAACTGAATCCACATACCCCGTGACTGATAGAGAAGCCTATTGTACCGTAATCTGTTGTGCCCTTCAAGTACCTCAAAATCCACTTGACAGATTTCCAACGCTCTCTACCTAGATTTGCCATGTACTTGCTAACAATGCTTACTACATGTTCCAAATCAGGTCTAGTGCAAACCATTGCATACATTAGACAACCCACAACACTTGCATATGGCACCCCCGACATGTCCTTGAGTTTCTCCTCTATCTTTGGGCATAGGTCTGCTGTCAACCTAAAATGATTCGCCAAAGGAGTGCTCACCGATTTAGAATCAGTCATGCTAAATCTCTCTAACACTATATTAATATATCTTTGTTGAGACACCCATAACTTTCCAGCCCTCCTATCCCTGCGAATCTCCATGCCAGGTATCTTTTTGTTAGCACCCAAATCCTTCATGTCAAATGCCTTGTTCAACAACGACTTCAATTCCTGAACATCTTCAATTTTCTTGGTAGCATTCAACATATCATCAACTTGTAGCATCAAAAAAAAAAAAAAAAAATGGGAACCATCTTCCAGAGCTCTAAATTAAACACAACAATCATTCTCACATCTTGCATAGTCATTCTACACTGTGTAAGAATCGAACTTCTTGTACCATTGTTGTAGAGACTGCTTCAACCCATAAAGGAACTTCTTCAATCTGCAAACAAGGTGCTCTTGTCGAGGTTGCATAAACCATTTTAGCAACTCCATGTAAATGTGTTCCTCCATGTCCCCATGAATGAATGCAGTCTTTACATCAAGCTGTTCTAATTCCATATCATAATTTGCTACTAAAGCCAACATTGTTCTGATGTATGTGTGTCTGACAACTAGGGAAAATACTTCATTGTAGTTTATCCCCTTCTTCTGTGAGTTTTTCTTTGCCACTAACCGAGCCTTGAACATTTCCCCTTCCTTTTCTGATACTGCCTCTTTCTTCCTGTAAACCCACTTACACCCAACCACTTTCTTCCCTCTAGGAAGCTCTACCAATTCCCAAGTACTATTATTTCTCAATGATTCTATTTCCTCCACCATAGCCTCCATTCATCTACTTTTCTCATGACTGTTCAGTACATCCTCATAGGTAGAAGGATCGCCACTACTAGTAACAAGTGCAAATGAAACAAAATCATCAAAACCGTACTTAACTGGTGGTCCCATGGTGCATTTGGATCTACCCAAAGCTATGCTATGAAGCTCCTGATCTATGCTACAACTCCCTTCAAATTGAGAATCATTCTTCTTGTTTTCTAAATCTTCTAGCTCTACCTGCACCATCTGTTTCTTGCTACTCTCACCTATTATTCCTTATTCTCCTTAAGAATTTTCAGCATACATTTTTCATCATATGCCACATCTCTACTGATCACCACCTTCTGTTTTCTAGATCCCAAAGCTTGTATCCTTTGACACCTTTCTCATATCAAATGAAAATACATCTTTTAGATTTTACATCAATCTTTGACCTTTCCTTACTAGGAATATGTACATAAGCAAGGCACTCGAATATTCTACTCGAGTAGTCCACCACCTTTCCCGTCCATTCTTCTGCAACCTTGCCATCAAGTGTTGCCCTTGGTGACTTGTTAATGACATAGCATGCCATGTTCACTGTCTCAGCCCTGAAATTCATTGGCAGATTAGTATTCAACCTTAAGCACCTTGCTCTCTCTACAATGTTTCTATTCATACTTTCTGCTACACCATTCTACCATGGTGTTTTTCGCACTGCAAAGTGTCTTATGATGCCACGCTTTTCACATAATTTCAGAAATTCCGCATCCTTATATTCAGTCTCATTGTCTGTCCTAAGACACTTAATCTCCCTTCCTGTCTGATTTTCCACTTCTGCCTTCCACAATCTAAACTTAATAAAAGTCTCAGATTTGTGCTTCATGAAGTAACCCAAATCTTCTTGGAGAAGTCATCTATGAAGCTTACAAAATACGAAGCTCCGCCCTTTGACAAGGCTGACACCGATCCCCAAACATCTAAATGTATCTCATCTAGAATACCTTCACTTTTGTGTACAGCAGGTTTTGAACCGAACTCTACATTGCTTCCCAATGACACAGTATTTTGCAGAATTATAATTCGCATGATTTAACACTCTTTAAAAGATTTATCTTATGTAGTTCCATCATACCTATCTCATACATATGCAACAAAAGTGTATCATCATCACTAGATTCATCCGAAGTCGTGGTTGCAACTCCACCTACAACTGTATTTCCAACAAGCTTGTAGATATTTCCTGTAACCATCTGCCACTGCATCAAGATCATGGTTCCCTTCGTCACCTTCAAGTCTCCACCTTCATATTTGTATCTACACCCGTTAGAGTCTAGAGTTCCCAACTACTCCTTGAGAATACAAGTCTGCAACAAGGGCTTGAGGGAATGTCGATATGTTGTATAACATTGGATATAGCTCCTTTAGAGCTTTGTTACCGCACCATGGATCGTGCCAGAACCTCACCCAATCACCTTTTCCCACCTGAAATCTCACACTTGGAAGAATCATGTGAGAGAACCTACAAATTGGCCTCCTAGACTACACCTGATATTACCATTCACCTAATCTGGCAACCACCATACCTCATCATAACCACATTTAACGACTATAAGATTCCTCCATAAACTTGTTACCTCTAGACCAAACCGCCAGCGCCATTTTGCCAAAAGGGTTTGATTGAAAACCCGAAGGTTTCTAACTCCCAAACCTCCCTCTTCCTTTGCCTTGCATACCTCCTTCCATGCTACCAAATGGTACTTTTGAGAATCATCCCCTCCTACCCATAAGAAATCCCTCTGAATCTTCTCAAGCCTATAAATCACAGACACCAGGGCTAAGAAAGAAGAAAGATATATGTTGGGAGGTTGGATAGAGCACTATTGATTAGAACCATCTTACCACTCTTGGATAGAAATCTCCCTTTCCAAGAAAATAACTTCTTCATATGCCATATCACTGGCTCCCAAATTGACTTGGCTTTAAATGATACCCCAATTGGAACTCTAAGATACGTGGTGGGAAGAGAGCCCATCCAGCATCCCAATAAATCGCATAAGTTTGAAGCTATAACGCTGCCCCCGACATTGAATAACTCACTTTTCTGTAAGTTGACCTTCAAGGCCAAGTTAGCTTCAAAACATGCTAGGATTGTTCTCACCACAAGGAATTGGGAGGCTTGAGCCTTTCAAAAGACCATAGCATCATCCACAAATAGAAAGTGTAATATAGTTAGAGCTCCTCTTCCAAACTCCATCCCTTCAATCAATCCCACGTTAACTATTCTATCCACCATCCGACTTAGGGCCTCCATCACCAACAAAAATAATAAAGGGGAAAGGAGATCCCTTTATCTTAAACCCCTAGATGAATGGAAGAAACCCACTACCACACCATTAACCAAGATCAAGAAAGTTGATGTAGATACACAAGTAAACATCCATTTCCTCCATCTCGTTCCAAATCCCATCCTTCAAAGCATATACCACAAGAAATTCCAGTTTACAATTTACATGACCATAGGGTTTCTCAATGTCCAACTTGCAGATATTCTCATCACCCTCTCCTTGAATTGGGTTCACACATCCACTAGCAATCATTACACCATCAAGAATTTGCCTCCCCCTATGAATGCATTTTGAGACCTTGGTATGACATCTGAAGAACCTCCTGCAATCTTTTTGATAAAACTTTAGAAATTACTTTATAGAAACTTCCCACAAAGCTTATCGGTCGATAGTCTCTTAATGATACTGCCCCTTCCTTCTTTGGAATGAAGGAGATAAACGTGGCATTCAAACTACCTTCAAAATGAGCTGAATCATAAAACTCCTGGACTACTCCCATAAAATCCTCACGAATTGGCACCCAACATAATTTATAAAACTTGATTGTAAACCCATCCGGCTCGGGTGCCTTATCTCCTTCCATCTCATTGGGAGCTTCCAATATATCATTATGATAACCTGAAATAGAGTCAAATTCCATACCTTCCAATATGGGTCTCACACTCTCCTTCTCCTTGAAAAGGTCCTCATACAAATCTGAAGCCGTTTTTTTAATCTCTTCTTGTTCAAGTAAAAGAGAACCTTCCACCTCAAGATGATTAATAAAAATTTTTTCTTCCTCTTGCTGTTGCCATTTTATTAAAAAACCAATATTTTTATCTCCAAGTTTAAGCCACAATGCTTTGATTTCTGCCTCCAAGTTAGTACTAATTCTTAATAGTTAATACTTAATACTAACCCCTTTCAAACTTTTTCATCTGGCATTTACCAATTGATACTATTTAGAGATGTGTTGGACTCATTCACGTTGATCGGGACTATTGCATCGAGGACAACGATGATGCTTTGTGACATTTACTTGTAAATATTAATTTATTTTCTTTTATTTTAATTTGTTCGATGTTAACATCTCATTTGTAATTCTAGGTCAATAGTTGATGATATATGAGATGGACACCCCTAAATTGATGAAGCTAGCATGTAGAATCCTACCTTAAACAACATCTTATGCTTGTGAGCACAATTAGACTACATTTGCACTTATACACATGAAGTGGAAAAACAGACTAGCCTATAAGAGGTTACAAAAGTTAGTATTTTGCCATTACGATATGAGGTTGAGGGCGAGGCAACTAGAGATTGAGCAACAAAGTTATGTTGTTAAGGATCTTCTTGATGCCTTATTTAGTTACGAGATTTATGAAGAAGAACCTTTCACAAATTGGGTATGATATGTTGAGATGGATCATCCAAATCGTCATCTTAGCCCAGTTATTGCTCATGCTGCAATGAATATGGCCAACGATGTCGATACAGTTATGGAGGAGAGGGGGACGACAGTGCAAACTGTAACATCCCATTTTCAGCTTTGAATGGTTTAGCATGTGTTTTGTATGCTTTATGTGATTTATTGCTAATTTTATATGAATTCAGGCAATTGTTATTAATTATTGCAGTAATTTGCTATTTTATTGTGTAATTATTTTAGCCAATAGTTGTGTTAAAAGATTTAATAACATGGTTTTGGATGCAGGAAATAGAATACTATATTTAGAAAATGATCTTAAATTTTTGGTGAATTTTCCAGAATTTAAAGCATATTTTCTGCATTTTAATTGTGTAATATTATGAATTATTTATGTTTAAATATATTGTGCTAAATTCTGATTGGTTGATGTATTTCTTTTTGGTATTGTTGTGGTGTGTTGTAGCAGCTCCTAGTGGGGCTAGGTGCTTTGTTTTTATTGGACCTAAGTGGATGGTGTATTAAGATTTAGGTGCTAGTGAAGCATTGGATGGTGTTTGTAGTTGGCTTGATGTGGGTGTGACACCTAGCAAGCTAAGTCACCTCATGCTTGAGGTGTTAGTGGGAGGAGTAGCTGCAAGGCCAGCTCATGCTTGCATGAGCTCAAGCCTTACCAAGTGTTGGTGAGATGACATGTCTTGTTTAGGTTGCTACCAAGTGCATTGTGAGGTGTCCTTAGCTGAGTTAATGTATGTTAACTTATTTAATGCTGTTCCTAATTAGGATTATTTAATCCTATAAGTACTTTATCATAATTAGAACCTTGTTTAATTCTTAAACCTTGCAGAGAATTTTCAGAATTTAAATTATCTTCTGTTGGTATTACTTCCTTCTCTTTTCCTCTCTTTTGATCAAGTAGAATTATGGAGGTGCCATGTGCATCAGATTTGAGTGTTCAATAGCTTTAAGTAAGAGGTAAGTTTATCACCCTATTTTAGTTTTTAATTATGAATATTGTATGTAAATATTAAGTATAGAGAATTAGTTCTTTACAGCATGTTTTAGTGAAATTTCTTTAAGTTCTATTCTCCTTAATGACGATTAAAAGCTTGAATCATGATTGTTACTGCTGGTTTAAGTTTCTGAGCATAATATACAATGTTTTCAAACTACTTCTTCATCTTTATATTGGTTTTTACAGCATGTAATTTGAGCTTTATATTTCTGTAAATTTCAGAATTTTAAGGCACTTAAATCTTTGCTTCTTCCTTGCGTTCTATGTGTTTTCTTATAATATATTTGACATATAATTTTCGGTGTAAATGAATTTAAAGTATAATGATTCAGAATTTTTATAGAAAATCCATGAAGCATACATGTAAGCACATCATTATATCTTGTCTCTATTTTAGTAAAAGAAATCAGCTAATAGTATAGCTATTTATATTAAATCTGGATTTTATGTTCCATGCTTAATTTTGTATATATATATATATATATATATATATAGATTGTTCTAATACAATCTAATTAGGACATGACTAAATATTTGATGTTATAAAATGAATTTCTATTATGAATTCTTGTTTAAAGTATCTATATGTATCAAAATTATAAATATTATGGTTTTGTTTTAAGAAACCTCATATATAAGAAACTTATGGAATATTTCTTTTTTGATGAATAACTTATGGAATATTTTAGATATGATTATATTACCATGTTTTAAAGTTATTCTAAAATTTCAGATGGGTCATATGGTTAAAACAGACTTAAGAAAAGTTTAGTTAAAATTGAGAAAACTTCTGGTTTTGAAAAACTAACTTACTACTTGAATTTTAAGTGCTGCATTTTAATAATTAAAAAAAAGAATATAAGCTAATTGAAACACTTTAAGTTCTGGAAATTTCTAAAACTTTCTCAAATCATTATCTACTATTCTAAAACATATATGGATGGTTTTAAACCCTGTTTTACTGTTATATATGCAGTTGATAATTAAAACCTTGTGAATTATCCTTCTCATTTATAGTGATTTAACTTGTATTCCACAAGCATGGTTTTTAAAAGTTCATATCATTATACTTTGTATTATCGTAAAAAAATTACAAGCATATTGATGAGTACGACCAAGGTTTACCGTTTCGGTGGCGATGGGCGGCACATGAGCGTGCCGCCCATCGCCCGAAATGCCGTGTGCCGTCAAAACGGTGGAAAAATAAAAAAGGGAAAAAACTAGATTTTTTGGATTTGGGGAAAATTCCGCCAGTACGCCGTTTCGTTTCGCTGACACGCCACCCCATCTCGCCAATAAAAAATGAACAAATTTTCATTTCCCTCCCCTATTTCGCCCCGTTTCGCTTGAAACGCGTCCTATTTCGCTAGCACGCCGCCAAAAATGCCAGCGATGCAATTAAGTGATTTTCCTCCTCAAAAACGCATCGTTACCTCCAAAAAAACGCTGAGTATATATCACACTTGTAGATATTTCAAATTTTTTCTATAAATCTATCACCCCTGTTATAATTCATGTTTATCCTAAGATAAACTGGATTTATTAAGATTGGATTAACCATTTAGCGGTTAGTCAGTGACAAATGAATTTCGCTATTTGAACTTCTATATAAGATCCTATTGATGTTTTGTGTACATTAGTTTGTGTGGATGCCTAAATAAGATAATTAAAACACTTTGAGATGTAAGGGCTAGTTAGCATGAGAGTGAGAGATTCGTGCTAATTGTAGCACATGACAATTGTGGTTAGCTCTGCCAGTTTGCATTGAGAGTGCTCCGCCTGGTATGACTGTGACAGTGGATATGTAATATGTGAGCGATTATTTGGTATGACTGTGACAAATGGTATTTGTGGATCATTGTAATTCACAAATACCATATGAGGTGCTCTATTTATATGTGGATCGAGGGACTTTTCATCCAAGCCTAAATAGTATATTCGTAGCTCAACCGATGACTATAGTTCTAGCGGCAGTATTTTTATGCTATGTGAAATTTACTTATAAAAATGATCCATTTGCTATCCCTAATTTGTTTTAGTTAAGAATTGTTTTCTATCTTCCATTGATGACTATTATAATGCTTCTGAACTTTACATTTATTATATTGTTTACATGAGAGCTTGTCACTCACTTGCACCTGATAATTTGAGATGTAGCATGTTTTGATATATGTACATTGCATCCTTTATTTAAATTGTCATGTGATAAATATATTGGGATTATATCTCATTTTATCGTATATGTATAGATTTTAGATTTTTCAGACCGTATGACTAAGCATGTGCATGATTCAAATCCTGTGGATGGTGCTGAGGCATGGTTTGACCCCGAGTGGGAAACCAAAAACATTTAGATACTTTATCTCCTTAGATGTTATATCTAACAACTTTTGTATCTATATTTTGACAACCAGCTTGAGGAAGGTTCTTTTGGATTCAGTTGATTGTACATATGTTTTTCTTAGATAGTCTTATCTCAAATATGAGTCAAATTATTGTATTTGTTTAAGTCTTCCACTTATTGTTATAACTATGATATATCTTTTGGAAAGACTATCTGTGATATTTGTGGTTTTAGTTTAGTGGATCTGGATTATGTGAGTGTTTGTGTTAATCAAAGTTTACTAGACACCTGGCATACCTATTATACTGATTCTATGGTTGTAGGCCACATAATACTATTATAGCAATGGTGTATGTCACACAAACTCATTTGATCGACTGATAAGAGTTGCTCCACCCTCGATTGTAGCAGTAACATCAGCCCCAGACCCAGCCCTAGCGAACAGCCTCAACCCCACCTCAACTCCTAGACAGCAACATGATGTTGAATCATTGATTCATCAGAGGAGGGTAATTACACGGATGAGGATGAGTTCGAGTCAAGGTCCGGATCAAGACCAAACAATGATGATGATAATAATGGTAAAGAGGGTGGCACTCATGGTGGTGTTGGCACTAGTGCCCCAGGGCTGAGCCCTTTTACTTGAAAGGCGAATCATGCCACACAGGACTGAGACCATAGGGATAGACATTATGGTGCTAGCTGTAGCAGTAGTGGCCAGACTTTTTAAAGGAGGGGGAAAGGAAAGGAGAGACAGCATACTTCTATGCAAGATGACTCATCCTCCGTAGTGCAGAGTTTTGGATCATTAAATGTCAAATCATCCAATTCCTATGGAGGGTATTACCCACAGTAAGGCCAGGAAGACTATCCACCCTACTATCCTTAGCAGCCTAGCCAAGCAAACTCATCTGATAGTAGTAGCTAGACATTCGATACATATGGGTTCTTTCCATTGAACCCTTATCTGTATGGTTTCTACGCTACACCAGGTGGAGTAGTAACAACTCCGTATGGCTATGTTATTTATCTACCTACACCACCACCAAAGCCAGAGGCAAAGCAAAAGCTAGAGCCAAATAGATTGGTAGTTATTTCTTACTATCCTGATTATCCTCCAACTGACATCATGAGACACATGACTCAAGAAGAGTATGAGGATCACGTTAGCTTATGCTATAGGGAGCATATATACCAGATGAAAATGAAGAATTTCTGCCATTTTACTTGTAAGAGAGCAGGGTTCAGATCTCGACAATCCTTTCAATACTAACATGCAGCATCATCAGTTTGTCACCAAGTTCCCTACAACCGTATTTAGAAAGCAACCCCATGAAATAAATAACAAGCCAAGAGAGGGTACAATTGTTAGGAATTGGATAACTTTTGAAGTCAAGGGCATAGATTTGTTCCACTTATCCATTTTTCTCAAGTTGAATAGGCCATGTAATAACTTATAAATCTTATTACTTTTATTCATTCAAAAATTCATAGAATCATTTATGAAATTGGCTAAAGTGATGACTTATCCAAAACAAAAATAAGCACCAGTGTAATGAGTAATGAATTAAAAACAAAAAGATAAAACTAAAATTGAAATTTATCTAGTGCAAGGGGAAAAGGCGATAAGAGATCACAAAATTAAATACTAATTCATTGAATATCAAATATATAGATCAATTATATTGCTTCAGCAATAGTGAACGGGTACATACATGATGGAAGATATAGCAAATGCATTCAGGCATGAACCGAATATTTGACGCTTCTCCCCATATCAGAAGATAGAGGCCAATATATAGAAGCTGCAATTGCTGTCCCTCAGCTCTTCTGCCCAGGACAATAAGTGACATCAACCAATCCACAAATCAAAATGTCCAAGTGACGCAATGAGGTCCTAATTAACAATCAATATTTAATCTCTAATTCGATGGCCTTTGTTTGAAATCTGGCCTACAGGAAGCTTACTTGAGATTTGATCGACAGTGCAAATATTTACACCATGACCTATAATTCTTGAAGATCTTCCGCTTCAAATCCTCAACAGTGGCATTTTCCAACTGCAATATGGCATAGCGCTAATCTTCCATAATTGAATACAAAAAGACGCACATCACGAAGTTGATGAAAAGGAGACAAATGAAGGGCCCGTTTGGTATTGCTTTTCAAAACTACTTGCTTTTGAAAGATAAAAATACATCTAAAGAGCAAAGGCACATTTAGTTTTTTTTTTGATGAATAATGAAGATGTGTATATATATTATATGAGAGTAAGAGTATAGAGTATGGAGTATACCATTTAGTTAATCATTTCATTTTTAAAGAGCTTTTTTTTCCTCTTAAGTGAAGCCAAAAAAACAATATTTTTGCTTTTAAGGAAAAGCAAGAAATCATTTCTTCTCAATAAAATCAAAAAACTGCTTTTTTTGCTTTTCCTCAAAATATTAAAAAAAAAAGTCTGTTTTGCGCTTTGCATTTTTAATTTTGACTGTAACTTTTGAAAGCAATTCCAAACGCAGGTGAAACCTCCCATGGAAGGAAAATTTATCTGAGTTGTCTCCACGATACTTATGCTCGAATCTACAAGTAGTGATTATAAAGAAAATTTACCTGTTTTGAACCTTCATGATGCCTATTCCTTATGTCCAAATTTGCCAGTAGCAATATTAAATGCTCCTTCTGATTAGCAACATTTCCTTTCTGTGAACCCAAACAATAACTTTGGGATTCAGGAGATCTGAATTGTTTCAGTATAAGCAAATTCATGTGATAGTCCAAAGGAAGAACACATATCATGTAGATAAAAAAATGTTCAACCATCCCCACATATTCATGGCATAAATAAAGTGCTCAGAAGTGGGAATTATTAGTCATTAACGCCCACCAATTCCAAAAATGAGCTGCTTAGACTAACTACAATAAGCTAATCACTGTCCTTCTGGATCATTAATAACAACGCAAATCAATTTGACCATGCATAAGAAGGTAGAAATAAAATGTTATATGATATCCAATAAGGTCCTTATAGGGAGACCCTACTGGACAAGTACCACCACCATTAAACATCTGAGCCAAATGCGTTAGTTATGGCAGAAAGATTGTACTCTGGATCCTTATGACAAAATCATAAAAAACTTCCACAGAGGAAAAATTAATAGAATACAAATTTTCAATTAAATATCAAAGAAATTATCATATAAACATGATGCAACAAAATGAAACATTACCAAATTGTTTAATTGCCGCATACCTGAAACCCAAAAACCAAACCAAGCCAATCAAGCAAATCATGTATAGATTTATCCCCATCTTCATTTGTTGAATGGTCATGAGTGGATGTTGACTCAACTCTGGTCTTTGGAAGGTTATCCACTTTACGTAAAGCATTAAGTGCCGCTTTGATCTGTTATTTCCAGAGAAACAAGTAAAGAGACTGCTGTCAATTAGAAGGATAAGGGTGTTTATTCGCTGTTTCGGAGGGTGGGGGCTGTGGTTGTAGTGGGTGTGGATGGGAAGGGGTGTACTAAAAAGCAATAACATGATGGTCAAAAAAAGATTAAAACGGATGCAATGTATCAAACCTCAGGAAGTTCCATAATTGCGGTTTTAGGCCCGAAAGCATGCAAAGGAAGGATGTTATAGTGCTTAAAATGTTCCTTTCTCATCTCAACTTCTTTAGCAATATCTTTTATCTGCAAATATGGCATACAACTTTGTTTTTCACCTTTTCGATATATTGCCTTTAAAGAGCAACAATTGTTCAAAAAACTTCTACAATGACAATTAGCAAGTTTATATGGTTCAAACCTCCTTATCAATTTTGTTCTCATCAATCATAGTTTTAAGAACATCAAATAAAACTGATGCCACCTGATAGATCTTAGCCATCTCCTCCCTAAAAGATATTGCATATAGAAGTTAGAAAAAATAGATGAAAATTGCATATGGTGAATGTTTTGGCCAAAAAAATCCCTAATCCAAATTTGGACCAATAGTTTAAGCCAAGCCTCACGGTTTTCTCCTTTCTGAGCCTTCTTTGATATATTCCTCATATAATATCCGATAGAACATAGCAACTTCTTTAGGATCACTTCCAGCAAGAAGACGTCCTGTCTCAATCTCTTCCTGAAACAAAGAGAACATTTTAACATAATAAAACATCAGTATTCTTGCGAATCACTAGATAAATTGTCTTCTAAACAGCCATGTTCAATAAGCTATAGGTAGCAATTCAATGAGTTCATGGAATATTGTTCAGGATACTGAAGGTTTTTAATTACCATGGAGTGAACATTCTATGAAATGCTAGTGTGTTACAAAAAAAAGTTAAGAACATGGAAACTAAAAATATGGAGGACTGATTCCTCCATCAGCGCTAACATCTCAATGTCATGCAAAGTTTTAGATATCAATATTACTAAAAACACAAGATTACACAATTGGATTTATATTGCCTCCCAAGGAAAGGGGATATGTCACTAGATATAACAAGGGATATTTAGGTATATAAAAACCATAGTTTCCCTATTAGTTCTCAGAATCTACCAAAACCAAAACATGTCAGCCACTACATGTATATAAGATTAAAGTTACTTCAATTTGAAGGAAAGAAAATTCAATGAGATCACGAATGGCTAACATCTGTAAAGTTTTACCACAAAAGAAGGCATTGAACAAGCAACCCAGATCAGCTATATGAAAGGCTCAAATAAAATTGCACATCAAACTACAGGTGGCATCCAGTGCAGATGGGTCTAAATGCCCATATGGAAACAAATAACCAATAAAGGCAAGCTAGGCTCATAACTAATTAACTAGTTCCATTAAGTTAGGATATATTAAATATAAGTTTTTCTAGGCTCATAAATAATTAACTAGTTCCTCCTTTTTTTTTTTTTTTTAAAGAGAAATAAGAGTAAAATATATAGAAGCAAAGAATGTACAAGGGCAACTCCAATAGAATGATTCAAAAAAGGAGAAAAAAAGACTAGAAAAAAAAGAATCAAATTACAACATTCACACCATCTCATCCACGTGAGAACCAAAAATAAAATTAGATATATATGCTCTAGTCTTTGCTAAGAAGTCCGCTATCTCATTACCCGATCTAAGTACATGTTTAAATGAGACATTCAAAGTTGTCGCTAAAGATCGTGCACGACGAATAAGATATCTTAGTTTCCACTGGACTAAGACCTCCTTTGACATCCAGGAGAACACGGAAAAGGAATCTCCCTCGATAATAAAGTGCTGATACCCACGCTTCTTGGCTAAGACCAGCCCCATAAAAACTGCAAGAATCTTTGCTCTAAGGATCACCATCCAGTATATGACCACTGAATAAGAAGATAGTCTGGCCCTTGTGATTTCTGAGAATTCCACCCACACCCAAAGCTCCCGAGTTTCCCAATGAGCAACCATCCACATTAAGCTTCAAAACACCTTTCGTTGGAGGTGACCATGCTACTTCTCTCCTATAGTGTAAAGCAGAAGAATAGGCCATGCCCTGCCAATCCCTCAATACATCGAAAGCACTGATACTACGGAAAATCTCCAAACCAGAATCCATGAGAACGTGAAAGCCCTAATAGTCTCCAAGACTATCTCAACCAATGACTCTGAATTATCAAAAATTCGCCTATTCTGTTCTTGCCGAATAAACCATAGAATAGCTTGAAAAGCCACCCGATAAATGACTTTTCCTCTATGCCCCAAATCCAAGAATTGCCACTGATTGAAAGGATCAAGCACTATACAAGGCAATACCCAAGAGCCGCTAAGCACCCTCAATAACTTGGTCCAAATCTACCTTGAGAAGTTACAATGTATGAACAAGTGATGGTGAGATTCGTCACTCCTACGTAAGAAGCATATACTTGAGGACAAAGCTATTTCTTTCATGTTGAAGAACGTTAGAAGTATTAAATTAGGCTAGAAGCACAGTCTAGACAAAAGATTGGATTTTGGGGAGGATAGGCTGAAACCAAAGCTGTTTAGAATTAAAGGGAGATGAAAGAAGATGGGCATCTGATCTGAATAAGTGAAAGATTTACAAGAGAAAAGACCAGAAGACTCCAAACACCGAACACGATAGTCCAAAGAACTATGATCAATAGGAACTTCTTTCAACTACTATAACAGGGAACAAAAATCACCCATTTTAGCTTCTCTAAGGACTCTCCTAAAAGGGAGATTCCAAGACAAGCCACCCAGACTATATTCTAAGACCTCGCTAACCAATGCTTCCAGAAAGGTTGCCGACCGAAAAATCCGAGGAAAACGAGAAGAAAGGGTTTCATAGCCCCATCATAAATCAAGCCAAAAACAGATAGACGTCCCTGAGCCAACAAAAAAACGGACCTGGGAATAAAAGGATGGGGCTAGAGACAATTGACCTCCAAGGGCAAGAGAAAGAGGATCTGATTCAAGGTTCACATCCCACCATTTCTCGACACACCGTACTTGCACCTAATAACCTGGTGCCAGAAGCTAGTCCTTTCGTTGCCAAACCACCATAACCATTTAGCTAGCTAAGCTGAATTCTAGTCTACCAAATGACCAACATCTAAACCACCCTTCTCCTCGGCCTTACACACCACTTCCCAATTAACAAGATCCTTCTTATATCCACCCCTCCCACAAAAAATCGCTTTGAATCTTTTCTACTATCTTGGCCACCTTGACACGCATCCTAAACAAAGACATAAAATAGACTCGGAGGTTGGCTAGGACTGATTTTATAAGCATTATTCTACCACCCAAGGACAAGTAATTCCTATCCCACCCTGCCAGTCTCTTCTCAATCCTTTCAAGCACCAGATTTCAAAAACCAATCGTCCTAGGCAAGCCTCCTAAAGGGAATCCAAGGTATGATGACATGGGCCACTCGCCTACCCAACACCCTAATAACACGGCAAAGGCCCTAACCATCTCATCTGGAACATTTTTTTTTTCTTTTGATGAGTAATGATATGTAATAATATAAAAGTATAATGTAAGTACAAGTATGTATGATAGTATCCTTTGCCTCTCACCCAAGAGACAGAACACTCCACAAAAAATCCTACACAAGACTACTCAAAAAGCTACCCGACTATGGACAATATCCTGCCATATACAAAAAGACAAAACTCCCATAATGATGTACCACTAAACTGAACATATATCTACAAACTCCTCAGACACTGGTCCCGTGTATATATCTGGTCTAGAAGCCCCATACTTGGCTAGACAATCCGCAATACCAATTGTCTTGCAAGGTACATGACTGAATGAGACATTCAGCTCTTGTACCAAAGCTTTGGCTCTATGAATAACATGTGCAAACCTCTACGATCCACAATCCTCACTCTGCATCCATCTCACTATAATGGAAAAATAACCTTCTACCACGAGCTCCCTGAAGCCCATCTTCTTAGCCTCCACAAGACCAAAAAGACAAGCCAACAACTCCGCCCAAGTAGAGTCGCCCACCCCCACTGATCCACAAAAAATGAAAGGGATCCCTCCCATGCTATTCCTCATTACCCCACCAATGCTAGAAGGGCCAAGATTTCCAAGCAAATTCCCATCAATATTCATCTTCAAGGTTCCCTTCTCCAACGCACTCCATCTTACATTCTCCTCACCCATAGATAATTAGGAAAAACAACACCCTCTCCAATCCCTCATCACCTGAGAACACATCCACCCTCTGAATTCGGGTCTAAAAGATGCCCAAGATGATATGGCCACTATGATGTTCTCAATCACCTGGTCCCTAGACGAGCATTCATCACGAAAAATCCGTCGATTCCTCTCCATCCATATATGCCACACCATTGCATGAAAAGCCATCCCATAAACAATACGACCCCTATTCCCTAAGCCCAGAATCCTCCACTGCACAAAACAGGCACTAAAAGACTCTGACACCGCCCAAGAGACATCTATCATCTAAAAAAAGCGCATCCATATCCCCCCCGAGAAACGACAATGAAAAAACAAATGATCAACGCACTAGCCTACCTCCCTGCATAGGAAACATATAGACGGTGATAAGGCATACCTATTCCACCTCCTCTGTATCAAATCCGCAGTATTTATCTTGTACAAAATTGTAGTCCATAGGAAGGCACACCTCTCATCTGGAACATTTATTCCAGTAATTGAGCTATTTTCCCAATTGACTCTCAATCCTGAAACTAACTTAAACGAGTTCAAGATACATCTCACCCAATAGATATGATCCCTAGATGCATCAATGAAAAGGATAGCATCGTCTGTAAATTGAGGCTGAGACACCTCCATGGCATCCGACCCCTCACCAACTTTGAAACCCTTGATTAACTCTTTTTCACTTGCCTACTCAAAGAACCAACTAAGCACAACCCCAACAAGTGAAACAAGAAATGGGGATAGAGAGCACCCTTGCCTAAGGCCTCTAGAGGATAGGAACATACCACATACGGAGCCATTTAATAAAAAGGAAAGTTCTACCTTACTGACACAACCTTTCAACCACCTTCTCCATCTATCAACAAATCCTTTCCAAGCAAAAATGGAGTCAATGAAATCCCACTATACTCGATCATAAGCCTTCTCCAAATCAAACTTGCAAACCAAATCCGGATACCTCAATTTCTTTCTACTTCCAACACATTCATAAGCAATCAAAGCACAATCCAATATCTGCCTACCCTCAATAAAAGCACTCTGGGATGGGGATACAATCGATTGGATTACCTTTTCAACCTTTCAGCCAAAACTTTGGCAATGATCTTATAGAGGCTAGTGGTGAGACTAATAAGCCTAAAGTCTTTAATTTTCACTGCCCCTGTTTTTTTAGAATCAAAGTCAAAAAGGTAGCATTTGTTGCTTTATTAATCACCCCATGATCAAAAAAATCCTGAAAAACCATCAATAATTCGTTTTTGACCAACTCCCAATAATGCTGGTAGAAAGCCAAAGTGAATCCATCAAGACCGGGGGCTTGGTCACCCTCAAGGGCAAAAACTGCCATTTCTATTTCCTCCATCTCGAATTTCCTTTCCAAACATCTCATTTGATCCTCTTCCAATCTCTAGCACCCCACATCTTTCGAGACAAATTTATGGTTTGTCTCAGATTTGTACAACATTGAGTAAAAGTGTACAAGCACTTGCTCTATAGCCAAAGGAGAATCCACCACTCCCCCATCCACATGGATCCAAACTATAGAAATCACAGCTCTTCGAATGTTTGCTAATTTGAGAAAAAATCTGGTGTCGCCATCCCCTGCTTTCAACCATAAAGCTCTAGACTTTTGGCGCCATGAAATCTCCTCCATCTTAAGAATCATATAAAATTCTACCTTCAGCTCCTGTCTATGTAATCTTTCCTCTTCCTCTAGAGATCTCGATTCTTCCATCCTATCCAATTCCTCAATTTTGTCCATTAAAAAACTCTTTCTAAGACTAACACCTCCAAATTGGACACGACTCCAAGCTTTAACGTGTGTTTTTAAGTCCCCATAGCCCTTTGAGAAAGCGGAAGCCAGCCCACCCCGCTATTTTACCGTACTCTTTACCCCACAAATCCTTGATCAGATTCAAAAAGGAGTGATTAGATAGCCACATGCTTCCAAATCTAAACGGTTTAGGACCATTTGGTGGAGGCTCTCTAGAGACCAATATGGGACAATGGTCGAAGATAGGTCTGGGCAATAGGGTTTGAGAAATTTATGGAAAATGGCTCTCCCACGCAATAGAAGCTAGACACCTATCCAATCTAGCAGACAAAAGGTTCTCTTGAAAGTTAGACCAAGTATAAGCACCTCCTTTAAGGGGATGTCCATCAACTCACAATTTCTAATCCACTCATTAAATTTCCTCATGCTCTTACCAACCCTACTAGATCCTCCCTCCTTTTCTTCAACAAACCTAACTACATTGAAATCCCCCATCACCAACCAAGGTTCATGCGAACCCGACCATGATTGCTCCAATTCTTTCCAATACTTCTCTCTTCCTCTAGGCCTACATGGACCATACACCCTAGACAACTACCATCTAAATCCATCCTGAATTGACCTAAAAGCTATCTTGATGGAGAAAGACCCCACCGACTGACATTCAGCCACAACTGAACAAATGTCCCATATAATTAAAAAAACCCCTGCAGATGGCAATGCAATCCACCTTCGATCCCTATCACCCCAAACTCTTCTGATTAGAGATCTGTCCACCACTTCTTTTTTTGTTTCAAAAATAATGACACCATTTCTTTATGTACTTACAAATTTGAGTTCCCTAATCAACTATAATTACCAATAGGTCATTTTCCCACCTATTAGACCATAAATCCCATTATTTAAATTCAAATTAAACCCAACTTAAGTCTGATTTAATTTCTTAGATTTAATAATTATTTGATTAACTAATTTTAAATTAGCCTAATTAGGAAATGACTAAACTACCTTTAGACGAATTTCTAGGTTATCACAATAGAACCTTCGACACTGGCTCTAATGAGCAGCCACTGTCCGTCGATCATATCTACATGGCCAATAGCACATGTTAGCAATCAATTTAGCAACACAAATAATTTTTTTTTTTTTTTTACAATTCAAAAATGTAGAAGTGATGTGGCATTTATTAGATTACGAAAAAAGAATAGCATGAAAAAGTTATATCACAAGGGAGAAAAATTTTAGAAACAAGAGTGATCATTGGGAGAAATATAAGGACATGGGCTAGTCATTGAGGAAAAAGAAAAGAAAGAAAAATTGACAAGAAGTTCAGTTGGTCATTGAGAGAAGAGAAAGGTATGAAAGAAAGGGAGATAATTTAGGTACATAAACAGAAACATTTTTTCTCAGAGAAAAAGTGAAAAAAAGGAAAATCTAGGATAGTGGGTGAGATATTTTAAGAAGGGGAGAAAAATGAGGATAAGAGTTGGAAGTTGGAGGATTTGTGAAGATCTAGTTTGGTGAGGAAGAGGAGGAAGAGAGAGCATAGGTGGATCATTGGATCTCTAAAGGAAGACAAACATTTAGGATCCAGGGTTGATCATTGGAGAAAAAATAGGGTCTGCGCTCATGGACAAGATCTAATAAAAGAGAGAATTTAGAACAAACCAAATGACGGCAGCTTGAGCACAAAAAAAAAGGAAGGGAGAAAAAACTGAAGAAGAGGAATTTTTTTTAAGTGAAAAAACTAATAATAAAAGGCAGAGGATCAAGGAGAGTTCAAGGCTGTCATTAAAAGAGACGAAGAAAATAAACAGGCGGGACAACGACTCCCTTGGAGAGAAGAACTAGGGCAACAAAGTTTCAGAAAATAAAGAGAAGGAACAAGACACAAGGAAACAGACAGCAAAATTGAGAGGAAAAACTAGAGAGATCATCATGGAATTCCCTGAAAACCAACTGTAATTGAAGTTTTCACAACTTAATTTTTGATGGGTAATCTGCTTGATAGCCTAAGCATTCTCTTTCATTGCAGGCGTCTCAAACTGTTTTCTGATAATTTTCTTCAAAGCTTCTTATCAAGACTACTTACTGCTCAAGCAGAGAAACTGTAGGACTGGAAAGACTTTATCTATCTCATCCTGTACCTCCCTTGCCTGGGGGGTGGCTGCAAGGGATAGCAAAAACACAGAAGAAAAAGGAAGTGTTTGTGCTTGCTTATGAGATTTTACAGCTCTCTTGTTGCACGTCATTGATGTCTTGGCAGCCCCTGTAGAAAATGAATTATCGATCACAATTCTCAGAGCTCATAATCTATGGTAATTGCTTCATCTTCAGGTTCAGATATATTAAACTCATAATCTATGGTAATTAATTCATCTTCAGATTCAGTGATTGATAGGTAGATATCTAAAACAGCCCCATTTTCTCTGATCATTCCATGATTTGATTTTTTCTTTGTTGATTGAGTAGTGGATCATATATCGATCCTTCTTATCATAGAGTGAAGCTGTTTGGTCCAGCTTAGGAAGTAGGTGATCATTGTATGACTAATCTTCTAAACCTGTTTATGTAATCATGACTAGGCGGGTGCACATGCAGTACAACACATACCAAGCAAGAATTAGATAGAGAGGGAACGGTTTTACAACCATATTAAGTTTTTAAAAAATTGAGGCAGTTTTGACTATTGTACCCTTTTTATTAATGAATCTTCACAATGATGCATAAGGGCCGTTTTGGAAAGTCTCACATTTTGGTCAGTGCGATTCCCGAGGAGGCCTCACTTTATACATAGTGTAGATTAGAAAGTTGTTTAATGTCAACTGCATGCCTTAATCACATAGCTTGCTTTTGGGTTTAGGTTTAATGTTAAAAAATATTATCACGTGGTCTAGTTCAGTTTTGTTTCCAGTATGGTAAACTTGTATTTTGATTTTATTGATTCAAACCCGTCTATCAGTTGACATCATAGTAAGATAGCAACCAAAGGCCAAAGCCAAAAGAAAAAAAAAGACATTATTTATATATGACTTGGGGTTCAAAGAATGAATTTGTTTCTTATTCTGCTTTCTTAGAAACAGATCCACTCTTTGGCTCAAATTCTTCCCAAGGATTTTATAAATAAAAGGGCGGTGTAATTAAAAAGGGACCTCTTAAGATCAAAGAAGCATCATCTTGTGGGGTGGGATAAGGTTTGCTTGGGAAGAAAGCAGGGGGGCCTTGGTTTGGGCAAGGTGGCTGCCCGGAACTCCTCTCTTCTTGCTAAGTGGTTGTGGCGCTTCAGCACAGAAAAAGAAAGTTTATGGCGTCTGGTTATTACTAGCAAATATGGTAACAATGATAATGGATGGTTCGTTAACCAGAGAGCACGTCCATCTGGAAATTGTCCGTGGAAGGACATCATGAGATTAGCATCCTCGTTCTATCCTCATGTCAAATTGAGTATTGGGTCTGGGGTGTCTATTCGCTTCTGGAAGGATTTGTGGTGGGGTAGTTGCTTATTATCAACTAAATTTCATCGTCTATTTTCTATTGTCCTCAATCCGAATGCTTCTATCGCCGAAGTCCTATCCTGGACCCCTTCTGGTCTATCATGGAACCTGTCCTTTAGAAGAGACCTTTGCCCACCCGAAGTTGAAGAAATTGCTATGATGTTAGATACTCTTAAGGAGGTAGTGATTGACCCTCTAGGTTATGATAAGGTCACTTGGTCCCTATCTCCTTCTGGCCTTTACTCTTGTAAATCTTTTTTCAGTTATATAAGCCAGAATCCTTCATACACTAGTGTGCCTTTCCCTGTGTCTAGGCTATGGAAGCCCAAAGTACCTCTTAAGATCAAAGCTTTTTTGTGGACGGCCCTTTTGTATAAAATTAACACCGCTGATCGAATCCAGAAAAGATGGAAGACGAATGCCCTGTCCCCGCAGGTGTGCTTTATGTGTATGGAAGCAGGGGAGAGCATTGATCATTTGTTTGTTCAGTGCCAGTTTGCAAGAGCCGTGTGGCTGCGGATGTTACAGATGATTGGGGTGTCATGGGTTCTACCTGCGACATTTCAGGATTGCTTTGTTCAATGGCAGATGGGGGGATTGGGGAGAAGAGGTCATACCATGTATAGAGCAGTGTTTCATGCTGTTGTGTGGTCTATATGGTTGGAGCGAAATGGAAGGATCTTCCGGGATTGTCGGTCGACGGTGGACCAGCTAATAGGGAGTATTCAGATAGCAGTGGCATCATGGGTTTCAGTTCTTCCAGAGTTTATGGATATTTTACCTTCAGATATAGTCAGGGAGTGGCATAGATGGTGCTACTCTACATCTATTGTGGAGGGGAGTTCGGTAAGAGGGATGGGTTCACAATTACCATGGGATGTTGGGTAGTTCTGGTGGAGGGTGGTCGTCCTTGGCACATTATTGAACATCTTGTTTCGTAATGAGCCAAGATTCATTGCGGATATGATCATTGATAGAGGGTGGTAATCAGTTCTTGGGGGGCTTTTTGTGGTTGGTGTATAGGAGGTTTTTAGTCATGTTGACATCCGCACGGATTTGTGTGCGTTGTATTTTTCTCTTTCTTTACTCACATATATATATATATATACAATCATCTACATTACTAATAAAAAAAATAAAAAATAAAAATAAAAAATTAAAAAGGGACTCTGGTTTTGTTCAACCTCAACCTTAACTTTTGTTTTCAAACTCAATAGATTTATTTTGGCTTTGAGTGTGCTTTTTTATTTCTATAAAAGTTTCCAATATGCTTTTAGGTGCCCTTTTTATGTCTGTTTCCTTTAGGGATTGAATTCATGTTCTATAATATAGTTCTCAATTATAGGACAAAACTAAAAGATCCGAAATTTTTTTTATCTATGTGTAAATATGTGTTAGATTTAGGGTTCTAAATAATTTCAAAGATTTATAAACATTATTGTACAAATTTAAAGGATTTAGAGGATTATTCGCTCTAATTTCATCTTGGGTTTTCCAATGAGAGGCCTTCAGATTCTTTTTTCAAAACAATGTGAAGTGTAATAGGTCAACTCTAGCGTATTTGGATTAATGATATAACTTTGTTTACTAGTACTGTTGTTATTACTTTCCTTTGTTCCTCATCTTGTGGATATATTGTATTCTTCTCTATTTTCTTGATTCTTAACGAATGTTCTAATTAATCATCAAAAAAATTCTTAGATATTTTAGAAAAATGTAAGCTTTTAGAAATCTCACATATTTATGAATTTTATAGATTTTAGAGATTTCTAGATCTTTAGTAATTTTAGAAATTTTTAAACTCTTAGGAATTCAGAAATTTTGTAGATTTATAAAATCTTAAAATTTTGTAAAGTTTCTGGAATTTTAAGAACTTGTAAATTTTGAATCATTTCAATAATTTTATAAATTTTTAAATACTTATTTATAAAGATATTTCTATGATTTCAAGGATATTTTTCCACACTTAAGGAAATTAATTTGAAACGTCCACAGCAACAAACCCTAGGTTAGATGGTTTGGGTGACTCATCTCCCCCCTAACAATAACCAAACCACCTACCCAACTCAGAACAATTCAATTGGAGTCAAACCATCAAAAGATAAATAAAATGCAGTGTCTACCTATACCTTAAATGCAATGCTCCTCGATTTAAGTAAAATGAGAGAGCTAAAGAGGATGAAGCAAAAGATAGATAAACAAAAACTCAGAATTCAAGAGAAAATGGTATATCCATTGGACTAGACTAGTCCAAGCAGGTAGGCCAGATTTGTCCTGCAGGGTGGGCCCACTGGATGTAAGTTCCACAACCTTAACCTAAATAAAATGCAGTCTCTACCTATACCTTAAATTAGATAATGGCAACTCCTTACTTTAGTAAAATGAGAGGGCAAAAAGGGACAAAAATAAAAGACATAGAGACTAAACCCATAAATTTATGGGAGAATGGTCCATCCATAGTAACAGACCAGTCCAAACCGATCAGAGAATTTGACCCGCGTCCTACACTCATCATTTAAGACCTCAATAAGATTCTTAACCCCCTAACATGACAACTCTTCTTGGATATAGCCTCTTTAATTTTTCTCTTTCTCCTTGCTCTGTCGTTCTCCTTTCTTCAATTGTTAACCGCAGCTTTGACGTGGTACGAATTCCGTACTATTAAATTAAGTTTCTGTTATAGAAAGTATATAACCTCTATAATTCCTCAACAGAACATACAACTGAATTCACCATATGAATCAATTTTTCAAGCATGTACACCAGTTCATCTGTACAATGAGGTACAAAATACTTATCAAACAAAGAACATTTAGCAGCTTCGAAATATCATTCTAAATAAACATTTAGCTTTAATTTATCCCAACTAATATATCTCTCAGTGCAAGAAATTGGGATAGGCAAATGAAGTCCTTTGCTTTGCCATGACTCCTTGACTATTGATATGTGGATTGTGTTATAGAAACAATATGAATATGGTGAACGTGGTGTCTTAGAAAAAAGTGCAGATTTGAGGAAGTCAATCCAAAGCTGAGCACTACCATAACAATTGTTTACTTGGAATTAATTAAGATGAAAGAATATTATCTGAGTAATTTCAATGCACAGAACAAGAAGAACAAAAAAAACTACAAATATCAGAAGACATATTGAATTGACAATTATGAAAAGAATTCAAGCTACCAATTGACAGAAAATGGGAAAATACATCTTACTCTCCTTTTCTACATTACCTTCTCTAGTCTATGTAGCAGATAGGTCTTAAATTGACGAACACCACGTCCAGTTGATTTAGGATCCATGCTGTGTGCCCTTTCAAATGCAAGGAAGCGGCCTAATTTCATCAAGGACAAAAAGAAAAAAGATCACAAGAAAATAGAAACAATTGCCAAAAAGGAACTCTTTAAGTCATAATAGACTGTTCATTGTTTGCCTGATGATTTTGATAGATTGGGATGATGAAACAATATACATGTTGAAAATCCCAACTTGTTGAAATAAGGGAATTTTGTTCATTTTGATGTTTTTTGCGTGCATGATCATCCAAATATTCGCCATTCAGATAGATAAAACATAAATCTCAAGACAATGAACAACGGAACTTTTTGATAGTCCAATAATTTGAAATCAACTATTACACGAGTTTTCTTTTCTTTTTTTTCGTGTGTGTGTGTGTGTGTGTGGTGGGGGGGGGGGGGGGGGGGGGGGGGGGGGGTGGGTTGGGTTGTTGGTGGGGGTGCTTTTTGATTGACAAGAACTCCAGTCCTTATAGAAACAACTTTGCATGTATACCACAAATGCATAAGGTCACCATAGTGTATGATACTCACAAATATGTCAAATGGTGTGGGTTGGGGTGGAGTTATTAAGGTTCATATATTTATTCAAGCAATTAAGCTCAGAGCATAGGATGGGCCTCAGCTTTGAATTTGGTAAGCCAATTGGCACAATACAAGTAATATATGTAGTATTTTTTATACTGTTTCCAACAGAGCAGCTGAACACAGATTTCCATCTATAAAGGAGAAAAAGCAAACTTATGTGGTGCCTATCTTCAAGCATAATCTAGTGTTTAAGAGATAGATCATTGCTTTTCCAGATTATTTCTTTGCTCATCAGACACAGTATTGAATTCCAGTCCATCTAGCAAAGCACGAACTTCCTCCTTTTCCTCAAAAAGATCCGAATAGAACTCCACCGTTGCCTTCTTAATTTCCTCCTCTTCTAAAAGAATATTACCATTTACCTTCAGCATATCGATATGGTTTCTTCTCCTCTTCTAAAAGAAAATTACCATTTAGCTTATTTTTGGAAAAAACTAGAATTCTTATCACCCAATTTGAGCCATAAAGCACAGGATTTTTGTCTCCAACTAATTTCCAACATTGATGCATTCCTCTTGTACTCCAATCTCAATCTCTCTCTCAGTCCAGTATTTTGATTACAACTTTCCATCCTCTTCAAGCTGGTCCAACTCATATTATTTTTTGAAAGTAATTCCACTCCTTTCTCATCCACTCTTCCAAACAACTCTTAATTCAACTTCTTGGTTTTCATCTTCAAAGCTCGCAATTTCTTGCAAAACACAAAGGTATGGGAACCATTAAAAAACATTTCCTTCCACCAGTCTCCCACCATGCCCACGAAGGATTTATCTTCCAACATTTTCTCGAATCTAAATAGGAATGCTTTCCAAAATTCATTCTCATGGGATAGAAGGATAGGTGAGTGATCAGATATTGTTCTAGGCCAAGCCGCAGCCCCAAATTTTGGGAATTTAGCTTCCCATTCAATGGATACTAGGAACCAATCCAAGTTTCAAAAGGCCTGAGAAATGCTGGTTCTTTAACCACGTGTACTTTGCACCCGACAAAAGAACATCTAACAAAGTACGCTGATCAATAAACGTTGAGATATCTCTCATAGCGGCAGATGTATATCTGCACCCAACACACTCCAAGGGAAATCTGATAACACTAAAATCTCCACCTATGCACCACAGCAATCCCCCAATCCCTCTAGCTTCCCCCAGCTCCTCTCAAATCTTTCCACATTTGGAATTATCATTTGGACCATAAACACCGGAAACCAAGATCAAATAAATGCCCACCACTTCCTTCAAAAGTCACGCACCAAAGCCTTGCTCTCGAATCCTTCACATGAACCACCAAGCACCCTGCTCAAGTCTAGAATTTTGTCAACCACCCACGTGAAACTTTTAATTCTGGCACTTATACCAGATGAATACGATAGATCCAACTGCTGCATCCATGATGAATTTTATGGGAACTGGTTTAAGAGTTTCTACTAACAATGACGACGATCGAACATCAAAAACCGCCATCTGATGCTTGCCTTTTCCATCTACAGTAGGATCGTCAGACTGCGAAGGAACCCCAATTCCTCTAGCCAACAAGGAGCACTGCTTCTTCTCAACATCATAGGGCCACACCATATGCTCAACCATGGCAAGATCTTTACCAGCATGGACGTCAGCTTCAGACTCTAGATTAGCTTCCAATGGCGAGCACCCTTCTATCGTAGGTTTCAGACTACCTTTCTGATTCTTCATGCTAGTTTTATCTTTCTGTTAATTGGATGCGAGAACCTTTTGAGCCGATGCTTCCACAAAGCTATATATCTCTTCTGCAAGAGTTCTTCATTGACAATCTTCTCCCACTTGCTGGATATCGCAGCAACCAGACATTACACCAATTGCATCCCAAACTCGCCCATTCAGCCAAGGTTTTAAATTTCATATTTCGCCCAAATTTTGTTGGGCACCTAGAAATCTAGGGAAAAATTCCCCACAATTTCCCCATTGTGAGGAAATTGGGGAGATTTCGTCGGCATGCTGCCAAATTTCCTTGAAATCTCAGGAAATCTGGGGAAATATTTCTCAGATTTCGCTGGCATGGAAGAGAGAAGCCACATAAAGGATTTTCCCTTCCAATTTCATGCCACTACCACCTAAAAAGCAAAATTTCGCCAGCATGCCATGCAATCATCGGCTCATCCTTTGATGACTTTTGAATAGCCGAGCTCCCTGGTTTATAAGGCCTTTTTTGGGTCTAGCCACAACCAGTGCCTCCCACCTCCTTTAGCCCAGAATCAGCCTCCAAAGAACCCCCATTTGCGTAGAAGGCCCAACATAAGCAAGCCCAACAAGACAAATTGGATCTGCAGCCTGCGGTTCCCGCCCTCTCACCATCTCAGCTCAAGAAGCATGTGCATGGGGTGATAAGGAAGGATCGTCTTCAACCTCCCACCTACAAGAAACTCTATTAATCAGTGGGACAACATTCACCGTAATCACTTCAATCAGCAGCTCATGGAGAAGTTTACCATCCAAAATGGATATGCACCCTGGAATTCTTTTGGCATAGACTTCCTTTACTCTCATTTCAAAGGACCTAGATAACAGGCCATTAGAGATAAAAGTCTCCTTTTCATTCATTCCACCACAAACTTCCCCAATCTTAGAAAATTTAGATGATGCCCAAAGATAAAACAGGACTCCTCTTACAACAATCTTAACTCCATTTGCATTACTTACACAGCTCCAGAAGAATAATCTACTGTCCACCAGAAGAACTAAAGTTTCAGGCTGTGAAAGGACATCCCGCTCTCTCTAACCACTTGCAAACTTGCGCTTCAGACTTAAGGAATACTATGACTTCCTTCTGGGACAGGGGAATTAGTGGACAGTGCTCCAAAAAGTTCTACTAACAACTCACAATTACTAATTAACTTTTCTGATTTGCACAGCTAGGGATGGCTCCAACAATGGTCTATTTTATCCTCCTCCTGATGCATGGCAATATCCTCATCGATTCTCTTCTGAGATGGGCAGTTCGTCCTATCGCTCCCAACCTACAAACTTCCATAGCTTTCTTGAACGGATCATGACCAGGTTTTCGAAAGTTCACTACCCACAAAACGTTACTCCCATCTATTGCGAATATTTTCTTTCAGAAACAGCATCACCTTCCTTCAGCTAGCTGCGGCAATACCAAAAGTTTGAGAAACTCTCCCCCTCTGTTTGTTCCTTTCTCCAATATTAAGGCTCTATTATTTCCTCTATAGGTACCAAGAACCCCGTCAGATTCACTTTTTAATGAAAATAACGAATTCATTGGCTATTAATCAAAAATGTATGAAACACAATTTCTGATTTGTACTCATTCAGTGGATTACCATGGGAAGACATTTACTGAAAGAGAATTGCCAAAAAATAACATGTTGCACTTGCTACAATATAATGTTTGTTGCTTTCTAACATCTGTTTTACTGAAAATCATATATGATTCGCATAGATTGTATTCCTACATCATATAAGAACCCTTGAAAGAGATTCTCATATCTCTAAAGGTTGTAAACTTTTGAGTTGCCAAAGCCCATCGTGATGCCAACTAATATATTCCCAGTTACCACACCCACAATACAGACTAAAACCTAAGCTTGGTTTGGTAGCATGGTTTTAAATATCAAATGTTCCTCGATGTATGACGTATCCCCTTCCCCTGTGAGGTGATGTGAATCCAACGTGTAATTCTCCATATTTCCCTTGCTATATTAAGCAATATATCTCCGTCGCCCAGGTGGCAAACTACATTTTGGTTTGCCAATTTTTCTCTTTCATCCTTCTTATATAAAATCCACTTTGCTAATTCTAGTTTTTTTTCCCCAAAAACTAGTATTTCTTCTTATTGAAGTGCAAATTTTATATCATATTAACAAAACTACTATGGAAATTTGTGTGAAAGATGAAGAAAAATTTTCCAGATTTCCAAGAAGTTATCTAAATATCATCTTTTTCACTTTATCCTAAAATTTGATTTCATTTGTAAAACATAAGAAAACAAAGTTTATTCATTTACCATTAAAAAATACTTCAACAGAGACTTTCATGATCAGAGGTAATTTTCTGGGAAAACAAACATTCATAATACAGGTACCACTTTTCATTAGGCTACAAAGCTAGCATAAAACTAGATGCAGTGCATGTATCTATTGACATTCACAGCATTTTGACATTCTGTTTTGGATGTTAACTGCTATTAATATTCATAGTTTAGGCTATTTGGATACCAAGAACAATTTACAGCTCCTACTTCTAATGCCAGTATATCATATATGAATGTCAACACATATTATGCACTAAGACTTCTTGTCAAATTTGTTGTATATAATTGCCTTTTATGAAGAACTGTTTCAAGCTTGTACTGAAACTTAATGAGGGAAGGCGCATCCTTTACTTCTTTAAAGTTAATGCAAAAGATTTCAAGAGTCATTCCTTCCACATGTTGCCGATTCTGCATAGTAATCTCAAGTAGATTGAACCAATAAAAATGGCAAAAACATTTGTTGTATTGGAGTCAAATTGAACTACCAGTGGGTAAGCGAGACATCACTCATCAGAAAACATATTGCCATAATGCCATTTAATTCGAATGCTTAAAGTTAATCAAACTGTCACCACATCTTAACCTTAACCAAGATGCCGTTGCTTTTAGAAAAAATGAAATTCGTTTCCAAAATCAGGAAATTCACTAACCCTTAAATTTCATTTTCGATCCAGTTAAGAAAAATATGAAGAAGATATAATTAACCAAATGTCAAAATTCCCAGAAACAACTAGACAAGTCAAGCTTTTCATTTCCGTAACAGACAAACCAAAACTAAAAACGCAATTCAAGGATTAAAGTTTGAGGCAATAGTGAGATCCTTACATAAATAAGCAACCCTGGGGTTATCCGGCTCAATCTCGTTAGCCACACGAAGAATGGGCTTGATGGAACCGAGGGAGGAGGGAAGAAGTTCGCTGTCGACGGGAATGAAATCGTCCTCCTGAGTCTCGGTCGATCCAGGCGGTCTGCTCATCTTCCGAGACATGCGTCTCAGAGGAACTTCGCTCTTGGTCCCGCTGGAACTCGCCATTTCTGGCTAAATGGACCACAAGCTGATCAGCAGAAGCAGCAACAGAACGGATTGATTTGCTGTATTTCTGTGAGATCGCTGGTTTCGGCTGCCGCCGATAAGGAGAAGATAGTGAAGATGGAAAGACCAGATTTCCTTTTTGGGGACAAGGGGAAGAAATTCTTTTCTTCTGCGGTGGGGAAACCATCTTTTGCTTTCTCCGATGAGAAGTAAAGAATGTTGGAACCCTCGCTTTTTTGAATGTGTACTGTCTGGCGAAGATATAAGTAACGGTCTCTGCAACCTTGACTGCTTTTGCTTTCTCTCTCCTAAGTAGTGTGAGTGCCAAGCGAGAAAGAAGAACAGTGCCTTCGCGGCTTCGCCTGCACTTAAATTAGGCGAGGGGCTAAATGGGTAACCCACCCGGGTTTGATATGACTAAAATGGAACCAAACCCGACCTTCATATAGTAAAATATTTTTTATGTGTTTTAAATATAATTTTCATATTTATTATATATATTAAAAAATATTAATAATGTATATATTCTATTTCGAAAACACTTCTTTTTTTTACATCTTATACTCTTACCGGGTGGACCCGACCCACCTCATTACCAACCTGAGAAGAGCCACGTTAAGGTTTGGCGGTGGCTGAACTCTTATAGGGCTGGGTTGGGATTCATCAAAACTCACCCCAAACCATGCCAATGCCATCCCTAATTTGAATGACCAAATTAACACTTTCGATCCACACTTAAAAGTTGATGTGACAATATTCAAGTAAGCAAAAGCAATCTAAATGCTTTTCTTCTCTTAGGGTCTTACATTTTTCTTTCTTCTTTATATAGGCTTGTGTTTATATTGATTGGTTGATAATCAAGATATTTAAGCAAATTAAAAATTTTGAATCAGCCTCACAAGATTATGTGACGGGTCATTTGGCTCATTTTTATCAATCATAGAATAAATTCTTAATTTCATACTTAAATTAAAATTTTAATATTTTCGGATGATGTTTTTAGGATAACTTTATAAAAAAAATGCGTTTTTATTTTTTGACTTTGCAAGTATATAATATAAATACATAAAATAGCGTGTAATTTTTACGAAACTCAGAAGTTCGTGTTTTATGAATACAATTTCACATATTTAAAATTAAAACATATTTAAAAATGTAATATTATTTGGTCGACCTTGAGTTCAGTGAGTACAAAGCTACCAGCCAATCTATACTATATATAACATGAGGTCCCCTTGGGAATCATGCCAAACCAAGACGTAGGACCTTTTTGAAAAAGCCCTTGCATATTATCATCGAGATTCATTAATAAGATGGTACAATAGTAAAAAATGCCCTAATTTTTTAAAACTTAATAATCAATTGCAAGAGTGTTCTATTTTTTCTTCGCATGTGCACTACACATGTATTCGGCTAGTATATCTTATTTGTGTTATCCAACATATCAAGTTAACCAATCTTGGCTACTCAATGCATTATCACCTTTTTTACAAGTTCATTTTAATTTTAAGGATAACTTAGAAAAAAATTAGAAACTATGAATCATATAGTACATGTTCAAAATAAATCAACTTCTTACCCATCAACTAGACCAAGATTAATTAATTGATTTATTTTCAAAATTTCCTGTGATTTAAGTGAACTTTGGACAAATCCATACTTTATATAATGCAAGGTGCCCCCATTGGGAATCGTGCCAACCAAAATGTGCCACTTTCCAAAACAGCCCTTGCACATCATCATTAAGATTCATTAAAAAGGGTACTGTGCACACCTAAAAATAGATCGCATGCGAGGCGCACGTGAGTTCGTGCGTGCCTCCGGACTTTCAAAGTCGCCATTGCCTGAGAGGTGCAGGCAGACACAGTGTTTGCTCTATCTGGGTCTAAGTCTAGTATGCGGCTTTTCAGAGTTCTAGCTAAATCCTCGGTTACGTCCGAGGAAGTTTGAAGACACCCTGGCCCGTCCCGTCGGTTTGACGGGTCCCTCGAATCTCCTTGGTTTTGAGTCAATCTCATCCTTCCTAGGCTAGCATGTCACTTTATTTGGTCTGGCGGGATCCTCTGGTGGTGTGGGCCCTTTTTTTATTTTATTTTATCTTTTTATTTAGGTGAGATGGATTGGATACGGGTCCCGTTGGAAGACCCGTGGGTTGCCAAAGTTGGGCTTGGGCCCAGTAGGGTTATTGGGTAATCCCTTTTTGGTTATTTATTAAACTATACAAGGATATTAAGGGCTTACTGGGCTTGGAATTGGCCCATTAGCCAAGGGTCAAGTGGCCTGGGGCCCATTTGTTGAAAATGGGCCCGGTTTGGGCCGGTCAAAGGTGGGCCCAGGGGAGTCCAGGTGGGGCCATTTAGGCCCATGGTCCATAAAGGGCTAAGAATAGTCTAATCAACTCGTTGGGTTAAATTAGGCCAGTTCGGGTCGGATCAAGTCCAACCAAGCCCAAGAAATTGATTTTTAAAGTTATTTTTAATGCTGTGCTGCCCATATTTACTATACGGTCTGGTCTGAACCGTAAATTCAACACGATTCAGACTAGACTGTATATTGAATATGAGCACGCCTAGACCGTACAGAAAATACGAGCTTCGCCCAATATTGCATTTTTGTTGCGATTTCTGCCGGGATTGGTTTGTGGGTTCTTTTGAGGTATCTGGCGATCACTGTTGGCATTTTTCAGTCCTTTTATAGTGACGAAGATGCCTTGTTCTTAATCCTGAAATTTCCTTTTCTCGAGCGCCTTGCAATGGGTAGCATTTCCATCTTCTTGGTGTCCACTTGAGCTAGCTTCCAAACATGTATGCAGGCAAGATTACGAAGAGAGGAATGAGAGGGTGAGTTAAGGATACATGTAGATACAACGAGGAGGACAAACCCCTCCTAAAACAATCAAAATGAGACAAGCATTTGCTTAAACATATTTTTAGATCATTGAGCTACTCTCCTCCCTTTAAGTGGGGTCTCCCTCTCGCCATGAGGAGCCTAAAGCCATGTAAAACAGGAGCCAAGAAGGTGAGAAACAAATGATAAAATGAACAGTAAATGCTTTAGAAAGGATCAAACTTAATGTATATATTGAATAAAATATTACCAGAAACCTCCCTTTGTTATTACCTTCTTATCCTTGATATGTGGTTGTTCTCCGAGTAAATTTGGCAGCGCTTCCGCACTTATGTCAATTTCTCAAATTGGTTTTGAAAGGGGTTCACCGGGTTGTTTTATGCTCACAGGGTGAGAGGGGAATGTTAGGCAGCAATTCAGGGGTAAAATGGGTATTTCTAGGTTTGGTATTGGGGTGGCAGAGCCTGGGCAGGGATTGGCTGTGCAAACAACAAGGAAGGAGAGGGGGGAGAGGCCTTGGGATTGGCTTACACAAATGGGTGGGGCTGGCCCCCTATTTATAGCAAAAAAAATCGTGCTCGTATTTCAAGTGCGGGCATGCCTTGCCCGTAAATCAAATGCAGGCGAAAAATGCATGTTTTAAAATCTCGCGAATCCGCCAGCTATCGCGCGTACGATGATGCGTGTCCCTTTCCAGAAGGCTTGCCCATATTTGAAATACGGGCACGTCTTGCCTGCATTTCAAATACGGGCGAGTACGTTTTAAATTCGCTGGATTTCAAACCATTATTCAATTTGGCTTAAAATAAAGATTTTATTCGATTTTTTCGAATATTTTATTAAAAAACGAGATTATTTTATTTAAAATATTTAATATATTAATAAATACATTTATTTTATTGGTTTATTTTGTTTTCTGCTGCCCTTTTGCCACATGGGCAGTTTTTCTAAAACTTCAACTGCCCATAACTTCTTCATTCGGTGTCCGATTTCAGTAAACTTAGTGTCGTTGGAATCGGCTTGGAACCCTCTATCTACTGGGGTCAATTTGGGCAGTCGAATTGGGGTCGCAAAAAGTCAACTTTTCGCTTCCCAAAAGTTTGACCAGCTCCTAACTTCCTCATTCGGACTCCGATTCCAGCAAACTCAGTGCGTTGGAACCGTGTCAAAGTGCTCTTTTTAATGAGATGAAGTTTGATGGCCAAATTCACTTAAATAAAAAAGTCAATTTTTTGACCCCCTCAGGGTTTGACTTTTAGTTTGACTTTTCATTTTTCTTCATTTTAGGGGTGCAAAAATCAGGTTTCTACAGGTACAATAGTCAAAACCACCTCAACTTTTTAAAACTTAACAATCAGTTGCAAATAGTTCCTCTTCATTTACCTCTTTCTTCATACGTGCAGTCCTACATGTGCACCCGGCTAGTTAATCTAAAAATTAAGAAGGCTTCTTGCAGTTTTTTGTCAGTTTAACCCTTTTATCAAAATTTAGTCAGCCTCCATAGTTTGGGTGACTATTGTCTTGTGACTCATTGCAACTCCATTTTTCACCAATCATTCAACATGTTCATAAGAATTTTGTTATTGGTATCCATCTTTCACAGTGACCTTTTACATTGATATATTGGAAACCATCAAGCAAGAGAAGAAGGGAAGGTCATGGTTTTGCTGTCAAACTAGATTTCTCTAAAGCTTATGGCAAATTTGTTAAAAAATGACTAAGAATGTTCTTATGACTCTTGGGCTTAATCAGCAATGGGTTGCTCTCATAATGTATTGAGTCATTGCTATTAGTGTGATATACTGATTAAAGGGAACCACTGTGATATAAGTTAGGGAGATCCTCTTTCTCCCTACATTTCATACTCACCCATCACCCAACAAGTCCTTTCTCCAGCTCTTTCCACTACTAAAATTCACTAGAAATATCGGCAATTGCAAAAATTTTGAATACCTTTCTGTGAAGCTGGTGGACATGGAGTCATCTTAACAAATCTGATCTGGTGATTATCCCAAATATTAAAGGAAGAAACAAGGCCTTCTTGGCAACATTTCTTGATGAAGCCCAAATATAGACTCAATAAGTGTTTGAGTGCATAATGGTGGGGGGTAGACTAAACACAAAACCACTTTATAGACATGAAAACCCAAGTTTTTAGGTGCCTTAACAAATTGGAAGGCTAGAATTCTTGCACAGGTAGTAGGATCAACCATATTAACTCTAGCATGTATGGCCTTTTCTTACCAGACCAAAAACTTCATTGAGAAAGAAATTAAAACTTTATTATATCGGCTAGAACTTAGAACCAATGCTTGCAAAAGGAACTTTACATTTCAATCTAGAGGACTGACACGGACACCAAAAATCAGGTGAAGATGTTAAGCTTCATAATTAAAAAAAAAAAAAATAGGATTGTGTAATGGACCCAGAACTTGATCCACAGACAATTTTTAGAAGAAAATTGTCATGAAGTACAAGTCCAAGAATATCAGGAAAGATATACTGTTACACTTGTACCATAGATAATGTTTTAAGTGTGTTAAAAAGAGTTACTTGCAAGGGCTTTTAGTGTCATTGATCTGTTTCACTTTCCTTTCTAAAACCATTATAATGCCACAGCCCTAGCAGCAATTTTCAATGACCGGAAACTGAAGGGGTACCTTGCTCTAATTAACATATGACTATAAATGTTTAATATCAATTTTCTGGCAGTAAAAAGGGGAAATTTTTGACTTCCAAGCAGAATCATCACTCTTCTGAACTGAAGTCACAATTACCATGAAAAGAAACAGAAGAGGATCAGATGAAAAACGGTATTAGAACAAAATTTGGAAAAGTTAGATTTATTTTGCTTTTTCCCAGCTATTTTGCTGAGTTAATGAATGAAGTGTTTTCTGCCTTCCATTATTCATGGCACACACAGATTATAGAACACCGTTCCTACTAAAAGCTCAAGCTTATAGTAGAGGGTGAACTTTATATATTTAATATATTCCTTAACACTCCCCCTCACGTGTGGGCCGGACTCAAACCCATTTTTAGGGGACCCATTTTAGGGAGGCCCTACACGTGGAATATTATTTTTTTTCAACGGGTGGAGTGGAGGTTTGAACCCAAGACCTGGTGTTTGCCTAAGGCTTTGATACCATATAGAACACCGTTCCTACTAAAAACTCAAGCTTATAGTAGAGGGTGAACTTTATATATTTAATATATTTCTTAACACAGATCACTATAGATCAAATTCAGGCTCTGAAAAGATCAAATGCAGCTCTTGAACCTCTTTTTACTCATAGATGCAGTTGCCATAACCTGCAACATGATAGAAAACACCACTTTCAGTACTTATATTTTTTATTGTAAAGACCCTTTGCAAACACAATTTCTTGAGAAACAAAAGATGTCAAATATTTGATTATGTGATGAATTTCAGAACGAAATTTGCCTGAAAATGTTGCAGATAATCTTGAGTTCTTGTATTTTGAAACTGCAGAAAGGGACTTACTTGGATCAGTTATGACAACAAGACCAGAGTTCTTGAAGTCACAATTCCACTTGTTTCTGCCTTTGCATTGGTAGTAAAGGTTCATGGCTATAGAAGCATGGTTCATGAGATTATCTGGTGAGAAGCATGGGCAACCACCTCTTTGTAGAATTCGGCAGTCGACCTGAGAGCAGGCGAAATTGATGTTCGCTTGCAGAGTCGCTTCATCTGATGAAGGCTTGGCCACACACCAAGTTTTCTGCAGTACAAGAAAAATTTTAGTTAAAAGATCAGATCTTTTGTTGAGCTTTAACCTCTCTGTTTCTCCCTCTGTCTCTGTTACATATGGTTTTCTGAGCACTTGAATTACCTGTCCGTTCACCAACCTCAAGATTCTTCCTGTAAAAAGAGTTGCACAAGGATCATGAATGCGTTTATCATAACAGGTTTTGTTGCTTTTACTCTTGTGTTTGTGAAATCTAATGAGGATGACAGATAAGTATATTCAATAAATTGCATTTAGGTAAATTCAAAACCCATATCACAGGCAGCATAAATTACATCATTTGGATACCAACACAGATCTCAAGTGGAAAATCTGAAAATAAAAATTGATAACAGTGTAATCCAGTTGTGATCCAAGATTGTATAAGCATGAAATTCTGGTTCTAGCAAGAAGAAAATGAAAGATTGTTTATGGGCAGATGAAGAGAATTTTATGTTCAGAAATGTGAATGAATCAAAAAATTTGGATTCCAAACAAACTCAGTTCTGATCTACTTACGAACCCTCGAAATGGAGTAAATTAGACTCAGATCTAAACAAAAACTCATTAATCCTTGTTACCAATTTCAAATGTACAAGGAACTGAGAATGCAGCAATCCAAGATGTGGCCATTGATGAAAATTCTGAGTAGATCTGTTCATATTAACCCCATACTTCAGAAAACAAAAAGAACCCAAGTTGCTAATTAAACTCCAGGTTTGCTTCTTAGGAGAAGAGAGAGAGTGAGAGAGTAAAGGTTGGATTCAAGATGTTCAATTGCAAGACAAACTAATTTTACTAATCTAATCAGTCTATTATTTTCCAAACATGTGGTAGCTACCCAATTGAGACACAAGAAGGCACTGATCGAAACAGAATAAAACGAGAAAAAGAATACGCAGAAACAAGTACAAACTCTGATAAAAACTGCCATTCAGGAAGGAAAGAAGTGGAAGTACCTGAGCTGAACAGCAGGAGCAGAAGCAAAAGTTGAAGAATGGGGAGTGAGAGAGCTGCTTTAGCCATGGCTGCAAAGCCTAAAAAGAAAATAAAAAGATCAATGATGGATTCTGAGATGCAGATTGGATACTTCTACGACATTTAAAGAGAAAAGGCAGCAACGGCTACATTCGTTCATTCATGATTTGTTCATGGAGCGCTTTGCGGAATGTGTTGATAAGACAAACCATGTGCCTGCTTGGGACCCACCCAATTTCGTTATTTCCACTTCTGTCTTGGATCCATCATTTCTTAACGGGAATGGTATGCATTGCAGACTGCAATGGCCGTGAGATGCTGTCATGTGGAGCATCTCACAGTCATGTCATGTTATTTTTGTTTATTTAAATGTGTCAGGTGGGTCCCACCTCAATAAAAATAGACCGTGAGATGCTCCACTTGGCAGCATCTTATTGCATTGTAGACGATTTCATCTCTTTTTTAACGATGTCATGACGTTGCCTCGTTTTCAATATTTTAAGTAAATTACACTTAGGGCCCAATTGGTTCGCGGAATTAGGGGTTGGAATTAGGGTAAGAATTGGAATTTAGTTTCTAATTCCAATTCTTTTGATTTGTTAAATATTTGGAATTTGGAATTGGAATTAAGGTCCAATTCCATAGAATTAGCTTATAGGCTATTTTTTAAGTTACCTAATTCCCTATTAAATTGAGAAGAATTGGGGATACGAGGTAGAGAATTAGAAGCACGATATATGCCCGACAAATAGAGCTAGCAAAATGCGACTCGATCCGACACGAGTTAAACGGGTTTAGGTTGACCCGTTTATTAATTGGGTTGGGGTTTCTCCAACCCGCTAGTAATCGAGTCAACCTGATTATGACCCGGCAACCCGACGAGTAACCCAATTTTTAAAAAAATCGACAAAAGTGTCATGTCTCAACCCGATTAACCCCCAACTTGACCCAAACACTGTACAACCCGATCCACTTAACCCCCAACCCTATTTTAATCATATTTTTTGAAAAATAATAATAAACGGGTTGGCGGGTTGAACCCGTTTATTGGCTGGTTGGGTTTGGGTTGGGGGGTTTTCCAACCCGCATTAATTTAGTTTAACCCGACCCAATGAACCCCCAACCCGATCCTGAACCCAACCCAAACCGACCCCTTGCCAGCTCTACCGATAAAGAAACTACCAAATCTCATTCTCCTCTTCCTCGCTGGTGTTGCGAAGCTACCAAATCTCGTTCTCCTCTTCCTCGCTGGTGTTGCAGGGACTAGTATGTATCTTCTCCCTTCTTCTCTCCTCTCTCTCTCTCTCTTCTCTCTATCTCTTTTGTTTCCTCTCTCTCCCTCTTCTATATTTCTCTTTCCTCTGTTTCCACTTGCTTTGACCTAACGAGTTGATCATAATCGTTTGGTCTTACATGGAGGACCTGATTAAGACAAAAATATTATTAAAACCCAATAGTGTTGTTTTGGTTTTGGTTGTAGAGAATGGATTATTGGAATTCATATGTCATGATAATCAATCATTTGTGTTATTATTAACATGGGAATGATACAAATCAATTCTTCATAAGTTCATCAAACCTGTGGAATTGGATTTTAAATCAATTCTTCATGGAATTGTAATTCCGAATTTCAATTCTCTTGCCATCCAATCACAATAATTTCAATTCTACCCAATTCTAATTCTTGATGAATTAGAATTGGAATTATAATTCTTAATTCCAATTCCAACTCATTGAACCAATCGGGGCCTTACCTTCATTCTGATTTCTGAAAGCTACAAATATTACTCTAAGGCTGTGTTTGGAGCCTTAGATTTGGGGAGAAAAGAAAAGAAAGCTAAAAAGGAAAAGAAAAGAAAAGAAAAATACTAATTTTCTTTCCCTTTTTGATGTTTGGATGAGATGAGAAATGAGAAGAAAAGAAAAATATATTTTAGTAAGATGATGGGTTGGGGTGGTGGTGTCGGGTGGCGGTAGGTGGTGGTGGCGGGCGGCAGTGGGTGGTGGTATTGGCGAGCGATAGTTGTGGGGGCCAGTGGTTGGTGGTGGTGGTGGACGGTGGTGGTGCGGGGTGGTGGTGGCAGCTAATGGTGGTGGTGGTGGTGGTGGTTGGCAATGGTGGGTGGTGGATGGTGCTAATGGTGGGATTGGTGGGTGGTGTGAATAATAATAAGTGATGATGAATTTTCTTTTCTTTCAAAATTCCTACCTTTTTGGAGAGAGAATTTTTTACATTGGAGAGAAAGATGGAGAGAAAATTTAGAAAGAAAATCTCATTTTCCTTTATTTAAACCAAACAAGAGAAAAGAAAATTTTAGTATTTTCTCCCAAAATCCAGGGTTCCAAACACAGCCTAAGGTTTCTGAAATGACACCATCCTCCCTTGTACGCAAATTGGTAAAATTTTAAATGTTCTTTGATAAACTTTTAGCCTTTAGAGGGGTGCGGGCAGGTTGAGCTAAATTCTAACCTGATTGATTGTGGACAGGATGTACAATGGGCCCAAGCTTGTGTTAGTGGCAAAAAACTTGGCATCTGTGCTCTTTGCTCGTTGGACCCATGTTATTCCCATATTTTTTTTTTGGTAGTGCCTAAACCCTAAACCCTAAACCCTAAACCTATTCCCACATAGTATTCCAAATCTGTTTGGGCACAATCATACTCAAATAGGACACTAGTGGAGGGTGTATAATTAATTGGAGTATACATAATCTTTTAAAAAAAGATTTATGTCATCTACAGTTGAACCTGTAAAAAAGTTCAATTATAACCAAATAATGCTTGCCACCTCAGTCCTCAAAAAGTGAAAAAAGACTTTTTCATTTTTCAATGCAGGAGAGAAAAATTGTAGGATTGAGGTGGCAAGCATTGGTTGGCCATGGTTGAACCCTTTTTGTAGATGATATCAATCCTTTAAAAAAAGCATTGAGTGGATCGTTTTTTATGGAGATGAGGGCCCTTAAAATTTTTAATGTGATATGGATTGAATAATTTAATGCATGTATGAGGTTATTTTCTAGTTGATTATATGACATTTTTCTTACATTCTTATAATTGTAGTGTTGAAAAATAAGTAGCAAAAAGCAAAAACTGCATCACCTGGCTTGGCATCCTTAAGGTCTCTTATAACTCATGTTTTCCTTTTGTGCTTTTATTTTTATTTTCTATGTTTTGTTTTTTTATACATTCATTATGTGCACAGCCTTCGCAACACATAACCAGTATAGATGCACATGTTTACATTTACTATTGGCACTATAGTGCTTGAAGCATTGCTGGCATACTTGCACACATTTATTGCCTAGCCCGCAAGCCGGTACATAAACAAACACATACCCATCAGACTTATTTAGAGCGTACAACTTTAGATGCGACGACAAACCTGACCTACATCAACAACTCAAATGACTTGCAAAATTCTGTTGAATATTTTTACTTTAAATTGATTTGATTAAAGTGGGTTTATAACCTAGACCTTGAAAATATGAATATCAAAGGCTTTACCACAATCCCAAGTGGCACCTTAACTTAAAACTCACGCTTTGTTTGTGTCATGTTTGAAAATATGAATATCCGAGAGGATAGAGGAATAATACAACTTGCGTGTACAAAACCTTTGGGCAGTTGAGTGAGATTTTTCTCGTTGTGAATGAAGAATATTAACCAAGAAATATGCTGAAGGATTATCTAAAGCGAACTTTCAAATGAGAATACTTTCTATTTTTTTAAGTTTTGCTTTTCAAGAATCTAAAAAGAGAATCCAACAGAGGAAATTTTAAAAATGTGGAAAGTAAACTCATTCCCATATCATTAGTTTTTTTTTTTTAACATCTTGAGAATTAATTTAAAAACCCATAGTCAAAAAGCAAAACCTTTTTAATCTAGTTCAAGTCTGTTATTCAAAAGGATTCTGTGACTATTTGGCATTCACAACATTTTCTATTGTTCATGTTGTATTAAAAACTAATTAATAATGGTTTCTGTTTTCAAATATTGCTCCCAAACAGCCCTTTAAATACCGCTTGTTCAAAAATGTGAGAATAACGGTACCATAAAAGCCCAACTGACTTTACAGCTAAAAAAAACTCCTTTATGGCCTTTCATAGTAACAGCTGTATTCTCTCTCTCTCTCTCTCTACGATCTTCTACAGGTTAACCAAAAGACAAGAAAGAAATAAAAGGACAAAAAAGATAACACACTCACAGGAGGGAATTCAAAATGTTTGGAATTGGAGCACTATCAACCCAACTTGCAGTCTCATCAACAAAAATATCTAAATGTGAAAGCATCCCCAGAATAGGTTTTGAGGGAAGAAATCCAAATTCATTATTTTACAAAACCAACTCAACAGCAGGTATCTCATGCACATTCCCTTTTCATTCATCTCTCAACGCGGATGAGAGATTTCACATTCATTTCATTCCCAAAGCTTCTTTTTCTCCAGGTAAATTGCCAGCTTACAACATCATTTTACCTTTATAAGCTTTTCAAGTTTCAAACTCCTTTCTATATACGAATCATGGTGTTCCAGCAATATTTATTCCATCCCTTCCTCAATTCACATGGAAATAATCAATGATTTAGGAGTCTCTTCCCCCTCTTTGACAAAATTGAGTGTATTATGATAATTTCTCTGGCTTAAGATCTTCCTTGGAGAAGTCCAGATGTACCTGCTATGGAGACTAACAAATTGATATTCATAAGCCACAACACAGTGAAATCAAAATAGGCAGTTCATATACAAATTCATTAGATGGGATGGACTTGATCTCTGGACTGATCTAGTTTTTGCTATAATAGATTTTTTAGATAGGAATGTTGGGAATTCTGAGATGGGGATCTTGCTCTCCTCCATACTCAAGAAGGTCTAGAGCCCAAATTGTCTGTCAGATTAAAAATTTTGGTTTAGGAGTTACTTTAACCTGTTTAATTGTGCTCATTTAGCTTTCTTAACATCATAATACATTGAATAATTGATAAAAACTTGACCGTGCAGCTTAAATCTTCTTTGGTAAATACAAAATCAACTTAAATGGGCTTCGTTGTGAAATTAACCTCAAATGTAATTAGGGATTCTACTGTAAATTATAATTTTAAAAGAAAAATAATAAATACAAAAACAGCGATATGCTTTTACATTGTCTGTGGTTATGTTTTTGAAAGAGATGAAGGATTCTCATATACAGATCATCACCAAAGGAGCTTCTGCTTAGGTAAATCTAGAGGCAATAACAGATTCAAATATATGGCAATTTTTCCCTTTTAGATCATGAAGATCCTTTGGAACATAAAATTAGTGACATCATGGGCATAATTGTGTGGTAGCCTAACATGTGAAAAGATCTCACAATGATTCTGTTTCTGCAATTCAGGAAATAAGACATGATAGCACAGAGCCTATTGCAGATTATACATACTTATCAGTCCCAAATTTCTCGCCATGAAAAAACAAGTCACTTCATCAGAGGGGATCCTTCCTTACCTGAAGAGATGCTGTTATGTGTTATGCACATGAATTCGCATGCGGGTGCTATGATGAATCAACATTATTGAATATTAGTTTTTAAGGTGTTGGCATATGTTAAACTAAAAATGGAGAAGTAACAGAAATATGATACTTATAAAATGTTTTCTAATGCTTTCATTGTTTTTCTGTACAAATATTTTGCAATGTTCCAAAATAAAAAAATTCTGACATATCTTGCTCTTTGAAACCCTGCTACCATGGTTTTAGTTGGCAGTGCAGAATTTACTGAGGAGCCTGCAACTGGTGTGAAATTTCAGAAGTCATTGGGCCTTCCAAGCTGCTCAGATACATTGTCTTTACTTGGCACAGGTCAATTGCTTTTGTCTCTGGATCAACCATTAAAAAACTATGCTAGTCATAAATTGAATTTCTGGAGCACATTTGTTTAAATTTTTTCAAGCATTCAACATGCTTAAATAAAAATAAAGATTTCCAAATTCATCTTCTGAAATTATGCTCTATTTTCATTGAGCTCCTGATCTTCCACCATTATTTGTAACAGTATAATAAACCAAGCAATGAAAAATAAAAATTTCCATGAATGTCTATTTGGGTTAGAAAATGGTAAACTTTTTTCAGTTAGTGGTAACTGGTATGTAAAGTGAAGGGAAACAAAGAGATCATAGATCAACTTGGAGAAGGAAATTAGGAGTGAAATCTCATAATTCAGCTGAAGCTAATTATGTAGCATAAAGGTATATAAACATTAAATTCACCATCTCTTGTATAGGAAAGCTTGCTGATTAGTGAACTATTAACAAGTTGAGATTGGTTTTTATAGGAGTTCAACCCTCAATGGCTTAACCAAGCAAGCTGTTGGTCTACAATTAGTGCTGGGAATTTTTGTCGTCTGAGTTCATTTTACCATTTGTATTTCTTTTAACATCTAATGCATGGTGAATTGTAGTTTTAATTCTTATCCCCTTCGCGATTCTTCTCATAAGATGGATAATTGCAGGACATAGGGAGAAAGTCTTTGTGATCATTGGTGTCAAGGTCTATGCTGCAGGATTATATGCCAATCCTTCTATCATAAGCAAGTTGAATGCTTGGAAAGGACGATCATATTCTGAGATTCAAGAAGATTCATCTTTGTTTGTCGCAATTTTTCAAGGTAATTTGATGTGAACTTGCTGCCTCCTAGACAAGGACAAATAATTCCATAGACACTGATATAAATGTTCTCATGTGCAGCTCCTTTGGAGAAAGCATTACAGATAATTCTGGTTAGAGATGTAGATGGTAAGACCTTCTGGGAGGCCCTAGATGATTCTGTCTCTCCAAGAATCAAAGCACCAACCACTGCTGATGAATCGGCCCTCTCCACATTTCGTAGCATCTTTCAAAGCCGATCTCTTAAGAAAGGAACTTTAATATTCTTGACTTGGTTGAACCCATCAAAGATGCTAGTGAGTCTCTTCGCAGTCAGGATAAGCATTCATACAAAAATTATTCTTTGCATATATGGAAAATATTATGCACACTATGTGATATGAGATTCCTTATCAATTTTTTTAGGGAAAGTCTTTTTCTACTTATTATTTCATTGGCTTTCTTTTGGAACTTCTGGATATTTAAAGTTAAATGTTTATAGCAAAATTTTCAGGTTTGCACATCATCTGATGGAATACCTTCTACTGTGGATGCTACAATTGAGTCAGAGAATGTTGCATTGGCTTTCTTTGATGTCTTCTTTGGAGATTCTTCAGTCACTCCTTCCCTGAAATCTTCAGTTGCCAATGGGTTGGCAATGGCCCTCAAGTAGATAATAGTATGAGTTAGTTTGTATTCTTTTCTGGATAGTTCAGTTACAATACTCATAGTTAGGTTTCTTGAGTAGTCTCACATATAGATTTTTATATTATACAGATCCTACAGGACAAGTTCCACATCATGATGCTGCGTATCTGGAGCCTAAGAGCTGTGTACCCCTAAGTGTAGGAAAACCATGTAAGCTGATATTTTCTGTCAGTTATAAAGTGATGGTTGAGCAACAACTTAATACTTCAAGACAAGTTGACATGGATGTTAACTGTAATCGTGATAGTGTTAGCAATTTATCTGCATTACCAATAGCAACGGAATCATATATCAAAGTATATACATTACCATGAATTTATTTAGTCTGTTATTGTTAGGAATCCGACCTGATTCCTAGAGATCGTAAGAAACAAAAAAAACGAAAGAAAGAATCAAACAAGAAGAAGACACAAATTTTACGTGGTTCACCCTAGAATTGGGTTACATCCATGGCCACCGGTTCTATTTCATTATATTTTTCGAATGGTAGAAGCTTACAAGGATAAAACAAAATCAAGGAAAATATAATCCTAATACAATGGAAACACCAAAAATACCCTCTTGCCAATTTTCGTTGGACAACCCCCGCGAACTCATTGTGGAGCTCAACTCCCGAGGGATGTGGCTGAGTCTCCAGTATTCAGGCTCTACACAACTCAACAGTTATTAATTAAGCTTAACCTCTTGAGACTTCTGAAAAAATCTAATCTGCTAATAGTAACAGTAGATATATCTCCTTATCATCTGTTTGCGTTGTAACTATTTTAATATGAACGAAGAGACTTACACAACCAAACTTAAATATGTCCATTCAATGTAATTTTTTGATATGGAAATTTTATCCCTGTAGCTGTTTAGACTCTTAATTTTTGCCTCATAGTTTTTCCTTTTCAACAAATATCCATCAATCAATCAATCAGCAATCAACAAAATGCCTTATCCCAAAAGTCAAAACAAACCCTTATCTGCCATTTCAATTTGTTAAAAGCCATCTTCAGTTAGGTTATTTGCCTTTAAAAAAATTTCTGTCTGGATCCATTTGTGTCCTTTTTGTTCTTCCTTTGGCTCTTTCAAATCCTATTTCAGCCTCTCATATATGCTCTTAATGCCGGCAAGACTCTTATTAGCTTTGAGGTCCATTATATTTCCATCGAAGAAAAGGCAGGATGCAAATTTTGTAATTTCATACTTGGATTGAACTGATAATTTAGTTGGAGGACTCTGTTTGGTATGGTAGGTTCAATCCCAGCTTATATACCAAAGAAAGATGTTGATTGATCAGTGCGGTAAAAACATAGTACCTTAGCAACATAAACCATGAACTTTCAAAAAGGTTTCACTTTACTGAATAAAAGTGTTGGGGGAAATCTATACATGGGATAGCATGTAGGGATTACATTTGTCATTTAAATTCATAGTTCCAAGAGATTCATATAGCTGGAATTCTTTAGCCAAACAATATCTAGTGTCCTTTATTAATTGGATTCAGTTGATAATTACTTTTACATAAAAATATGATATCATGATTCATGAGTAAGCATAAATCAAGAATCTGATACAAGCTTATCTGATTTTATCTTCTCAAGCATCTTGAGAATCTCAGCCATGGTTGGTCTCTCGGACGGCTCTTGTTCAAGGCATGTTAACGCAATATTGAATACTTTGTTCACCTCATCAATAGGAAAACATTCTAAGCTACTATCAAGCACATGCTCCTCCCTCTTGTCATGAACAACTGTTTTCACCTGTTTAATAATGTAGCTCAATGTCACAAATTCTTAATAAATACAAGCGCAAGAAGAAACTGATTTACAAGAAAAAAGTAAATTCAAAATACAGAAATTGAAAAAGTTGGAAGTGCCTTAACACCACCTCTAGTGAATTTCATCACATTTTCAAATGTATGACTGGAAGTCGATTGAATTCAGAGTTTTCCTAAACAACACCTCTAGTGAATTTCATCACAGTAGCAAATGTATGATTGGAAGTCTATTTGGTTCATTGATCTTCAGATGAAAACTAGAAAACATGAAATTAGATTCTCATTTTTATACAGGCTGATGTAAGTGAATAAGAAATGAATCAATTGCTTCTAATACTAGTTTTAGTGGAATAACAGACAAAAATGATTTAACATTTGATTCCATCTAAAACATAAGCTAATGTCTCCCCATTAAGTGTGAATAAAGTGGAATGATGTACATGTACATTGTTTTGGAATTCATTAAAAGAGCAGAAATAATAGCTCATGAAGTGCATTACTGAACAAGGAACAAAAATTCCCAGAAAGAGGAACTGAATCTGTTGTTGAAATGTGATTTTTGGAATCATTAAGTTATTTGCTCATGAAAATATGTCATCACTTCACCAATATTTCTAAGATAAGAAATTATTTTTGACAAGCGATTGATGTTTGATAACTTAGACAACAGACCATAAAGTAGGATAAGGGTGGGAACCACTGGAATATGTGCTGATAGAGCAGCAGTCAAGTGGAGAAGCAAGTAGTGAACTTTGACAATAATTATTGTAATGAAATTTCTGAATTTTTTCTCAGGGACAGAACATACTGAGCTTGTTAAAACCCGAGTAAGAATTACCTTTGTTTCAGCCTTACTTATTTTCTTTGGATTCATTATATTTAGTTGAACCCATAAAAGGGTAAGCCTGGTGTAATAATCAGTTCCTAGCTTGTCTCTGTAATAAAAACAGCAGACACTAGACATCGTTCTCAGTTAAATAAGGAGAAGCAGGATCAACAATAGAGTTCTCCAACTTTGACGTATTATTGATCCCAGTTTCAGCAAAAAAAAATATCGAACTAGCAATCCAATAATGGGTTTGTAAGTGATTCAAATGGAGAATGTATAGATTCTACTACTTTTGAATTTCCTGGTTTAACCAAAATCCTGATCAGTTTCATGGGGAACTTGTTTTTAATCAACATATCCATAACAACAGCAGCTGAAAAAACAGAAAAGATGATTGGGGACTAACACTATCTATGGTCCCAAACATGAATAATAATAACAATAACCATGTTTTTTTAAATAACATTTTAGAACATCATGCTTTTCATGATGTTGCTGGCATATTCCTGAAGATCCACTCAGCTAAAGAACATATAAACATGAATTTGTTGAAACCTGCTTAACTTACCCAGGTCACCAACTTGGTGCCTTCTTCTGCAAATGCTTCATCTGTTGGTCTTCTCCCCGTTAAAAGCTCAAGCAAAACTACACCAAAGCTGTAAACATCCCCCTTTGCAGTTGCTCTACCTGTATCAAAATATTCTGCAGAGCAGCACAGTCGTATAATTCGTAAGTAAATGCTGAGGCAGGACAAATATGTTATGCTAAAAACATTGAACTGTACCAGGCGCTAAGTATCCGAAAGTTCCAGCAACAAATGTTGAAACATGAGTCTTATCTGGTTCCATTAGGGTGGCCAGTCCGAAATCAGAAACTCGAGCTTCCATGTTTCTGTCCAACAATATATTGCTTGATTTTATATCCCTATGAATTATGTGAGGAATACAGTCATGATGAAGATACGATATGCCCCGTGCAGCACCTACTGCTATTTTGTATCTTGATGGCCAATCCAAAAGCTTCTTATCACCAGATCTTCCTGCATTTCAGTTAACAATTCAATGCCCGAAGAATTTAAAAAAAAAAAAAAAGCTTTCCCCAAGGGATCAATTCATAATCTGGGTACCATGGAGCAACGAATCTAAGCTTCCATTGGGCATTAGATCATATATAAGAAGATTATAGTGAAGAGAAGTGTAATATCCATGAAGGGTGACAATGTTCCTGTGCTTGATGTCCCCCATGGCTTCCAGCTCTCTCTCAAATCCTCGATCCCGATCTGCACAGCCTTTGTTAAGCCTTTTCACAGCAAAGGCAGTGGTGTCATCTATGATCACTCTATACACTGTGCCATAGCCTCCAGCCCCAATGATGTCCTTGTTAGTCAGCTTCATTGTCTTCTTCAAGAATGCATTGGAGGTAAGAGACTGCATCACCGGAGACCTGAACATCACCATCTTTCCACCTGCCTTTGTCATCTTTTCATGTTAGTATTTTCCTAGTTCTGAAAATAGTTTTTAAAATCCTTGAACAAGATCTGTCGCTGAAAGAGTTGGTACCTGATAAGCTATCCTGGAAAACCTTGTGCTTTCTCTTCCATCTCCGGTATAAGAGAATAGATATAACAATTTTTGATATAACAAATGCAACACAGCAAATTGTGATGTAAAACGCTAAAACCCGAGCATTACCCATTTGTTTCTACTCACTGAGATGGAAATCAGATAAATCCAAATAAATGAATAAACTTGCTGACATGATTTACGTATATAAAAGTGCATCATTTACATTAATATATTGGCATTTTATAGATATAATGTCATATCCAGGACTTAAACATGACCAATATACTGTTCCATTAATTTCTGCAAAGTAAATATAAAATTCAAGCAAATCAAAGATAATGTTTGCGTTTCTTTGTGTATGTGATTAACTCTAGAACTGCATGACACCCATTTATAATTTAATCAAGAAGAAACATATCCTGTTGTTTCCAGTAGAAATTAAACCAAAAAAGAAAAGAAAAAAAAAACAGAGGAATAGAACAAGTGATCATCCTTAGCTCCATTCAGATCATCATCAAACAAAAGTTAAGAAATCACAAGAACAACAAAAAAGCACATTTCAAGCCACAAATTTCTCACAAAAACGAAAACCTTACCAAGGTAACCAAAGGCATGAAGTTATCTCATGTGAACTTCAGAAATGAGAGAACAGCATCTAGGGAAAGAACCAGAGAGGAGCTAGTAAAAGAAGAGACTTCATGTAAAGCTAACTCTTTTTGGTGTCTTAAAGTAACTGTATAGGTAACCCTTTTTGGAAGCCCACCAAAATTGACACCGGAGCCGTCATGTGTGAAAATTTATATCAATGGAGACACCGACCAAACAAAAAAGTAGCAGAACTTAACAAGACATATGGAATCATGTGAACCGTGAAACTCATTTCTGCTTTTACAAAAAGGGTATAATCACACCACTTCTCTTTGACTAAGATTTCCACCTCCTTGGTTTGTTTCAGCCCCCTCTATTATTTGTATGTGGAGATGTGTCAAACTGAAATACGTAACTAGTGTTGTAGGTGCAGATCTTCTCTTTACACATCACTAGACCCAATTTAAACCTTTTTAATATATTATAACACCATCACCAGTTTAACACCGTTATAACCCAGTCTAAGTCAAAAAAATTTTTTTTTGGATGAATTACTTAGGCGTCCTTTTTAATCCTTTGTATCATATAAGCATGCAAATGTTAAGGGTAAAAAGATTATTCTTAAAAGCAACATGTTTGAGAACTTATATTTTTGTACTGTTAAAAATTCCATTTTATTTGTATCAGAAATTTTCCTCTAAAAAAACTAATCACATTTAAATATATTTTTCCTACTATAAATAGGGACTGCAAGTCTGCGACAAGGTGTGATTTTAAAACTCTAGCACATGTAAGGAAAAATCCAAGCTTCCCTTAAAAGATGACTGGAGCTTTCTACATTGTGTTGGAAGATGAAAAGTGTTACTGTCCACAAGAGATCAGAGAGTGAGGAGTTTAAAAGATCAGGAAAAGTGTTACTGTCCACAACATCCTCCCATAATGGTGAAAAATTGTCATTCTCACAACATCCATATGTTGACCAGAGAACTTAACATGCTAATTCAAAAAGCCACAAGCATGTAAAAAGACATTTAAGAAGGAAAAATAAAGATAAAATAAGGCAAATTAAAATAACAAAAAGGAAATGCAAATAGACTTTGCTTACCTTAAAATTTCATCTGGATCATGTTTTGAATTTGGTGTCCCCAAGTAACTTAATTCTGTTTTTCCAAAAAGAGAAAGAAGGCCCTAGCTTTTCAGATATATGGGAGATGGTGTACAAAAACAACACTTTATTGATGAGGATGCACTTACCTGAACTGAGGGCTGTGTAAGGAAGACGAATACAAACGAACAGAAGTAGAAGGAAACATGTAAGAACAAACTGGGAAGAGCATAAAAAATCATCCAAATGTGAATCCTTTTTGGTGCCAAAGTAGAAACATTTTGGCTGCCAAACATTATATACAATGGAGAATGTTGAGTAATGAGAGGTGTTTTGCTTACCGACGTACAGTAAATTTTCTCCGATTGACCAGTAAGATGTAGCTCTTTAGGAAAATAAATTTGTGACTAATTAAAATCAAGTGTGCTGTTCTTGTCATCTTTTTCTGTTTGGAGAACTCCTCTTCCATTATTTTTAACTGTGATTCCCAGGATATCAAAATCTCTTACACTTTCCATTCCCTTCACCATAAAAATCCAAAGCACTCCACCCGGGCTTATCCTTTGTCTTAGTCTCTCATAATTTATAGGTCCTTTATATCCAATACATTCAACTTGTAGTTCATGAAAATTTTACATGTTATTCAATTCCCAGGAAATCCACATCCCTTATACTTTCTATTCCCTTAACCATCATACATCAAACCAGTTGGGTTATCTACTGTCTTAAGCTCTCATAACTTTAGTTCCTTTATCTGTAAGATATTCAACTAGTAGTTACTGGAAATTTCAAATGTGTTTTTCAGGATATGCAGATCCTTATACTTCCCACTCCCCTCACCATAAAAAATTACACCTAGACCGGGGGGTGGGTGGTGGTTGGGGGGACATCAAAGCCTTACCCCTCAACTATCATCTATACATCAGTTTGTATAAAAATAATAAAAATTACACCTAGACAGGGGGGGACATCCGAGCCTTACCCCTCAACTATCATCTATACATCAGTTTGTTGTTGCAAAACAGTCGGTGATGATGGTGGTGGAACTGCAGAAGATGCAGCAACAAGTGATCTGTTTCTTTCATTGATGCGGATCTTGCAAATATTCCAGTGCTGAAACTGGAATTAAAAAATTTTAGCTCTTACATGTGCAATCTTATTAAAGAATTAAATAAATAAAAACAAAAAGAATGACACTAAACCTGAGGATCGTAAAGTCCATATTCACGCATTATCCACTTCGTCTTTGTCGCGTTTTTGGATGACCTCCTATCATTGTCGTTGAACGAATAATAGTTCAGCTGTCTCGTCCAACCTATAACTTCCGTTCTTTGCCGATAAATCTTCTTTTTGATGGTGGTAGTCCTCCAAAACCCATCACCAGCTATACGATCAGCTCTGTTTTCCGACCTCCTTTTCGTCTCAGTGAAGTAGTAGTGCCATTGTTGTCCATCGTCGTCCTCTCGTCCATCATTCATGTTCCGCATGCCTTCAATTCCTGTAATCGTTTGCATCCATTCAATTACGTCAGTCACAAATCTTAAGAATATATAGCCAACTATTAAGTAGTATGGAAGGTAATAGAACAATGAATACCAGGAAGTTGCCAAGGAGCATCGGCATAAACATTGGAATTGCTGATGAAGTCGGTCAAGCGATCAGAACCTAAGGCCCTCGGGTACAACCGTACAGGTAATAAGAGATTAACTCCGCATCAGTTGGCACGAAGTTGACGCCCAGTCGCATTTGCCATTGCATGTTCGTTTTCTCCATCTTCCTCAGTACACTAAACCAACACCAAGACAGCTAAACAGATTAAGCAGTTGATATATGGTTTGTTACTGTTAAGCCGAAACTGAACTAATCACCATAATCCTAAAATCGGAACCGAATGTATATGTATGAATAGGTTCAGTTTAATCAAAAAACATCAATCCAAAAGTGAACTAAAATTAATTCCGGCTTGATATGCTGCCACGTGGAAAATCGCACAGTTAGGGTTTTTTCAAAAACCTCTAAATTTTCAAAAGCAAATATTTGCATCTATATTTATATTTATACCTCAGTTGTATCTGTAATGTCAGGGGGCAATGGGCCGGGCTCGGGTGGGCTTTGGCCGGGCCAAGGCATTGGTATAACACAACTTTTGTATTCCTAATAACACAACTTATTAAACCCAGGATCGGCCCTTCTTTACTTCTTTTTAATAACAAAAATATATGTTGCTTAATAATAATTGTTTATTTTTTAAAATTCTAATAAACTTAATAAATCATGTGAATATATACACACTAATTTAATATATTGTAAACAATACAAACTAAACTTATTATTACATTAACCTTATTATACAATCATAAAAAATATTAAAACATTGTTGCAATAACCTTTTATATGGAATATATATTTAGAAATCTATAGAAAAAGTGCAAAGTTATTCCTAAAAGAGTGAGTTTGACTGACCCAGCACAATAGGGTTCAATGGGAGTTAGCGGGCCCAGCCTAATAAGGCGAGCCAACCCATCTGTTTCTTGGAAAATTGTTTATTAAAATCCCTATTTAATTTGCTTAGATCCTTGAATCGGTTCGGTTGGGTTGGGTTTAGGAATTTTCTTTTGTAATCGGTTTGGTTTTTGGTTCTATCATATCGGTTTTGATTTCGATTATGTTCAGTTTGGGTTGGTTACTAAAAAATTGGTTTGGTCTTGGATTGAGCTCTACCTAGATTGAACCAAATTGAGTTGCACCCCTAGTTGAATTAGAGTTTATATTGTTGAATTTGTTTAGTACAAAATATGTATTTAGCTGTCTAAGACAATGAGGATAGAGTTGTAAGTAGGGCGGATTGGATTAGATTAAGTTCGAGTTCAACCCCATCTAATATTCACTATACCAAACTCACCTTTGGCCTGCCTTAATCCAAACCCAATACAAAAACGTTATCATTTGAGTTCAGGCTAGGTTCAGGTTGGTCCAAACAAAAATGTAAATTTTTGAATATTTCTTTTGCTTTTTTTATATGAATGCAAATGCTGCAATCTATACTATATAAAATGCGAGGGGCCCCTTGGGAATAGTGGCAACTAAAATGCCCAAGAGAGCCCTTACATGTCATGGTGAATTCCAATTTCGTGTGGCTCATCGATGTGTTCAAGGCCGTCCAGCCAATCGCTGTTTTCAAGGTCGAGCAGCTCTTCAATTTCGGGCAGCCAATCGAAGTCTTCTTCGTGATGGTAATGTTGTTGCAATGGTGGAACTGTAGAAGATGCAGCTGATTTGTTTCCCTCTTGTTCCCTTGAAGATCTATCGCGGATTTTGCATATTGTCCAGTTTTGAAGCTGGAATAAATAAAAAAAAAAAACAGATATATATGATAAATAATTTTAGCTGTGACATGTGCAATGAATATTAAATAAAAAAAAAAAAAAAGAATAACACTAAACCTGAGGGTCATCATGTCCATATTCATGCATTATCCATTTGGTCTTGGTTGCATTTTTGGAGGACCTCTGATCATTGTCGTTGAAGGCAAAATAGGTCAGCTGTCTCCTCCAACCTATAATTACAGTTCTGTGCCGATATATCTTCTTTTTAATGGTGCTAGCCTTCCAAAATCCATCGCCAGCTATACGAGTATACGATCAACTCTGTTTTTGGACCTCATTTTCGTCTCAGTAAAGAAGTAGTGCCACTGTTGTTCATCGTCCTCTTCCCCTTCATTCATCTACTGCATGCCTTTAATTTCTGCAATATAATTGTTTGCATCCATTCAATTACGTACGTCAACCTAATTAAAGATGAAGAGAATTAATAGCCAAAAAGTATTATGGAAAAGTGTCACACCCCCAAAATCCGTACACTGTGTATGACTATACATGCGTAGGACCGAAGGTGACTCTGCTCGTAAGCGCAACCAAAATTCACACATTCCAACACAAGGACTGTATTAATATATAACAATCCAAATCCGGAGTACAGTGGAAATTAAAATTTTTTTTATTCTTACATAAACCAAATGCTAAAAGATGAAATCACATAATTTAACACCGATGTCACAGTTTACACAACCATATGAAAGTAACTAATATTAAATTATAAATAGTTCTCAATGTTCATAAAACACTATTATAAATTTCCATGTCTCACTTTCTTCCATTTCCCCAATTCTGGTTATTTCCTGCAAAATGGAAATGGGTGAGTTTTCACAAACCCAGTAATTAGGGCTAATTTACCCTATATGATTAAATGCATTACATCTCTTTATCTTAATATAATTAGACACAATACTAATATATATTTATAAAGATAACCATGCTGTGTTTTTCCTATGGTTTTATTCATAACCGATAGCATATTAACTTATTTATTTTTACTAATATGTGAACATGCTTTTCTAATAGAAATAAGACTAACAGAATAATTTAAACAGAAATACAATTTAACAATAACGTAAATCGATACAAGAAATGTCACAATAAGCTTAGCCATTTAAGAAAAATAATAATCAAGCAAAGATTATGAACATGCAAGCAAGCAAATGTAATAGCGTGCAATTAAACTAGAATATAAAAGAGTTTTGTAATTTATTCTCATCAATCATCCCTTTTTATATTAATAACAATTATAAATAATTAACATGACATGGTTCCCCAATCAAATCTAGACGGTCTTACAGTCAAGCACGCCGCTAGAGCGATCCAACTTATGGCTAGGATCAAACGCCCTTGGATCCCACGTTAGCGATCAGCAGGGATCAGACTTTCCCGCATTCCCATGAGTACTCGTATGGGGTTTAAGGTATTGCAACCCACGGGGCTCCTTGGTCCCCGACTCTTTTAATTTAAGGGACTCAAACCCTAGGAATTCCAACCTTCGAAGCAGTTGTGAATACCATGTAGGGAACCGATCACATTACTTGCCTAGGGCAGAGTACTCGACTCATCCTTTTTCAAATCACCATGGATTAGGTAGAATAATAACCATTTCCAAGGGGTCTATCAATCATCCAGCGGATTAATATCACGCTAGGTATACCCATGCTAAAGCATGCCAGTCCATTAAGGTCAATTATTACTAGGACCATCTTTGTGGTTTAATCATTCATTATTATATCATCAAATGAACATCTCATTTACACTCTATGTATCACATTCGTGTTTTAAGATATAGTCCATTCTCTTCTAAACTGAATAAATATACCTTGGTAAAACAAAAACACCATTCTTTAACATATAAAGCCTTTTAAATGTCATCATTCAATGTCTAATACATCAATAAGAACACATGGAGTTTCATTCAATATAACCCCATCAACAACATGTGTGACTTACATAGTCAAAATCCAAAATTTTAAACATAGAACTACACGTCACCTCATATCAATGTTTTATTTAATCAATTAAACTATTAAACAACGATTGACTTCATTCTTAGGAAAAATGTGGATAACGTCATGTGTTTATACATTATTTAATCCTCAAGACTTTCACCAACAGCAAAGTTCAATCCAAGAAAAACGTGTAACTCTAGTCATGATGGTCTATTGTAAAAACAAAATATTTAATATAAACTCAAGAACAAGCATGAGTGTAAACATTACCTTATCACCCTTCAAGACAAATATATTACACAATACACACCACACATATTCAACCCAAGGTAATAGTATAAATAGTAAGCTCAAATCCAACGGAACAAAATAGCAAATGCACTTATTCTTATTAGCAAAACAATACCACATTTAATGCATGTACCACGCATGACAATACATAGCATAAAGTTATCTATGCAAATTTATTGAGATATTTTACTTATTTTTAATTGTAATGGTACACTATACACACACAGAATTTCTATTATGATAATACCAGGTTCATTTGTAACGCCTTGGATCCAAGTTACGTAGAGAAACCGTAACTTATCTCCGAAGGTTAATATATAACCCAGGATAGCAATATCAGAGTGAAGGAAAAACATGAATAAAACAATAACTAGATAATCAGAGTGCACTATAACCCAAGCTCAACAATAAAATACTATAACCAAGGCTAACTCACATGAACCAAGCATATACCCGCTGGTGCCGTCCTTACCAGAAACTGAAAACAAAACAAAACAAAACGTAATGAGATACGAATATCCCAGTAAGCAGCATATGCACGCACAAATACAGTTTATCAGTTCTAAAATATAGTACAATTATAAATCATGCAACAGTAGCGACAATACATCCGTTCCGAATAACCCGAGGAAACCAATAGTAATCCATCAACAGTATAAGATACAAGAGTAATCCAGTTTAACAAACATGTCTGTAACATCAAATTAGCAGTCGATAAGTCAACGCAGGACTCATGAAATAAGACTGCCTTTAACTAGTGTAAGACCATGCTCACTATGCCACCTCCCGGCTTATGAGTGAAGCCGAGCTACACGGTCATCGACTTATTGCGGGAGAACCCATCCAGATACAGTAATGAGTTGGCATGTACTATCCTATCATAGCCGCAGCTAACCAGATACAGTGAAGGCCTCATCGAGATACACGATGGAAACGCGTGCGTGAACAAAGTGTTACGACTAGCCAAGAACAATCCTTTCCACTATCTAGCTCCTAACATGGATCCATATCGAGCTATGCCCACTAGACTCTAAAACAAAACCAACAGTGAAATCCAGTAAGCACAACCCATCTCAATCTCAATCATATCATCCCGAGCTACACGGGGCATCCCCGAGATACACGGAGGTAACAACTTCCCGAGATACACGAAGGTAAGATGACCATCAAACCGTTAAAGAAATCCCAAACATCGTTCAAGTACATGGAGAAAACCAAATAATTACATTTATCCAAAATAATTTTGATTTCAAGTCCTTTTTCAAAGTATTGCATAAAATTTCATTTTTATAGTCAAAGTTTGGTGAAATTTGTAAATTTTGGTTAAACCGGCAAATCCAATGTTAAAAACTAGAATTAAATGCCATTACTAAAATCAGACCTAAATTACTTAACTTGTGCCCAAACAGTAGCTCTTTCTACACATATTAACCTTAGTTCACTCTCTTATTCCATTTTGATTTGGTTTTATAAAATAAGCCTTCTCTTGCCCTCACACAATATTATTAATTTCTGTAGTTTTCCCGAGGCTTGACACACCCTCCGATAATCAAATTATCCTTTATATTTAATTAACAAGCTATTTCCATTAACTTCCATAAAGCCCATTTAAGAGTCAGTTTATGTTAAAGTATTATTCTCAACTCAGCCAACAATTTCAAACGCTAGAATCAGAATTTAATCCTCTTAATAAATTCAGTTTTATTTAACTCATGGTAAGCTCAAATAGTGGCTTCCCTATATAATTTATACTTAATTTAATATTATTTAACCTAAGCTCTCAATGCCTTTTTTTTCTTTTTAATTTTTAGAATTGTGAGGATTTTGGTAAACCCAATGGTAAGCCCATTTCTCACAAAATGGTGGAGTTAAGGATGGGATGAGGTCGTTCTCCTTCTACTGTAGATGCAACACAGACCTAGGAATTTTAAAAGAATTGACTTGGGTAAAATCCTAACCTGCCACTACAGGATTCAGACCTATACAAACGCTACCCTCAACTCAATCTGGTCAGGCTTAGGTTACCCATTTAGCGATCCCTACCTGAGGGGAATGAAAATTGGCGAGGATATTTTCTAGGTTAAGAATGACTTAGCTGAATAAAATAATAATGTCAACATATCAGATTGTTAAGTTCATCCAACGAGGAAAACATTAGGAACAAAACCTTTCTCTACAAGTCCATTAAAATATGTTGCAATCTGAAGCATGCAAAAAAATATGGATATTAATGACTTCTCACTATGGTTAGTGTGCTGTACGTTTCCATGTCATGCAAGCAACTTGTGCCTAATGCAGGCCTTGTGTGACCAAATTATCTTGAGTTGTTTAAAAATGTGCTGAGCAATTTATGTTATAGAATTATATATTTGATATTTTATAAGATGTACTTTCCACTGGAAAAAGAAAAGAAAGAAAGAAACAACCATGCTAACAATGAAACTTCAAATAGATGATGGATCAACAAGAAGTCAGAAAATCTGAAAGAACCATTCAATACATACACAATATCTCCCATGCTCAAGTGCAGAAAATCCCAACTAACCTAAGGTTATCCTTCCAAACCAATTCCCTGATAACTAACCCTTCAAATAACATGTCTAGCCTTACTTGAATTTAGTTTAGTTATTCCCACCACTAACACAACCTTAGCCTCTCATGTTAGTGCTCAAACCCAAATTTCAGCAACCTAAACTTGAATTCCTTTTTCAGAATTTCTTGTTTATAAAAGGAAACCCAATTCTCATTTAATTTAATACACAGTTTAAACTCTAAAGTAGCTCCAAGTACCTAAACAGAAACCTTAAAGAGTTACAAGTGTGGGACGCCAACCCTTGAGATAGTAGGTACCATTACCAATTCCTCATTACTTCATTTTATTAAAATATACCTCTTCATACACAATTCTAAGCATTTAACAGAAACAACTAACTGATATAGCTGAGTTAAATATATGAATATAAAATCAACAACAACAGCCGCTCATGGCTGTGGATTGCATCTGGCTCTAACCCTTGAGAAAGGTTGGCGCCAGCAAGTTCTTTCCCAGAACCTTCACCATATTTGATCATATAATCTAGGACTGAACTGTTTTTTTTTGGAATTCCAAACATCTTCCATCATGAACCTAACTCTTTAACAAATGCTTTAGCAACGATTCCAATTTAAATGAAACATCATCAACTAACCAACTAACCTAGCCGCCAGCACCCATCTTCAAAGCAAAATCAGCAAGAACATTCTTAATACTTCTACATATATGTAACCTGAACAAATTTACTTTAACTTAACACTTCCAGCAGAGAAAAACTCTTTTAATTAACCAGAAATCATGCTGTAAATTCATTTGAATCCATTCTTAAAATTGTTCAAGGCTGGGCGCCAGAAATCTGTAGAAACAGGGGTTCGTATGCTCTCTAGTTCAAAACCAATTTTATATTCAAATTAGAACAACTAAAATGAGTTAGATTGTGCTACTTACCTTTCAAACGCTTAATTCAACTTGCTGAACTTTAGATCCTCAAAGAAAACTCTAAAAATCTCCACACCAGAAACACACGAATGAAGTTTTTCTGCAGAAATTTAATCCTCAGCTCAGATCTGATTTCAGCTTAGATCTATTCAGATTTGAGTTTCTGTTTCAATTAGAGATATAATTCCACAACTTAGATCTGAATTTAACTAACCTTACCTGTATTTTTTTTTTGAATTAATCAGCTGAGATTTGCAGCTCTTGATCGAAACTGAGTTGCTACTACAGATATCTTTATCTTCTTTTGAACAGGGGCTAAACGACCACACTAAATTCCCAATGATCTCCACCAATTTCTCAGATCTGATTCCACAACCCTAGCTCACCCCTTTCTTCTTTGAAATCTCTGATCTCCCATCAGTTCGTTCAACCTCCCAATAAAACAATTGAACGACCAGCAATTTATGTAGTTGCTGCCATCAGCTAACTTAGTTTCATGATTCCCTACTACATCACTCCACCAACTCCCTACAGTAGCACTCAGATTTGCCTAATATCTCATGCATGCCACCTCATCAACCCATCTTAAATCACCCAAGCAAAATTTAAATAATATTTCCTCACCTTTATAAATAAAGTTTTCCTAATTTGATTCACCCAAAACCTCGAACGAACCCTCTCGATCCCTGATTCTACCTAATTTTTTCCAATTTGGCCTTACTTAGTTACTAAAATAATAAATTTTAATTCCATTAAAATTTGGGATTTTACATGCGTGTTTGTCCATTACCATCACAAATACCTAAGTCACAACAAAATCACACTTCACCACATACAGAATTTTTTTATTGTAAAAGAGTCAAAGTTAGAAAAGAATCATAATTAATTCAAAGGTGCACAAGCATATCTTTACAACCACCACAATCACATAATCTCTACAACATTCAAACTCTATTCACTATTACAGTGCAAACCGTATCCAAAAGAAAGCTTTCAACCGTGTCCAAAAGCAAGCTTTCACTCTATTCACTATTACCTTTTTGTTTTTCACTATTACAAAGCAAGCTTTCACTCTCTACAAAAGCAAGCTTTCAATCGTGTCCAAAAGCAAAGCTTTCACTCTATTCACTATTACCCTTTTTTTTTCACTATTACAAGGTAAGTCGTGTTCAAAAGCAACAATTGTGTGTGCAGATTTGTGTTGAATTTTTTTTTTGTCATATAAGACATCAACAATGTTAGGTAGCCGTCATCCCCATATCATACGATTGAGTAAACAGCCATGATTGCTTCATTCGATCATGGCCTTTAAAATTTAAATCAATAGAAACAAAAGAACCAATTTGTTTAAGAAAACAAAAGAAACATGAACATTGATTCTCTCAAACAAGAAGGGTTTCGTGTGAACAACATGAGTTTCGTGGGATTCCAAATCCGAATATTTAGGAATAATAAAAAAGGAATCTAGAAGAATAAGTGCAAATAATCATAGAAAGTTGATTAAACCTACTTACCTCAACACCCAACCAAAATCCCCTTGATTTCTTCACCCAAAATCTTCTTCTTTGTTCTCCAAAACTCACCTCCCATGCCAAAAACGAGATTAGGGTTTTGAACCCTTGATTGATATACATATAAAGCCTAATGACCTTTATGCCTTTCATTAGAAAGATTTAATCTTAGCCATTGCTTTAAGTTTGACATAAATACCTAAAAAGATTGATTTGGTGGGTGTGCAGGCACCCATCCCTTATACAATAACCTATACGACTCATGAAAAACAATGACTCTTGACTTGGTCAAAGTTGAACCCTATTTATTATTTGAAATTTTGATTAGGTCCTTACAAAAAGGTACCAGGATGTTGCCAAGGAGCATTGGCATAAACATTGCAAGTGCTGATCATGACGTCGATTGAGGGATCAGAACCTAATGCCTTCACATACAGGTAATAAGAGATTAACTCCGCATCAGTTTGCACGAATCTGTGGCTCGGTGGTATTCGCCATTTGATGCTCGTGTTCTCCATCTTCCTCACTACACTAAGCCAACACCAAGACAGTTAAACACTTGATATATGATTTGTTATAGCATGTTAAGCCGAAACTGAACACAAAGAAGCTGCATGCGCATTACATACATTTTCTTCTTCTTATGCGATCGTTTTCTTCTCCAAGGTTGTGCGACAATTAAGAGAACTCCTCTAACCAAAAACGATCAATCTTACATGCAATCTATCCAAGAATGGAAAAGCAGGCCCCGCTTCTTCTATTACACTGCCCCTGTGCCGAGCGTGTTACGCTCGTCTGACCGTAACACGCGTCCACAACGATGGGCCCCACACTTAAACGGTTCTATTTCCCTTAACCCTTAATGCCATCCAAGTCTTCTCTTCATCTCATATTTTACACGAGTTTTTGAAATGAAAACTGCAATAGCTCACGTTTGGCGCCCAAAAGAGAACGGGTTCGTCTCCATTGTTTCTCATCTCAAGATTGCTGCTTTTGCTCTCTTCATTCTCAGGTACTTCTTTCTCATCTCAAGATTGCTTCTTCATCTCCATTAATATAATCTTTTGTTTGGTACCCAAAAGAGACCCCTGCAATGGCATTGTAGATCCCTCAAGAAGTACAGGCACAAGTAGTTATGTGGCTTAAAGCGATCTTTTAAACCTAACAAATTCAATGTTGTGAGATCCGAGTTAGAATAGAATAATTTGATATTATTGTTAGGGAGATCTTTTATTTCCTTTTTTCTTCATTTTTGGAGCAGAATCAGTTATTTAAATGTGTTCTTTTCCTCGACTTGAAATTTGTTTACTTTTGTTAATGCTAAATCACTCTTGTTTTTCAAGAAATAAACTCCTGCTAAAAAGTAATTGAATCTGATTAGTTCATTTGGGAAACTGATTACTTTTCTTAACGCTAAATCTACCTATTATTTTCCTTATTTGGAAATCTGATCATTGGAATGTGTAGGCTTCAAATCTTTAAGGTGTTTAGGTCTTCAAAATAGCAAGACTTCAGTTTTTTAGAGTTTTAGGGCGATTTAGAGCTTCAGTTCTTGTTCCTCGAGTCTCCATACATTTTAGAGATTGTTATTATTTTTTGAGAATATTCCAATTCGCTAGTTCTTAATTGGGTCTCATTTAAGAGCAATATACATTTTACAAATATAGAGCCAAAATTTATATTTTATTTAATTCGAAGAATTTTGACTCTAAGATGGGTCTACCCTTATGAGATTATGCCATGGAGCATTTTATAAACTCATAAATTACCAACCTAGCAATATATCACTAGCTACTAAGTATTGTCTCATCATAATTATAACTCTTTTACTCTAAAGGGAAAACTGAGCTTTTTAGGCACATCTACTCCTTTAGTTTGATGACACTAGTGTGTGGCACATGCATATATTGCATGTGGTGTACATAAAAATATTTTTATATCTTTTTAAGTAGTTATGAGTTTCCGTAAAGAACTAATTGGTAAAATTGATAACTGATATTCCATAAATCTAATTGTGCCTGTACTTGTTGAGATTAGTACAGGCACAATTGTTTAGTAGATCCCTTAATGTGTTTTACTCTTCTTTTGTCCCATCTAATCTATGGTCTTACGATGTTTATGATCATTTAATGCTTGTCTTCTACTCATGTGTATGGAATACAATTAATCTTGGTTTATGTTTAGGCATTTAATGTATTGTGCAATTATATACCAAAACAGATTTAAGGCATGATAGGCGGATGTGAGTTTCCTAATGAGATGGGTTAAGACAATGACAATACAGAAGTTGTAAAACCAAGTGATGATATACTGACAATTGGCATGGTGTTTGATTTAGAAGAGGATGCTTGGGAGTTTTATAATGAATATGCAAGGAAATTAGGATTTGGAACTCAAAAAAGTTGTTTTCATAGAAACCCACGCACGGGTGTTGTTGTTGATAGGATTTATTGTTGTTCAAGGGAAGGTCATCGTCAAATAGACAAAAGAGATGTTAATTTCAGACAACATCGTGCCGAGACAAGGAGTGGTTGTAAGGCACGAATGAGGATTGCAATGAAACCACATGGAAAATACGAGATTACAAATTTTGAGGCCACTCATAATCATGAATTGGTTTTGCCTAAAATGGTTCATATGCTAAGATCTCATAGGAACTTAACAGATGCACAGGCATTTGAAATTGATTTAGCAGAAATGTCAGGAATACGCCCAAAGGCAACTATGCAGCTGATGAGAATAGAAGTAGGTGGTTTTGATAATCTTGCATTTGTGCGTGCAGATTGTAACAATTATTTACGAACAAAGCGCATGACAGCCATGGAAAAGGGAGTTGCAGGTGCCCTATTGCATTATTTTTGTAAGCGACAATCAGAGGATATATCATTCTTTTATGATATGCAACTTGATAGTGAAGATATGATAACTAACATTTTTTGGGCTGATGCTGGCATGATCCAAGACTATGAATGTTTCGGTGATGTAGTTTGTTTCGATACTACGTATAAAACCAATAAGGAAGGAAGACCGTTTGGCTTATTTGTTGGAGTTAATCATCATCGTCAGACAGTAATTTTTGGGGCTGCATTGCCGTATGATGAAACCATCAGTACTTTTTGTTGGTTATTTGAAACTTTTGTTAAGGCAATGTCTGAGAAGAAGCCAAGTACAATCCTAACTGATCATGATCACGCTATGAAGCGTGCGATCTCGTGTGTGTTACCAGAGACATATCATCGGTTTTGTGTGTGGCATATGTACCAAAATGCAGCAAGACATCTTAGTGAGATCTTCAATCATGACAGAAATTTTCTCAGAGATTTCACTAGATGTGTTTATGAATATGAAAATGGGGATGAATTCATAGAGGCATGGAATACAATGCTTGAGAAGTATGACTTATTATCCAACGAGTGGTTGAAGGCAAGGTTTGAGGAGAGAGAACAATGGTCATTGACTTATGGAAGGAACACGTTTTCTGCTGACATGAGTACCACACAGAGGTTTGAAAGCATGAACTCATCTTTGAAGGAACACCTAGACACCCAAAAAGATGTGCTACGATTCTTAGACTGTTTTGATAAAGTAGTGGAGGATAGGCGGTATATGGAATTAAAGGCAGATTGCGAAATGATGAGCAGCATTCCCGTGTTTAGTGATAGAAATGTGATCCTAGACAGTGTAAAGTCAATTTACACTGAAGAAGTTCTGAAATTGGTTGAGAGAGAAATTCGAAATGTTATTAATTGTGATTATTCAAAATTAAGTGAAGTTGAAACTGCTATTGTGTACAAGGTTACAGATGATTCAAGGAACTTGTCACGTGTGCATACTGTTACATTTGATAGCTCTCACTTGTGGTCACATGTAGTTGCAAAAAATTTGAATATGCCGGGATTCTATGCTGTCACGCATTGTGCATACTTTACTCAAATAGATTTAAAAGGATTCCTGATATGTATATATTGAAAAGGTGGACAAGAAAAGCAAAGAAAGGAGTCTTTGTTACAGATAGACAAGGGAATACTTTGGAGAATGACAAAGATGTTATCAAGAAATGGTATGCAAACTTGCATCGAATGTTTGCCCAAAAAGCAATGAAAGCTGCAGGGCATGTTGAGACCTATGACTATGCTATTGAGTTTGTAAAAAAATTTGAAGATGGAATTGATAAGATCTAAAAGGAATTGCATTCTGAACAAAGCAGAAACGATGCCTCTCGAACAAATGGTTTACATGAGAGAAACCAAAGTGTGGTTGATGAACTTGATCATGTGGAAACTGATTGCACACGTGATCCGAGTATGTGTGATAATGGTGGAAGTGATGAGAATATGGAAGATAGGCTCATTTTCTCAAAATCAAGAGGCATCAAAAGCAAGGTTAGGGGTGTTCGTGCAGGTGGAAGTGTTCGAAGATACAAAAATGCACTTGAGAAAGCTGTGAAGAAAAGATGTAAGAAAAAAAAAGATTTAGTAATTGGGTTAGAACAAGACAATAATGAATCAACTTGCATGCCGATTGTCACTAATACTCCCTCCCTTCCCTCAATCTTTGTCCACTCCATCAATACCATATCAGAGCGATGCAGTTATGATGCCATTAACCCCATTGACTCCAATAACTTCATCTCTCCAGGTACAAGCAGAGTTAATTTTATTAACTTTAAAATATATTTGGTATGATTATTTACTAGTATATATTTAACTTTAATGAGGAATATACAGGACTCAATATGCTCCAGCCAAGGGTTGCAAACTCACATCAATAATTGCAATCATGCCTTAAGTCAACATGCCATTCATAATTTTAGTGAAGGATTGAATGGCAAAGAAGAAGACACTATAATTAGGCTTAGTCAGAGTAATTATGGGTTTACCCAAATGTTACAGGTACCAAACTTAAATATGTGATTGTTGTTTCAAAATTTATATTTCATATTGGCACTAAATGTAGTTCCTAATATGCAAAATATGTCAAACTCAATTTTTAATATATTTTCTGTTATGCAGCCTTTTTTATATGGTTATAGAGGTCCAAATGCAAATTAATGAGACTTTTCATCTTCCAAGTTATGTTTGCTAGTGAAGGACAATTGGGTGATGAGAAAGTTCAGCCATTCAGGTGTTGGATAATGCCAAGGAGAACTGGGTAAAGTTTTGCAGATCAGATGATGAGATGCAAATGGAGAATAGGGTATACTTTTCAAATAGAAGAAAAGAACTTCAAAACGAAGCTTCCCTAGCAAAAGAGTGACTAGCAATTTTTAAAATTTTCTGTTATGTACAAACTTTAGATAATCAATTCAGTCTACTTTTTTGAATATGTACCTTAAGGTTTGCATCACACTGTCAAAATAATAACGATATATTAATTGTTATATACCAATTTTTATCAAGAATATACCAATTCTTCATCTGTTATATCAGTGTATTCATCATCGCATACAGGCAAACATTAAGGTTTTTGGTACACTATCTTTTTTTGAAACATATACCACTTTTTCATCAGTGGTATACCTATTTTTCATTCAATATACCAGCTTATTCATCGTCTGGTACTAGCTTTTACATAACATTTTTGCACTATATTTTTTTGAAACATATACCACTTTTTCATCGGTGGTATACCTATTTTTCATCCAATATACCAGCTTATTCATGATCTGGTACTAGCTTTTACATAACATTTTTGTACTATATTCGACTAATATACCACATTTTCATCGGTGGTATACTTGTTTTTCATCCAATATACCAGCTTATTCATCGTCTGGTACTAGCTTTTATATAACATTTTTGCACTATATTCGACTCATATACCACTTTTTCATCGGTGGTATACCTGTTTTTGATCCAATATACCAGCTTATTCATCGTCTGGTACTAGCTTTTACATAACATTTTTTTGAAACATATACCACTTTTTCATCAGTGGTATACCTATTTTTCATCTAATATACCAGCTTATTCATCGTCTCGTACTAGCTTTCACATAACATTTTTGCACTATATTAGACTAATATACCACGTTTTCATCGGCGGTATACCTGTTTTTTTATCCAATATGCCAGCTTATTCATCGTCTTGTACTAAGTTGCGCAACTTTTTTACACGATCGTTTTTATCCGAATATACCAACTATTCATAAGATATATACCAATTTCGCATCATATATACCAGCATATTGATCGATGCATACTAGCTTCGTGAAACATTTTTGTTGCACTATATACAACTTTTTCGTCGGTGGTATACCTGTTTTTCATCCAATATACCAGCTTATTATTCGTCACATACTAGCTTTACATAACATTTTTGCACTATATTCAATTGTTATATACCACTTTTTCTTTGGCATTATACCTGTTTTTCATCAAATATACCTGCTTATTCATCGTCCCATACGTGCTTGACTTTAACCCTTTTTTTACATAATCTTTGTATTCGCATATACCAATTATTCATCGCTGCAATCTTTCAATATCATCCATATTTTCATTTAAAAAACAAGCTTCTCAAAACATACATTTCAGCTTATCAAAGTAGACATTTCTTTCGTACAAAATCCATCACAGCTCCTACATACTATGGCGGATAAAACTTATAATAAAAGTATGCAATCCAACCAACAAGTCTCTAATCACGAAACACTTATAGGTATGCAATCCTACACTTGGTTAAAAAATGGTATAATACATCAACCTACAACATCACAGCTTCTACATACCATGGCGAAACACTAAAAAGTATGCAATCCTACAATCTCTAATAAAAAACACCCATAGATTTATTCTCTCCAAACTCGTCCTGGAATGCTAGCTTCATTTTCCGGGGCCATCAACAAATCCGCTGTTATTTTATTGCAAAAGTATGACATATTAGCCTGTAAAATAAAATAGATACAAAAGTATAAAAATAATGACCAAAAAATAACATAATAGCCCATATCCATATTAGATGTAAGACAATTACTAACCTGTGAAAACATATTTGTTAATGTATTTCCATCCCAATATTCCATGTATTTCATAAAAAAGACTCCACAATCAACTCTACAAAGTTAGAAATCAATAACCATGCTTAAATATAATGTTTATAATTGTGACATAAGTTGAAAATGGAAGAAAAATAACAAAACATTACCCTTCAAATTGATGTGGGACATCTGCATGATTGACCTCCCATTTAGTGATTGACATGGGTGTTTCAAGTATAGAAAATATAAATTCAATCCCACCCAGCTGCAAGACATTGCATTATTTTTAGCTAGAGCTATGATACTACTACTATTTTAGAAGATTTGAATAATACATACCACTACTTGAGCATCATTACTTCTGGGGGGTCGTAAAGATGTCCTAGAATCCAAAATATCGACACATCTTCTACAAATATTAATGACAAATGCATACCAATGTGCATTGGAGCAAACAGGGACAAACAGCTGCAAAAAAAAAAACCTAATAAATATCAAAATATCAATTTCACCAAAATAGCTGTAGAAATAGTGAGACTTTTGATAATAATATCAAAATATCAATTTTACCAAATCACAGTCCTTCAGGTTGTAACCTAGTTTGGTAGTATCATAATACCCTTTCATCTTACTTAACTTTGTAAAATCTCCTTTCGCATTAAACAATTGTGCCTGTACAACAAATTTTTAATGTTCAATACTATCTAAATACCAATTGTCACGATACATCCAATAAATGTATACATAGAGTTCATACCGCAAAAGTTGTGGGAAAAAAATGCTTAACCACTTCACTACTTTTTTTTTTGAAGCCGGCAAGGTTGGAAAATGAATGCATCAATAACCTGTAGAAAATGTTTTTAAAACACAAAGCATGCATCTGCAATTTGGGTCTTATGTTCTGTAAAATTTTGAAAAAGAATGATATAAAGGTTATATAAATACTTACAACATCAATAACCATTCATCCATTGCACAAAGACTGTATCTGTGATTTGGTTACTTGAACAATAGGAAAGACAACCACATATCCCCTACAAAAAAATTATAAATAAGTTATTTCACTAACAAGATAATAATTGATAACAAATAAAAGTACGATATTGATTAGCACATATGTTTGGCATTCTTTCTTGCTTGCAAACTTCACATATGTCATTTCATTTGCGGTTAATGATGGGAAACTATATGTTACCTCATACTCATTCCTAGAATGAACTTTACGGTGTCGTGCACGCTTTTCACATGGATCTACGTTATAAGCTTAGGAGTGCATCTTGTTTTTAAAGCAGGCTACAAGAAGCATATAATTTAAAAATCAATAAAAAAATCTTACTCACAAAAAAAATTATATGTTCAATCCTAAATTGAATAATTCTTACTTGCCCTCCAGATCTTTTACTTTGAAGAGAGACTTGAGAGTGAAAGACCTCTTGATCTTTAGCAGCCAATTCATAATAGTATGCTTTTTCTTCTTTAGACAAAGCCTTCCACTCTTTTCCTGCTTCTTCAGTTACCTTACAATATGAAAATAAAAATATATATCAATTACAAGCAATATGCGTCAACATAGGCCAAATTCAAAATTAATATACTTACATTTTTTAAGCTAAAGTGTTTACCGCTTGCATGACGACTTTTAATGACGTCGTTCCTATAAAACGTCACACAAAGTTATAAGGGCTAACATCATTTAATAAAAACAGCCACAAAACATAATTAACTTACTTGAAGAAGACCCATGCATTTTTCGGTCTTTTAGCGATATTGGTTTCGCTGCTACTTCCATGATCCGTTGAATTGTACCTCTTCTTTCCCATGTTTTTAGTCAAAAAGGATATCCTAAGCAAATTAGAGCAGCAAACAATTGAGATAAAGAGATGGATATAGTATGCATATGAGATTTGATCAAGAATACAATATGATCTTGTAAATACAAAGAATCTCTCATCTTCATATGGACAGCTCAAGGTAAGACCAAAACATTCATTATTATGTTTGTTTGTTTCACGCAAGGAAAAGAAAAGAACCTGTAACTTCTTTGCATCTTATTTGTTGTTTACACAAACAATTATAGAAGACTTACCTAGTTTTTGTTACATGGAAGGCTCGACACTTGTAAGAATTCAAAATTGGTACATTTTAAACTACTACTAATTTGTTTTACCTTCTCATTTAATTGTTTTTGTAGTTGTTTTGTTCTCACTCGAGCATTTGATCATTTCTTCTATCAGTTCTGATACCAATACCATAGCAGAAGGTTATGGTCTGGCATGACATCAATGCAAGCAACTGTAGTTTCTTCATCAGTATGCCCATTTCAGGCAATGTTGACTAAAACTTATCAAGGAGCACCAAAGTCTTGGTAATCTCTTAAGGAGTGGCATTGCTTTAAAAGGCATGTGAGGCTTTCCCCTCAAGGGTGACCTCAAAGCAAGGGTCAAAAGAAATTCATTGAGGGTAAAGGCATATCACAAGATGTTCATTAATTATAATTTGTCAAACCATCTTAAATCTAAAAGTTAAGAACACAGGGAAATAATTTTATAGCAATAAACAAATTGTGACAGAATAAGACAACAAATTATAATTCTGGTGGCAAGCTATTTCCTTTTTCAGGCACTACTTTTGCACTTCAACTCTGGAGATATGGTTAGGCATTGCTTGGATATTATTTTAGATATTTTATTTCTTTTTTTTGACAAACAAAAGCTTCACAGAAAGCAGAGATGACTGCCATTTGCATGAAACTTTTCACTTTCCTTTTCAAGTAATTTGTATTGTCAGGAAAGATCTCCTCAACTATGGTATTGGCTGATTATAATTCCTTGTAACATTTTCAGCTAATTTAAATTATTTGTACACATATCCAAGGGAGTCAGACAATGGATCCAAGGGAATCAAACAATGGCACCATTTAGAGATAAAGTATATCAAGATAGTTTGGACATGCACAACCTACTTACCTAGAGAGGCATCCATGAGAAGACACAAAGACCTGAAAGGCACAAAGGAAAACCCAAGAGGAACTAGTTGGAGTGGAACAAAAAGGACCTAAAATAAACAATTTGACTAAAGATATGGTTTCTAATATGTTATAAAGACAAAATCAGATCCATGTTGCTGAACCTAATTAGTTGTTATGTGAAAATGGAGTTCTAGGTCTACTAATCTCAAGAAGTGGTAGGATCCATGTTGCTGAACCTAACTAGTTGCAATATGAAACTGGAGTTCTGTGTTTACTAATCCAAAGAGAGGTGGTTGAAATTAATTCCAATGGTTATAATCTATCACTGCCTAATATCTTGTGGATGGATGACTTAAGGAACCTCCAAAATATAAAAATGACATCAGGAGTAAATTGAATAAGTAGCTAATTACTGTTTTTTTTCTTCTCTCTAATGACAATTCTACAGCTCTTGATTAAGATTATTGAAATTCCTAGTCAAACAGGTAATGTGAACAATCTATGTTATTCTATTGACTGGGGATTGATTTGGAATTCAAAACTGCAAGACAAGGGTGCAAGTAGGTCCATATTTCAGTCCCTCTGATGGTAAACAAAATCTACAAGTCAAACTGCTCACCTTGGAGGAAACTGTTTGACCATTGTTGAACAAAAAATTGTAACCTTTGATCGAACACAATTTCACCCATTTGTTGTGGGTTTTTATTTTATAGGGAACAGACCCATTCAAGACCATTGGCCTCTTAATTACATCCTAGACTCTAGAACAACCCTTTATTTCTAACTCTCAAAGTAATCAAGAAATATTTGATTTAATTTGTGTTTTTTGTTATTGTGGCTAAACCCAATGTTCGGGCTGCCTACGTACCCAAGTATATGGGATCAAGCCATATCGTAGTTCAAATGAGGTTTTGAATTGAATTTGGTTTGGGTCACAAGGATCCGATTTAGTTTTGGTTTGAACCAGAAATTTGAACCATAGAAGAAATGGTTTAACTTTTAGTCTCTTTTGAAATATAGGTTGTATGGGAACTGGTTTGAACCGGTTTTAGTTGTTTGATTTATACAAGGCTTGGTTTGTCTTGTACAACTTTAGTTTAAAGATGATCTCGGTCCAATTTAGTTTTAAGGACGATTCCAGTCCGATTTAGTTTAAAGGACGATTCCGGTCCGTTTTAGTTTAAGGACGATTCCAGTCCGAATTAGTTTAAAGGACGATTCCGGTCCGACTTAGTTTAAAAGACTATTCCAGTCCATTTTAGTTTAAGGACGATTCTGGTCCGACTTAGTTTAAAGGACGATTCCGGTCCAATTAGTTTAAAGGACGATTCTGGTCCAATTAGTTTAAAGGACGATTCCGGTCCGACTTAATTTAAAGGACGATTCCGGTCCATTTAGTTTAAGGACGATTCCGGTTCGACTTAGTTTAAAGGACGATTCCGGTCCATTTTAGTTTAAAGGATGATTTCGGTCCATTTAGTTTAAGGACGATTTCGGTCCATGTTAGTTTAAAGGACGATTCCGGTCCGTTTTAGTTTAAGGACGATTCCGGTCTGATTAGTTTAAAGGAAGATTCCGGTCCGAATTAGTTTTAGGACGATTCCGGTCCGATTTAGTTTAAGGACGATTCCAGTCCGAATTAGTTTAAAGGACGATTCCGGTCCATTTTTGTTTAAGGACGATTCCGGTCCGATTAGTTTAAAGGACGATTCTGGTCCAATTAGTTTAAAGGGCGATTCCAGTCCATTTTAGTTTAAGGACGATTCCGGTCCGATTTAGTTTAAAGGACGATTCCGGTCCATTTTAGTTTAAGGACGATTTCGGTCCGAATTAGTTTTAGGACGATTCCGGTCCAATTTAATTTGAGGGAGCTTTGGCTTTGTTTGAAAGGTTTTTGGTTCAATTTGGAACTCTTTTGGTTCAAATTGGGATATTTGAGTTTGATTTGAAAGGGCTTTGGTTCAATTGCAAGAGGGGTTGGTCCAATTGAGGACTTTGGTTCAATTGCAAAAGAGTTCAGTCCAATTTAGGACACTTTGAACCACTTTTAACGAAGGCAAGAGAGGTATTTAATTTTTGTATCATAATTTGGAGTGAATTTTGGGTGGATTTGGGTTCTAGGAGGCTTCAGGGATTTTTGGGAATTTTTCTGGGGCTTGAAAATGGGTCAAAATCCAAAAATAAGGCTTTATGGGTCATATGGGGCAGACGGGTCGGTTCCGACCCGCGGTTCCAGTCGAACCGAAGGAGCATGGGGTGCATGCGGGCCCGATTTCAGGGCCCGCGATTTTTTGTTCTTGGGCCGCACGGGTCTTTTGCGCCCGGTCCCGATCCGTGGGGCGAATTGTCCCGCGCGGGTTGTCTGCGCCCGGCCCAGAGCCCGGTCCGGCGCTCCTAAGGGCCTGTTTGGCCTGTTTTCTCCGGAAAAACGCCTGCAGCATCCATATTTTGGCCGGAAAACCACTGTGTTCGCCTGAAAATGTTGTTAAGCACTACCATGGCGCCTCAGGCACTCCCAAACGGACGAACACGTTGGGAATTTGCACCTGAGCGTTACCAAGGTGTCTTAAATGCACTTCAAGTAGTGGGAGTTGAACAAAACGGATTATTATTCTTCTTCTTGCATCTTCCATTTTTGTTCTTGCCTTGTCATGCATTCTCCCACATATGGATCTGCAGATAAAGATTAGGTATATCTTCCAATCCTTATCTCATCCCCTTTGGCCCCTTTTCTTTTGAACCTGGACGTTAGTATTTAGAGAGAATTCAAATAATAGATTGAAACATATCTTACCTCCTTTATCTCTCTGCTTTCTTTCTTTGATCTTCTCCCTGATCTTCTAAACTCCAGTCTTCTAACCCCCTTATTTCTAAGGCTTATTAGCTTTTATAGGGAATAGGGTAGTTACCCAACTACCCAATACTTGTCCATTGAAGTGGGTGTGTGTGGGAAGTTAGAAAACTTCCCACATGCGTCCCCACTTCTCTTTTACTTTTTTTTTTTGAATTATCTCCTCCCTTTGTGTTTGAATATTATTTTAATTGAAAAGGAGGGTTTCGTTGATGAGACCCCCCTTTCAAGGCTTTTCAAGGGTCGTGCATGTGCACGATCTATGCAAACTTTACATGCACGACCCATGCAAACTTTTAATTTTCTTTTTCTTTTTGTTAATTGACGACCCATTCAAACTTTTAAAAATTTTTTTTTTTGTTAATTGAAGAGGAGGGGTTCGTTGATGAGCCCCCCCTTTTCAAGGCTTTTCAAGGATCGTGCATGTGCACGACCCATGCAAACTTTTAAATTTCTTTTATTTTTTTTGTTAATTGAAGAAGAGGGGGGACGTGGGTGAAGTCCCCCCTTCCATGGGTCTCGTGGGTCATGCATGTGCATGACCCATTCAGAATTTTTTTTTATTTTTAATTATCATGATTATATATATATATATATATATCCATATATATTTTTTTGAAAAGTGGGGCCCAACAACCATAGTGGTCCTCATTAAAATTCTGAAAGTCAAACTCTCCCTCCCTCCCTCTATCTTTCTTTTTAATAAATAATGGGCTTCCATTAGATGTCATAGAGAGAAACCAAACACCCCCTCCCTCTTCTCTCTTCTCTCTCTCTTAGCACACACACAAACGCACGCTTTAGCTTTTACCAACATAAAGGCATAGACGCAGCCAGATACTTCCCATTGGAAAAGCAAAATAATGGGACAAGAACATATACTCTCTAAAAGAGGGGTTATGCTACTGCTCCAAGCATGAATAATAGAACACTATTAGAAATCCAACCACAAAACCTAGCCACCGGAAACTATAACCCAAACACATCAAAAAACGCCAAAGCATCATGAAGCAGAACACGTTAATTTCAAAGAGAAAATAGAACCTAAAATCGTTACCGAAGGAGAAGGAAGGTGAAAGCTATCGATTCAGAAACATACCTGAAACCTTGCTAAAGGTTTTATCAAAGATAGCTGAGAGGTCAAATGCTTTCTTACAGGTTGGAATCGTTTGTTCTTCTTCTTGCCAACAGGTGCTCCAAGTGGCATGTGCTCCAAAGGTAAACAAAAACGCAGAGGGGTTTTGGCGCCTTCGTCAACTTTGTATTTGGGGATGATTTTCGCTTTAGTTTTTTTTTTCCTTAAAAAGTCTATTAACGGAAGTGTAGAGAAGGTTTCCTCCGTTAGGAAGCGGGTTGCGTTAGAGCCATTTAGTGTGGGCCATATTTGTGGACGCGTGTTACGCTCAGACGAGCGTAACACACTCGGCACAGGGTCGGTGTAATAGAAGAAGCGAGCTCGGAAAAGCATTACATGCGTACCTTTTCTTCTCTCTTGTGCGATCGTTGTATAACTGCTACAGAAGAGTCGGGTTGCTAATAAGTGCTTGAGATGCTGCCACATGGAAAATCTCACAGTCAACCCTTTAAATTTTCAAAAAGCAGATATTTGCATCTATATCCTTGTATTTTTTTATATTTATATTTATTCCTCAGTTGTACCCGTAAATCGTAATATTGGATACCACCGCTCACTTTAAATGCAATATATATAATATAATAATATAAATGAAAATATAAGATAATATAGAAAGATAAATGCAAACAATTTTTTATTTTACCAACGATTACTTTAATCATTTAGAAAAAGATAAATAATAGAAGTTAATAGACTTTAATGGAGTCAGGACGATTATACTAAATTAAAGGGGTATAAATATAAATACTAAATGTAAGAGGATGGAGATGCAATTTATTATAATGCAAACGTACAAATACAAGAAGCCCTTTTCAATGTCACTAGAAAAAATACTTTAAAAAAATTATAAAATTTAAGAGATTGAATTTAGGGGTGCAACTCGGTCCGGTTGAAACCGATCCCGAACCGACCTAAACCGACTTCGGTTAATTTTTGATTGAAGGCTCAATTAACCGAATCTACCAAAAACCTAAATGATTTTCTATAATAATAATAATATATTATATAGTATAGGATATAAATATTATATTTTAATATTTTTTATATATATTTAGGTATAACATGTCATGCAACACTAACATTTGAGTGCACACATGCACTTGACAGAAGTTCTAAGGGGTTGAGGGAAACTTTGCCTATAAAGGCCAAAAGAGTGAGTTTAACTGACCCAGCCCAATAAGGTTCAATGGGAGTTAGCCGACCCAGCGCAACAAGGCGAGCCAGACCATTTGGTTTTTGGGAAGTTGTGTATTGAAAGGCCAATTTAATTTGCTTAGATCCTTGAATCGGTTTGGTTCGATCTGGGTTTAGGATTTTTATTTTGTAATCGGTTTGGTCTTCGGTTCCATTGTATCAGTTTTGATTTCAAAATTTTTGATTTGGTCTTGGATTGAGCTCAACTTGGACCGAACCGGACCGAGTTGCACCCTTAGTTGAATTAGAGTTTATATTGTCCAACATGAACTTGTTTAATACAATATATGCACCCCTAGTTGAATTAGAGCTCAACTTTGCCACTGTGATGAAATTCACTATAGGTGTTGTTTAGGAAAACTCTGAATTCAACCGACTTCCAGTCATACATTTGCAAATGTGATGAAATTCACTAGAGGTGTTGTTTAGGAAAACTCTGAATTCAATTTCTGTATTTTGTATTTACTTTTTTCTTGTAAATCAGTTTCTTCTTGCGCATGCATTTATTAAGAATTTGTGACGTTGAGCTACATTATTAATCGACGTCTTTCTTCAGTATATAAGCTGGGATTGAACCTACCATACCAAACAGAGTCCTCCAACGAAATTATTAGTTCAATCCAAGTATGAAATTACAAAATGGGAAAATTTCGAATACGCCCGTCTTTTGAAAAGTAAATACAAATACAGCCGTTGAAAAGTCTTTCCTACCAAATCATGCAACTTTTCAAAACTATTTACCAAGTGGTCCAAAAACACTGTAGCAGATTTCGCATACCCCATTTTGCCCTTCCCTCTTCGTTCAAAAAAACCCTGTCGTTCTCAAAGAACGATTAAGCGCGAAACCCTTTGGAACATTGAAGGCTTCCTTGAGCGACGGCGACCCATCATCCCGGCGTGAGTATCGACCATTGGCGCTTGCGATTGAGAAGGTTTGAAAGGCATTGTAACCCCTCTCATCTCTACCATCTCACGGATTCTCAAGCGATCGTTTGGGGCTTGCTTCTGTTGAGCGAAGAAGAAAACGGCCGTGGAGGTTGTGGAGGAATCACTTCAAGGTATGAACCGATTTTCCCTAATCATAATCTTTTGTGAAACTTTTTTCTCCTAATCCGTGAGTGATGGATGTATTTGGGTTTCCTACACCATGTGAAAGTGACGAAGAACATTTGGATTACATTCATTGGAATCGCCTGAAGCTGATCGCTTTATTGAACGATGTGTTCGACTAAAAGGTGATTAATCGAACAATGAACACATTGTTCATCCAATAAATCGATTACAAGTCGATTAATCGAGTAATGAACTTATAGTTCAATGTTATTTGGTGTGTTTTTCGTAATGCTGTGTTTAGATGTTTGTGGGTAGCATTTGGATTACATTCGTTTTAGTCTCTGAATGGATGCCTTCGAAATGGGGGTTGCTCAATAGTTCGATTAATCGAAATATGAGCAATCATCTCAGTTTTCAATATGCTGTTTGTATTGCTCTTGAAATTTCAAAAATTTGAGTCCCTTGAATGGTTGAGTCAACACGCCTATTTTATCTGTATTGTTATATGACAGGTGTTTTATTTTGCTGCATTTGCCATTATATTTAATACTCTGGAAATAACATTCTTCAAAAAGGAGAAAGACCCAAGGAAATTATGTCGTAGCATAAGAATTTGAACGCAATTTGATCAAATGGAAAATATCTCTAGATGTAAAATTCCAATGCAAGTTATGCATTAAGAATTAAAAAAATGCAGGAAAACAATTGTAGAGCTTAGAGTTTGACGACATTTCCAAAGATCTTGGGCATACGGAAGATCATGAAATTGTGGTGAAATTTCCTAAATTCATGGAAGCTACTACCTATGTGTTGATGAATTTTTGAGAATGTTCTGTGTTTTGGCAATATACATCATTGTCAAATATGAAGGACTAGAGTTCTACTTGAATCATTGCTTAGAAAAAAATTAGAAAAATCATTGTTTCTTCTCATTTTGTCAAACTTTTGCATTCCTCTGTTTCCTCATTGTCACCCTAGCAAAATAAGGTGTTTTATTTTGTTGCATTTGCCATTATATTTATTACTCTGGAAATAACACATTTCCAGAGCTTCATGAAATTGGGTTTACATGTTCACCGCCTTATCGAAGTTGATTAAGGTGCGCATGATATAGGTTTATATGGGTAGATAATTGATAGCCTAAGTTGTTATTTTGAGTAGTTTATATTAATCATGCATTCGTTCACCTTGTTAACATGTTGTCTGGAGTGCAGTATGGCTCAACCATCCCCGGAGAAGTCGTTGTTTTGCTACTTGCATGTAGGTGGAGAGATAGTTATAGAGCAAGATAAATCTGTATCATATCAGGAGGGGTCGTTTAGATGGTTTGAATATAAGTGGTAATACACAGTACGATGAATTTGTAAGTGATGTCTGTAGTAAATTTGGGATATCTTCAGTGGGTTTATCTATGAAGTACTCTCTTACGTACGATAAGAGTGCTTTACTTCCACTTACTGATCAAGCGGGGTTACTTAACATTATCACCCACAACGAACGTTCTGCGAATGTGTACTTATTTAAAAGTGAAGGGCAATTGCAAAGCGTTCAGTCTTCCAGAAAGTGATTATCACATATTTGACTTACAAAGTTGTAGTGTTTGTTATCATACTAGTGTTTTAATACTTAAACTATTTTATTTTCTAGAACGACTAATTTAAGAAGTAGTGAACCGTTGGTTGAACCAATTGTGATCACATTTGTTGATGGGGGGAGTACAGTTGTTGGGAGTTGTATTGAACACAATAGGGCACCACTTGTGTCTAGCATGTGGCAATCGGAAATTATTGGTGATGGTTAGGTTTTTAGGAGTAGTGATGAATTCAGGCAAGCTGTCTACAAGCATATCATTGGCAATAGATTCCGTTATGTGTTCAAGAAAATAGTCGAGAATATATCTCTGCCAGATGTTCTGTCGAAGATTGTCCTTGGAAAGTTAACGTAGGTCGTGTGAAACATACGGACTGCATGATGGTGCACAAGTTTGTGAATACACACAAACACTCGGCACAAGATGAAGTCTCAGTAAAGCCGATTGTGTGATCGAAGTGGATAGCTGGTGTTATTGAGAAAACAGTAAGAGAGACACCGAATTACTTACCACGACAAATTTCCAAGGACTTTCATAATGATCATGCGATGAATTTAACATACCAGCAATGTTGGAGGAGCAAGGAGAAAGTGAAGAGGAAGATGGATGGAAATGTGGAGGACTCGTACAAACTTATTCCATCGATGTGTCAATGCTTGATGGAGTCCAATCCAGGGACGGTGGCTTGGTGTACATCGAGTGATGAGGGGAAGTTTAAGCAGTTGTTCATTGCATACTCTTGTTCGTTGAGAGGGTTTGCAGTGGGATGTAGACCTTTTACTTTTCATTGACGGGACCCACCTTAGCGGACCATATCAAGGAACGTTATTGTCTGCTACAGCTTTCGATGCTGATGATGGTATGTACCCGATAGCTTATGCAATTGTGACTGCTGAGAATAACGAGGATTGGCTATGGTTCCTCGAACGGGTCAAATATGCAATTGGAGGTCGAGCCGATGTTGTGATTGTGAGTGATAGGCATCAGAGTATTATCAATGCTGTGGGTAGCACATTTGGGTTTCAAAATCATGCTCATTGCTATCGGCATGTGAAATAAAATTTCAGCAAATTCATTAATCAATTTCATCTAGGCAGAGCGAAGAAGGTGGCTTGGGATTATTGGATGATATAGCTTATGCTCGGCTTCCAGAGGATTTTGATATGGCGATGGATGTATTGAAATCATATCCACCTGAAATGTTTGGTTGGGTGGAGCAAAATGGTCCTCAACATTGGGCAAATTCCTTGTTTCCTAAAAAGCATTGGGATAAGCTATATTCAAATGTAGCCGAGTCGTTTAATGCTTGGATGTTGGAGGAGAGGAAATATCCTATCTTAAGATTCATTGATGCACATAGGGTTAAGTTAACTAAGATGTTGGTAAGGAAGAAGAACGAGATCAACACATGGGAGACACCTATCTGTGGTTGCATTGCGAAGAAAATTGAAGAGAATATAGCACGAGGAGTGGGGTTGTCTGTAATGCAATGTGGTGAACATGAATATGAAGTCAGGCCATGTGATAGAAACATTGCTGTGGATATCTTGAGACGGGAGTGTACATGCAAGCGATGGCAAATGTCCGGCATACCTTGTGAACATGCATTTGCTGTTTTGCAGAAGAAATCACTAAATTTATATGAGTATGTGGAGTAGTGTTATCACAAGTGTACTCAAGAGCTGATATATGCAGAGTTGATGCATAGTATACCAACACATGACATACCTAATATTGTGGATATTGATGCGATATCTCTTGCTGACTCATCTGAAACACCAACAAGCATGCTGCCCCCTAAAACAAAGCGACGACCTGGGCGTCCTCGGCAGAAGCGCATAGAGTCTCAATTCCAAAACAAGCGGCCGGTCCACTGTTCCCGTTGCAATGAGGCAAGACACAACCGAGCTACATGCATGGCCTCAATCTAGAGGTTGGTCTTGGATGTAGTTATCATAGAGGTAGCCACTATTATTTTGTATGATGTGAATCTAATTCCGTCTAGCCAAGTTACTTGTAGTAAGTAAGCTTTGTTATTAATAACAATTCTTGTAGGTTCAAGCTGTGTGTGGATGCGTTCCAACCCTTTAAAGTAAGCAAAGCGGAAGGCAAACAAATGTTGTATCGTTGAAAACTGCGGATCAATGAATGTTGGTTTGGAGACAGCAGGGAGGATTTGTTGTAGTTAATTGATATTTGGTTGGAGGATAATGTTAATTTTTATTAATTATTACTTCCTTATCATTGTTTTATTTGACGATGTGTTGTTGTAATATTAGAACCTTCTTGTGAAATGCGGTTAATTGATTACTATGTGTGTTCTTGCACATGCTTTAGCATACAGTTGTTGTATCTTTGTTAGTCATGGACGAAAATGCACCTACTCATGATCTTGGAGAAGCTTCTACCTCGGTAGTGAAGGCAAAAAGACCTCCAAATCCTTGGGTTCTATTCAAGTAAGGAAATGTGATATTTGTTGCATGTGTTTGATAGACTTATCATAAACAGTTAGTGTAATAATGATTGTATTTGATGGATTTATTTTCTAGTATCCCATGTAGGTCCGAGTACATTAAAGATTGCGCAAGGGGTGTAGAACAGATAATGTTAAAGGTATTTTTCCCGATTAGTTGCAAACAGATTTGACACGCGGTTCATGCCATTGTATAATTTCTTTGTAGGCTAATGACGGTGCCGCAGCAGTGTGACGGGATATGGATGCAGAAGCGAGGCAGCCATATCATGAGCAAGCTGCCCAATGCGCAGCTGAATGGAAAACATCTCGGTCTGAAGCACCGAAAAAGAAAGCTAATCAGGTATGTTGTGCCACTTTACCATGCTTTCAATTTACGATTGATCATACAACGAAGCATATATAGTTTATTGTTTTTTTTGGGTACATCATTAGTACACGTGATATTGCAGACATGTATGTTCACTCAATGCTCTTCACTGCGATTCGTGGAGTGTTGCAACGGGTTTACGCCAGAACAGCGTTCAGTGGTAGAAGCCATTGGTTTTGGGTCCCTCCTCCATCTTTACAACAGGTCCCTTAAGAGAGATTTATGTATTTGGCTTGTTAATCAAGTCGATGTACACAATTGTTGCCTAAAAATCAGAGAGTACTCCATTCCTATTTCTAGTTTAGATGTCAGTGCCATATTGAGGATTAGTCATGTAGGAGAGCCAGTCAGTACTTCTAGACCAGATGATAGAGTAGAGGAGGTCCGTAGTATGTTTAAGATTGAGAAGCATGGTATTCCCCTTACAGAGTTGCAGTCTAGGTTAGCTACCCCTGAGTGTGGCCCTGATTTTATAAGAGCGTTTGTTTTATTCGCACTGGGTTGTCTTTTGTGCCCAAATGCGAACCTTTGTGCTAGTAGGATTTTCTTACACACGGTGGTAGATGTACATAGCTTGCCTTTCCTAAATTGGGCAGAGTTTGTTCTTCACCGCCTTATCGAAGAAATCAAAGTAGTTCAGTTGAAGAAGAAGCAATGCATAGGTGGTTGCATTTTGTTCTTGCAGGTGAGAACTGTTAATTCGAAGTCTTCACATTACTTTTGCATTTTGTATATTTTCTGAATATACAAACATATATTCATGACGATGGTTCCATTGCTTGGCTTCATCTTTTCCAGTTGTTCTATTATGAGCGTGTTCTTCATGGCCCACCGAACCCCGATAGACAATTGCCACGTTTGTTGGTTTGGACAAAAGAGCGTTTGAAGGCACGGGAAACCGCAGAGAGGAAAGTCGGTGGATTCGGCCTCGGATGGGTTTACTTTACTTTACATTTTATATGCTGGCTCAGGTTGATGCATTATACAACAAAGTGAATTAATTGTGAGCATGTGTTTTGCAGGTCAATTTGGAGGCATTGATGTCTGACACCGGTTTTGGAAGTTCCGCATGCAAAAGCGAATTTCCATCAAAAGCGCAAGTATGGATCCGCTCCCCTCTTCACAATTTTTGACTTATAACGACATTGGAATGTTGTGTTTACTTATTTTTTATTGTGTAGTCCACACCGGAACGGTTAAAAGAGGATGTTCCAGTTACCCTTTAAGATCTGAACTCTGAATTTCCTATTATTGACCCTGTAAGATATAGTTCATACCTCGTCTAACCGTTAATCGGCAATTTCCATTCATTACAGTCCTATTATTGACCCTCTAATGTAACCAACTCTATCATTCTCCTATTTTCAGGATGTGGCTGGTTGGCTGGTGCACATGCGGAAAGAGTTACAGATAATGAATGATGCATATCGGACAGTCATCACTGATGTACGAGATGCATATGAAAGTCGCAATAGTACAGCTGATAAAGATATAGGTGACTGAGATGTTATTACATTGGTGAGAGTCTGTAATTGATAAAAGGAGAGGCTAACAATCAAAAGTAAGAGACGTATGCATGGTTAACAATGTTTTTTGCCAGGTTGTACATTCAAAACAATTAAGCAATTGATATTATTTTTTCTCATTCTAACACTCAAATACCTAAATCAATCCGACAATAAACTCAAAATTCATAGACAACTCAAAATTCATAGACCTCTGACAAAGGGACTAAACATTTGCGATCGTTAATTACTAAATTACTCATCAAAATACTGGTTACTCTAACATTTTGTTAAGATTAACCCAAAGTCATCTTATGCAATGCATGATGTGGTGCACCACACCAAAAAAACCAACCGTCGATTTCATCGACAAAATCTAGATGCATCGTAAAATCAATGATTAATTGTTACTAATAAACGATTAATCGGTTACCATCGGTCGCTAAAAGCCCAGTTGTGCATCGGCAATTATCGATTAATCGGGTGTTCATCCTGAAATTAGTCTTAGGAAAACGACACGCTGGAATTTGAATCGGAACGTGTGCGATTAATCAAAAATTCATGATTAGTCGGTCATTCGTTACGATTAATCGGTTACCATAGGTTGCTATGCGCCCAGTTGTGCATCGGCAATTCTCGATGTATCGGGCCTTAGTCCTGAAATTTGTCTTACAAAAACGACACTCTGTAATTTGAATCGGCTTTTCATCGATTAATCAAGAATTCTTGGTTAGTCGGTGATTCGTTACGATTAATCACTTATCATCAGTTGATATTCGCCCTGTCCTGCGTCGGCAGTAATTGATTTATCGATCCTTAATCTTGCAAATTATCTTAGAAAATAGACACTCTGTACCTTGACTCGGCACTTCGCCGATGCATCAAACATTAATGGTTAGTTGGGCATCCGTTACGATTAATCGGTTAGCATGGATAGCTAATAGCCCAGTTTTTCATCGGCAAGTTTCGATTAATCGAATATTAATCCTGCAATTTTGCCTCAGAAAACGACAGTCTGTAATTTGAATCGCCAATTATCGATGAATCTATATATAATGGTTAGTCAGATATGACTTACAATTAGTCGGTAATCATCGATTGGTACCCAGCATTGGCGTTTGTTGTGGACACTTCCGATTAATCGACGAATTTTATTCGAATCGAATTCTTCATCGAAGATTTAAAAAGCGATTAACCGTTCGTGGGATACAATTTTAGAAATCGAAGGATACATTTTATATTCGTGGGATACAATTTCATTATTCGGTGGATACATTTTTTATTCGTGGGATACAATTACATACTTCAGGAGATACTTATTTTTTATCGTTGCCAATTCGCGAAGTTCAGATGGTATCCCACGATTACTACACTTATATCCGACGCGTACTTGGGGAGAAACTTTTGATTAATCGAGAGAATAAATTTCTGTTAATGCTCTTCTGGGATACAATTTCATTATTCAGTGGATACATTTTCTATTCGTAGGATACAATTACATACTTCAGGGGATACTTATTTTTTATCGTTGCCAATTCGCGAAGTTCAGATGGTATCCCACGATTACTACACTTATACCCGACGCGTACTTGGGAGAAACTTTCGATTAATCGAGAAAATAAATTTCGATTAATGCCCTTCTGGGATACAATTTCATTATTCGGTGGATACATTTTCTATTCGTGGGATACAATTACATACTTCAGGGGATACTTATTTTTTATCGTTGCCAATTCGCAAAATTCAGATGGTATCCCACGATTACTACACTTATATCCGACGTGTACTTGGGGAGAAACTTTCGATTAATCGAGAGAATAAATTTCGATTAATGCCCTTCTGGGATACAATTTCATTATTTGGTGGATACATTTTTTATTCATGGGATACAATTATATACTTCAGGGGATACTTATTTTTTATCGTTGCCAATTCAGATGGTATCCCACGATTACTACACTTATATCTGGGCCGTAATTGGGGGATATCTTATTAGCATCGAGGATACAAATATTTTTTCGTAGAACACTCTTTAAGCAATCGAAGGATACTTATAGAGGTTCGTGGGAACAACCAGAAGAAAAGGATGGTATCCTATGATTAATCAAGAAGGATATAATTATATCATCGTGGGATACATTTCCGATACGATTGATCGCAAAATTTTCGATAAATCGGAGAAGAAAGAATGACCCATGAACGTGATCGATCCTATATTGATTAATCGTAACGATGACGATTAACTACGTGGGGCAGTTTGAAATTCAATGATCGGCAACTTATCGACTAATCGTTTATTTCGAGGTTGATCGTAAGATAGTCGATTACCCGTACAATTATCATTTTGTCACTTAAACAACCGATGAATCATGGGATTTTTTCGATTAATCTAAAGTGGTGAAACCAAGCGACGCTTGGTTTCCCGCGCATATCTTCCGGGGGATCCCATCTTCCAACTGACGTGACCCTTGCGATTAACTCTCTTAAATATTTTCGTTGCGCGTACTAGTCTCACCATCTTCTCATTTGTCATTCCTCATTTCTCATTTCTCATCCTCTCCACCGTCCCTTGGGTTTTTTGCGTCGACTTCTTATTGGGAGATAGCGTCAATCGTGGAAGTTCTTCTTCTGGTAAGTGATGCTAAGATTTTACAACTTCTTTGCTCCATTCCATTTCCAATGAACTAACGATTCGTGTACATTGTTTGTTGTTTGTTTCGTTTGTTTTTTGGGGTTTTGATCTTCTTTCGTGCACCTCTCTCATTTGTGTTGCGCGTACTTGAATGCTTGGATGATTTTGTCTGTAATGGCCTTGTGTCTTCCATTATTGTTCTTGTCTGTGCCTTGACGTCTTTACTTTAAAGGCACCATGCCCAAAGGAAAAACCTTAGGTCGTAAGGCTAAGAAGGCAAGGACGCCTACCCCATCTCCTCCCCCTCATGATCTCCCTCCGTCCGGGTCAGACTATGACCCAGACGATACTAAGCAGCCTGTAGCCGGGGCTACGAGTTTGCCTTTGTTGTCTCCAGAACACGCACCATCCGCTGCCCTTGGGGGGCATGGGGTACACGTCCAAATGTCATTGGTCGTTGAGAAAGCCGTGCTCAAAGACCAAATTTCGAGATATGGTTTGGAACCACTTCTTAAGAAAATAGGATGGGAGGGTATTTTGGACTGGGGTGGTGATGAAAACAAGTCGGTCGTGTGTCGTCTCTATGAGAATGCACGAGTTACAACTCTTCCCTGTGAACCAGATCCTGCATTTGCAGTTGATATAAATGGCAAAGCTGTCTTTGTCACCCCTGACCGCATAAGTGAATTGATGCACATCCCGCGTAATGAAGTACGCACATTTGATCCCCCCCTCCAGTCGGACCTTGAGGAGGCAACGCGTTCCCTCTATGGGAAGGACGCCGAGTGGCACAGAGCCGCCCTTACTGCTGATAGTATGATGCCAAAGTATTGGATTCTCCACCACATCTTCACATTTAATGTGTACCCGAGGCGTGGTAATAAGTATGACATGACTCCTACCATGGTGATGCTCCTGTATTTGGTTGTTCAGGGCATTCGAATGTGTCTGCCAATGTTGATTTGCAAGCACATTTGCCAGTTTATCCTCTCTGCCACTAGAAGTAAAGCAACATCCATTCCTAGATCTCTTCCTTTCGCTTATCTAATGACCCAACTTGCCAAACAACATGGTCTCCAAGGTCCGGTTGACTCTACTGTCCGTTCAATCCCTCTCTCTAGGACCAACATCCAACTCATGTATTTAGATCCGTTGCCTCATCAGCATACGGACACCGGGATATCATCAAGCTCTCAGCAGGAGCATGAGGCAGGTGCAGCACCAGAGGGGCCCCAGCTACCATCAACATCATCCATGTCTTCTACATCATCCATACCAGATCCGCAACGTGCACACCGCGGCAGGCGTCGAGGCCCCGGTCATCTGCATGGAGAAGCGTCGACTTCACAACCACAACCTAAAGAATTTGCAGTTTTCAAGGAGGAGGTCAGACAGGAGCTTGGAGGGTTGAAGCGACTAGTGAAGCAGGTGTTGCGGGTGGTGAGCCACATTTATACCTGCCAGAGTCAACAGGAGCCATCGCTACCACCTTTGCCAGAGTCCGATGCAGATGATGATGCAGGTGCTGGTGCAGGTGCAGCAGCAGAGGAGGCTGTATAGTTCATGTTAGTGAAGATGTGGGAGATGTTTTTTTGGTTATCTTGACTTGTTTAATTCATAACTTGACTTTTTTGACTTTATGAACTTGACTTTTTTTAACTTTGATAACTTTATGACTTTTTTTTTATGTTCCCCTGCACGTAAGCAATATAATGTGGTATGTTTAAATGGGAATATTTGTGCGCTATCAAATGGATCTTTTGTTTATGTTGGTGTCTTTAATTTTAGTTGGACATTTGTCCATTTGAAATGTTTAAGATTAAGACATCGATGGATCAGAATATACATCGATTTATCGGAACATGAATCGGAATTTGCATGATTAAGGATCTTGACTCAAAAAGTACAAATTCGATTCATCGGAAACTAATCTCGATTGATCGTTGAAATATCGATCAATCGGTAAATTATCGATTTAAGAAACAGAGCGCGTCCTTCAGTCTCTTCACCATGCAGGATTAACCCTCGACTAATCGATTAACGACGATTATCCAATTTGGCCACTGCATGTACATATTTACGATTAATCGAAATGATTAACGATTAATCAAAGTCAATCAGATGAATCGCGAAATTGCCGATACGAAATACAGAGTGACCTTTTTCCAGGGGTTTATGTAGGATTAACTACCGATTAATCGAATTGACCGTAATATTATTCGATTAATCGGAACATTAATTACGATTGAGCGCAATTACGATTAATTGATTCAAAGTCAAGCAGATGAATCGTGAAATTGCCGATACGAAATATAGAGTGACCATTTTCTGGGGTTTCTGGGGTTTACGAGTTACCGATTAATAGATTTAGTTACGATTGATCGTAATATTATTAGATTAATCGGAACTTTGTGATACCCGCTAATGGTCATCTGGAGCATTTCGATCGATGAACCTACGGATAATCGGACTTGTTATCGATTGATCAATATTTGTCATGCGCTTAATCAAAATAATAACAGGTTAATCGTTTTTTCAACGATTAATACAATTCCTTCAATACTTGCTACAGCATGCTTTGAACTGTAAATGCACGTTGAACAAAACATATATAAACACCAAAACTTTCTAAGTACATGAAGTTCACATCACTCCCAAAAATGAAAAAAACCAAAACATAAAAAAGAATTTGATATTCCTATGAATAAAAAAAACTATACAACCCCAAACATCGCATCACTCCAAAAGAAGATAACACCAAAACATTGTAAAGTACTTTATGTTCCTATGAATACAAAACACTATATAACCCCAAACATGGAAGTGTCTTCTCCAAGCATCACCCAATCTGACGATGCAACACCTTATCCTTTAACCTGTTGGTTGGATCCAACACCAAATCCGCCATCACCTTCTTCCTAAAGTACGGGATATTATCCTGCTTCATAACAAGTAATGATATTAACTTAGCATCAAACAATCATCTATAGGATAATAAATGCATATGATGTAATTAAGTTCTGGAAAAAGAAAGCATGCTTGTCCAAATTGAGGGTTTAGCACATGCCCATCCCAAAACTCCATAAACTTCAACACAAAAACACCACAATCAAACCTATATCACAAGTTCGGGGTAAACAAAACATAAACGTATTAGAACAGTGTAGAACACCAATCATCCACAAAGACATTATCTTACTCGTTCTTTTGATGAGGCACTGATGCATACTCCCTATCCCATGATGGAATCCCAAGCGGTCTTTCGTGGACAAATGTCTCAAATAAGTCCTCAAAAAATTTTGCCTGCCAAATTAAAATATCTTGCACTATAATCTAAGTCAAACACTTCCACGACAACATAGAAGGATGCTTATTAAATTTAAATTACAAATTAACAATGGAAACGCAAACCTACAAGTTTATTGACCGCCTCCCCTTGCAAACCTTGTCTAGAACTACTATCCGAGTCCAACAATTCAAATCTTTTTCCTTTCACATTCAATACTAAAAGGAACCAATGGTTTCTTTGGCATACTGGTAGAAAAATCTACATAAAATATTAACTATTAATTAGGAGGAGAAGCCCAATCTAAACATGTGATTGGAAGAACTTGCAAAAATTACTGAGAGAAGAACATTATAAGACAACATGTTTTTTATTTCCATAAAAAAACATACTTAATTTACCATTTCACATTCACGGAGGAGAAACCCAATTGTTTTCAGAGAGAAGTACTTCTTATACATCGTATCAATCTCCTCTTTGCCGTTTATGATTATATCCTATGATTTACAATAGAATTAGAAACGCATATGCATACCTTATTACACAAATTTAATGCAAGCTAGAATAGTAAAATATGCTTACAGTGACAACGGGAGAACAATAATGCTTTCTGACTCCTGATGAATATAAACCTTGTCAGTTGATAAGGCAAATAGCATATGCTACTATTACCTATATTGCATAATACATAATAGATATAACCGTTAATATGATTGTGGAATTAACTAGCTATACGAAGAGATAAAACTAACATACCATGCTGCCGACCCAACATCCATCTGCCAAGCAATGCATCTCTTCCACTGTAACATGCGTTCCAATATAATCCATAACAACCAAGCTACACAATAATAAGAAATTCATGTCACAATTGAAACACTACATCGAGGGAAAACTAATTGTGTTTTCCGTCGATCTGGCACACAAATATAAGCATCTCCACACATTAACTTCATGTTCTCTCAGAAACAATATATATAAAGAATTACTTACTTTGTTGGACGCAATTCATTTACATATTCGACAACCGCTTTTCATCAGGCTTCAACAGAGGGAATTTGTGTTGGACAACGAACGGAGAACACAAATTTTTGGGTTTCTTAATCATTCGCTTGAATTTACTTGAAGAAACAACCTTCGGTTTTGGTGACGCGATTTCATCAGCAACTTGCACTGATGACCCTTGCTCATTAGCAACGGCTTCAACCGGTGATGGTGATCGTCTCAACTCAGGGGATGAACACCAATCATGGGCTGAATCCGGCTGTTCACCATGGGTTGGTGTGTCTCCGCGTCTCTGGAGGTACAACTTCAATTCCGTGCAATGACGTTGCATCTCCTGAGCAGCAGCTGCCATCCGATCCATTTGTTCCTGTAATATCTGTATCAATAATTAAGTGTTAAAATTAGATTCAAGTGTGAATATAGAATACTAGTTAACCACCTCACAACTTTGTGCTTTCTCCCACCTGAGATAGATTGCCAGGCAATCCATTCATGCTTTTGTCATTTCCTCCACTTGCCATGTCTCTTGGACAACTCTGTCTTCCTTGCGGCTTACCTACATTTCATTTCATTCACCAATTTCAAAAATTTATTTTCCTCAATTTTCAGAATAGAGCACCATCGCATTAATAATAGATAAAATAGCCGTGTCGAATTAACTATTCAAAGAACTTAAACTTTTTATAAATATTTCATAATTATGAACAACACACCAAATAACATTGAACAATAGGTTAATTAACCCATTAATGGAACTATTACAATCTTATTTTACAATGACCAACTTGACCATTTCATTGTTAGATAAAGCCTAAATTACCTAGCCATGATATTGGTTAAATAACCCTACAATTATATTTCTCTTAAATGACATATAGTTTAATATTTCCAATTTCTAGGCTTTTGTCAGCTAAAGTGGCCTTGTTATGCCTTCTAACTCATAAATTTTAAATAAATGTATTTAATTTTTTTTTTAAACTTCAACATCATCTCTCTTACCCATTAAGAGTCTTAAGAGTCAACATGCTACCCACTAACATCTTTATACTAAACACAGCATTACGAAAAACACACCAAATAACATTGAACAATAAGTTCATTAATCGATTAATCGACTTGTACTCGTTTTATTGGATGAACAATGTGTTCATTGTTCGATTAATCGCCTTCTAGTCAAACACATCGATCAATAAAGCGATGAGCTTCAGGCGATTCCAATGAATGGTTTTGAGGAAAACCGATTAGGGAAAATCGTTGATAACCATACCCAAAAATGATTAGCCACAATAGGTTCATACCTTGAGGAGATTCGTCCAAAACCCCTACCAATGCAAACGTTCCACTGCTGAGTTTCGTCAAAACCCTCTACGGCCCTTTCCTTCCCCAAAAAACGCAAGCTAAGACATGGGGTTTCGAGATTTTACTGTATATTCCTTCAACCGAACATGCTTCGTGGTTTCAACGTTCCACTCGAGATGGGGTTTCCTGAGGGGCTTCATTCAACTGGAGAAAGCTTCGCCGTCGAGATGGGGTTCCCACCTTCGCTGCTCGCTCGACGTTTCAGAGAACCGGGGTTTCAATCGAACGAAGAGGGAAGGGCAAAATGGGGTATGCGAAATCTGCTATAGTGTTTTCGGACCACTTGGTAAATAGTTTTGAAAAGTTGCATGATTTGGTAGGAAAGACTTTTCAACGGCTGTTTTCGTATTTACTTTTTAGAAGACGGACGTATTTGAAATTTTCCCTTACAAAATTTGCATCCTGCCTGTTCTTCGGTGGAAATATAATGGACCTCAACGCTAATAAGAGTCTTGCCGGCATTAAGAGCATATATGAGAGGCTGAAATAGGATTTGAAAGCGCTAGAGGAAGAACAAAAAGGACACAAAAGGATCCAGACAGAAATTTTTTTGAAGGCAAACAACCTAACTGAAGATGGCTTTTCCCTGTTGGATTTTCTTTTTAGATTCTTGAAATGTAAAACTTAAAAAAATTGAAAGTGTTCTCATTTGAAAGTTCGCTTTAGATAATCCTTCGGCATATTTCATGGTTAATATGCTTCATTCACAACGAGAAAAATCTCACTCAACTGCCCAAAGGTTTGTACACGCAAGTTGTATTGCACTATTACTCCTTTATCCTCTCGGATTACAGATCTAGCATGACACAAACAAAGAGTGAGTTTTAAGTTAAGGTGCCACTTGAGATTGTGGTAAAGCCTTTGATATTCATATTTTCAAGGTCTAGGTTATAAACCCACTTTAATCAAATCAAAGTAAGCATATTCAACAGCTTCCCTTTAGCCGAGACTTAGAGATTTTGCAAGTCATTTGAGTTGTTGACGTAGGTCAGGTTTGTAGCCGCATCTAAAGGTATACGCTCTAAATATAATTAATAATGGTTTCTTTTTTGCCACTAACACAAGCTTGGGCCCATAGTACATCTTGTCCACAATCAATCGGGTTAGAATTTAGCTCAACCTGCCCCCACCCCTCTAAAAGGTAAAAGTTTATCAAAGAACATTTAAAATTTTACCAATTTGCGTACATGGGAGGTTGGTGTCATTTAAGAAACCTTAGAGTAATATTTGTACCCTAAATTATTGAAAACCAGGCAAACGTCATGGCATCACTAAAAAACGATGGGTCCAGGACAGAAGTGGAAAATAACGGAATTGGGTGGGTCCCACGCAGGCACATGGTTTGTCTTATCTACACATTCTGCAAAGCGCTCCATGAACCAATCCATGAATGAACGAATGTAGCCGTTGCTGCTTTTTCTCTTTAAATGTCGTAGAAGTATCCAATCTGCATCTCAGAATCCATCAATGATCTTTTTTTTTTCTTTTTAGGCTTTTCAGCCATGGCTAAAGCAGCTCTCTTACTCCCCATTCTTCAACTTTTGCTTCTGCTCCTGCTGTTCAGCTCAGGTACTTCCACTTCTTTCCTTCCTGGATGGCAGTTTTTATCAGAGTTTGTACTTGTTTCTGCGTGTTCTTTTTCTCATTTTATTCTGTTTTCATCAGTGCCTTCTTGTGTCTCAATTGGGTAGCTACCACATGTTTGAAAAATAATAGACTGATTAGATTAGTAAAATTAGTTTGTCTTTCACCAGATAATCACATGAACCATGCTTCTACTACCAATGCAAAGGCAGAAACAAGTGGAATTGTGACTTCAAGAACTCTGGTCTCGTTGTGATAACTGATCCAAGTAAGTCCCTTTCTGCAGTTTCAAAGTATAAGAACTCAAGATTATCTGCAACATTCTCAGGCAAATTTCATTCTGAAATTCATCACATAATCAAATATTTGACATCTTTTGTTTCTCAAGAAATTGTGTCTGCAAAGGGTCTTTACAATAAAAAATACAAGTACTGAAAAGTGGTGTTTTCTATCATGTTGCAGGTTATGGCAACTGCATCTATGAGTAAAAAGAGGTTCAAGAGCTGCATTTGATCCTTTCAGAGCCAGAATTTGATCTATAGTGATCTATGTGTGCCACGAATAATGGAAGGCAGAAAACACTTCATTCATTAACTCAGTAAATAGCTGGGAAAAAGCCAAATAAATCTAACTTTTCCAAATTTTGCCCTAATACTATTTTTCATCTGGCCCTCTTATGTTTCTTTTCGTGGTAATTGTGACTTCAGTTCAGAAGAGTGATGATTCTGCTTGGAAGTCAAAAAATTCCCTTTTTTACTGCCAGAAAATTGATATTAAACATATATAGTCTTATGTTAATTAGAGCAAGGTACCCCTTCAGTTTCCAGTCATTGGAAATTGCTGCTAGCGCAGTGGCATTATAATGGTTTTAGAAAGGAAAGTGAAACAGATCAATGACACTAAAAGCCCTTGCAAGTAACTCTTTTTAACACACTTAAAACATTATCTGTGGTACAAGTGTAAAAGTATATCTGTCCTGATATTCTTGGACATGTACTTCATGACAATTTTCTTCTAAAAATTGTGTGTAGATCAAGTTCTGGGTCCATTACACAATCCTTCTTTTCTTTTTCTTTTTTTTAATTATGAAGCTTAACATCTTCACCTGATTTTTGGTGTCCATGTCAGTCCTCTAGATTGAAATGTAAAATTCCTTTTTCAAGCATTGGTTCTAAATTCTAGCCCATATAATAAAGTTTTAATTTCCTTCTCAATGAAGTTTTGGTCTGGTAAGAAAAGGCCATATATGCTAGAGTTAATATGGTTGATCCTACCACCTCTGCAAGAATTCTAGCCTTCCAATTTGTTAAGGCACCTACAAACTTGGGTTTTCATGTCTATAAAGTGGTTTTGTGTTTAGTCTACCCCCCACCATTATGCACTCAAACACTTATTGAGTCTATATTTGGGCTTCATCAAGAAATGTTGCCAAAGAAGGCCCTGTCTCTTCCTTTAATATTTGGGCTAATCACCAGATCAGATTTGTTAAGATGACTCCATGTCCACCAGCTTCACAGAAAGTTATTCAAAATTTTTGCAATTGCCAATATTTCTAGTGAATTTTAGTAGTGTCGGGAGCTGGAGAAAGGACTTGTCAGGTGAGTATGAAATGTAAGGAGAAAGAGGATCTCCCTAACTTATATCACAGCGGTTCCCTTTAATCAGTATACCACACTAATAGCAATGACTCAATACATTATGAGAGAAACCCATTGTTGATTAAGCCCAAGAGTCATAAGAACATTCTTAGTCAGTTTTTAACAAATTTGTCATAAGCTTTAGAGAAGTCTAGTTTGCCAGCGAAACCATGACCTTCCCTTCTTCTCGTGCTTGATGGTTTCCAATATATCAATGTAAAAGGTCACTATGAAAGATGGATACTAATAACAAAATTCTTATGAACATGTTGAATGATTGGTGAAAAATAGAGGTGCAATGAGTCACAAGACAGTAGTCGCCCAAACTAAGGAGGTTGACTAAATTTTGATAAAAGGGTTAAATTGACGAAAAACTGCAAGAAGCCTTCTTAACTTTTAGATTAACTAGCCGGGTGCACATGCAGGACTGCACGTATGAAGAAAGAGGTAGATGAAGAGGAACCATTTTACAACTGATTGTTAAGTTTTAAAAAGTTTAGATGGTTTTGTGAGACATGGAAATGTCATCTAGGATTACTTTCGATATCCTTACGCGAGGTTCAAAAAGATATAGAGTAGCCACCATCCAAGCCAGGGTATGAATGGACACCAAAGGGTTCATAAAAGCCAAATAGAGCCAAAGTAGCCCTAATACGAGGAAAAATCCAGAGATTAGGTAAGGGGAATTATTTATGAGCGGGGGAAGGTGTTAGGCACCCCTACTCATCCGTCTAAGACGATTGCCACATGCTTGCTTATGCTAAGGGTTGCTTGCTAATCAAAAATAGACAAAGGATGCTTAAAATAAGCAAATGTATGTGATTATTCCACATAAGTAGTCCAATGAATTTGGACTCTCCTCATGGATATACCACTTCTATAACTTCATGAGTGAATGAAAATCAAAGTAAAAATGGAGAAAAATCAAGCTAAGGTAAATATGGAAAAATCATGTTCTAAGAACTTGAAGACTTCGACCAACCATAAATCACTTGATTTAAATCCAAATCAGATGAAACTAAAGCCATTTGAAAGCTGGTATGAAGTAGAATATTCAGTAAAAAATTCAGCTCTTTCCGATTTAAAACAAGAGAGTGAGACTCTACGAAAATCTGCTACTGTTACTCAGAGAAAAGCGGCGAGTAAGCATTTTTGAAACTCTATTTGTTGAGTTTGGCTCCATATAAATTCGTAAAAACTTGCATGGATGAAGTATATGGTGCCATATTTCAAACGAAATAGGTCTTATACCAAACTCCATCCATTTGTTACTTGTGTGTCCTCTTGAATATGCCTGAAGGATCACAGATTAACACAAAACTCTGTTATAGAGCCACTCTGAGTCAATCAAGCACACAAACCACAAATTAATTCAAAATCTATTGAAACCAGTTGGAATAAAAATAGACTCTTCAAAGAAAACACAGAGACTGAAATCATTCAAAACGGATTAAAATTGAGGAAATGGTGCACAATCAAAGCGGCAAGTTCAGGAATCTGGACTGAACTCACTTGCCGACTTTGAGCAGATGGTGTAAAAAATTGGCTCCACAAAAATGAACAAAAATTTCCAGATATAAAGTAGGTCTTCCCATCTATCACATGTCTTTGGAATCACTCAAAAATTAATCCGGAGGATGAAGTTATAAGCATTCCATGATAGGCCACAAATGCTATCCTGTTTTGAAGATTTTTGAAGAAAAGACCAAAACCAGTGCATGTGTGCAAATTTATTCAACCAAAACACTTGGAAACCATGAAAAACAACCTCATGAAGTTCTAAAATTCATTCTAAAGCCAATGATCCTAGATTTCCCATATTAAACATGGAAATCCATGATCTAGCTTATCCTTACAAAAAATAGTGAAAAGTGTGTTTGGTGGTGGTGGAAATCAATTTTCTAGGAGAAGGCTGGAATCCATTGATATTGAGAGCAAGGATTCGCACATCTTCTCCAGAAACAAATCACAATATATCAGAGAAAGCAACCATAGGCTCAAAATAACCAAATAGCATGCTCTTCATCATATGTGGGTTCTAAGCCTAGAGGATCCATTCCTACTTATTTTTCCCAAGGCTCTCTCTTCATGTTTTACAGCTAGAGAGAATTCCTAGGTACTTTGGAAGAGGTTTGGGGCTTCAAAAAGACACAAAGTGGCCTTACACTACAGAAAGGTAAAAGATGGGAGTTGGAAATGTAAAGAAGAAACTGAAATGTAGATAGAGCTTTACCTTTGATGACTTGAGCACTTGAGTAGACAATCCAGCAGAGTTTCTCCTCTTCTTGCAGAGCTTCTAAGCTTGAAATTGTCAGCCATTTGCAAGAGGAGGACCCCTCTATTTATAGGCACAGCCAAGGGCAATAAAGTCCCAAGGGTATGCCCAAAAATCTCTCTAGATTGTTCCAATTCAAGCTAAAGCCTTGAATTGATGTAAATTTAGAAGTTTTGGAGGGTGAAATAGGGTGTTCAAGTCCCTGAGAGAAAGGTAATATGCGTAAATAAGGCTCAGAGATCGAGCTTTTTCGTAAATCCCCGAAACAAGCAAAACCGCATACACAGTGCGGTTTCCACAGAACCGTCACTTCAAATGCGGTTTTTATGCAAATTCACCTTAACCGCACATACAGGGTGGTTTCAATTCAGTTACGCTCCTCATGATTGCTGTCGACGTGGCCCAACGGCCAGAGCTTCTAGAAGCCACATGGTAGCTCACGCAAGAAGCATGAACCTCAACCGTCCTGTGTGTGCGGTCGCAACTGCATACACAGGGCGGTTGAGACCAACTCCTCAAAAACCGCATATACAGTGCGATTAGCACTCTTTTTGAGTATATTTGAGTTTTTGACACATGCCAAAGCTCAAATAAAACATTTAAAATTCCTTTTGATTGTTCTCTCATATTGAAGTGAAATTTGGGGTGTCTATAGATTTTGACTATTGTACCCTTTTTTTAATGAATCTTAATGATGATGTGCAATGGCTGTTTTGGAAAGTGGCACATTTTGGTTGGGACGATTCCCAATGGGGGCACCTCGCATTATATAAAGTATGGATTTGTCCAAAGTTCACTTAAACCACAGGAAATTTTGAAAACAAATCCATTATTTAATCGTGGTTGAGTTGATTGGCGAGAATTTGATTTTTTTTGAACATGTACTATATGATTTGTAGTTTCTAATTTTTTTCTAAGTTATCCTTAAAATTAAAATGAACTTGTAACAAAGGTGATAATGCATTGAGTAGCCACTAAGATTGGTTAACTTGATTTAATATGTTGGATAGCACAAATAAGATGTAAAATCCTGGATTTAAGTAATAAATAAAATAAATTATTAAATAGACTAATTGGGTAAATAATATGCAGGAAATGGAATTTTGGTTCAACCCTGAGGAGTTCAAAGTGAATCGGAGGTGATGGGAGAGCCTATATAAGGTGAGTACATGATTAATGGCCAAGTATAATTTTAATATAATTAATTGTTGTGTGCTATGATATACATTAGTACGAATTAATTGAGAAATAAAATATGTGGAACTAAGGGAGTTGGTCGAACCACCAAGAGAGTGGGTTGACCCGAAGCTTTGCTTGGTTTAAGGCTTTAAGGTTTGAGTGGTTTGGCTTAAAGAAGGAGGGCAATATGGTAAAAGGAAATAAATAATAAACAAACCTAATACATGCATGAGTAACCCACGTCCATCACAAAATAGAAGAAGCCGTCCACTTTAGTTGTTCTTCTCTTATTCTTCTCTCTTCTTCCTAAGGTAAAACCCTATTATTCAAGACTTGTTAGAGCCATCTTAGAGAAGGAGGAAGGATTATTTTTTGTTCAGAAACTTAGGTAAGAGATAAGATAGAAATCAGTTTATGTTTTGTGAGTTTAAGCATGTTTAAGAGTTCTAAAGGAGTGATTTTTGAACCAGAAGAGATCAAGGCTTTGTGAGATTGTTGGAGCATATTTGTGGTGATATCTTAGAGCTTTTAGGAGAGGTTTTAGTTCCTAAAAATAGGTAAGTAGTCCCTTTAAATCTTGCACAAAAATAATTCGTCTTTATTCGATATTCATTGTTATTTGGTGGTTTGATGAGTTGTTTGCATGATTTATGATGTTTTATTTGTTGGAAATTATTATAACATGTTTATAAAGTGTCTTGGAATGATTTAGAATGGATTTGATGCATTGGATATTTAGTTGTGGAATTTTTAGTGAATTTCGCAAACTTTCGGATTTTCTTCATATCGGGCCGCCTGAGCAGTCGCTCAAGCGTCCTTTGTATTTTTCCAAACCCGAGAACAATTTTCCCAGATTAAATTGATGCCCGAACAGTCGTTCGAGCGACCAACCCTAAAACGACCTATTGTATAAGACCTTTCGAGCACCCATTGCCGCTCAAGCGTCCTGTCTGTCAGATTTTCAGAAATTGGCCTTTTTAACCTAGTTTTTCACTACGAAATTGTTCATATCCAATTTTAACCTATGTACCATCAAGTTTCGGGTATTTGGGGATTGTTTGCATTGGCGGATGTTAAAAATTCAATTTTATAAAGATTTTGGGTAGATGTTTCCAAAGAGGCACTTTTACTTGATACCGTTGTTCCAAATGATTCAATTTCGGGAAAATTTTCAAATGGGGCACCTTTTCCCCGCTAATGCCAAAAACAGGCAACGAAAATTCTTATTGCATTAAAAAGACAACGTTTTGGAACAATTCGCGGAATTGGGGTGGGGGGCCAGGTCATCGGGCGCTGTTTTTTTCCCATTTTGCACCCCCACGTTAGCAACCCAAAGCTCCCTCTATCTCCTCTCGCTTTCACCCTATTTCTCTTAGACCGAACTCACCACTCTTCCTTCATTTCAAATTTCTATGGAACCTCCGGCGACTGCACCTCAAGATTGTAGACATTCGTTTGCCTGTTTTCGTGCGCCCTTAATAGACTCTTCGGCGACACCCATTCATCAACCCCCTTTTAGCCCATGCCCGTTTCTTCTACTTGGTTTCTGATAATTACTTGTTTTCTTTTTTTCTGATTGTTTGCCCTTGCTCACTCTTGTTTATCTTCGTTGTATTCTTTTCCTTTGAATCTTTTTGATGTTCAATTGTTTGCCAGTTGACAGAATTCCTAACGCATCTTTCAATTTATGAAACTTTTTTGTGGATGGTTTTAAGTTTGTTTGTTGGTTATTAGGTTTAGGATTCGTTGAAAAAGTGTAAAAAACCTAGTTTGAGGCATTAATCATCACCCGGATTGGAACTTTGGAAAATTAAAAAAAAAAAGGAGATATTCAGAACCAATTCAATTATGAAAGCAATCTTCAAGCATCTGGTGACAAGTACAGTTTGAAATTCAGTATCAAGAACTCACCATGTTACCTCCCTCCCCCAACTTCAGACACCCCTCTCTCCCTTAATCTAGTGAAGGTTTTCTTGGAATAACAGTTTGATTTATCAAAATGAAGTAGCATTAGTTGATATTTTGAGGCAAGCCGAATTACAAATTTTAAATTACACTTAGACATTGCCTCCCATACTGTCATATAGAGTGAAAACAAATAAAAAAAGTAGACATGTACAAAATGACTAAGAATTATTTAAGCAAATTTGAATTAAAAAACCATAAAAACCCTACCAAATTGGAATTATTTTACTGATGCAACAAGAAGATTTTTATAACATTCAATTCCATTTTGCATGTTAAAATATAAGGAGGAGAAATACTATTAAGATTACCTTTCAGTATAGATTTTCTCCACAAATAGCATAATGTGGCCAAGAGAAATAGAAACAGAGAAATTGCTACCACAATGGTGAGCCATATCCACCATTTTTTTTCCTGTGTTGACAAACAAAAAATATTACCAGTGTAAAAATCATTTTTTACTAATTGGGGGTATCAAAATGATAGATCGAAGGAGATCTTCCGGCAGAATTTGAGGAATTCGGGTGATGTTCGAGTGATGTTTTCCTTGTTAGAACAGTATTACTATAAGGGAATATAATTAATAGATACATGGAAGGAGAGTTTGTTTTTCGAGTCTAGTCTTTGAGGTTGGCTCTTTCTTTTTCTTTTCATTCATTTCCGATCTCTCTCTCTCTCTCTCTCTCTCTCTCTCTCTCTCTCTCTCTCTCTCTCTCTCTCTCTCTCTCTCTCTCTCTCTCTCTCTCTCTCTCTCTCTCTCTCTCTCTCTCTCTCGTTTCTTTCTCTTTTCTTTGAAAGATTTAGCATCGCAAGAAGAAGACCAAAAGGAACATGTCTGGATTCAGTTGGAAAGGATTTTAATACCCATAATCTGATTGAGGATATGGTCTTTGACAGATTTGGATGGAGGAAGAGGATTCATGTTGTTGATCCTAACAAGGTTGTATAAGGCATTTAGTTATCATTGATTGGCTGCTACTTCTTTGGCTTCCATTTACACCCTTATTCCTTTTAATTAATAACATCTTTTGGCTCTTCCTACATGAAAATGTTGAAATGGTTCGTAAAATAGTTGTGTTGGTCAATTTCAAATATATATTTTTTTAAGTCTTGGTAGACCTGAATTCCATCCGAAAACACCCAAACTTCCTTTCTTTTTCCTTCATTTTTGTTATCACTTTCTGTATGAAATATGGTTTAATCATTTTATTTATGTCTTCTGTGTAAGAAATGCTCTCTGGCTGATAAAGCTTGTGTGCATGGAACACATTGATGCCTTGGCATTCATTTTATTATGCTTTTTATCTTTATCAAGGTGTATCTTTTCCATTAGTGTTTTTAGTATTTACTTGAAATTTATTTTTGACATTCACTCTGTAGCCTTCGTACGGGCTTCACTTTGTAAGCTACACATCAATTGCTCATTCAAGGCAAGTTTGGGAATCAACTATACAAAATTTTCTGTTGTCATATTTGATCAAATGGAAGTAGTATCTGTGTTTTTTTCCTCTCTTTTCTTTTGGTTTTGAACATTCTAATTCTGTTAACAACTACATTGAAAAACTACAAAAGGGTTAAAATATCATGTCAGATTAATTGATGTGTAGGTTACTTTAAAATTAGTTGATCCATAGTGAGCTTCTCTTCTATAAATCCAAATCTTGGTTTTGTCATTTGGCAGCTTAATTAGGAAAATTTTTTTATCCAGAACAATGAATTAAATATTTATTTAATGAAAAAATCTTTATTGGGTGGTCCGTTAGTGGGTTCGGGTCTACATGGTATAGGGTAATGATGCTTTTAGGACAATTTAGGGGGATACAAGTAGTGACTTAGGGGGATACAACATGAGTCTTAGGGGGATACAAGCTTCTACTTAGGGGGATACAAGCAGTGACTTAGGGGGATAAAAATTGGGTCTTAGGGGGATACAAACAGTGACTTAGGGGGATACAACCTGGGTCTTAGGGGATACAAGCTTCTACTTAGGGGGATATAGCAGTGACTTAGGGGGATAAAAATTGGGTCTTAGGGGGATACAAACAGTGACTTAGGGGGATACAACCTGGGTCTTAGGGGATACAAGCTTCTACTTAGGGGGATATAGCAGTGACTTAGGGGGATACAACCTGGGTTTTAGGGGGATACAAGCTTCTACTTAGGGGGATACAAGCAGTGACTTAAGTGTTCCTCTTGTTTGCATGGGGTTCATTTTGACCATGCAAACAATTCTTTGTGAAAGCGTATACTCCCCTCTTCAATTACTATAAATTAGGTTTTAAAGTTATTGGTTGTAGAATGAACAATGGACCATAGTAATCCTAGTGTAAGAGTGAAAGGTATTATAAAGCATGATTTTGATGGGGGGAACTGTTTAGTACAAGATTACACCACAAAATTTGACTCTTACCTCTTTGAGTGGATTAAAATTTGATACTCTGTTGTTAATCCCATGATATTTTATCCTAAAGAGTTCTGTCTTGCGTTGAAACTTGGAACTGCCCCACTTCCTTCTTAAATCACCACGAATGGTTTTGGGGTTTTTAAATTTGTGTAATCTTCCTACGTTGTTGGTATTCCAACTCCATTGAGTCTATCATGTTCATAGATTCTTGTGATTTGTTTAGAGGATAGAAAGCATGCTTCTATCTCCCACTAACATGGAAGAAATACATGTTAAATTCTTGTAGAGTATGGCTAGTCGTGGGAGTTGCTCTACTCGATGTTGCTGTAGTCTGCGTGATGTACCCACACAACAAGGGATCTCTTTGCATCTTCAAAAGCAGTGGACCCAACACTATCATCATGGTAAACTACTACAAAGCAGGCTCCATTATCGTGAAATAATAATTCCAAGACGAAGGTCCTTGGATATTGAGCATATTAACAATGACGCAGTTGAACGTGCGTTGAAATTAATAAAAAGAGAAACTCGGCACATGCTCACCCGTTTAAGAAGGCAAAGGGCATCGGAAATGTTTAGAAATGCTGAAGACAAGGGTGAGGACATTGAAGAGTGTTCACGTAAGGTACGAGATATTTATGGAGACGCCATTTTCCAATCGGAGTCGGATATATATAATGAAAGTAGGTCTGTTTTGGAACAAGATTCCGACTACTCGGACTTTGAATCGCCTCCAACACAAGGACGTAAGGTGGTTGAAGCATCTGAACCTGAAGACGCAGATTCTGACTCATTTTGAAAGGGAGCTTAGGATTTTTTTTAGCAATCTTAGTATAAGTCTTGGTATGCAATGAACTTTGTTTATTCCTATTCTAATATTGCAAAGATTATTCTGTGGGAAATAATAACATTATGATTGTATATAATCGTCATACTAGTAAAATTCCATATTTACCAATGTTATTTTGTGTGTTGTATTGATTAGCAGATTAAGCACTTTTCGTTGTTATCATTAGTTCGGATTTTTTTGTTTGTTATCAACGCCTTACGCTTTGCTTCGTGCATTGCTCACGTAGTCATACAAGGAAATTTATTCCATCATTCTGGGTTTATTCGATGCATATGAAATTGAATACATGTGCAGATATAATTGATTGCTATGGCTGATAGTGGGGATGATGCATGCCACAGTTGGAGGGATAGAGGCGGATTGCCGTCTCATGTGTACGGGGTAAAAAGTTGCTATAATGACATATTGGTCTGAAGTTGTAATTGTTTCACACTATAATCTTTCATTGCTGCTGTTGATGCAGGGCCTGCGGGTCCAGATGCAAAGGATGGTGGCGGCTGCCATTGAGATGCACCGCTGCTGTACCTCTCTCGATGCATACATCGAGAGACGCCTCCATGCATAGGGAGGTCTGAGAGAGGAGCCTATGTCCTCTGGTGATGTAGGAGTTGGTGTGCCGCCACCCACCCATACATCTTTGGACCGTGGTGCCGCACCGACCGAGGATCCTACCACTTGCGTGGACGCAGGCGGGGATGCGCCACCAGATGTGGCTACGCCTTCTGATGGACCCCCCAGTTACGCCTCGGTCCCAAACGCAAGCAGGAAAAGACGAATAAAGCAGTTAGCAGCAAAGCTTTCGTCTCCTTTTGTAATGGAATACAAATTCCCTCCACTCGGGGATGACGAAAAGCGTCTCTGCGATTGGGTTTATCTTACCCGCGATGAAGAGTACGTACTTCATTACCACGATTTATACTTATTATTGTTATATTTAACCATTCATTGACACCATGTATGCGTATGTGCGGTCCACAGTTACAGAAACATAAGAATTCTTGTATGGTTGTCATATTTACGTTGTTCGTTCCCTGCACTAAGCTGAATGACTTCCTTTTTGTGTATAGCACGACTATTGTCGATCTTGACAGCACCCATGTTACCATGGGCGAGATTCGCTGCTTGATGGACAAACACATGATTGGGAGCTCGGTATGTGGGGAGCACTACGTTGTAACTTTTAATTACAATATGATATTTATATCCATATATGGTAAGATAACATAATTACGTGTTCTATGGAAATTGGGTCGTGGCTGCCCATGGTGTTTGCCCAATGAGGCACCAGGTAAGTCATTCTTCGAGGGTTCGCAAGCAATATTGCTCCCCCTATGCCAGTGTAAGTAAATTAGGCCCTAGCTTTGAACTTGTATATTGTTCTTGCTCCTGTGGAGTACTGATGTTATTATAATTTTTAGGAAGCAATAATAAGCGGCCAACTAAAACAAAGGGCTGCATTCCATAAATTCTTCAACGTGGATAAGACTGGCGCGTTGCTAATTCACTGTAAGTTGGTGCGTAAGTTTGCATTTTCTATGGTTGGGTGCTATCTTGTCTACTTGAAGGGTTTTTCATAACAGCATTATTAATGGACACCATTGTATTTGTTTTCATGCTATGATTGCCTTGTAGCCTATCGTCCCCGTCTGTCATAGGAACCACTAGTTCCTTGTTGTGTTCAATCACAATGAGATGAGGATCGATGTGTTGGATTCGCAATCACAATGGCGAAAGCAACAATATAAGGGTATCGTTAATAAACTGGTGCGTAATAACTATCATTGTACTTTACAAGTAGTTAGCATTAGTTAATATTGGTCCAGATAACAAAACAAGTGGACATTTACTTGTTCTATATGCATATGGAACTCTATAAGTTTGAATTTCCTTCTACGCACTTAATGAGTAGATAGTTCATGTATGTAGGCGAAATTGTTTGATAAATTTTTTAATACATATGCCCATGGAAGGATGCTTGGAATGCCCAGCTGGCCTGTCCATGATCCACAAGTGCCTAAGCAAGATAACGCGTAAGTGATTCGTTTAAGATTGTGTTTCAGCAAGCTGTTATATCTTTAACCTGACTTTTGCATTGTGTGATGTAGCATTGATTGCGGTGTGTTCCTTCTTAAATTTATGGAGTTTTGGGATGGCCATGCATTGGTCTCACAATTTGCGCAGGCAAGTATATAAATAAATATATGCATTAGGTTCGTGCTCTAGAATTATTTTGCTATAATGATAAGGTGTAATGCAACAGGCGAATATCCGGCAATTTCAGAGGAAGTTGTTGGCGGATCTTCTGCTAGATCCAGAAAACAAGTTGAGGGAGCAGATGGTGGCCCACTCGCAGGCTTCACATGAATAAGGTACGACTCAGTTTCGCCTATTGAGGCACATGTAGAAAGCTCTACACATATTAGTGTTAAAGCATAACTCACTTAAGTTCCTAATTTCAACAATGTAGGTAACTAGCACAGTGAGCATGCTCATATCATAATATTGTTTTTTGTGGATGGTTTACATTGAACGCAACTGAGCATGCTCAGATTAAGTTACATATGGAAGTTGCATTAATTACAACTTGTATCTATTTCCTTGAAAATCAGTGACTTCCGATATTAGCATATTTTATTTTTACTTTATTGATGTTGACCAAGGGATTAGAATATCTCCATGAGCACTGTGATTCCCCTGTGATCCATAGAGATCTAAAATCATTAAACATTCTTCAGGATTCCAACTTCAATGCAAAGGTCAAATCCTCTACCTTTACTTGAATTTTTCATATTGATTTTCAGAGCTTACATAATATATTCATTTGTCATCCTTTTTGAAATTCACTAAAATGTTTTTGTTTTTCAATTTTTTTCCCTCATTCAGCTTTCTGATTTTGGTCTTGCTGTAACTTTTGGGGCTCAAAACAAGAACATCAAACTTTCAGCCACTCTGGGTTACGTTGCCCCTGAGTATCTTTTAGATGGTATGCCTCATTTTGCTAAATTGCTGGGTGTATTGAATGTGTCTTCCATAGGAACTATTAGTATCATCCTGTTGTTTCCTCCCTTTTAATGACTTACCTTCTTTCCTTCATAAAGGACACTGAACCGTATTATGTGATACAGTAAAGCTGATATATGCTATGTCAAATACAGCTGTAGAATTAAATCAGAAGAATTGCTAAACAACTTGTATCTAATTATGACGGCGTAAGTTGCGTTAATTACAACTACATGCCTAGCTTCTGAGTCTCCTTTAAAGTAGCTTTACAAGGAAATAGATGTGATGTTGTTCTGTCCCCTAGAAGAAACTTCTTTCAATCGAAGCACTGGAAATTTTTTTTTTCCTTCATGCATATCCTTTTTTCATTAGTGTTGAGAGCTCTCATAAAAACACTGAATTTTCTCTGAAATTGTTTGCCATATTCTTTTTCTCTATAGTTTTTAAGTGTTCCCTTGTTAGTTTGATTACCTCAGTCCCAGATGATCAGGATTAACCAATCAGATGAGGCAATCGTGGCTGGTCAAACTCCCGAAAAATCTGCTTGCTGTGGTTCTTAAGATGACCGAGAGATGTTGCTGGCGAGAGGCCACCGCATGGAATTGACGCTTGTAATTTGAAATGCTAAACTTTGACGAGAAAGTACAGTGGGTGCTTTTATTTTTTACCCATACGGTGATTACATTCAGTGTGTTGGTCCCTTGAAAAAAAAATGTTAATTAAATTGCAGTCCTTTTGCCTCTTTCTATTTTCTGCTTCATGAGAATCTTGTGGGGAGAGATTACTGTGGTTCTATTTATACCTTAACCAACCAAGCAAAATTATCTTAAGTGACTGCTTGTATACCCGTAAGTAGAAGCTTGTATCCCCCTAAGACCCTTGTTGTATCCCCCTACGTCACTGCTTGTATCCACCCAAGTCACTGCTTGTATCCTCCAAAGATTGTGCATGTATCCGCCGAAGTCGCTACTTGTATCCCCCTAAGACCCTGGTTGTATCCCCCGAAGTCACTGCTTGTATCCCCCTAAGTAGAAGCTTGTATCCCTTAAGTAGAGGCCCACTTCCCCCTAAGGTTATGTTGGAGTAACTGGTGGGATACTACGAGAATCTTAGGGGATACAACCGAGGTCTTAGAGGGATACAAGCTTCTTCCCAGGGGGTTTGGTACTTGAAGTTGATAATTCGGATGATTGACTATTGGCCTTTTGAGGCAGAAGTAGAAAGCTGTACACATCCAAGGTGGTTGAGCATAAGTCACTTAAATTCCTAATTTCAACAATTGTGTGTGGCACAATAACAGTTTACAACTTGGTAATTACATGCATATTTTCATTTTCATACATACATTGTTAAGATTGAAGTCAACTAATCAATATGCTTATCCTTTAGGTTCATGTTGTCCAGGTCATGTTGCAGTTCTCGATAGATGTCTGCCATCCTCCTTGCATGGTCACGCTCTTCTTGGAGCAATCTATGTTGAAAGTCACATATAACGCTTCTGTGTTGACTGCGTGTGGTATTCCTCGCAGGAGATTCCCCCGATCCCTCGCCAGTTTCGTCCTCCAACCAAGAAAAAAAGTTGCAACCATGTTCCTCCTACAATAAACAGTAATATAATATAAATGAAATCCAATTATCACCTGTTAAAAAAACATCGTATTACAGATGTCAAAGGTTCTTGGGCATACCTTGAGCGGGCAACAATAAAAACGCAGACCTGCATTCTTTTCGGTTTTAGCAGCCATGACTCGACATAGACCATTTCCACACTCACAAATGCGGAGCTCGTCGCACCATATGAAAACGCCGCAACCATTATCGCCATCACCCTAATGGATGAAAAGATTGTAGGAAAGTAAAAATTTTATATTCCATAAAATATACATCATGTGAAACTTACTGGACATGTCGCAAAATAGCATCCTGGATTACGCGATTTATGTGATTGTTTTCGCTTCAGCATCCCTTTCTCACGTGGGCACAATGTCTGTTGGACATCCCGAACCTTAACGCGGTTAGATTCCATGCTTCCAGAACCTGAAAAAGCATGGCGTATGACTATTTATAAAGAATTCAATGTCATTGTGCTGCTTCCATGCAAGCAAAATGGATGTTCTGCCAACGTGCTTAATGGCGCGTACAATGAAGCTTGGCCAACATGGTTCACGTTGGCACCAGAACATCCGTCACGTGCTTCACTATATATAAGCTAGGGGTGCGACTGGGTTCAGTTCAGTCCAGGTTGATGTCAACTCAAGACCAAACCAAAACTGCATGTATTCAACCCAAAATCGAGCCGAACCAAATCATAAACCAAAAACCTCAAGGTAGGTACCGAGGTTAAATAAAATACGTAAAATAATCGAAACCCAAACCAAACTGAACCGAATCACATGAGGTTGGTTCGGTTTAGGGGATACAACCAGGGTCTTAGGGGGATAGGAGCAGTGACTTAGGGAATACAAGCTTCTACTTATGGGGATACAAGCAGTGACTTCGGGGGATACAACCAGGGTCTTAGGGGGATACAACTAGTGACTTAGGGGGATACAAGCTTCTACTTAGGGGATACAAGCAATGACTTAGGAGGATACAACCAGGGTCTTAGGGGGATACAAGCAGTGACTTCGGTGGATACATGCACAATCTTTGGGGGACTTGAAAAAGCGGTCGTATGATTATTTAGTGAGAGATACTTGTTTCATTGTGCTTCTTTCACGTTGGCAAGAATAAATGTATTGCCAACGTGCTTTGTAGCGCGTACGGTGAAGATCGGCCATGTGCTTCATGCCGCATACAAAAAACGGTCAACGTGTTTCGCGTTGGCACCACAACACCTGGCACGTGCTTCACTATATATAAGCATCTCGATGCATCCTAATATCGTATTCACTCGGTAGGTTCAAGGCGGCATTCCACCATGTACAAGCTACGCCTTAGTAATTATGATCCATATGATAACCACAACTACGGCATAATTTGGGCATACGACATCGATTACGAGCGAACAAAACGAGATGCACGCTTATTCTTTGAGACATTGAAGCGTGAGTGGAAGTTCGACAATAATCTAAACGAGTGGTATGTGGAAGACTTGCGTAAACTTGGTGCACCAATCCCCAAGAGACGTGCAAAAGACATGCCCCGCACAAACGCTCAGGAATATGAAGCTGCCATGAACCACATACGACGCGAGATGTGTAGGATGTATATGCGGAAGGCTCGCTACTACAATCTCAAAATTCATCGAGAAGCAGCGGAGGACCAGGGGCAAGGTCCGCTATTTAACGAAGTAGTTTAGTCCATCTTAGCCGATCCAACGTATCTGTCTGGGTCCGACATGTCGGACGAAGAGTGAAGTATCGCGTTCCTAACCCTATATGACTTAGCTTGTAGGCTGTATCACCTTATAATTTTATCCCTGCAAGAGTATGCTTATATTCGATGTTGATTTGGCTTGTATCCCATATTTAATTTTTGGGATGTTTTGTACCAAGCCTGCTCGTAATGATTTTATGGTCGACTTCTGTAGCAAGCATCGTTCTAACGTAATATTGTTCTTCTAAATTTCTAATTAATGCCATAGGAAGTCATATCAACAGAATTCATGTCAGACACAAATCATGAGTTTCACAATTCCATGAAGTTTCAGTGATCAATATTGTGAAACCGGCAAACAGGTTGGATGATAAAGAGAAGCTGCAATGGTAAACATAAAATTTATAGGAGGAAAAATGTTGACAACATATACAAATTTTCGACTGAACTGAATAAAGCTTCAAACTAGTCAGAAAATTAAAATTGATGTCCTATATCAAGGAATAGAAATTATTTTTGACCAGCAATAAGAAGATGGTATTTGGAACTTCTTATGGTTTCTTGACGGGAAACCATTCAGTTACATTGATAGACTTCCAAAATGAATCAACTGATCCAAGTAGAAAAAAAGAAAGACCACAATACGAAATAGTATCTTCAATTCTTGGCTTGCAAGTTTAGCATGCCACTCACTCCACCACAAAGCTAATTGATTCAAAGTGATTTCATATTTTCTCCCGTAAGACCATCGTTCTAAACTAATATTGTTCTTCTAATTAATGCCATAGGCTACAAACAAAAATCGAAAGCAACTGCCATTGAAGTTTCTATATTTAAATCACCTCACAGCCTTACAAATTAACCACCACCTCCCACTGCACCCACCCTCACTACAAGCGGCTGAAATAGCGGTTGCTGAAGATCTGCATCTACTCGTCCATATTTTGCTGTGTCTGTGCCACAGAATGGAACATGCTCCTAAGCTCATTGTGGTTTCTTTCTTGGTTCTGAACAATTCTATTCACCTCTCTCCCCACGTAATCCAAGTCTTGCGAGCTACTTTCTTTAATCTCATGGACCACTTTAATTAATGCCTCTTGCCTTGAGTACATAGCCTGAAAAGATGCTTGTTGTTCCTCTTTCCCGACATGGAACTCTCTAGCTAATGCCTCGTCCCTTTCCTGCATAGCCTGTAAGGATGCTTGCTAGGATTCTTGCATGGCATCCAAGCGTTCCATGATGGAGGACATATCAAATGAACATGACTAGGCAGAGGGAGATGGATTACCACTTGATGCACCTAAAACCTGGGCCTCACTACGTTTAATGGTGTTGGGGTCCAAGGCGGCACGAAGATGAAAAGGACGATCAGATGTGGAGGGACACACTCCCTTTGCAAGAAGAATCTTAGTAATGAGGACACCAAATGGAAGTCTGAGAGGTTGGGATTTGGAGTTCCGAATGCCTACAGTGGTTTTGAAAATTGTGGATGCCGCGCATACGGTTTTGTGGTTCCATAAAGCATGAAGTAACCGAGCTCTTGACCCGGTCAATTCAGAGTAGTGGTCGGTCGGTGCGAGGTTGGAACACACAAATAAATTAAGTACTCTCAGATGCCCACCAAGATGGCTGTGAGGCAATGCTTCACCCTTAGGGAGACCATTGTACATACTGATCAACTCACGATGAATAACAGGCAGCAGAGGGTAAGACGGAAGATTGTGGTAGTCGAATTCGGGGTTCTGTACAAGTTGTAGACCCAGATGCTCACAGATGAGCTCTATAGAGAAATCAAAACCCTTTCCCCTCACCCAAGCAGATATTTTTCCCTCATTGCTGAGATGAATATCGTGAAGGTTGGAGTAAAACTCTCTGATGAGTTCTACATACGCAACCCCGTCGATATTGGCAAAATTTTTCCACCATTGGTACGAAAAAATGGTGTAAATGGGCGTGTCCTGAAATAACTCAAGACTGACTTGTCTCTCAGTTAGAATATTTCTCCGACCAAAGTACGAACCGTAATCGCTCGCTCTAGTGCCGATGAAGCGACTCGAGGAGGGTGAAGTGCTTGAGGGTCTAGCTTGAGAAGAAGAAAATGATCTTTGCTTCTCCTTTGTAGCCATGTAAGTAGGGGTTTTTAAGCTTATACATGGTCATTGGTTTAGGGATTTCTAACCTTCTAAGAATGTGGTAAATAGGGATAATAGAAGAAAAAAAAATTAAAAACAAGACGCACAAATGAATTTAGCTCAAACACAGGTGTGAGAAAGCATCAACAATGGAGGAAAAGGAAACATTTAAACTGAGCACTCACCTGTGTCGGCTTAATGAAAATGAGAAAACCCTCATATCCCCCAACTCCAAAGGGGATGGAAGCACTCAAAGTGCTAGGCGCAGGCGGGAGAATAGTTTCTGGTTTGAATATTGAATGGCGCGCAGGCTTCAAGCGAGGTTCACACAGGATGCAAGGTCGCCCCTATTTATGAAGTAGGCATCCGCAGGCCTATTTATGATGCAAGGTCTCCCCTATTTATGAATGGCGCGCAGGCTTCAAGCGAGGCACTGGCATGTGGGTTTGCATTTGGGCATAAGAGTGAACCCAACGCAAATAACACAAAAGCTCTTCTGAATTCAGTGCCCGATCCCAAGGTAGTTATAAGCTGCATTATATTGCTCAAAGATATACCATGCCTGCCGACCTCGAACATACTCCGGACCTCTTCTATCCTAGCATCTGGTTCACCCGAGATGACAAAGGATCCAGTATGTCTCAAGCCCAAAATGAGATTCACATCGTACTCACCAATGGGTATACTATACCCCCCAACCTTAAGCCAATGAGAATCTACATCGACATTCTGAACCAGCCCGCACAATCCCCTCTGTATGATCATGCACTACAAACCCAATAGGGATCCAAACCCTATATCGACAACCGCCTATCTTTAGTCTTCAGTGAGCTGTTTGCATAACTCAACGAACCGCCATGACGAGCAGCGGATGGTAATCAAGGGCTGCAAGTACACGCAATAAACACATTACAGAATGCTAAAAACTAACACTCAAAAGTACACTTTCACCTTCTAAGCCCTATAAGACTGTGTGCTTACCTTGACATGTGTACTCTTCTTCGATTCGGGCCGTTGTGCATGGAATTGCTCTACACTACGAGCAGCTTTCTCCATGTACAGCTGCCTCACTTCAGCAGCCATTCCTAACCACTGCTCCTTTACTTCCTTATCCACCTACAGAAGAACACATTTACACAAAAACAGGCAACGGAGCACAATATGAATGGATGAAAGCAAACTTCAATCACAAGACACTCAAAAGCGAACTTTGCAACACATGGAATATACAAATTTATTTCATGGGTGTGTGCACCTAAATCTGCCTAGATCGCACAGCGGGGCGCACGTGGGATTCGTGCGTACCTCGGGACTTTCAGAGTCGCCACTGCCTGAGAGGTGCAGGCAGACACGAGTTGCCTATCAGGGTCTAAGTCTGATCTCGAAGTGTGTATGCTCAACGCATGAACAGCTATATGCACAAATAAAGTGAAAGTTAGATGCTATAACAAATACATATCAAAAACACCCACAAGTGTGTGCATAGTCCTAGAAGGGTTGGTGCCTTTCAAAGCACGACTCCTAAACATACTTGTGTAAGGAAGCACTCCTAAGTCCTAATCAGCCTTTTTCTTTCATCTGCTCTTTTATCTGCCCTTGGTGTTGGACCAAAGTAAAGATATTTACAACATGCTATCGAGGACGAAATTTACAAAAATAACTCTGTAAAACAAATCACCTTTAGGGTTGTTGGGAACACAAAAGGAGGGTACAAACTTGCATCTTGGCAGGTGGGCGGAAATCCTAAATCTAGGGTTTTTCTACCCTTGGTCTGTTCTGTCTAATATGGCCGGCTTTCATATGTACAAAGGCCAACTAAGACTTAGGGTGCTTCCCAATGGACTCAATGGGTCAAGGCCCACGGCTCTCGGGACTCAAATGCATAGATCAGGGGTTTACCCCTGATCAAGATTGGGTTGGCTTCCTAAATTAGGGCTAAGGTAGCCCACAGTCTAGGTCTCACTCAGTTTAATGCAAAGAAAGCGGGGGTTGCTGCCCCTTATGGACTCTTGGATTTTAGATTGATTTTACTTTTCTTTGTTCTGCCATTTTTAATCATACTCAGATTCACATTCATTCACATTCACAGCATCAGGGTTTTTCAGAAGCAATAGGTAGGGAAGGATACCCAGCCCGAGGCATCTGCCTGCAAGGGTTTGAGCCAAGTACTAGACCCCTCGCGTACCACAGCAAGAAACCAGTGGCGCTTAAGGAATCCAGAAACCTGGGGAGATGGGTTTACTCTGCTTTCCCTGGCAAGCCACGGGAGCATAGGGCTAATACCATCCCAAAAGTAAGTTTTTCGTTTGAAGAAGGGTGGCTGCTAGAGAGATCTAAGTTTTGGTTAAGAAGAGAACATTCACAGAGAAACATTCAGTTCGGATCATCCATGTAGACTCCCTCGTGCATGTCACCCCATGCAGTTAAAAGTTCATTCACGGTATAGTGAAGTGTTCGTGTGTGCAGTAAGTCAGAGTGCTGTGTCTATTCAGGTGATTTTCGGATAAGGGCCGATAAAGGGTTCCTTGATGTCACTTTTATAGTGAAATTACAGAACAATATGCAATACGACGTCTATGTGGATCCCCAGGTAAGTGGGCGGGTCACATTAGTCCCTGTTAAAAACCACTTACCTTAGGCGATTATCATGTCCGTTTGACAGGATCCTCCAATATCACGTAATTGCATAAGTTTCGTACCTCACTAAGGTCGGACAAGAAGTACTTCCTAAATTAGCCAATATACTCCTAGTTGACTCATTTGATAATCAGGGTCCAGCTGGCTTGAGTCCCCAGCAAAGTCGCCAAGCTGTGCGCACCTAAATCTGCCTAGATAGCACAGCGGGGCGCACGTGGGATTCGTGCGTGCCTCGGGACTTTCAGAGTCGCCACTGCCTGAGAGGTGTAGGCAGACACGGGTTGCCTATCCGGGTCTAAGTCTGGTCTATGGCTTATTAGAGATATAGCTAAGTCCTCAGTACCGTCCGGGGAAGTCCGAAGACACCCCGGCCCGCCCCATCGGTATGACGGGTCCCTCGGGTCTCCCTAGTTTGAGTCAACCATACTCACCCTGTCCTAATCTAGCATGTATCAGATTAGTCTGGTAAGGACTTTTGCAGGTGTAAGTCCATTTTTGTTTTGATTTTTATCTTATTAACCTTTTATTAAGTGGGTCGGGTATGGGCCCTGTTGGAAGGCCCATGGGTAGCCAAGATGGGCTTTAAGTCAAGCCCACGGCCCATTAGGGTTATTGGGTAACCCTTATTGGATTTGGCTATTTTGATTTAGGGTTAATTAAACATGCATTTAATCAAAGTGGGTTAAATATTTTAAGGCCCATTGGGCTTGGACTTGGCCCATGAGTAATTATCCAAATGGCCTATGACCCATTTATGAGAAACGGGCTTTGGTGTGGGCCAGGCTGATAATGGGCCCCGTTGGAAGGCCCACTGAAGCTTTGATGGATCCAGATGGACCCAAGTCTAAAATGGGCTTGGAATGATCCAAAAGCCCAATGGGTTCAAGTTAAATTAATGTCGAGTTGGGTAAAGTAGGTTTGGATCAAACAAAATGGGTTTTAGGTGATTTACAGGGCCCAACTGCACTGAACCACTCTAAGTTTGCAATTCGACCTAGACCTCGAAAAATGGCCACATCTCTGGCGTGGTTCTGCTCGCTGGCTCCCCAGGTATCCGCCGGCTTCTTCAAGCTCCAGAGCCCTTTCTTCTCTTTTTTTTTTGAATGGTACATTCACTCATTTTGGCTTACATAGTCTCCCTTTTATGGGGTATTTCTCACAATAAAGAAGAAGAGAAACATGGGTTCTTCCCTTATTTCTTGGGATTAATCTTGAGAGCTTATGGTAGGGACTCTAGAAGTCCCTACCTTGGTACTTCAAAACCACGTATGCTTTTTTCATATGAAGGTTTGATCATGGCCTAAAAGGCCTATGCTATAGACTCATCAGATCATCCATTCAAGTGTACATCACACAATTGAAGCATCCACTTATGAGACACCTAAACATAACTAAACAATAACTAAGGCATACACAAGTCACAACAAATACACAAAAGAAAGAACCTAAGAAAAGAACCTTATCCTAATAAGAGCAAACTCTAAAGCCCAATCATGCCATGGATGATAAATGTAATAGTGAATATACTTTGATTATACTTATATATGTGCTAAGCGTGGATGTGGGTGGTGTACTTCCTAAAGAACTAAAATAGTGAATGGGATAGGAAAAAGAAAGCATGTGTGTGTAAGATGTTCTCATTGTGTATGCATGACCCTAAAAAAAATAACAAATATACTAAGAATCAAGTAAGTGAAGGGAATGAGGGGGGATAATCAAGGATACATCGGATACCAAAAAAAAAAACTAGAGGACAAACCCCTCTCTCAAATAAAAATAATTAGTCAATGAAATAAGAATGATAACTATATTTATTTAAACACCCTTTTCTTGTTTCACAAGGTTGCACTCCTCCCAACTTTGAATAAAGCATCCCCCTCACCATGGGGATTCCATTTTCATGCAAAAGAGGGTAGAGTGATGAGAAGAAAACGAAAAGAAAGAAAGAAAGAAACGAACAAATTCATGACACCCAAAAGAGAAAAATGTTTAGAAAAATTTCATTTTTAATATGTATTGATCAAAACATAACAACTATTCTCACATTTGTCTTACCTTCTCTTTTGGAACTATGATGATCCCCAAATAGATGTTGATGGCAGCTTGAAGAGCTCTTTGGACTCCCACAATGGACTATCTTTTGTATTCTTGAGAGTAGAAGAGAAAAAAGGGGATAAAGAGAATCGTTTCAAGGGATAAGATAGGGATTAAAGAGGACTTTAGAATGAAGATGACAAATTGAGAGATTGCCGGTTTTGGGTGGAGATGGTAGGGACGAAGGAGAGGAAAAACATGGAAGAAAAGTTGGTCCACAAATGAAATGGCCGACTCATTTTATAATGAATAATGAAATGTGACTAATATGTAAATATTTGTTATATTCTAACTTAAACCCAAAAGATTTTGGTTTCATGCCTTTTTTTTAAAGAAGGTAATGATGAGTCTCATTCTCATCCACAACAGTAATATCCAGCTCATGGGGACACATCATCCCCATGTGCGAAATTTATTTTTGGTTTTAATTTTTATTTATTTAATTTGCTTGATATTTATGTGTTTAATATTATTTTAATTGGTTTTTTTTTGTTTTGAGCACATGTCGTGCTTTGATTTTTTTTATATTCTTTTTCCTTTATTTTAAACCTCTTAATTAGGTGTTGTATGAAAATATTATTATTTTAATTGAAGATTCTTTTCGTTTTACTGTTTTTGCCACATGTGCAGATTTTCCGAAACTTTGACTGCTCATATCTCTTTTATCTGATATGCGATTCCAGCAAACTTAATGGTGTTAGAATCAGTATAAGATGCTCTACCCATTGAGCCAGAGTTTAGTAGCAAATTCAGATTTTTAGCAGAAATGCAAAATTGCTCCATCGGAGGTAGTTTTGCTCATATCTTCTTATCTGGGACTCCGATTCCGGCAAACTCAATTGCGTCGGGATCGTGTTCAGATGCTGTTTCTGCTGGTATAGAATTGAGCAGCTAATTCGGAGTTTAGTAGAAAGCCAACTTCTGCTATTTCCAGGTTTGACCGGCCCATAACTTTCTCATCTGGACTCCGATTATAGCAAATTCAATTGCGTTAGGATCGTGTCGGAAATCTTTATCCGCCAGTATAAAATTGAACTATTGATTCAACTTTTAACAAAAAGTCAAAACTGCCCTCCAGGAACCGATTTGCTCATAATTTCTTATCCAAGTGATTCCAGCAAACTTGGTTGCATTGGAATTGTGTCGAAGTGCTCTCTCTGTTGGGGCCAGATCAAACAACTGATCTGGGTTTTAGCAGAAAGTTGATTTCTGCTATTCCCAGTTTTGACCAGCTCATAACTTCTTCATCTGGACTCCGATTTGGACAATCTTGGTGCCCTTGGAACCGTATCGGAATCCTCTATCCAATGGTATGAATTTTGGCGGTCAATTCATGCCAGATCAAAAAGTCAACTTTTTGACCCTTCTGGGTTTGACTTTTTCAATTAGGGTTCTCATTTTCGGCATTTTCAGTGCGCAAAAATGAGGTGCTGACAATGGGTTAATCATGCATCTCAGTTGCATTCGTATTTTACCTGACGCATGTGGGGTCTTCGATTACCCCCTTTGCATCTGCCTATATACTCACTCCTGTGAGGTTGACAACAAAATACAACAACAAATAACACGTCAGAAAAGATTGTGTTTTCTCATACACAATACATTATTTGCAATTACCAACTATAGCTTTAAAGCACTTACAGGAAGCAAACCCAAGGAGTCAATGGCCGCTTCCGTACCCTGGATGAAGTGGAGGCTTCATGGATTACGACTGCAGCTACTTTCCTTCTTCTCCATGCCATAACTTGTTCCTGCACAATGAAAAACATGTCAAGGGAGAAATGATATATCACTAGTGTCAGGTTACCGAATTGCATAAATGCAATAGCAACAAACACAACATTAATTTTATCCATGGACATGTTCAAATGATTGGTATCGTAAAGAATATTTATTCTCAACATAAATAAAAGTCCTGAAGGTTGTAATGCCTTCACTGTTAAAAAGTAGCCAACAAACAAACATTATTTATTATCCATGCAAATAATTGTTCAAATGATCGTCTCGTGAAGAATGACTGTTTTAATCCAACACGAAACATAGAAAGTGTTCTTAATTGTCCGCAATCGAGCACTTCAACTTCGTCTTCCACCTATTTTCGTGGTTGTGCACCTGCATATAATTCATGATTGTCAGAAATTAAATTATACATTATAAATTTCCAGTGTTATGAACACAAATAATATTGAATGACCTTTCGTACAAGCGTGCGACGCAGCAGCACATGCTCGTTAGATTGCAGCTCTACAGGTAGACCAGTTTTGTCTTGCCCTTGGCAACGAGAACAATGTATTGGCCGCTTGTCTTGGAATTGAGACTTAATCTGCTTCTACCTTGGAGGGCCAGGGCATCTAGAGGTCTTAGGTGGCATTGTAATTTGTGGCGTATCACTAGAATCAGCAACGGACTGAATAGTAACGCATTCTATGTCAAGCATGTCATGAGATGGTACGGGATGCATCAACTCGGCATATATCTACTCTTGCTTGTTGGTGTGGTAGCATTCTTTTACATAGTTGTAGATACTAAGGTTCTTCGTTTTCAAGACAGCACATGTATGTGCACACGGTATGCCAATCATCTGCCACCGTTTGCAGGTACACTCGTACTTATGTAGATCAACATAAAAATCATCATCACCAGTTCTAACTTCATATTCGGAATTTGAACATCGCAATACACCATAACCAAGAGCCCAAGGGAAATTCGCTTGGATTTTCTCTTCAATGTGAGCACAAACAGGTGTCTTCCACCTGTAAATCTCGTCCTTCTTCCGTATTAACATCTCTATCAATTTAACCCGATGTGCATATATAAAACGTAATAAGTGCAATTTACGTTCCTCCACCATCCATGCATTGAAAGACTCTGCTAAGTTCGAATTCAACTTGTCCCAACGCCTCTTAGGGAACGGAGCATTTGCCCAATGCTCAGGACCATTGGCCTTCACCCACTCATACATCTCTATGGAAAATAATTTCAACTTATCCATTGCATTCTCAAAATCCGCTGGCCAGCGTGCATAGGCAACTGAATCCAATATCCCCAAAGCTTCTTTCTTCTTTCTGCCCAGATGAAATGAATTGATGAATTTGCTGAAATTTTCCTTCAGGTGTCGGCAACAATGAGAATGGTTTTGAACCCCAAAGGTATTACTCACAGCATTAATGATTGCTGGATTCCTATCACTTATAATCACAACTTCATGTTTGCGACCGATAGCAGTATGAAGTCAATCAAGAAACCATAACCAATCTTCATTATTTTCAGACGAAACAATTGCGAATGAGATTGGAAACATGCCATCATTGGCATCAAGTGCAGTGGTGGACAAAAGAGTTCCTTGGTATGGCCCACTAAGGTGTGACCCATCAATGAATAGCAAGGGACGGCATCCAACTAAAAATCCTCTCAATGAACATCCGTATGCAATGAATAACTGTTTGAATTTCCCATCTTCTGTGGCAGTCCAATAGGCCAACGTCCCTGGGTTTGTCTGCATCAACCGCTGGCACATCCAAGGTATAAGCTTGTATGAATCTTCTGCATTGCCATCTATCTTCTTCTTCGCCTTCTCCTTACTCCTCCAACTTTGATGGTAAGTTAACCTCATTGCATGATCATTATGGAAATCTTTGCAAATTTGGCACGGGGCGTAATTTGGGGAGTCCCTAATTCTCTTCCCAATCACACCCGCCAACCACTTGGATCTCACCTTAGGCTTAATTGCTACATCGTCCTGTGCCGAGTGTTTGTGTGTATCGACAAACGTCATCACCATCATCATGTCTGTCTCTTTTACGCGACTCGTGTTCAATTTCCATGTGCAGTCCCTAACGGAACATCTAACAGCCATATACCCAGGAGTGTTTTTCTTGAATACATATCTAAATCTCTGAGCAAAGGCATGCTTATAGATTGATTGCCTCAACGCATCAGGACTTGCAAATGTCTGGCCCTCACCAACGATTTCTGATCGCCATAAACTTGACACAAGTGGAGCCATACTGTGTGTGGTGCAATCAACAGTAGACCCCCTCTGCAACGTCACTTGGGTCAACTTGAGGTGGAAATTGTTGACTTCCCGTGGAGGTCCTCCTAAAAATTAAGAATTTCTATTATGCTAAATTCACAAAAACCGCTAATTTGAAATATTGTAGTGTAACATGAATCACTTTGTAACAAATGGATCATCCACTGATGGGCCTTCCCCGGTTAGTAGATATACGTTGGTAGCCCGCTCATTGCCAGCTATCAATTTTGATAGCCCTACTTGGTTTGTTAGCGCTAGAAGTTTGCTCTTGTCAAACATAAGAGAGAACTTCAAAGTAACTCCCGCCGGGGATAAATTGAATAATGCACATCCATCGTTCACGAAGTCCTCATATTTTGTACTCTCATTGATCATTAAGGCATCCATGCCACCCCCTCTGTATGACAAGGAACTGGTCTCCTCATTTATAACAATTTCCCCTCCGAAATGGAAATAACACCACACTTGCTTCCCCGCCATATCTGTTACAAATTCGTTAGGACATTCCACATTATACCAAACCCCTGACCATCTACAAAGTTTTAACTTCGGCTACGCAGTGAACAACATAATGCCAACTTTCATAATCAAGTCAATCTACACAATTATAACTTGCCCGGTGAATAATGTAATCGCAACTTTCATAATGAAGTCAATCTAGCCACGCCACGCCATACTCCCCGTCAGACAATAAACTTATACCACATTATGATACGGTGCCCCATAAATTGAATAAGCCAGGAGTGGACAACTACATTTTCAGAAAACTAACACACCTGGACAACGAGGTTCATATCACGACAACGGTTCAACAGTAAAGTAAAAAACTTAGCATAAAAATGGAATCAAATATAAAAACACTAACAACATTTTTTAAACAAAATGACAGCATTCCATTAAAAATGAATAAGACAAGGATCATACAGCATATAGCAGTACACGAGATAGTGAACAATCACACAGAGCCCTAATAAGACCATAAGAGGACTCCAAAGGATAAAAAAAAAGTCTCAAAATATAGGCAGCTGTAACATCGTCTCATCTGATTACATAATACTAAGAGCCTTCCAATGATAAGCTATATCTAATGCAAACCATTACCTTAGGATAATGCATGTATCCCCATAAGCTTGTGCATGTATCCACTGAAGTACCAGCTTGTATCTCTTTAAGACATGTTGATTTCGCATCTAAGATTATGTTGGTATCCCCTGAAGATTGTGCATGTATCCCCCTAAGTTTTCGCTTGTATCCCTTTAAGACCCTGCTTGTATCCCCTAAGCAACAGCTTCTATTCCTTTAAGACCCTAGTTGTATCCCTTTAGGATTACGTTGGTATCCCCTAATGATTGTACATGTATCCCTTTAAGTCACTGCGTGTATCCCCGAAAGTAGCAGCTTCTATCCCCAAACCATTACCACACTTTCTTATACTAATCCAAGACAAACCATCAGGAAAGTATAAGGCTAAGGACCATCTCCTCCCAAATAATACTTGCTTTAAATATATTCCCCCTATGAAAGCCCCCTACCAATCCCAATCTTGGCTAGACAATCACCAAGACTTTTGTTTATCTATGCCCATGTTACAAAAGGAGTTTAATACGTGTCAACTAGTATTATAAGCTGCCACATTAAAAAAGAAAAACTCGAATTTTCTATTCAAGAAGCTCATCAATTTGAAATAAAAGCTCCTTTCTTGCTTGAACTCTGCCATATGTATTGGTTGGTTGCTCACAAAAACTCTGGACTATCTGAGATTGTACATGTGTATATGTTGGGTTTGTCTTTGTCACTCTACACTGTCGGGATCGTAGTCTATGAGACAGAATCATTAAATTTCATTCTGAAGTTATGATGGGTTTGAAGCAAAACCTCCTTACCTATTGAAGTTCCTTTTCAATATTTTCATAATCTGTTGATAAATATTCCAAACCACCTCAGGTTCTTCCTGGTATATGTATGGTTTGTCTTTGTCTCTTCCTTTTTGTTGAGATCCTAGAAGATTTATTACTCAGTTGGATGTATAGCATATGAAACAATCAGAGATGTTCCTATGTTCCTAGTATATGTAAGGATTACTATGGTCCAATGTTCATTCTACACCCAATAACTTCAAAACCTAATTTATAGTAATTGTCTAGTGCAATATACGCTTTCACAAACAATTGTTTTCTGTCTTTTCTAACACTCCATAATTACTCTAGTAATTTTTAATAGTAATTAAGGGAGTGTGCATTCTAACACTCCCTTAATTATAGGGGAAATACATTTCCAGCCTTAATTATAGAATTCCAAACAAAGGTATCAAGTTTTGGTCTAAACTGCAATATGATTCGTTTCAGCACATACAATCAAAAACCTAAATACCCTGTTAGTTGATGCCACATCAATGTGTCTCCATTGTACTGGCAGATGTGAACCACTGCAGAGGAAAACCCCAGAAAAAAGTAGACATTTTTTACCCTTTCTCTTGAATTATCCAAAGTTCCAATCCGGGTGATGATTAATGCCTCAAACTAGAATTTTTACACTTTTTCAAGGAATCCTAAACCTAAAACTAACAAACAAGCTTCAAACCTAAAACCGAGTTTCCATCATTTGATCCCATGAAATAAAAGAAGAACAATTGTACAGGAAAACCCCAGAAAAAGTAGAAATTAGGACTCAGATAAAGCATAAGAAGAAAGATACGTTAGGAATTCTGTGAAGCCTAAAAAATAGAACATCAAAATGATTCAAAGAAAAAGAATACAACGAAGATAAACAAGACTAGATGACGGGCAAACAATCAGAAAAAAATAACAAGTGATTATCATGTGAAAACATTAAATAAAAAGAAGCCCTAGAAAATAGATGGGAAAATTATCCCAATTTGTAAACAGAGTGACGGCAGGGGAAAACCGTTTTTGAAGTTCAAAGAGGAAGGGATTAAATACATAATGGCTAAAATGGCCCGCTCTGTGTGACCTTCACTCTATTGGTAGAGGAAAACAACAATGGCCGAGGACGCTTACCGGCAAAAGGGGCGGTCAGTGGTCGGCGGCGTCAACTTCAGATGGGGGGTCGCGCGAAGAGTTTGTGAAGGTGCTTAGGGTAACCTCGTCAAGCACGGCTACGAACGAAGAGGATCTTTTGCGATCGAGGTCGCCGGAGAGGGTGACCAGAATGGTGGGGAAGATTGGAAACGGGGGTTTGAGCTTTCCTTTCTCTCTCTTGCCGCAAAGACACGAACCCGTTCGAATTGAGAGAGAGGGAGAAAGGCGACCGCGTGTTTGGCTTGCTGACGTGGGGGGCCAAAATGGGGAGAAAAAATAGCCCGATGACCTGGCCCCCCATTCCGCAAATTGTTCCGAAAAGTTGCCTTTTTAACGCAATAAGAATTTTCATTGCCTGTTTTTGGCATTAGCGGGGAAAAGGTGCCCCATTCGATAATTTTCCCTTCTATTTCAAATCAAAGTTATTTTTTTGAGTTCATAAACCTGTGTTTAGGTGATATGAAAGTATTTTGTGCATCGATGGAGTCAATATACATTCGGAACATATTTGCTGTTGAAACTTGGAGTTTGGACATATGAATTGGTACATCTTGTTTTGGTTTTGGATCACAGTTGTAACAAGGCAGGTGCCTAGTTTCTTAGTCTCCGCAGGGCGGATTTGGTTATACAGATAAGGTTCTGTATTTGTGGGTGTTATTGAGAAGTATGTCCATTCCTTGGTTTGGTTTTCCACTTTTGAGTGGGCTTAATAGTTATATGGATCCATAGAATAGCTAGTAAGTGAAATGTCTATTAGAGGAGTTTGAATTTTGTGTTTAAGGCATTTCATCATTTCGAGGGTGGTACCGCTCCTGGATAGGTCGGTTGCTACGTTACCCACTCCTAGATAGGTTAGCCCGTACATGCTAACCCATGGTTGGGTTCTTCCATTGGTGTTGAATAGCCAGACTGCAGGGCGGTTGGTCCACTGGTAATTCGGTTAGGTAGCATATTGACGCATGACTACTTTCTTTCTCTGGTTTACTATTTCATAAGTCCCATGAGGTGAAATATTTGTTGTTGAATTTACTCGTTGTTGATTTGTAATTATTGTGATTATCCTGATTAAACGTTGCATATTCATATTTTATTGTGGTCAACTGTTTGCATGACTACTTACTAAGATTTTGTTTCTCACATTGTTATTTATCGATTTTGTTTTCAGATATTTCAGAAGAGGATGTTGCTAGGGTAGAGACTCAGGGGGAATATTGTGATTACCAGGAAGAAGACTATTTCATTCCTGTGTAGGTCCAGGGGGACTTGATAGATGATTAGTTTTATTTTGAGGGATTGACCTTTAGTTATTATATTTGAGGATTTGATGTTATCAAAGGGATTATTTGGAAATTTTATTTACATGACATTAGTGAATGTTTCTTATTTTATTTAGTTGAACCATTTCCAGACTTTATGAATAAACTAATATTGGATTATATTTGGTGATTTAATTCCATGCTTCTTGAAGAATTGACTTTTATTTCCGCACTTTGATATATTTAATGAAATTGTTAAGTCTAGATTAGTTTGTCTGGGCCCAAATCCCAACGAACCGGGTTCGGGTTTATGTCTCTTTATAGATCTGGATCCGAGGCGTTACATAAGATATCCTAGTCGGGTACATGTGCAGTACTGTAGATGCGAAGAAAAAATAGAATAGTTTTGCAACTGATTATTAAGTCTTAAAAAAGTAAGGCATTTTTTTACTATTGTACCATTTTATTAATTAATCTCGACGATATTATGCAAGGGCTTTTTCAAAAAAGTCCTACGTTTTGGTTTGGCGCGATTCCCAAGGGGCACCTCGTGTTATATATAGTATATAGATTGGCTGGTAGCTTTGTACTCAGTAAACTCATGGTCGACCAAATAATATTACATTTTTACATATGTTTTAATTTTAAATATGTGAAATTGTATTCATAAAACACGAATTTCTGTGAAAATTATATTTAAAACACATAAAAAAAATTTTACTATATGAAGGTCGGGTTTGGTTCCAATTTAGTTATATCAAACCCGGGTGGGTTACCCATTTAACCCCTCCCCTAATTCAAGTGCTGTCGAAGCCGCGAAGGTACGGTTCTTCTTTCTCGCTTTAGCACTCACGTTACTTAGGAGAGAAAGCAAAAGCAGTCAAGATCGCAGAGACCGTTATATTCTCGGCAGATAGTACACATTTAAAAAAGCGAGGGTTCCCACATTCTTTACTTCTCATCGGAGAAAGCAAAAGATGGTTTCCCCACCGCAGAAGAAAAGAATTTCTTCCCCTTCCCGTCCCCAAAAAGGAAATGTGTTCTTTCCATCTTCGCTATCTTCTCCTTATCGGCGGCAGCCGAAACCAGCCATCTCACAGAAACACAGCAAATCAATCCGTTCTGTTGCTGCTTCTGCTGCTCTGCTTGTGGTCCCTTTAGCCAGAAATGGCGAGTTCCAGCGGGACCAAGAGCGAAGTTCCTGTGAGACGCCTGTCTCGGAAGATGAGCAGACCGCCTGGCTCGACCGAGACTCAGGAGGACGATTTCATATTCGTCGACAGCGAACTTGTTCCCTCCTCCCTCGCTTCCATCAAGCCCATTCTTCGTGTGGCTAACGAGATTGAGCCGGAGAACCCCAGGGTTGCTTATTTATGTAAGGATCTCACTATTGCCTCAAATTTTAATCCTTGAATTGCGTTTTTATTATTGGTTTGTCTGTTACGGAAATGAAAAGCTTTACTTGTCTAGTTGTTTCTGGGAATTTTGACATTTGGTTAATTATATCTTCTTCATATTTTTCTTAACTGGATCGAAAATGAAATTTAAGGGTTAGTGAATTTCCTGATTTTGGAAACGAATTTCATTTTTTCTAAAAGCAACGGCATCTTGGTTAAGGTTAAGATGTGTTGACAGTTTGATTAACTTTAAGCGTTCGAATTAACTGGCAATATGTTTTCTGATGAGTGATGTCTCACTTACCCACTGGTAGTTCAATTTGACTCCAATACAACAAATGTTTTTGCCATTTTTATTGGTTCAATCTACTTGAGATTACTATGCAGAATCGGCAACATGTGGAAGGAATGACTCTTGAAATCTTTTGCATTAACTTTAAAGAAGTAAAGGATGTGCCTTCCCTCATTAAGTTTCAGTACAAGCTTGAAACAGTTCTTCATAAATGGCAATTATATGCACCAAATTTGACAAAAAGTCTTAATGCATAATATGTGTTGACATTCGTATATGATGTACTGGCATTAGAAGTTGGAGCTGTAAATTGTTCTTGGTATCCAAATAGCCTAAACTATTAATATTAATAGCAGTTAACATCCAAAACGGAATGTCAAAATGGTGTGAATGTCACTAGATACATGCACTGCCTCTAGTTTTATGCTAGCTTTGTAGCCCAATGAAAAGTGGTACCTGTATTATGAATGTTTGCTTTCCCAGAAAATTACCTCTGATCATGAAAAGTCTCTGTTGAAGTATTTTTTAATGGTAAATGAATAAACTTTGTTTTCTTATGTTTTACAAAAGAAATCAAATTTGAGGATAAATGTGAAAAAGATGATATTTAGACAACTTCTTGGAAATCTGGAAAATTTTTCATCACCTTTCACACAAATTTCCATAGTAGTTTTGTTAATACGATATAAAATTTGCACTGCAATAAGATAAAATACTAGTTTTTGGGGAAAAAAGCTAGAATTAGCAAAGTTGTGGAAGAAAACTGTAGAATAAAAAATTCATGTGGGGATTTTGTATAAAAAGGATGAAAGAGAAAAATTGGCAAACCAAAATGTAGTTTGCCGCCTGGGCGACGGAGATATATTGCTTAATATATCAAGGGAAATATGGAGAATTACACGTTCAATTCACATCACCTGAGAGGGGAAGGGGATACATCATACATCGAGGAACATTTGATATTTAAAACCATGCTACCAAACCAAGCTCACGTTCTAGTCTGTATTGCGGGTGTGGTAACTGGGAATATATTAGTTGGCATCACGATGGACTTTGGCAACTCAAAAGTGTACAACCTTTAGAGATATGGGAATCTCTTTCAAGGGATCTTAGATGATGTAGGAATACAATCTAGGCGAATCATCTATGATTTTCAGTAAGACAGATGTGAGGAAGCAACAAAAATTGTATTGTAGCAAGTGCAACATGTTTTTTCTTTTTTTGGCAATTCTGTTTCAGTAAATTTCTTCCCATGGTAATCCACTAAATGAGTACAAATCAGAAATTGTGTTTCATATATTTTTTGATTAATAGCCAATGAATCGGTTCTTTTCATTAAAAAGTGAATTTGAAGGGTTCTTGGTACCTATAGAGGAAATAATAGAGCCTTAATATTGGAGAAAGTAACAAACAGAAGAGGAGAGTTTCTCAAACTTTTGGTATTGCCGCAGACTAGTCGAAGGAAGGTGATGCTGTTTCTGAAAGAAAATACTCGCAATAGATGGGAGTACGTTTTGTGGGTAGTGAACTTTCGAAAACCTGGTCATGATCCATTCAAGAAAGCTATGGACGCTTGTGGGTTGGGAGCGATAGGACGAACTGCCCATCTCAGAAGAGAATCGATGAGGATATTGTCATGCATCAGGAGGAGGATAAAATAAACCATTGTTGGAGCCATCCCTTGCTGTGCAAATCAGAAAAGTTTATTAGTAATTGTGAGTTGTTAGTAGAACCTTTTGGAGCACTCTCCACTAATTCCCGTGTCCTAGAAGGAAGCTATAGTGTTCCTCAAGTCTGAAGTGCAAGTTTGCAAGTGGTTAGAGAGAGCGGGATGTCCTTTCACAGCCTGAAACTTTAGTTCTTCTGGTGGACAGTAGATTATTCTTCTGGAGCTGAGTAAGGTAATGCAAATGGAGTTAAGATTGTTGTAAGAGGAGTCCCGTTTTATCTTTGGGCATCATCTAAATTTTCTAAGATTGGGGAAGTTTGCAGTGGAATGAATGAAAAGGAGAGTTTTATCTCTAATGGCCTGTTATCTGGTTCCTTTGAAATGAGAGTAAAGGAAGTCTATGCCAGAAGAATTCCAAGGTGCATATCCATTTTGGATGGTAAACATCGCAATGAGCTGCTGATTGAAGTGATTACGGAGAATGTTGTCCCACTGATTAATAGAGTTTCTTGTAGGTGGGAGGTTGAAGACGATCCTTCCTTATCACCCCATGCATGTGCTTCTCACGCTGAGATGGTGAGAGGGCGGGAACCGTAGGCTGCAGATCCAATTTGTCTTGTTGGGTTTGGTCATGTTGGGCCTTCTACGCAAATGGGGGTCCTTTGGAGGCTGATTCTGGGCTAAAGGAGGTGGGAGGCTCTGGTTGTGGCTAGACCGAAAAGAGGCCTTATAAACCAGGGAGCTCAGCTATTCAAAAGTCGTCGAAGGATGAGCCGATGAATGCATGGCATGCTGGCGAAATTTCACTTCTCAGGTTGTAGCGGTATGAAATTGGAAGGGAAAAGGCTTTTTGTGGCTTCTCTCTTCCATGCCAGTGAAATTTGAGGCATATTTCCCCAGATTTCCCGAAATTTCAGGGAAATTTGGCAGCATGCCGACGAAATCTCCCCAAATTTCCTCAAAATGGGGAAATTGTGGAGAATTTTTTTCCCTAGATTTCTCGTTGCCCAACGAAATTTGGGCGAAATATGAAATTTAAAACCTTAGCTGAATGGGTGAGTTTGGGATGCAATTGCTGTAACGTCTGGTTGCTGCGATATCCAGCAAGTGGGAGAAGATTGTCAACGAAGAACTCTTGCAGAAGAGATATATAACTTTGTGGAAGCATCGGCTCAAAAGGTTCTTGCATCCAATTAATAGAAAGATAAAACTAGCATGAAGAAACATAAAGGTAGTCTTAAACCTACGATAGAAGGGTGCTCGCCATTGGAAGCTAATCTAGAGTCTGAAGCTGACGTCCATGCTGGTAAAGATCTTGTGGTGGTTGAGCATATGGTGTCGCCCTATGATGTTGAGAAGAAGCAGTGCTCCTTGTTGGCTAGAGGAATTGGGGTTCCTTCGCAGTCTGACGATCCTACTGTAGATGGAAAAGGCAAGCATCAGATGGCGGTTTTCGATGTTCGATCGTGGTCATCATTAGTAGAGACTCTTAAACCAGTTCCCATAAAATTCTTCATGGATGCAGCAGTTGGATCTATCGTATTCTTCTGGTATAAGTGCCAGAATTAAAAGTTTCACGTGGGTGGTTGAAAAAATTCTAGACTCGAGCAGGGTGCTTGGTGGTTCATGTGAAGGATTCGAGAGCAAGGCTTTGGTGCGTGACTTCTGAAGGAAGTGGTGGGCATTTATTTGATCTTGGTTTCCGGTGTTTATGGTCCAAATGACAATTCCAAATGTAGAAAGATTTGAGAGGAGCGGGGGGAAGCTAGAGGGATTGGGGGATTGCTGTGGTGCATAGGTGGATATTTTAGTGTTATCAGATTTCCCTCGGAGTGTGTTGGGTGCAGATATACATCAGCCACTATGAGAGATATCTCAACGTTTATTGATCAGCATACTTCGTTAGATGTTCTTTTGTCTGGTGCAAAGTAAACGTGGTTAAAGAACCAGCATTTCTCAGGCCTTTCGAAATTTGGATTGGTTCCTAGTATCCATGGAATGGGAAGCTAAATTCCAAAAATTTGGTGCTGCGGCTTGGCCTAGAACAATATCTGATCACTCGCCTATCCTTCTATCCCATGAGAATGAATTTCGGAAAGCATTCCCATTTAGATCCAAGAAAATGTTGGAAGATAAATCCTTCGTGGGCATGGTGGGAGACTGGTGGAAGGAAATGGACTTTAATGGTTCCCATACCTTTGTGTTTTGCAAGAAATTGCGAGCTTTGAAGATGAAAACCAAGAAGTTGAATAAAGAGGTGTTTGGAAGAGTGGATGAGAAAGGGGTGGAATTACTTTCAAAAATAATAAGAGTTGGACCGGCTTGAAGAGGATGGCAAGTTGGAATCAAAATACTGGATTGAGAGAGAGATTGAGATTGGAGTACAAGAGGAATGCATCAATGTTGGAAATTAGTTGGAGACAAAAATCTCGTGCTTTATGGCTCAAATTGGGTGATAATTGCTTGAATAAATATATGAACCTTAATAACTCCATCCCAACCCACACCATTTGACATATTTGCGTGTAGCATACACTATGCTGACCTTGTGCATTTGCAGTATACATGCAAAGTTGTTTCTATAAGGACTAGAGTTCTTGTCAATCAAAAAGCGCCCCCTACCCCCCCCCCCCCCCCCCCCCCCCCCCCCCCCCCCCCCCCCCCCCCCCCCACAGAAAAATAAAATAAAATAAAAGAAAACTTGTGTAAGAGTTGATTTCAAATTATTGGACTATCAAAAAGGTCCGTTGTTCTTTGTCTTGAGATTTATATTTTATCTATCTGAATGGCGGATATTTGGATGATCATGCACGCAACAAACATCAAAATGAATAAAATTCCTTTATCTCAACAAGTTGGGATTTTCAACATGTATATTGTTTCATCATCCCAATCTATCAAAATAATCAGGCAAACAATGAACAGTCTATTATGACTTAAAGAGTTCTTTTTTGTCAAGTGTTTCTATTTTCTTGTGACCTTTTTTCTTTTTGTCCTTGATGAAATTAGGTCGCTTCCTTGCACTTGAAAGGGCACACAACATGGATCCTAAATCAAATGGACGTGGTGTTCGTCAATTTAAGACCTATCTGCTGCATAGAGTAGAGAAGGTACTGTAGAAAAGGAAAGTAAGATGTATTTTCCCATTTTCTGTCAATTGGTAGCTTGAATTCTTTTCATAATTGTCAATTCAATATGTCTTCTGATATTTGTAGTTTTTTTATTCTTTTTGTTCTGTGGATTGAAATTACTCAGATAATATTCTTTCATATTAATTAATTCCAAGTAAACAATTGTTTTGGTAGTGCCCAGTTTTGGATTGATTTCCTCAAATCTGCACTTTTTTATAAGAGACCACGTTCACCATATTCATATTGTTTCTATAACACAATCCACATATCAATAGTCAAGGACTCATGGCAAAGCAAAGGAACCTCATTTGCCTATCCCAATATCTTTCACTGAGAGATATATTAGTTGGGATAAATTAAAGCTAAATGTTTATTTAGAATGATATTTCGAAGCTGTTAAATGTCCTTTATTTGATAAGTATTTTGTACCTCGTGGTACAAATGAACTGGTGTACATGCTTGAAAAATTGATTCATATGGTGAATTCGGTTGTATGTTCTGTTGAGGAATTATAGAGGTTATATGCTTTCTCTAACAGAAACTTAATTTAATGGTATGGAGTTCGTACCACGTCAAAGCTGTGGTTAACAATTGAAGAAAGGAGAACGACAGAGCAAGGAGAAAGAGAAAAATTAAAGAGGGTATATGATATATCCAAGAAGAGTTGTCATGTTAGGGGGTTAAAAATCTTATTGAGGTCTTAAATGATGAGTGTAGGACGCGGGTCAAATTCTCTGATCAGTTTGGACTGGTCTGTTCCTATGGATTGACCATTCTCCCTTAAATTTATGGGATTAGTCTCTATGTCTTTTATTTTTGTCCCTTTTGGCCCTCTCAATCTGTTAAAGTATGGAGTTGCCATTATCTAATTTAAGGTATAGGTAGAGACTGCATTTTATTTAGGTTAAGGTTGTGGCACTTACATCCAGTGGGCCCACCCTGTAGGACAAATCTGGCCTATCTGTTTTGACCGGTCTAGTCCAATGGACATACCATTTTCCCTTGAATTCTGAGTGTTTGTTTATGTATCTTTTGCTTCATCCTCTTTAGCTCTCTCATTTTACTTAAATCGAGGAGTCATTGCATTTAAGATATATTTAGACACTGCATTTTATTTCTCTTTTGATGGTTTGACTCCAATTGAATTGTCCTGAGTTGGGTAGGTGGTTTGGTTATTGTTAGGGGGGAGATGAGTCACCCAAACCATCTAACCTAGGGTTTTTTTTGTTGTGGACGTTTCAAATTAATTGCCTTAAGTGTGGAAAAATATCCTTGAAATTATAGAAAAATCGTTATAATTAATTATTTACAAATTCTTAAAATTATTGAAATGATTCAAAATTTTCAAGTTCTTAAAATTCCAGAAACTTTACAAAATTTTTAAGATTTATAAAATCTACAAAATTTTTGAATTCCTAAGAGTTTACTAATTTCTAAAATTACTAAAAATCTTGAAATCTCTAAAATCTATAAAATTCATAAATATGTGAGATTTCTAAAAGCTTACATATTTCTAAAATATCTAAGAATTTTTTTTGATGATTAATTAGAACATCCATTAAGAATCAAGAAAATAGAGAAGAATACAATATATCCACAAGATGTGGATCAAAGGAAAGTAATAACAACAGTAGTAGTAAACACTGGATGGCATCGGAAGCACTAGGAAAGTTATATCATTAATCCAAATACGCTAGAGTTTACCTATTACACTTCACATCGTTTTGAAAAAGGAATCTGAAGCCCTCTGATTGGAAAACCCAAGATGAAATTAGAGCGAATAAGTCCTCTAAATCCTTCAAATTTGTACAATAATGTTTATAAATCTTTGAAATTATGTAGAACCCTAAATCTAACACATATTTACACACAGATAAAAAAAAATGTCAGATCTTTTAGTTTTGTCCTATAATGGAGAACTATTATAGAACATGAATTCAATCCGTGAAGGAAACAGACATAAAAAGGCACCTAAAAGCATATTGGAAACTTTTATAGAAATAAAAAAGCACACTCAAAGCCAAAATAAATCTTTTGAGTTTGCAAACAAAAGTTAGGGTATGAGGTTGAACAAAACCAGAGTCCCTTTTTAATTCCACTGCCCTTTTATTTATAAAATCCTTGGGTAGAATTTCAGCCAAAGAGTGGATCTGTTTCTAAGAAAGCAGAATAAGAAACAAATTCATTCTTTGAACCCCAAGTCATATGTAAATAATCTCCTTTTTTTCTTTTGGCTTTGGCCTTTGGTTGCTATCTTAATATGATGGCAACTGATAGACGGGTTTGAATCTGACATCATTAAAATCAAAATACAGGTTTACCAAACTGGAAACAAAACTGAACAAGACGACATGATAATATTTTTTAACATTACACCTAAACCCAAAAGCAAGCTATGTGATTAAGGCATGCACTTGACATCAAACAACTTTCTAATCTATACTACGTATAAAGTGAGGCCCCCTCGGGAATCGCACTGACCAAAATGTGAGACTTTCCAAAGCGGCCCTTACGCATCATTGTGAAGATTCATTAATAAAAGGGTACAATAGTAAAAACTGCCTCAATTTTTTAAAAACTTAATACGGTTGTAAAACCGTTCCCTCTTTGTCTAATCTTTCTTTTTTTTTTTTGATTAGTAATGTAGATGATTGTATATATATATACGTGAGTAAAGAAAGAGAACTATACAACGCACACAAATCCGTGCGGATGTCAACATGACTAAAAACCTCCTATACACCAGCCACAAAAGCCCCCCAAGAACTGATTACCACCCTCTATCAATGCTCATATCCACAATGAATCTTGGCTCATTACGAAACAAGACGTTCAATAATGTGTCAAGGACGACCCCCCTCCACCAGAACTACCCAACATCCCATGGTAATTGTGAACCCATCCCTCTTACCGAACTCCCCTCCACAATAGATGTAGAGTAGCACCATCTATGCCACTCCCTGACATTATCTGAAGGTAAAATATCCATAAACTCTGGAAGAACCGAAACCCATGATGCCACTGCTATCTGAATACTCCCTATCAGCTGGTCCACCGTCGACCGACAATCCCGGAAGATCCTTCCATTTCGCTCCAACCATATAGACCACACAACAGCATGAAACACTGCTCTATACATGGTATGACCTCTTCTCCCCAATCCCCCCATCTGCCATTGAACAAAGCAATCCTGAAATGTCGCAGGTAGAACCCATGACACCCCAATCATCTGTAACATCTGCATCCACACGGCTCTTGCAAACTGGCACTGAACAAACAAATGATCAATGCTCTCCCCTGCTTCCATACACATAAAGCACACCTGCGGGGACAGGGCATTCGTCTTCCATCTTTTCTGGATTCGATCAGCTGTGTTAATTTTATACAAAAGGGCCGTCCACAGAAAAGCTTTGATCTTAAGAGGTACCTTAGGCTTCCATAGCCTAGACACAGGGAAAGGCACACTAGTGTATGAAGGATTCTGGCTTATATAACTGAAAAAAGATTTACAAGAGTAAAGGCCAGAAGGAGATAGGGACCAAGTAACCTTATCATAACCTAGAGGGTCAATCACTACCTCCTTAAGAGTATCTAACATTATAGCAATTTCTTCTACTTCGGGAGGACGAAGGTCTCTTCTAAAGGAAAGGTTCCATGATATACCAGAAGGAGTCCAGGATAGGACTTCGGCGATAGAAGCATTCGGATTGAGGACAATAGAAAATAGACGATGGAATTTAGTCGATAATAAGCAACTACCCCACCACAAATCCTTCCAGAAGCGAATAGACACCCCAGACCCAATACTCAATTTGACATGAGGATAGAACGAGGATGCTAATCTCATGATGTCCTTCCACGGACAATTTCCAGATGGACGTGCTCTCTGGTTAACGAACCATCCATTATCATTGTTACCATATTTGCTAGTAATAACCAGACGCCATAAACTTTCTTTTTCTGTGCTGAAGCGCCACAACCACTTAGCAAGAAGAGAGGAGTTCCGAGCAGCCACCTTGCCCAAACCAAGGCCCCTGCTTTCTTCCCAAGCAAACCTTATCCCATCCCACAAGATGATGCTTCTTTTCCCCCCCTCTCTCCCAAAGAAAATTCCTTTGAGCTTTTTCAATGACTTTCACCACTCTATTAGGCATACGGAACAAGGACATAAAGTAAACCGGTAAATTCGCAAGAACCGCCTTTATCAATATAATCCTGCCCCCAAAAGAAAGATAGTCCCTTTTCCATAAGGCTAGCTTCTTCTCTACCCTTTCTATAACCGGCTCCCAAAAACTGAAACTACGAGGCGACGCTCCAAGAGGAAGCCCTAAATATGACATCGGCCAAGCAACCACCTGACACCCCAAAATTCGGCTAAAATCCATAGACTCTTGCTCTCCTATGTTCACCCCTACCAATGAGCTCTTACCCCAATTAACCTTCAACCCAGACACCATATGGAAAGTATGTAAAATGCTCTTTAACCCCAAAATATGGTCTCTAGATGCCTCAAGGAAGACTAATGTATCATCGGCAAATTGAAAGTGAGATATCTTTACCTCATTTCTTCCAACCTTAAATCCCTGGATCTCCCCCCTACACATGCCTACCATGAAGAAATTGTGAAGCACCTCGGCCACCAAAGTGAATAAGAAGGGAGATAAAGGATCCCCCTGCCTGATACCCCTTGATGATGGAAAAAAGCCTTTCACCCCTCCATTTACTAGAATAGAGAAGTGAACCTTTTCCAAGCACCCTCTAATCCATCTCCTCCACCGGTCCCCAAAGCCCTTTCACCTCATTACCGAATCAATGAAACCCCACTCCACTCTATCGTAAGCTTTTTCAATATCTAATTTGCAAAGTACCCCCGGGAGCCCCGATCGCCTCCTACTATCCACACATTCATTTGCTATCAATACAGCATCCAAGATTTGCCTCCCCTCCACAAAAGCGCTTTGGTTCACGGATATGATGTCAGACAACACTCTTTTCAGCCTAGCGGACAAAACCTTAGCAATAATCTTGTAGCACTAGTGGTAAGACTTATAGGCCTAAAGTCCTTGATCCCAATCACCCCAACCCTCTTAGGAATTAAAACAAGGAACGTTGCATTTGTTGTCTTGTGGATAATACCACTTGAGTGAAATTCCTGAAACACCTTAACCAAGTCATCCTTAATGAGCTCCCAATTCCTCTTAAAAAATTCAATTGTATAGCCATCGGGACCCGGAGCCTTGTCTCCTTCCAACTCCCATACTACTGCCTTAATCTCCTCCCTTTCAAATTCTCTTTCAATCCAAATATTCATATTTGCATCCAACTTAGATTGCCCAATCTCCTTCAGCTTAAACCTAAAATCAATGTCTGATTTATAAAGATCGGTGTAAAACCGACACAAAGATTGCCCAATTTCCTCATAATCCTCAATGATTCTACCCTCCACTTCCAATCTTACGATTGAGTTTTTAATCCTCCTCCCATTAGCCATTCTGTGAAAGAAAGCCGTATTCCTTTCTCCTTCTTTCAACCATTGAATCCTGGATTTTTGTCTCCAATGAATCTTTTCATCCCGGAGAACTGTTTCCACTTGTTCTTTCACCATGACCCTTTTTATCCTATCCTCTTCCCCCCAATCTCCACTCCCTTCCTTGACATCAAGCAACTGTAATTCTTCTAAGGCCTTCTTTTTTTTAATCTCCAGCCTTCCAAAAGTTTCTTTATTCCACTCCTTTATTAAGCTCCTTAGCTTTTTTAATCTCCTCATCAATTTGAATCCTTCCCACCCCGCTCCCACGTCCCTTACCTCACACCACCAAACCTTCATACACTCAGGAAAGGAGGGATGGAGCAACCACATATTCTCGAACCGAAATGGAGATGGTCCTCCTTGCATCTGCTCATTAGATAACAACACAGGGATATGGTCGGAAACAGGTCTAGGTAAGAGCTTTTGGGTAACAGGCATAAAATGACTATCCCATGACCCCGAAGCCAAACACCTATCTAATCTAGAGCATAACGGAGGTACTTGAAGATTAGACCAAGTAAACTGCCCTCCTTGCAAAGGATAATCTATAAGCTCACTCTCTTGAATCCAAGAGGAAAAATCCCTCATACTTCTAGTGACTCTACTTCTACCACTGTTAGACTCATGGGAGAATCTATACACATTAAAATCCCCTACAACCACCCATGGCATGTTGTTCCTTGGATTTTGCACTCGCAGCTCCTGCCATAACCGCTCTCTACCCCTAGCACGACATGGACCATAGACCGCCGTCAAAACCCACCTGAAATTATCACACAGAGACTCGAAGGACACTGACATCGTAAAGGCTCCCCTATGACTCTCCACCTTGCGGAGAACAACCGAGTCCCACATAACCACAATCCCACCAGATCTACCACTTGATGGAATGAAGTCCCACTCTATCCCCCCCACACGCCATAACCCTCTAATAAGCCTCCTATCTACATCCCCAAGCTCAGATTCTACAAGAACTACAATTTCAGGTTTCTGTTTTATACAAATCTCACTGACTGCCCTTCTTTTATCACTTCCCCCCAACCCCCGGATATTCCAACATAAAATCTTCATTGATCATCACACCTTCCCTCAACCACTTTACCCCTAAAGCCTTCCACTACCCTTGAAATGGGTACTGCTTCTCCTTTGGAAGACATAGCCTCCTCAATGACCAATTCTGAAAACCCTCTGACCCTGCTCCACAACTCACTGACCTCTTCCCCTTCGGGTTTTTCCACACTACAACCCACCATTTCACTCCCTCTCCCATGGGCTAAAGATTCCCCCACAACCCCTTCCTCTTCACCCGATGACTGTGGCACTTCAGCGCCTTCAGCACTGTTATCTTGGCGTCTGGAAATGACCTCATTAGGTACTGAAGATAATAGATGATCATCTACAGAAAAACAGCCATCAAAATATGTACCTGTTTTAGGCCCACCATGAGACGGAGGAGAAAGATGAGGTGAATGAAAGAGACAACGTCGAGGAGAATACTGGAATGCCGACGACAAAGGATAGTACCCATCTATGTTAGCCTTCGGGGACCCTCTACATCTCTCAGACACCTTCTGTGGACTTCCTTTCTGTTGGTTGATCTTTTCCAGAAAAAAGGCAGACTGGTACACTGTCCCTTTAGGTCTTCGAGAGTATACTTTCTGATCAGAAACAAGCTGCTGAACTCCTCTATTGCCATTAGTTTTTGCATTATATTCCCCCTTAGTCCCGCCATATCGGTGCTCCTCCTCTTGGCCTAAGCTGCTGACTCCCTCTTGTTCTGTTTGTTTCTTCTTCCCCTTAGAGAAAGGTGACGCCAACTGATCCCCCCCCATGTTTTCTACTACTTTGTCGCCAAGAAGAGAAGAAGATTTGAAGAATTTTGTCAAGGCATCCTCAACCCAACCTTCTACTAGTGCCTTCCATCTCGTCTGCACGGGAGAGACCTCCTTACTCTGGCCACCAACACCTCCAGCAGGATATGGAAGTTGTATGTCTTCTCCCACGACCCCCTGCCCTCCTTCAAAGCTGTTAATTTTATTAGAAGAAGACGATTGAGCACCTTCTGGTTTGCTGGTGCAGACAAACCTCCTATCCGACTCCTTATGTTTATAAGACTCAAACGAACCCTCCATATTCATCGGCCCATTAAGCCCACCTGCACCCCTAACAGGTCTGAACTCCATAAGATCAGAGCCGCCCCTGATCTGGGAGGGTTTGGGTCCTCCAAGATTAGATCCAGCCCCCATTAGGGGGTGATTTGGCTCTCCAGAATTCAAACTTCCTCCTCCTCCAGCTACCACGTCTCTGAAAGATTTCTTGATGACATCGCAGCTACCGGAACAGAGCACCCCTTCCGTCACCGCCGAACGAGGAAGTGACCGATTCTCTCCGAGGATATGCTGTACTGTACGTGCATCCGACTAGTCAAGATTATAAACAGGTTTCCAAGATTAGTCATGCAATGATCACCTACTTACTAAGCTGGACCAAACAGCTTCACTCAATGATAAGAAGGAACGATATATGATCCACTACTCAACAAAGAAAAAATCAAATCATGGAATGATCAGAGAAAATGGGGCTGTTTTAGATATCTACCTATCAATCGCTGAATCTGAAGATGAATTAATTACCATAGATTATGAGTTCTAAGATATCTGAGATTCTGAACCTGAAGATGAACCAATTACCATAGATTATGAGATCTAAGAATTGTGATCGATAATTCATTTTCTACAGGGGCTGCCAAGACATCAATGACGTGCAACAAGAGAGCTGTAAACTCTCATAAGCAAGCACAAACACCTCCTTTTTCTTCTGTGTTTTTGCTATCCCTTGCAGCCACCCTCCAGGCAAGGGAGGTACCGGATGAGATAGATAAAGTCTTTCCAGCCTACAGTTTCTCTGCTTTAGCAGTAAGTAGTCTTGATAAGAAGCTTTGAAGAAAATTATCAGAAAACAGGTTTGTTTGAGACGCCTTCAATGAAAGAGAATGCCTAGGCTATCAAGCAGATTACCCATCAAAAATTAAGTTGTGAAAACTTCAGTAACAGTTGGTTTTCAGGGAATTCCATGATGATCTCTCTAGTTTTTCCTCTCAATTTTGCTGTCTGTTCCCTTGTGTCTTGTTCCTTCTCTTTTATTCTCTGAAACTTTGTTGCCCTAGTTCTTCTCTCCAAGGGAGTCCTTGTCCCACCTGTATTTTCTTTGTCTTTATTAATGACAGCCTTGAACTCTCCTTGATCCTGTGCCTTCTATTATTATTTTTTTTCACTTAAAAAATCTCCTCTTCTTCAGTTTTTTCTCCCTTCCTTTTTTTAGTGCTCAAGTTGCTGTCATTCAGTTATTTCTAAATTCTCTCTTTTCTTAGATCTTGTCCATGAGCCCAAACCCTATTTTTTTTTCTCCAATGATCAACCCTGGATCCTAAATGTTTCTCTTCCTTTAGAGATCCAATAATCCACCTATGCTCTCTCTTCCTCTTCTTCCTCACCAAACTAGCTCTTCACAAATCCTCCGACTTCCAACTCTTATCCTCATTTTTCTCCCCTCCTTAAAAGATCTCACCCACTGTCCTAGATTTTCCTTTTTTTTCACTTTTTCTCTAAGAAAAAACGTTTCTGTTTATGTACCTAAATTATCTCCCTTTCTTTCATACCTTTCTCTTCTCTCAATGACCAACTAAACTTCTAGTCAAATTTTTTTTTCTTTTCTTTTTCCTCAATGACCAGCCCACGTCATTATATTTCTTTAGATGATCACTCTTGTTTCTAAAATTTTTCTCCCTTGTGATATAACTTTTTCATGCCATTCTTTTTTCGTAATCTAATAAATGCCACATCACTTCTACATTTTTGAATTGCAAAAAAAAAAAAAAAAAAAAAAAAAAATTAATTGTGTTGCTGTATTGATTGCTAACATGTGCTATTGGCCATGGAGATATGATCGACGGACGGTGGCTGCTCATTAGAGCCAGTGTCGAAGGTTCTACTGTGATAACCTAGAAATTCATCTAAAGGTAGTTTAGTCATTTCCTAATTTGCTTAATTTAAAATTAGTTAATCAAATAATTATTAAATCTAAAAAATTAAATCAGACTTAAGTTGGGTTTAATTTGAATTTAAATAACGGGATTTATGGTCTAATAGGTGGGAAAATGTCCTATTAGCAATTATACTTGATTAGGGAACTCAAATTTGTAAGTATATAAAGAAAAGGTGTCATTATTTCTGAAACAAAAAAAGAAGTGGTGGACAGATCTCTAATCAGAAGAGTTTGGGGTGATAGGGATCGAAGGTGGATTGCATTGCCATCTGCGGGGGGCCTTTTAATTATGTGGGACATTTGTTCAGTTGTGGCTGAATCTCAGTCGGTGGGGTCTTTCTCCATCAAGATAGCTTTTAGGTCAATTCAGGATGGATTTAGATGGTAGTTGTCTAGGGTGTATTGTCCATGTAGGCCTAGAGGAAGAGAGAAGTATTGGAAAGAATTGGAGCAATCATGGTCGGGTTCTTATGAACTTTGGTTGGTGATGGGGGATTTCAATATAGTTAGGTTTGTTGAAGAAAAGGAGGGAGGATCTAGTAGGGTTGCTAAGAGCATGAGGAAATTTAATGAGTGGATCAGAAATTGTGAGTTGATGGACTTCCCCCTTGAAGGAGGTGCTTATAACTGGTCTAACTTTCAAGGGAACCTTTTGTGTGCTAGATTGGATAGGTGTGTAGCTTCTATTGCGTGGGAGAGCCATTTTCCATATATTTCTCAAACCGTATTGCCTTGACCTATCTTCGACCCTTTTCCCATATTGGTCTCTACAGAGCCTAGCAAATGGTCCTAAACTGTTGGGATTTGGAAGCATGTGGCTGTCTAATCACTCCTTTTTGAATCTGCTCAAGGATTTGTGGGGTAAAGAGTATGGTAAAACCGCGGGGTGGGCTGGCTTCCGCTTTCTCAAAGGGCCAACGGGACTTAAAACGCACATTAAAGCTTGGAGTCATGTCCAATTTGGAGGTGTTAGTCTCAGAAAGAGTTTTTTAATGGACAAAATTGAGGAATTGGATAGGATGGAAGAATCGAGATCTCTAGAGGAAGAGGAAAGATTACATAGGCAGGAATTGAAGGTAGAATTTGATATGATTCTTAAGATGGAGGAGATTTCATGGCACCAAAAGTCTAGAGCTTTATGGTTGAAAGCCGGGGATGGTAACACCAGATTTTTTCACAAATTAGCAAACATTTGAAGAGCTGTGATTTCTATAGTTTGGATCCATGTGGATGGGGAAGTGGTGGATTCTCCTTTGGCTATCGAGCAAGTGCTTGTTCACTTTTACTCAATGTTGTACAAATCTGAGACAAACCATAAATTTGTCTTGAAAGATGTGGGGCGCCAGAGATTGGAAGAGGATCAAATTAGATGTTTGGAAAGGAAATTCGAGATGGAGGAAATAAAAATGTCAGTTTTTGCCCTTGAGGGTGACCAAGCCCCCGATCCTGATGGATTCATTTTGGCTTTCTACCAGCATTATTGGGAGTTGGTCAAAAACGAATTATTGTTGGTTTTTCAGGATTTTTTTATCATGGGGCGATTAATAAAGCAACAAATGCTACCTTTTTTGCTTTGATTCCAAAAAAACGGGGGCAGTGGAAATTAAAGACTTTAGGCCTACTAGTCTCACCACTAGCCTCTATAAGATCATTGCCAAAGTTTTGGCTGAAAGGTTGAAAAGGTAATCCAATCGATTGTATCCCCATCCCAGAGTGCTTTTATTGAGGGTAGAGAGATATTGGATTGTGCTTTGATTGCTTATGAATGTGTTGGAAGTAGAAAGAAATCAAGGTATTCGGGTTTGGTTTGCAAGCTTGATTTGGAGAAGGCTTATGATCGAGTAGAGTGGGATTTCATTGACTCTGTTTTAGCTTGGAAAGGATTTGGTGATGGATGGAGAAGGTGGTTGAAAGGTTGTGTTAGTAAGGTAAAACTTTCCTTTTTATTAAATGGCTCTGTATGTGGTATGTTCCCATCCTCTAGAGGCCTTAGGCAAGGGTTTTCTCTATCCCCATTTCTTTTTCACTTGTTGGGGATGTGTTTAGTTGGTTCTTTGAGTATGCAAGTGAAAAAGAGTTGATCAAGGATTTCAAAGTTGGTGAGGGGTCGGATGCCATGGAGGTGTCTCAGCCTCACTTTGCAGACGATACTATCCTTTTCATTGATGCATCTAGGGATCATATCTTTTGGGTGAGATGTATCTTGAACTCGTTTAAGTTAGTTTCAGGATTGAGAGTCAATTGGGAAAATAGCTCAATTACTGGAATAAATGTTCTAGATGAGAGGTATGCCTTCTTATGAACTACAATTTTGTACAAGATAAATACAGCGGATCTGATACAGAGGAGGTGGAAGAGGTATACCTTATCACCGTCTATATGTTTCCTATGCAGGGAGGTAGGCTAGTGCGTTGATCATTTGTTTCTTCATTGTCGCTTCTCGTGGGGGATAAGGATGTGTTTTTTTCAGATGATAGATGTCTCTTGGGTGGTGCCAGAGTCTCTTGGTGCCTGTTTTGTGCAATAGAGGATTCTGGGCTTAGGGAACAGGGGTCGTATTGTTTATGGGATGGCTTTTCATGCAGTGGTGTGGCATATATGGATGGAGAGGAATCGACGGATTTTCTGTGATGAATGCTCGTCTAGGGATGTGGTGATTGAGAACATCATGGTGGCCATATCATCGTGGGCATCTATTAGACCCGAATTCAGAGGGTGGACGTGCTCTCAGGTGATGAGGGATTGGAGAGGGTGTTGTTTTTCCTTCTTATTATCTATGGGTGAGGAGAATGTAAGATGGAGTGCGTTGGAGAAAGGAACCTTGAAGATGAATATTGATGGGAGTTTGGTTGGAAATCTTGGTCCTTCCTGTATTGGTGGGGTAATGAGGAATAGTATGGGAGGGATCCCTTTCATTTTTTGTGGATTAGTAGGGGTGGGCGACTCTACTCGGGCGGAGTTGTTGGCTTGTCTTTTTGGTCTTGTGGAGGCTAAGAAGATGGGCTTCAGGGAGTTCGTGTTAGAAGGTGATTTTTCCAATATAGTGAGATGGATGTAGAGTGAGGATTGTGGATTGTAGAGGTTTGCACATGTTATTCATAGTGCCAAAGCTTTGGTACAAGTGCTGAAAGTCTCGTTTAGTCATGTACCTCGCAAGGCAATTGGTATTGCGGATCGTCTAGCCAAGTATAGGGCTTCTAGATCGGATATATACATGGGACCAGTGTCTGAGGAGTTTGTAGATATATGTTCAGTTTAGTGGTACATCATTTTACGTGAGTTTCGTGTTTTTGTATATGGCAGGATATTGTCCATAGTGGGGTAGCTTTTGAGTAGTCTTGTGTAGGTGTTTTTGTGGAGTGTTTTGTCTCTTGGGTGAGAGGCAAAGGATACTATCATACATACTTGTACTTACATTCTACTTTTATATTATTACATATCATTACTCATCAAAAAAAAAAAAAATGTTCTAGATGAGATGGTTAGGGCCTTTGCTGTGTTATTTGGGTGTTGGGCGGGCGAGTGGCCCATTTCATCATACCTTGGATTCCCTTTAGGTTGCTTGCCTAGGACGATTGGTTTTTGGAATCTGGTGTCGAAAGGATTGAGAAGAGACTGGCAGGGTGGAATAGGAATTACTTGTCCTTGGGAGGTAGAATAACGCTTATAAAATCGGTCCTAGCCAACCTCCCAGTCTATTTTATGTCTTTGCTAAGGATGCGTGTCAAGGTGGCCAAGATAGTAGAAAAGATTCAAAGCGATTTTTTGTGGGAGGGGGTGGATATAAGAAGGATCATCTCGTTAATTTGGAAGTGGTGTGTAAGGTCAAGGAGAAGGGTGGTTTAGATGTTGGTCGTTTGGTAGACCGGAATTCGGCTTTGCACTAAATGGTTATGGTGGTCTGGCAATGAAAGGACGAGCTTCTGGCACCAGGTTATTAGGTGCAATGGCAGGAAATGGGTGGGATGTGAACCTTAGCATCAGATCCTCTTTCTTTTGCCCTTGGAAGTCAATTGTGTCTCTAGCCCCATCCTTTTATTCCCAGGTCCGTTTTTTTGTTGTCTCAGGGACGTTTATCCGTTTTTGGCTTGATTTATGAATTATGATGGGGCTATGAAACCCTTTCTTCTCGTTTTCCTTGGATTTTTCGGTCGGCAACCTTTCCGGAAGGATTGGTTAGCGAGGTCTTGGAATCTAGTCTGGGTGGCTTGTCTTGGAATCTCCCTTTTAGGACAGTCCTTAGAGAAGCTGAAATGGGTGATTTTTGTTCCTTGTTACAGTAGTTGAAAGAAGTTCCTATTGATCCTAGTTCTTTGGACTATTGTGTTTGGTGTTTGGAGTCTTCTGGTCTTTTCTTTTGTAAATCTTTCTTTTACTTATTCAGATCAGATGCCCATCTTCCTTCATCTCCCTTTAATCCTAAACAGCTTTGGTTTCGGCATATACTTCGCAAAATCCAATCTTTTGTCTGGATTGTGCTTCTAGCCAAATTTAATACTTCTAACGTTCTTCAACGTAAAAGAAATGGCTTTGTCCTCGAGTATATGCTTCTTATGTAGGAGTGAGGAATCTCTCCATCACTTGTTCATACATTGTAATTTCTCAAGGTAGATTTGGATCAGGTTATTGAGGATGGTTAGCGGCTCTTGGATATTGCCTTGTACAGTGCTCGATGTTTTCAATCAGTGGCAATTCTTGGGTCTGGGGCTTAGAGGAAAAGTCATTTATCTGGTGGCTTTTCAAGCCATTCTATGGTTTATTTGGCAAGAACAGAATAGGCGAATTTTTGATAATTCAGTCATTGGTTGAGATAGTCTTCGAGACTATTAGGGCTTTCACGGTCTCATGGATTTTTGGTTTGGAGATTTTCCGTATTATTAGTGCTTTTGATATATTGAGGGATTGGCAGGGCATGGCCTATTCTTCTGCTTTACACTATAGGAGAGAAGTAGCGTGCTTGCTTCCAATGAAAGGTGTTTTGAAACTTAATGTGGATGGTTGCTCATTGGGAAGCTCGGTAGCTTTGGGTGTGGGTGGAATTCTAAGAAATCACAAGGGCTAGACTATCTTCTTATTCAGTGGTCATATAGGGGATGGTGATTCGCTTAGAGCAAAGATTCTTGCAGTTTTTATGGGGCTGGTCTTAGCCAAGAAGCGTGGGTATCAGCACTTTATTATCGAGGGAGATTCCTTTTCCGTGTTCTCCTGGATGGCAAAGGAGGTCTTAGGCCAGTGGAAACTGAGATATCTTATTCGTCATGGATGATCTTTAGCTACAATTTTGAATGTCTCGTTCAAACATGTACTTAGATCGGGTAATGAGATAGCAGACTTCTTGGCAAAGGCTAGAGCATATAGATCGAATTTTATTATTGGTTCTCATGTGGATGAGATGGTGTGAATGTTGTAATTTGATTCTTTTTTTTTCTAGTATCTTTTTCTCCTTTTTCGACTCATTCTATTGGAGTTGCCCTTGTACATTCTTTGCTTCTATATATTTTACTCTTATTTCTCTTCGAAAAAAAAAAAGTGGAGGAACTAGTTAATTATTTTTGAGCTTGGAAAAACTTATGTTTAATATATCCTAACTTATTGGAACCAGTTAATTAGTTATGAGCCTAGCTTGCCTTTATGGGTTATTTGTTTCCATATGGGCATTTAGACCCATCTGCACAGGATGCCTCTTGTAGTTTGATCACTTTGATGTGCAATTTTATTTGAGCATTTCATATAGTTGATCTGGGTTGCTTGTTCAATGCCTTCTTTTGTGGTAAAACCTTACAAATGTTAGCCATACGTGATCTCATTGAATTTTCTTTTCTTCAAATTGAAGTAACTTGAATCTTATATACATGTAGTGGCTGACATGTTTTGGTTTTGGTAGATTCTGAGAACTAACAGGGAAACTATGGTTTTTATATATCTAAATATCCCTTGTTATATCTAGTGACATATCCCCTTTCCTTGGTAGGCAATATAAATCCAATTGTGTAATCTTGTGTTTTTAGCAATGTTGATATCTAAAACTTTGCATGACATTGAGATGTTAGTGCTGATGGAGGAATCAGGCCTCCATATTTTTAGTTGCCATGTTCTTAACTTTTTTTGTAACACTATAGCATTTCATAGAATGTTCACTCCATGGTAATTAAAAACCTTCAGTATCCTAAACGATATTTCATGAACTCATTGAATTGCTATCTATAGCTTATTGAACATGGCTGTTTAGAAGACAATTTATCTATTGATTCGCAAGAATACTCATGTTTATGTTAAAAAATTTTCTCTTTGTTTCAGGAAGACAATGAGACAAGACCTATTCTTGCTAGAAATGATCTTAGAGAAATTGTTATGTTCTATCGGAAATTCTATTATGAAAATGTCAAAGAAGGCTCAAAAACGAGAAGACCGTGAGGCTTGGCTTAAACTATTGGTCCAAATTTGGATTAGGGGTTTTTTTGGCCAAAACATTCACCATATGCAATTTTCATCTATTTTTTTCTAACTTCTATATGCAATATCTTTTAGGGAGGAGATGGCTAAGATCTATCAGGTGGCATCAGTTTTATTTGACGTTCTTAAAGTTGTGGTTCGGGATCATGATGATATAATTGATGATGAGGTTTGAACCATATAAACTTGCTAATTGTCATTGTAGAAGTTTTTTGAACAATTGTTGCTCTTGGAAGGCAGTATATTGAAAAGGTGAAAAACAAGGTTGTATGCCATATTCGCAGATAAAAGATATTGCTAAAGAAGTTGAGAGGAGAAAGGAACATTTTGTGCACTATAACATCCTTCCTTTGCATGCTTTCGGGCCTAAAACCGCAATCATGGAACTTCCCGAGGTTTGATATATTGCATCCGTTTTAATATTTTTTTGACCATCATGTTATTGCTTTTTAGTACACCCCTTCCCATCCACACCCACTACAACCACAGCCCCCATCCTCCGAAAGAGCAAATAAACAGCCCTCTCCTTCTTCTAATTGACAGCAGTCTATTACTTATTTCTCTGGAAATAACAGATCAAAGCGGCACTTAATGCTTTACGTAAAGTGGATAACCTTCCAAAGACCAGAGTTGAGTCAACATCCACTCATGACTATTCAACAAATGAAGATGGGGATAAATCTATACATGATTTGCTTGATTGGCTTGGTTTGGTTTTTGGGTTTCAGGTATGCAGCAGTTAAACAATTTGGTAATGTTTCATTTTGTTGCATCATGTTTATATGATAATTTCTTCGATTTTTAATTGAAAATTAGCATTCTATTAATTTTTCCTCTGTGGAAGTTTCTTATGATCTTGTAATAGGGATCCAGGGTACATCTTTTTGTCATAACTAACCCATTTGGCTCAGATGTTTGATGGTGGTGGTACTTGTCCAGTAGGGTCTACCTGTAAGGACCTTATTGGATATCATATAACATTTTATTTCTACCTTCTTATGCATGGTCAAATTGATTTGTGTTGTTATTAATGATCCAGAAGGATAGTGATTAGCTTATTGCAGTTAGTCTAAGCAGATCATTTTTTGGAATTGGTGGGTGTTATTGACTAATAATTCCCGCTTCCATGCACTTTATTTATGCCATGAATATGTGGGGATGGTTGAACATTTTTTGATCTACATGATATGTGTCCTTCCTTTGGACTGTCACATGAATTTGCTTATACCGAAACAATTCAGACCGGCTGAATCCCACAGTTATTGTTTGGGTTCACAGAAAGGAAATGTTGCTAATCAGAAGGAGCATTTAATATTGCTACTGGCAAATTTGGACATAAGGAATAGGCATCCTGAAGGTTCAACACAGCCTACACAGGTAAATTTTCTTTATAATCGCTACTTGCAGATTCGAGCATAAGTATCTTGAAGACAACTGAGATAAATTTTCCTTCCATGGGAGGTTTCACCTCCGTTTGGAATTGCTTTCAAAAGTTACAGGCAAAATTAAAAATGCAAAGCGCAAAACAGACTTTTTTTTTTAATATTTTGAGGAAAAGCAAAAAAAGCAGTTTCTTGATTTTATTGAGAAGAAATGATTTCTTGCTTCTCCTAAAAAGCAAAAATATTGTTTTTTTGGCTTCACTTAAGAGGAAAAAAAAGCTCTTTAAAAATGAAATGATTAACTAAATGGTATACTCCATACTCTATAGTCTTACTCTCATATAATATATATACACATCTTCATTATTCATCAAAAAAAAAAAAAAAAAACGAAATGTGCCTTTGCTGTTTAGATGTATTTTTATCTTTCAAAAGCAATTAGTTTTGAAAAGCAATACCAAACGGGCCCTTCATTTGTCTCCTTTTCATCAACTTCGTGATGTGCATCTTTTTGTATTCAATTATGGAAGATTAGCGCTATGCCATATTGCAGTTGGAAAATGCCACTGTTGAGGATTTGAAGCGGAAGATCTTCAAGAATTATAGGTCATGGTGTAAATATTTGCACTGTCAATCAAATCTCAAGTAAGCTTCCTGTAGGCCAGATTTCAAACAAAGGCCATCGAATTAGAGATTAAATATTGATTGTTAATGTGGACCTCATTGCGTCACTTGGACATTTTGATTTGTGGATTGGTTGATGTCACTTATTGTCCTGGGCAGAAGAGTTGAGGGACAGCAATTGCAGCTTCTATATATTGGCCTCTATCTTTTGATATGGGGAGAAGCGTCAAATATTCGGTTCATGCCTGAATGCATTTGCTATATCTTCCATCATGTATGTACCCGTTCACTATTGCTGAAGCAATATAATTGATCTATATATTTGATATTCAATGAATTAGTATTAAATTTTGTGATCTCTTATCGCCTTTTCCCCTTGCACTAGATAAATTTCAATTTTAGTTTTATCTTTTCGTTTTTAATTCATTACTCATTACACTTGTGCTTATTTTTGTTTTGGATAAGTCATCACTTTAGCCAATTTCATAAATGATTCTATGAATTTTTGATTGAATAAAAGTAATAAGATTTATAAGTTATTACATGGCCTCTTCAACTTGAGAAAAATGGATAAGTGGAACAAATCTATGCCCTTGACTTCAAAAGTTATCCAATTCCTAACAATTGTACCCTCTCTTGGCCTGTCTGTTATTTCATGGGGTTGCTTTCTAAATACGGTTGTAGTGAACTTGGTGACAAACTGATGATGCTGCTTGTTAGTATTGAAAGGATTGTCGAGACCTGAACCCTATCTTACAAGTAAAATGGCAGAAATTCTTCACTCTCATGTGATATATATGCTCCCTATAGCATAATCTAACGTGATCCTCATACTCCTCTTGAGTCATGTGTCTCACGATGTCAATTGGAGGATAATCGGGATAGTAAGAAATAACTACCAATCTATTTGGCTCTAGCTTTTGCTTTGCCTCTGGCTTTGGAGGTGTTGGAGTAGGCGGATAAATAACATAGCCATACGGAGCTGTTACTACTCCACCTGGTGTAGCATAGAAACCATACAGATAAGGGTTCACTAGAAAGAACCCATATGTATTGAATGTCTAGCTACTACTATCAGATGAGTTTGCTTGGCTAGGTTGCTAAGGATAATAGGATGGATAGTCTACCTAGCCTTACTTTGGGTAATAGCCTCCATAGGAATTGGATGATCTGACATTTAATGATCCAAAACTCTGCACTATGGAGGATGAGTCATCTTGCATAGAAGTATGCTGTCTCTCCTTTCCTTTCCCCCTCCTCTAAAAAGTCTAGCTACTACTGCTACTGCTAGCACCATAATGTCTATCCCTGTGGTCTCAGTCCTGTGTGGCATGATCAAAATTTGCCTTTCAAGTAAAAGGGCTCAGCCCTGGGGCACTGGTGCCAACACCACCATGAGTGCCACCCTCTCTACCATTATTATCATCATCATTGTCTGGTCTTGATTCGGACCTTTAGTTGAACTCATCCTCATCCGTGTAATTACCCTCCTCCTCTAATGAACCGATGATTCAACATTATGATGCTATGCGGAAGTTGAGGTGGGGTTGAGGCTGTTTGCTAGGGCTGGGTCTGGGGCTGATGTTACTGCTACAATTGAGGGAGGAACAACTCTTATCAGTCGATCAAATGAGTCTGTGTGACATACACCATTTCTATTATAGTATCATGTGGCCTACAACCATAAATTCGCTATAATAGGTATGCCGGGATCCTAGTAAACTTGGGTTAACTCAAATACTCACATAATCCAGATCCACTAAACTAAAACCACAAATATTACAGATGGTCTTTCCAAAAGATATATCATAGTTATAACAATAAGCAGAAGACTTAAACGGATACAATAATTTGACTCATATCTGAGATAAGACTATCAATATAAACATATATACAATCAACTGAATCCAAAAGAACCTTCCTCAAGCCGGGAGTCAAAAAATAGATACAAAAGATGTTAGATATAACATCTTAAGGAAATAAAGTATCTAAATGTTTATGGTTTCCCACACGAGGTCAAACCTTGCCTCAGCACCATCCACAGGATTTGAATCATGCACATGCTTAGTCATACGGTCTGCAAAATCTATACATATACAATAAAATGAGATATAATCCCAGTAAATTTATCACATGGCAATTTAAATAAAGGATGCAATGTATATATATCAAAACATGCTACATCTCAAATTATCAAGTGCAAGTGAGTGACAAGCTCTCACGTAAACAATATAATACATGTAAAGTTCAGAAGCATTATAATAATCATCAATGGAAGATAGAAACCAATTCTTAACTTAAAACAAATCAGGGATAGCAAATGGATCATTTTTATAAGTAAATTTCACGTGGCATAAAAATATTGCCGCCAGAATTATAGACATCGGCTAAGCTACGAATATACTATTTAGGCTTGGATGCAAAGCCCCTTGATCCACATTTAATTAGAGCACCTCATATAGGTCTCAGTGAATTATTCACACACACACACACACACAATTTCGGGCAAGATCCCCTTCTACCAGGAAATGCCAAATAATCTCTCACATATTACATATCCACTGTCACAGTCATACCAGGCGGAGCACTGTCAACGAAAACTTGCAGAGCTAACCACAATTGTCACGTGCTACAGTTGGCACGAATCTCTCACTCCCATGCTGACTAGCCCTCACATCTCAAAGTGTTTTAATTATCTTATTTAAGCATCCACACAAACTAATGTACACAAAACATCAATAGGATCTTTTATAGAAGATCAAATAGCGAAATTCATTTGTCACTGACTAACCGGTAAATGGTTAATCCAATCTTGATAAATCCAATTTTTCTCAGGATAAACATGAATTATAATAGGGGTGATAGATTCACAAAACAAAATCTGAAATATCACAAGTGTGTCCTACTCATCGATATGCTTGTAATTTTTGTAAAATAATACAAAGTATACTGATATGAACTCTTAAAAACCATGCTAGTGGAATACAAGTTAAATCACTATAAATGAGAAGGATAATTGACAAGGTTTTATTTATCAACTACATATATAACAGTAAAACAGGGTTTGAAACCATCCATATATGTTTTAGAATAGTAGTTAATGATTTGAGAAAGTTGTAGAAATTTCCAGAACTTAAAGTGTTTCAATTAGCTTATATTATTATTTTTTAATTATTGAAATGCAGCACTTAAAATTCAGGTAGTAAGTTAGTTTTCAAAAACCAGAAGTTTTCTCAATTTTAACTGAACTTTTCCTTAGTCTGTTTTAACTATATGACCCGTCTGAAATTTTAGAATAACTTTAAAACACAGTAATATAATCACATCTGAAATATTCCAAAAATCTCTAATTTATAACTGTATCGACATCGTTGCCCACATTCATTGCAGCATGAGCAAGAACTGGGTTAAGATGACGATTTGGATGATCCATCTCAACATATCATACCTAATCTGCGAAAGCATGTTCTTCATCAATCTCGTAACTAAATAAGGCATCAAGAAGATCCTTACCAATATAACTTTGTTCCTCAATCTCTAGTTGCCTCGTCGTCAACCTCATATCGTAATGGCAAAATACTAACTTCTGTAACCTCTTATAGGTTAGTCTGTTTTCCTGCTTCGTGTGTATAAGTGCAAATGTAATCTAATTGTGCTCACAGGCATGAAATGTTGTTTAAGGTAGGATTCTACATGCTAGCTTCATCAATTTAGGGGCATCCATCTCTTATATCATCAACTATTCACCTGGAATTACAAATGAGATGTTAACACCGAACAAATTAAAATAAAAGAAAATAAATTAATATTTACAAATAAATGTCACAAAGCATCATCGTCGTCCTTGATGCAATAGCCCTGGTCAACGTGAATGAGTCCAACACATCTCTAAATAGTATCAATTGATAAATGCTAGATGAAAAAGTTTGAAAGGGGTTAGTATTAAATATTAAGTATTAACTATTAAGAATTAATACTAACTTGGAGGCAGAAATCGGGAGCCTTGTGGCTCAAACTTGGAGATAAAAATACTGGTTTTTTCTTAAGATGGCAACAAGAGGAAGAAAAAATTTTATTAATCATCTTGAGGGTGGAAGGTTCTCTTTTACTTGAACAAGAAGAGATAAAAAAAGCCGCTTCAGATTTGTATGAGGACCTTTTCAAGGAGAAGGAGAGTGTGAGACCCATATTGGAAGGTATGGAATTTGACTCTATTTCAGGTTATCATAATGATATATTGGAAGCTTTCAATGAGATGGAAGGAGATAAGGCACCCGAGCCGGATGGGTTTACAATCAAGTTTTATAAATTATGTTGGGTGCAAATTCGTGAGGATTTTATGGGAGTAGTCCAGGAGTTTTACGATTCAGCTCATTTTGACGGTAGTTTGAATGCCACGTTTATCTCCCTCATTCCAAAGAAGGAAGGGGCGGTATCATTAAGAGACTATCGACGGATAGGCTTATTGGCAAGTTTCTAAAAAGTGATATCTAAAGTTTTATCAAAACGATTGCAGGAGGTTCTTCAGATGTCATATCAAGGTCTCAAAATGCATTCATAGGGGGAGGCAAATTCTTGATGGTGTAATGATTGCTAGTGAATGTGTGGACCCAATTCAAGGAGAGGGTGATGAGAAAATTATGTGCAAGTTGGACATTGAGAAACCCTACGATGATGTAAATTGGAATTTCCTGTGGTATATGCTTCTGAGGATGGGATTTGGAACGAGCTGGAGGAAATGGATGTTTATGTGTGTATCTACAGCAACATTCTTGATCTTGGTTAATGGTGTGGCGGTGGGTTTCTTCCATTCATCTAGGGGTTTGAGACAAGGGGATACCCTTTCCTCTTTATTATTTTTGTTGGTGATGGAGGCCCTAAGTCGGATGGTGGATAGAGCAGCTAACCTGGGATTGATTGAAGGGGTGGAGTTTGGAACAGGAGCTCTAACTAAATCACACTTGCTATTTGCGGATGATGCTATGATCTTTTGAAAGGCTCAAGTGTCCCAATTCCTTGTGGTGAGAACAATCCTGGCATGTTTTGAAGCTATCTTGGTTTTGAAGGTCAACTTACAGAAGAGTGAGTTATTCAATGTCGGGGGCAGCATTATAGCTTCAAACTTATGCGATTTATTGGGATGCTGGATGGGCTCTCTTCCCACCACGTATCTTAGAGTTCCAATTGGGGTATCATTTAAAGCCAAGTCAGTTTGGGAGCCAGTGATATGGCGTATGAAGAAGTTATTTTCTTGGAAAGGGAGATTTCTATCCGAGGGTCGTAAGATGGTTCTAATCAATATTGCTCTATCCAACCTCCCAACATATATTCTGTCCCCTTTCCTAGCCCCGGTGTCTGTGATTGATAGGCTCGAGAAGATTCAGAGGGATTTCTTAGGGGCAGGAGGGGATGATTCTAAAAGGTACCATTTGGTAGCATGGAAGGAGGTATGCAAGGCAAAGGAAGAGGGAGGTTTGGGAGTTAGAAACCTTCGGGTTTGATTGAAAACCCTTTCGGCAAAATGGTGCTGGCGGTTTGGTCAGGAGGTAACAAGTTTATGGAGGAATGTAATAGTCGTTAAATGTGGTTATGATGAGGTAAAGTGGTTGCGAGATTAGGTGAATGGTAATATCAGGTGCAGTCTATGGAGGCAAATTTGTAGGTTCTCTCGCATGATTCTTCCAGGTGTGAGATTTCAGGTAGGGAAAGGTGATTGGATGAGGTTCTAGCACGATCCATGGTGCGGTAACAAAGCTCTAAAGGAGCTATATCCAATGTTATATAGCATATCGACATTCCCTCAAGCCCTTGTTGCAGACCTGTATTCTCAAGAAGTAGTGTGGAACTCTAGACTCTAACGGGTGTAGATTCAAATATGAAGGTGGAGTCTTGGAGGTGACAAAAGGAGCCATGATCTTGATGCAGGGCAGATGGTTACAAGAAATATCTACAAGCTTGTTGGAAATACAGTTGTAGGTGGAGCTGTAACCACGGCTTCGGAAGAATCCAGTGATGATGATACACTTTTGTGGCATATGCGGTTGGGGCATATGGATGAGACAGGTATGATGGAACTACATAAGATAAATCTTTTAAAGAGTGTTAAATCATGCAAATTAGAATTCTGCAAAATACTGTGTCCTTGGGAAGCAATGTAGGGTTCGGTTCAAACCTGCTGTACACAAAAGTGAAGGTATTCTAGATTACATAAATTTAGACATTTGGGGATCAGTTTCAGTCTCGTCAAAGGGTGGAGATCGGTATTTTGTAAGCTTCATAGATGACTTCTCCAAGAAGATCTGGGTTACTTCATGAAGCACAAATCTGAGACTTTCACTAAGTTTATATTATGGAAGGTAGAAGTGGAAAATCAGACAGGAAGGTAGATTAAGTGTCTTAGGACAGACAATGGGACTAAATATAAGGACGTGGAATTTCTGAAATTCTGCGAAAAGCGTGGCATCATGATACACTTTGCAGTGCGAAAAACACCACGGTAGAATGGCGTAGCAGAAAGGATGAACCGAAACATTGTAGAGAGAGCAAGGTGCTTAAGGTTGAATGCCGATCTGCCAAAGAATTTCCGGGCTGAGGCAGTGAACATGGCATGCTATGTCATTAACAGGTCACCAAGGGCAACACTTGATGGCAAGGTATTATACTCCATACTCCATACTTCATACCTTATACTTTTACCTTACCATATAATATATATACACACTTCATTATTTATCAAAAAAAAAAAAAAAATTGTGTCTTAGACCCCTTTTACAACCATAACCGCAATATATTGAGAAATTCCCAATATAACCCTTATTGTACCGCGGCCCCCTACATTGGTTCCAACCAAGGATTCACTTTTCGGTGCCGCCTGGCGTGCCGCGAGGCGGTTGGAACGAGATGCCGACGAAATGGGTCGAAATCCATTTTTTGGCGAAATTGGCGGCGTGCCGGTGGCACGTCAGTGAAATGGCCTGATTTGAGTGAAAAGGCATAAATAAGAGAAAAAAATGTAATATACATGATTTTATACAATTTATATGCAAAAAATAGATAGAATAAGGAAGTATTTCATTTAATTTATGAACAAATACAAGCACATTAACATAAACAATTACAAGGCTACAACTACAAGCACATTAGACCAATTTGGCGAAAGTCTAGCGACATTCTGACGAAATTGGCGAAATTGGCGGCGTGCCGCTAGCTGCACCCTTGAGAAACGCTGGGGGTACCATTTCGGGGTCATTTTTCGTGCTGCTAAGGGCACAAAAAGCGAAATTTTGGCCAAAATGTCAAACCTTGGTTCCAACCCCCGCAAATGAGCCCGTGGGACCCCTCCCTGATTTAGACCAAAATGTAAGTATGAGCCATACTCCAACACTATTTCAACGAAATTTTGCTAAGACACCTATAACTTTCTAGACTTCCTAGCTTTGCGAATCTCCTTGCCTAGAATATTTTTTGCATCAGCCAAACCCTTAATTTCAAATGCTTTCCTTAACAAGGACCGTTATTTACTATGCTCATCTATAATTTTAATAGCAATTAGTGCGTTATCAACATAAAATATTAAGAAAATATGGGAACTACCTTCAGGAACTACCAATTTGCACCATCTAGAAATAAACTTTCTTGTACAGTTGTACCTTGATTATGGAGATTGCTTTTGCCCGTAAAGTGACTTCAATCTATAGACAAGGTGCTCTTTTCCGGGTTGCACTCCTCCAAATCACTAGGAAGGATAGCTGTCTTTACATTGAGCTGCTCCTATTCCATGTAAGATTAGCTACTAAGGGGAACACTGTCCTGATGGAAAATCTTCATTATATTCAATCCATTTCCTTCATGATTAACCCTTTACTACTAACTCAGCCTTGAATCTTTGCCCTTCCTTCCGTTGCTACTTCTTTCTTTCTGTACACTCATTTGCACCCTACTACTTTCTTTCGTATGGAAAGTTCCACCAATTCCCAAGTTTTGTTCTTATGCAACAACGACTTTAATTCTTCCATCATTGCCTCCATCCATCTACTTTTCTCGTGATTGTTAATTGCATCCTTGTAATAAGTGCAGACGGAGTAAAGTCATCAAACCATACTTAACTGAATCCTTATAAGCTTGTCAAAAGCAATATTCTAGTGTTTTGGTCAATGCTAGATCTTTTTTCTGACGTGTTATTTTGTCTTCTGAATCATCTACCTCCACATGAACCGCTACTCATTGTCTTTGAAGCTTTTCAACATATATTCTTCATCAAGACCAACATCTTTATAGATTACCACTTTTTGTTTTTCTAAGTATCAAAGCTCATACCTTTTCACAACTTTCTTATATTTAAGAAAGATCCATCTTTTGAATTTTGGAACGATCTTTGACCTTTCTTCATTAGGTATGTGCACATAGGCAGCACACACGAATGCCCTCATCTTAGAGTGATCTACTTCCCTTTCTATGATTCTATCTATACCTTTTCTGCAGTTTTCCCATCAATGCTCATCAATTTTTAGTAGATTGCTGATGATATGGTTAAATATATTGATCGGTTGTTTTAAATTTGCATCTTCCACCATCTTAAGCTCGTACAAATTTTGCTTAAGATACCGTTTGTTTTTTAGAGATTTGGACACATTGATTCCCCAACTTTACCTAGATGCCTCCAAGAGATTCCTTATCCATCACATGGTATAAGACCTAGTGTGAAGAGCAAAGTGGAACTCACTGCCTTCATTTAGGTTCTGATTCATCATCTCTCATTCTTTGGTTTCTTCAACTTTTCATGCAACTATTTAGCCAAATCTTGCTACACCAATAGATTTTCCACTCTTTTCTGCCAAAGTTCAGAGTTCTTTGCTCCTTTTAACTTTTCCACATCATACTTTGAAATCAAAGCATTAACCACAATCGCAACAAACGTCCTTGCACTGATACCAGTTGTTGATTAAATAATCGTTGCAATGAGGATGTAAAAGCAATCTAAAGATAAAAAATTGTTGCATATAGATTTATATGGTTTGGTATTGTGCTTTTGTCCATGAGAGAGAAGGAAGATTTTTGACCATATGGCCCCTCAGGTCCCTCCCCTATGAACCTAGATAAATTATGAGACATACTATAACAATTGCCTTATCCTTGACCAACCATCCCGTTTGCTTTTGGGCAACTATGATTTGAGTTATTCCCAAGGATGTGAATCACAGATCTATGATGATTACTTCTTGGCTTTTTAGGAGCACAACAAATGTGTTTAGCTTTTGCTTTCAGCGCAAGTTCAGATGAGTCACCTATTCTCTGGATCGTACTTAATCTTGCCTTGGGAGTTGAAAGCCAGTGTTCCAAATGTTGCCGTCATTTTAGGTCTAGAGCATTAGGAAGTTAATTTTTTCATTAGGTCTAGAGGATTACTCATCTATTTTTTAATTGCACATCAGATATATGTAGACTTCCTTTTAAATCCAATTTGATGTCTGGTTTTCGCAAAGAGACTTCAAATTGTTCTCTTTGTGGAGTCGTGTCACTTTATATCTTATTGTGTGATAGTCAGTCCTTTTGCATTTCACTTCTCTTTAGTGATTTGGAAGAGGAAACAGAAAATATTTAAGCACATTATTTGTCCAATCATTGATAATTGCGTTGTATTAGTTGTTTCTTTGTTGGTGGTCCTCTATTTTAAAGGATTTACAGTCATCAGTTGGTAAATTCATTGATTTTGAAGGCTTGAGTTTTTTTTTAATTTTTTGATGTATAATGTAAGATGTATTTATAGATGTAAAGAAGTATGAACTGTACGATCAGAAAATATACCACACACTGTCACTTGCTATAACAACAGAACCAAAACACTATCCTTCCGAAAAAGCAGCACTAAAACCCAAGGAAACATACATCAACACCACTTCCCCTCCTCACCAAGCCTCGGCACGCCACTGAACAAGCAGTTCAGTTATGCTCCAAGAGACTAGTCTCTCCAAGTAGTTCCATCAACCACCACTGCACTTGATCCCACTCCTCTTGCCATGCCATCTTCCAATAATGATGTAGCAAAGCACCATCTATGCCATTCCCGCAATATCTCTGCGGGCTGTATTCCCTGAAACGCTGGACTAATAGATACCCATGAGGTGACAGCAACCAATATCTGAATGGTTTGAACCGTCAACCATATCCACTGCACTTGAACCCACTCGTCTTGAAGGCTTGAATTTTTGTAAATAAGCTTGATTATTGTCCTTTTGAATTGATGAAAACCTGTTGTACAGTATAATATCTGAATGGTGTTGTGCTCTTTGTATAAATGATATGATTTCTGTATGGAAAATCTTTTTATAAGAAAACCATTCTTACATTTTTCTTCTTTCTAAATTAACAAGATGGCGGATGAGCTCAATAAAATTTTGTTTAGCAATGTCCAATCGGTTACTGGAGGAGCCTTCCTGCAACAGTACAAGGATGAAGAATCATTCCTACAAGATATTGTAACACCCATTTATCAAGTCATGTTGAAGGTTAAAAATTTTAAATTCAAATCCCTTTATGAATTTTTTTTGAATTTTTATTGCATACAAATTCATCAGTTTTTATGTGGAAGTTCTTTTTTTTCTTTTTTGGGTGAAAGGAAGTGAAAAGGAACAAAGGTGGTACTGCAAGTCATTCACAATGGAGAAATTATGATGATCTAAATGAATATTTTTGGTTAGTTTTCTAGAAGTATTAGCTTCCTATTCGGGCTAATATTGTATGTAATGGACTACACTGAAGTTATTGTCTCTTTTGCAGGTCAAATAGATGTTTTAAGTTGGGGTGGCCGATGAACCGCAAAGCTGATTTTTTTGTACATTCAGGCAGGACACCATCTAAATATGAGGTTGGTGTCTGGCGATTTTTTTTTTTACATTCTTACTTTCTTCTTCTTTCCAAATCCGTAGATTCTAAAATAAAATAGATTGATCGTGTACCTAGTATTTTGTTTTCCTTTTTCTTTATTCGAAATGAGTTTAGGCCTTGTCTAGCATTCATGTTGGATTAGGAACTCATGCTGAGAACTAGTTCTTGATGTCATCTAGAAAACTAGTTTAGGATATTTTTTTGCATGTTTGGTTAACACAAAACCAAAGGAGTTGCTGTGCAAAAATGGTGTTTGGTAAGCATGCAAAAGAAATAAATTGTTGTAAAAGAAATAAATTGCTGTGCAAGAAATAAATTCTTGTAATGTATTTACAAGAACAAGATTCATATAATTACATGTTTTCTACCACAACAAAAATATCACTTTGTTTGCAAGTTTGCCGCTGCAAAAGATCAGAACTCTTCAAAATCAAGAAACGGTATAGAGGGTGATTGCATGGGAATGGCTTTTTCTCATTCTGATTGAGTACTCATTCTCTTGCAGCTGATGAAATGCCTATCTACGGACCAGAACTCATTCCAGTCATGAAACTTACTCCAAGCTGTAAAATGAGTTCCCGAACTGAATATCAAAGGATACCTTAAGATTCAAAAATTTTTATTTTTTGTTCATCCATTCTAACTTTCGTTCATGTTTTTTTTCTTCTTTCTAATATCATTGAGCATATTGAGGCAATATGAAGTACACAGAGGCAGTATCTAATATCATATTTGTAAGAATGATCAGAACATAATATTTGCTCTCATGTTTGATGTGTAACAACTAGTGTTTCCCATTTCGGTCTCCAGAAGTGTCGACACGAAATGTAGGGAGAAAAAAGTAATGTCGACCATTCTTGGAAGTGAGCGAAATATTGTCGACATCAAGTAGAAGTCGAACGTGTTAATTCTCTAATAAGTTATTATTTTATAGTTTTTTTCTAGAATGCTAATTTAAACCTAGAATACTTTGATACATGAAATACTCATTTAAGCCTAGAAAAATGCTTAATTCTAGAATAGTTAATGAAATACTCATTTAAACCTTGGTTTTTTGTTATTTTCCTCAAAATTTAACTTCTAGCGATTTTTCCGGCAAGTTGGAGAAATTTTGCCGACATGTCGCTGGTGGTAGCCAGCGAAATTTTGATCAACATGACAATGAAAACCTTGGTAGAAACATTAGCATTTTATATTTGTGTGATTGTTTAAGATTATCTATAGCTTGCCCTTTGAACCAGTCCAAGCAGGACAGCCAGATGGATTGAGGGAGAAAGAGAAGGAAAAGGATGGTTGGAAAGAAGGAAAGAGATTATAAAACCCGAAATGGGAAGAAAGAAATGGGAGATTTGGAGAAAGAAATGGTTGGAAAGAAGGAAAGAGATTATAAAACCAGAAATGGGAAGAAAGAAATGGGAGAGAGTCTTTCAAGTTGTGCAATCCATCTTAGAATTTACATGAACTTTGATTATGAAAAAGGTACCCTGTGCATTGATATTGTGTGAAATGGTTATATAAACTGTATTGAAAAAATGAATATATGATAAACCTGCTGGATTTTCATTGTTATTTCGAAAATTTAATTTTATGTGAGATGCACCTTGAGACTCATGGTTTTAAGGCTTATTGGTTTCCTTTATTATTTGGTTTGGGGTTTTTGCCATGACAATGGTGTTACATTTGGTTACTTGGAGATGATTTTTGAAGTTATGAATTTTTTCTGGAGCAGCACAACCAAGTCGCCACTGGAAAGAGGAAACCGAAGACAAATTTTGTTGAAGTCCATACATTCTGGCACCTTTTTAGAAGTTTTGATCGGATGTGGATATTCTTTATATTGTCTTTGCAGGTAATCTTAATTCAATCTTGATGAAGGTTTTTTGTTAGTCTTGTGATTTTATCCTTTTTAATAACTGCTTGTATTTGTTGGTTCCTAGGCCATGGTGATTGTTGCATGGAGTCCATCAGGATCTCTTGCTGCTTTATTTGATGAGGATGTGTTCAAAAACATCTTGAGTATTTTCATTACGTCTGCTTTACTCAATTTTTTGCAAGGTATGCTTTATTCTTCACTGCTTTGGCAATATTTCTCTTTTGATTGAAATTTATTTCAACATCTACTAAATGAAAATAATATTCAAAACTTCATCTATTTGCTATCGCATCTACTAAATGGAATATTTTTTGGAACAACTTAGTTGTGTGTTTATGTTGGAGTTGCGTTTGTACCATGTGTCATTGTGCAGCTACTCTGGATATTATTCTTAGTTGGAAGGCTTGGGGAAGCATGAAATACACCCAAATTTTTCGTTACCTGCTCAAATTTGCTGTTGCAGCCATGTGGGTTGTAGTCCTGTCCATTGGTTATTCCAGCTCTGTGCAGAATCCTACAGGACTTGTCAAATATTTTAGCAATTGGGTTGGAGATTGGCGGAGCCAGTCATTTTATAATTTTGCTGTAGCAATTTATTTGATACCCAACATTTTAGCTGCATTACTTTTCCTGCTTCCTTTTTTACGAAGAACTATGGAGCGTTCAAATTGGCGCATCATTGTTCTTATTATGTGGTGGGCTCAGGCAAGCACTGGTTTCTTTGGTTATTCTTCAATGTTTGAATATTTATTTGTCCTTTTTTTTTTTCCATAAACAGTGAGTTTCTTATCCATGGCTAACAATATTGCAGCCAAAGCTATATGTTGGAAGAGGCATGCATGAAGATACATTCTCACTTTTTAAGTAAGAAAACATTGGCATATATTGGGTTTTTCAGTTATGGTGCCTTTCTGTCTCACTGACAGTTCATATTATGCAATTAGGTACACCTTATTTTGGATCCTTCTGCTTATTAGCAAGTTTGCTTTCAGCTACTATGTAGAGGTATTTTTTAATCTTTTGGTTGCTATCACTTGAATTTGACTGTAGCATAGATTTAGATGACTGATTAAACCATACTATGTGGTATTTATGTCTTTAAAATGTCATTACATGGAACGGAATGGCAGTAGACCTTAAATTTGGGTCTTTTTTTTTTCTTTTACAAAGTGATGCAGTCAGACTCAAACTTGAATTCTCATGCTAGCAGCCCAATGTATTTATCATGACATACCAAGTGTCATTAAACAATTTCTAGAATTTCTTATCTTAATAGATTGTGTTAGTACGTTTATAATGCCTTTTTGTTTCTATGTTTTATTTTTTCCTATTTTTTGGGGACGCAAATAAAAGTGAATGTGTTTACTTTATCGATGTGATATATGTGTGAGCACTATTGTACCAGATAGGCATTTGAGGTGATATGATAAGTTGATAACAAATTGACCTTTTAGCTTATCGATATCTATAGTTTCATATTAAAAGTAATATATAATTTGCAATCCACTCCACTACTTAGGCCTTTCCCTTTTGAGCAATCTTTGTTGCCATGTCTTGGGATCTAGTCACTAAAACTGTGGAGAATTTCTTCCCAACCTAGAAAAGGAATTTCCCAGCTTTGGGTGCTGAGATTGCACTTATCCACTTTGCATTATCCAATTTGTTTGTTCCTATACATCTCTCTTTAGAATGTTGCGTGTCGAGTGACAAAATTGATTGAATTGCTCCAAGGATGGCAGATGGCTTCAAAAAGAATGATTTGTTTATGTGGCAGATATTTTATAAATAAGAGAGCATAAGCAATAACTGGGTTAGGACTATCATTTGGTTGATACATCTCAACATATCTAATCCAATTTGCAAAAGGATCCTCCTCATCAACCTCTTAACTGAGTAGCATGTTGAGAGGATCCTTCATAATAGAATTGTGCTACTCAATCTTTAGTTTCTACGTCCTTAACCTCATATATACTGACAGAAAACTAACTTCTGCAATCTCTCATATGCCACTTGGTTCCTTTGCTTTATGTGTATCAGAGCAAATGTACTGCAATTATGCTCACATACTGAAGATTATGTTGTTTTAGGTAGGACTTTAAATGCTAGCTTTGTTGATGTAGGGGCATCCATCCCATACATTGCCCACCTTTCACTTGGGAAGTATAAATGAAATATTAATATATAACGAATTTGAATGGAAGAAAATAAAGTAATATTTATGTATAAATGTCACTTACTGTCGTCCTCAGTGCAATAGCCATGGTGAACTGAAAGAGCAAAGCTCATCGCTAAATAGTATCAACTGATAAACGCTTGATGAGAATGTTTGGAAGCGGCGAGTACTGAGAAATGGTCTTAATTTGTGAATTTATTGCACAAAAACTAGTCCCTACCTTATTTCCTTAACTAGGCAATTGCATCTAAATAAGGTTCCACCCTCGTAAAATACCTCGTGGATTATAGTGCACAAGTCTAAACAAGAGGCAAGGCTGTCCTTGTAGTGGTACTTCGGGTTTAGGTAGTTTCCTGCGTTGATGATTATAAGAAAGGCACGTGTACACTTAAACTAGAAATATTATTTAAGATAACAATGAAATGTGGCAATAAATTCATATAGGCTAAATGTAGTGGATGACCTAAAGTCATGAACCATCCGTAATCATTTATCTTCTACACCCATTTATATGATTAGGGTGTTGCAGCCTTTATCTGGGATTTCATATTCTTTGCATGCATATGTAAATCCTATCGTGAGATAGGCATTGTAGCGAACTACCCTCAGACTTGGTACTTGGCATATGGGCTCTAGCAATGCCGCCAAGTCTTAGACTTTGTCTCGAAATGTGATGGAACGCACAATATCCTCTACTCTCCTCCCAATATCTGTGCGGCTATGAGAGCTGCTCTTCCGGTCAATACCAGTGGAAGGTGACCTCAATCCCTGTCGGTTCCTCATAATACTCTCAAGAGTAATGTAGTTCGTAAAGAATCTGGTAATCCCTTGCCGAACTATGTCCGCACTATATCTCTGTCATCTGTGTATAAGTATATAACTATGACTATAAATGAATGTGGTGAATGCCGTGCATGTAATAGCATGCCAACAACACTGCTCCTATGTGCAATTGACTCCAACATCAAGATGATGCAATGTTCTTCACATGCGTCTAATAAAGGGCGTCTTATCCTATGACTTCAGGCCAGCCTTCATAAATGCATTGCCTTCCATTATGCATAGTCAGTGCCTTCAAACTGGGGAGGTCTTGTGGATGATCCACCTTGTTGAAATCCATAGAGAATTAGGTTACATCCTATGAAACAAATTAGGATGGATGGCTCTGTTACCAATAGAACAAACCTATAAAATTGATTCTCAATCTCGATGGATCTCTAAAATTAAGGCAATGCAAGCAATCACAAAACACCAGATCTAGCGAAGAAACCCTATAAATCCATCTAGGTAAAACCTTAGGTCTTTTAAGGCTGCCACCCCTGAAAATAATTCACTCATTAAACGTTGAATACAAGAGTTCAACTAATAGTACAAACCTTATGCCACACAACTTTCTCACTCTTGCTTGATTCCACGATGAATCAACTCCTAGTGGCTTGATCTTGGCCTTCTGCTTAAAATCCTTAAAGCGATCACGAACAGCTCTTTGGAATCCACCAAAGAGTTCTTTAGTTCTTCAATTTAATAATGGTTGAATGTTTCTTCGCGAAGCTCCCTTAGATTCAAGGACTAAGCTGCCTTTTTCTTCTCTCTTTGCCAATTTAGAACAAGACAGATGGAAGAAGAAAACTGAAAAAGAGCTGCTGATTCAAACCTATAGAATTCTATTTATTGGTTTAGAATCTTGTCGCGAGCAGGTGTAGCAAGGATGCATCCTTGATATGGTGCACCTACTTGCATTATGCAGCACGTACAAAAAACATTTTTTTGGTGCTGATATATAAAATTGCTTCGACAAATGAATACCTGTGAATCGCAAATCCAAACAAACTACAGATGTTGGAAATGTCGGAAATTAAAGAATAATGGAGATGGCATGAGGTACAGACGTAGTCACTCTCTTTAAGGTGATTTGCACTCCTGCGGGAAGATCGAATGCATCTGCCGAACGCAAATGCGTCACCCCTAGGATACAACAGCCTAGTCTCAACATTGTAACCGCCTAAACTTGCTACACACAGAAATCAGGCAAGGGCTAGAAGAAACCTCACCAATGCTTTGCCCAGGAAAAGAGAGGAAAAAAAACAATAGCTAGGGTTTTTAAAACGAAGAGGAGAAGAATCAAGAGAGAGAGAGAGAGAGAGAGAGAGAGAGAGAGAGAGAGATGAATGGGATGGTTTCTTGAGCGTTAAGTCTCATTAAAAACCAAACCGTTTTAAGTGTATGGGGCACGTTATTAGGTAAATGCACGCCTCACTAATGTTTCAATAAAAAGTAAAAATAAAACATATAAAACAAAAGAAAAGGTTTTTTTTTAATTAAAATATTTCAACAATCCGGCACTTATTTTAATAAAAAACAGAAAAACTGAATGATAAAAGAAAATATTGAAATACTAGGAAAAGCTAGAGTAATTCGCATAATAGAGGTGACAGTGTCTTGAACCTCTACTTAGTATAACTATATCTCTTGTATAAGAAACAATGGTGAACAAAGTCTTGAATCAATTTTCTTGGCTATACAAAATTATAGACACAAAATATTCACTGGTGTCTACATATGCTCTTAAGCCAACACTTTACAGCCTTGTGCTTAATCCTGGATTCATAAGTGTTCTTAGAGAGTAAGACCCCACTTTCAGAGGAAGCGGCCCCACTTCCATACACTTACATTGGCGAGACTATCAAGGATGCTCCTGTGAATTTGAAAGTGTTACAGATGTGGTCAAACGGAGCATAGGTCTAATGAATGTCCGGCTAGAAAACCTGTGAATTTGATTGAGCAAGAAGGAGAAGGAGAAGAAGAAGATGGTGGGTTGGTCATATATGATAATGATGTGTACAAAGTGGGGGAAGAAGACGAAAATGAACATCTCAATCTAGTTTTGCAACGGGTTTTATGTCCAAACAAGCAAGAAGACCTCCCTGGGCCGCAATATTTTCCAATCATTGTGTACCGTCTCCAATAAGGTATGTGATTTGATTGTTGATAATGGAAGTTGTGATAATTTTGTGGCAAAGAAGTTGGTTGATTATTTGCAATTGCCAACCAAACCGCACCCTTCACCTTACGCGATTGGTTGGGTAAAGAAAGGTCCCACAGTGAAGGTAGTTGAAATTTGCACTATTCCAATTTCTATTGGAAAGCACTATAAGGTGGAGATTACTTGTTATGTGATTGACATGGATGCTAGTCATATCTTATTAAGAAGGCCTTGGCAGTATGATGTGAATGCAACCTATAAGGCGAGGGACAACGTGTATTTATTCACCTGGAAGGGTCACAACGTTGCCATGGTACCAACCAAAGTTTCTGATAAGACTCCAAAAGCTTATAAAGTGAAGGAAACAAAGCAGGTCTACACCTTTGTTATTAAAGGAGAAGGGTAAGATCCAAGATGTTCAACGTGCAAGACCTATTTGAGTACCATGTTCCCAAGGCCATGCCAGTGCTTCATTTGAGTACGAGTGTTTCTCTAAGGGGAGGAGACTGATGTAGGACATGTGGGACCCAAAGTCTAGATTAGTTAGTTATTTAGTAAAAGTAGAATTCCTATTTTCTTGTATTAGGTATTTGAGTTTTCTTAGGTGTCTTTAAGAGGTTTTAGAGTTAGATTTTAACTTTAAGTTGCTTACTATGAGTAGGAGTCCTAATTTTAGTAGGTTTCTATCTTATTTTGGGATCTTCAGAGGTTTATAAATAAGGGGTAAAGGTTGTACACGAATTTTAGACTTTATTTTTTTAAAAAGAACTACAGAGTTTCTCTCATCTTCCTTGTGGATTCAAGGTTATTTGTTGGTGGATTCCAGTTTTCTAGGATTAACAGAGATTAATCCTTGTTTTCGTAACTTTCACTGCGTCATAAACACATAACCACTGGTAATCATGGAATTATCCGATAGGTTATTCCAATCAATATCGCTTGATGACCGCGGAATACTTGTAATAATGAAGTCCATAATTTGAAGTTCTTTTCAAATACTTTATAATATGATTTAAAGCAATCCAATGTTCAAAATTATGATTAGCAGTAAATCTACCAAGTACTCCTATAGCACAAGTTATGTCTGGTCTAGTGCAATCAGTAGCCAATCTCAAACTGCCAATAATACTAGCATATTCATTTTGATTTACACTACTTTTAGTATTCTTAAATAATTTAATATTGGGATCAAAAGGAGTACACACAGGCTTACAGTCAATATATCCATATTTCTATAATATCTTGTCAATATAATGAGACTAATCAAGTGATATGCATTCAGATGGTCTAGTGATTTTAATACCAAGAATGACATTAGCTTCAGTAAGGTTTTTCATTTTAACATTACTAGATAGTAACCTTTAGTTTGATTCACAACATGCATGTTAAAACCAAAAATCAAAGGATCATCCACATATAAACAGAATGATCATTGATGGGGGAGTGAGGTCTTATCACTCGCTTTCCCACACATTTTTTCCTTGCTCGTAGCTCCGAGGCTTTTGTATCTGAAATTCTCTTTTGGTCACCCTTTGGGCTCTCTTGAATCTCCATCTTCGTAGAGACCTTAGATCAGTCAAAGCTGAGGAATTAGCTTCGCTCCTTGACCATCTTAAGGACGTGTTCATTGATTCTTGTCTCGACAAAGCTGTGTGGTTGGCCTCCTTGTCAGGATCTTTCTCTTGTAAGCCATTTTCCAACATTCCTCGCCCGCGGATGGGGAGGTGGACCTTCCTCCCTGCTTTTCTGTGTCTTGGTTATGGAAGCCCAAAGTCCCTCCTAGGATTAAGGCATTCCTGTGGACAGCTCTCCTTTATAGGATCAATACAGCCGACTAACTTCAAAGGAGGTGGAAAATGATGGCTTTATCCCCTCAAGTCTGTTTGTTGTGTATGGAGGCTGGAAAAAGCATTGATTACTTATTTTTGGAGTGCCGTTTTGCTTGGACCATATGGGTGAGGCTTTTTAGCCTCATTGGTGTATCTTGGGTTATGCCCAAATCCATCATACATCTGCTTGATCATTGGTGTTTTAGTGGTTTAGAGAGGAGAAGGCACATCATGTACAGCATAGCCTTCCATTCAGTGGTGTGGCATATCTGGCTCGAAAGGAATTGGAGGATCTTTCACGATCGGAGGGGGAGTGTAGAGTATGTTGTGGAGTGTATCATGGTGGGGATTGCCTCATGGGAATCAGTCCAACCTGAGTTCAGTGGATTGGGCATACCTAAGATTTACAGATTGTTAGGGATTGGCATAGATGTTGCATCTCATCTATTGAGTAGTTGTAGGGCTTTTAGTGTTCCTATTCCTCATGGGCCACTTGTATGGATTGTTTTCTTCCTATTATTTATTTATAATATATCCTTCATCATTCATAAAAAAAAAAAAAAGAATCCATCTCATCATTGATGGATTCTCTCCAAAATTCAGCATTTGGAGAAGAATGTGTTTTATTTAAGGATTTTGGATCTCCCTCAACATTATAAATGTGGTGGTGAAGTCCAAAATCCTTAGTGATTTTATTTCTCTTACTTCTCCTAGGTTCCATTTCATTATTATAATCTCAAAGTCTAGTCAAAGTGGGTTCAGAAATTCTTATAGACTCGGAGCCCCCACTATTCATAAACTTGAAGGGAAATTATCTTCAAAATATTCAACATCAATAGATTCAACTACAATATTATTTGGGAGATCAATGAACAGCCTTACTTTTTTTGTTGTTGTTGTTGTTGTTGATGAGTTACAAGCCTTACTAGTTTGTGCATACCTACGAATGCACATGTGGTAGTTCTATTCAAGATTTTTTAGTATCGGCGAATACGGCTTGCTATTGGCTAGATGCAATACCAAGTATCGGCTTGATAAAAGTGATTTTCCGGAAGTATCGTCCGATACAACTGGGTATTGAGTTTCGTCGTTATCCAACCCGATACCAAGTTTTTAAACCGTGGTTCTATTTCCTACTTTTGGTCTCTTTCAAAACTGTAGACGATTTTGATTTCTGTTGCTTGATTCTTTCTTTGAAGTTGTTTTGAAGAGATTGTTTTAGGGCGAAAATAGGTTGAAAACAATGGGGTTTCACGAATTTTGGAATAGGTGTCTCAGTTAAGAGCTATGTTGAATCTTGTAAGTTGTTGTTTTTTTGTTTTTTACCTTTTTTTCACTTTTTAGCGATTGTATTGAGTTATACAGTGTTATGTATCAACTCGATACAGTCGATATTATGTTGATACAGATCGATACGACCTATATTATCAAACAAGTAGGCATGATACACGATACGTATTGCGTGATACACGCGATAGGATACAATATTTAGTATCCTCTCTGTAACCTGAATCGGTTAAGACTCTCTTTTGTTTTGCTCATTTACATTGTTTAATATACTTTCAGTGTTTTATTTTCTGCCATCAGTACCTGAGTATAACATTTCTTACATCATAGGCGTACATAGAATACGTATTGGTATGGAAACAAATCGGCATCTGCGCAAATGAATATAAACTTCAGAAAATGTACTAACATGGAGGTTGATATACGTAATTTTATTAACAATTATCTCAACCCACAAAAATTTGAAACCCAAATGTCAAGTTTTAATACAATTAAAATAATATTATGATATTTATAATTAGTTTTTTGATAAAATAATATCAAAATAAAATTTTAAATGAAATTTACAAGAATCATGGAATCGATACATCAACCCTAAGCCAATCTCATATAAAAATTTCAAATCAAATTAACAAGTTTTAAATTGATTTTTTTAAATGCTTTTTTTCATTAATTTTAGTATAAAACAAATTCTTTTTTTCAAAAAATAATTAGATTCGTAGATTTCACTTGAAATCAGTAGATTCATGTAAAAGAATATCAAATCATATTTAAACATTGAAAAAATAATGATTTACCAGAAAAACTTCAACCTTCGTGAAAATTGTCAACCAATATAATATCTTCGTTTGATTCATTGAAAAAATTTTCTCAAAAATTGTTTGAGAAATCAGGTCGAAAATACGCTTCGAATAGTGGGATGTAAAGGTTTCTCCGAACTCCTTTTGGTGTGAGAAAATAGACATTTCTTTAGAATGGCCTCTTCTGTCATTTTTTTCATAAAATGTCGGCTGTATCAAGAGTATCGACTATGTATCGAGTGTATGGACAATCGTATCGATTGTATCGACCGATACAATTGACTTAAGAATACATTGTTGTGTATCGTGCCGTATTACACGATACATGATACCATGGTTTATTGGACCGTCTGGTACACGTCTGTACTGGGATCGGATGATCCCGGTCCGGTATTCTGGTCTGGGATCATCCCATCTCCTGGATGATATAAACTCGGGCGGTATCGCGTTGAACCGCCCGAGCAGGTCCCAAGCTAACATGGTATCAAGCCGAATCGAGCTATCCAAACTCGGGATTGCCCAAGTTATTGCTGCTGACAACCACTATTTATTTATTTATTGTAATCTGCTGTCAAACTAACTCACCGCTTTCCCCCTCCTTCCCTTTTGACTTGGCATTTAATTCTTCTGATGGCATTGAATCCTTTGTCCCCCTCCCCTCTCCCTATCTTCCCCTCTCTCTCTCCCTCTCTTTGTCTCTCTCTGTGAACGAAATCTTTTGCAATTTTGAGAAAGAGAAGAGAGCAGTCCAACAAGTCAACACTACTCTTCGAGTCACCAGAATTTCTTTTAGCAATGTCGAGGCTGGTGGTGACGGTGGTTCTCTCCGTCTCTGTCTGTCTGTCTCTCTCGGAATGAAAATGTCTGCAATTCCTCTTCCTTGAGAACAAGGTGAGGCTGAGAGCAGCCCAACAATGCTACTCTCATGGTCTTGGAGCGCCGGCACGTCTCTTAGCGGCATTGTGGCTATTGGTGTCTTGGTGACGGTTGTGGTGCTTGCGATAGCTGGTCCAGCCGACTTGCTGGACGGCCGAACGGTGGGATATCTAAAAAGATGGTTCTGTTTTTTGACATGCTGGATTTGCATTTTCCGAAGGCACATTCTTTTTTTTTTTTTGGAATCGTCTGAGACCAGCCAATCAGTCCGGTACGGTATAGTTTGTATCAGGACTGAGGACGGCCGATCCGATCCCTGGTCCCAGTTCAAAAAACCATGCATGATACGTATCGACCGATACAACACGATATTTAGAACTATGAATATGACATCAAATTATTGTTTTTATCGGTGTTGGCATGCCAGCGAAATTTCGTTTTTTAGAGAGTAGCGGAATGAAATTGGAAAGGAAAAGCTCTTCTCCGGCTTTTTCCCTCCATATCGGTGAAATTGGTGGCATTCTGGTGAAATTTGGTAGCATGCCGGCAAAATTTGGGAAATATTTCCTCGGATTTCAGATTTCCCTAGATTGGGAAAATTTTCACTTCCATGCCGGCGAAATCTAGTAGCATGCTGGTGAAATCTGGCGAAATTTTCCCAGATTTCCCCAAAATGGGGAAATATTGGAGAATTATTTTTCCCCAGATTTGCCGGTATCCCTAGCAAAACATGGGAGAAATACGAAATGTAAAACCTTAGTTTCTATTGTCAATTTCATGATTGAAGGAAACAGACATTTTCATCTAGGAACACCACCTATCCTATGTCCAAGTTTACCCATAAGCAGCTTCTGAAGTTTTAGTGTCAGTCTAGAAAGTCATGCCATTGAATAAAAGGCCTTTCCCTTTTCCTATATATATATTTTTTAATTTTACTTTATGGTTGTTAAGCATGGATGTATGAATGTATATTTTCAGTTTTGGTGGACCATAAGTGAGGTTATATTATTGTCTCACAATAGGACATTTACAGATCTGAGCAGCAACATTAGAAAAGCTATTATATTTATAAAATTTATACTATCATTACTCATAAAAAAAAAAACATTAGAAAAGCTATAGTACTATTTTCTTTTTCTGAAATGCTATCACCTCTATTTCATTTTAGCATCAATTTTACATGATAATTCTAACATAATTCTAAGGACTAGATGCTTCTTGCTAATGCATATATAAAGCAATGAATGAGCCCAGTGTATAGGTAGGTAAATCCATAAGAAAAACTGGATGAGCTGCTCATGAAGTGTTCTGGATAGGTTTTGGATTTTAGTGGTGGAAGTTAGGTTGGAGGCTCAAATGGGGATACAACTTTAGCATGTGACTTTATTCACCTTAGAACTATTGTGTCTTAATAGCATTTTCCACATGTAGATGGCATTCAATTTCACACCTATTTTAACTTTAAAAAAAGAAAAAAAAAAAACTTCGAGGACTAACAATCATTTGTCGTGGGTACAACACATGGAAGAGTAAATGAATGGTATGGACAAGGAGATTACATGAGAAGCTAATTGAAAGTTCCTTTATTTCCTATTGCTTACACCATTATCCCTCGTATCTTTAGAAATGAATGAGATGGAGATGAGCTAGTTTAGTTTATTGAAAGGATTTCTCTCTGTATGCGTTTCAAATATATATGTAATATGTATGTATGTATATACATATATACATACATACATAAATATATATATATATATATATATATATACATCCATACATACATACATACATACATACATATATATATATATATATATACTAATTTTCCCACATCATTCATCAAATAAAAACCACCAAAGTGCTGCAATTTAGGAAGAAAAGCATATTTAACTTAAAGGAGACAAATTTTTCCTAGTGTTTCCAACATGTCTTTCAGGATTTGGTGTAACTTTATTCTAGATTCAAATATTATGAAGTTATTTCTCTAGAGCTCTGTCCAACTCAAAATTTTTAGATGTTCTAATTTTGTGCTACCTTCAAATAGATACTTCCTTTAGTAGGGCCCACAAAGCTGATCATGGGGATTACAGTTGCTGATTATGAGTGGCATGAGTTTTTTCCAAATGGTAAGATTTCATTTTTCAAGCAGCCTAATTTTCTTAAGTTTGGTTGCATTGCATTTGCATCATCCTTTACTCTCACTCTGAACTAATGCAGTAAGGTACAATCTTGGAGTTGTTATTTCTGTATGGGCACCCATTGTTCTGGTAAGAAGAGCTTGGGAAAATATTTCTGGATGACATTCTTATCACCTTTAGACCTGATATATATAAACTTACGTTATTATGTTGGCATGTAGGTTTATTTTATGGATTCACAGATATGGTATGCTATTTTCTCTACCATTTTTGGTGGTATTCATGGGGCCTTCAGTCATTTGGGTGAGGTAAGCTTCGGGAATTAGTTCCAACAGATTCAACTGCCATCTAAGGATCCTTTGAAACCACTGAAAGCAAAATTTCCCAATGAACAGAACGAAATAGTTTTCTTTTTTTTTTTTTATTGAATTCCACTGTGATAAATTGAGGAATAACAAGGTTAAGAAATGATTACAACTTTCCCCTTTCTGATTTGATTTCTTTTGGCATTTCTTAGATACGGACCCTGGGGATGTTGAGGTCCAGATTTGAGTCTGTTCCCCTTGCTTTCAGCAAACGTCTTGTGCCACTGCCATCATTAGCAAAGGCAACCACTGTGCGATTGTCAGAAGAGACAACCAATAGGAATCAATCGGTATACATTTTTTTTTATTTATTTAAATTAAAAAATGTTTAATTCTTGCTCATACAAATTGTTGCCATTCACTATAGTTATGTGAATTTCCAATGCTTACTAGTATAAATATTCACCTGGGAGATTTTCTTCTCCCTCAGGGCAAATTATGCAAGATGAAATTATTTTTATGGCCATTCCATACCATACCTTCATATTTCGGAAAAATTTGCATTTTAGTAGTCATGAAATGTTTCAGAATGTATAAATATTAATGGACTTGCTGAAGTTACTATATGAGGCTGTTTTTTTGACAATTCTCACATTTCTGTGTTCTCTGCTAATTTTTACGCACTTCAATAGGGGGAAGAAAGAAGGAATGTTGCAAAGTTTTCTCAGGTGTGGAATGAGTTCATTATTTGTTTGCGGGAAGAGGACTTGATCAGCAATAGGTTGAGACTGTTTCGTTTGAATTTGTAATTATGAATTGACAGGATTAGTTTCATAATCCTTGTATTTGGCTTTTTATTGTGCAGCGAAAGGGATTTGCTGCTTGTGCCATATTCCTCAAGTAAAAGCTTTATTCAGTGGCCCCCTTTCCTGCTTGCCAGTAAGGTATGAGCTACGTTCGGTTTTCTGGCGTTTATTTAGATAGTTGGATGTTTGTTTCGCTTACTTATGCCTTGTTCTTTCATAAGATACCAATTGCCTTGGACATGGCCCAAGATTTTAAGGGGAAGCAGGATGATGAATTGTTTAAGAAGATTAGTAGTGTTGATTACATGCATTCTGCAGTTGTTGAATGTTATGAGACATTCAAAGATATATTATGTCACCTTTTTGATGATGAAGCGGATAAAAAGTAAGTAAAAAAAATTGCTCATGGTATTCTCCTGTGTTTTAATGAGGTTTGATTCCTTTGGTTTTATCTGCATTTTTATTTATTTGAAGAAAGCTTATTCCATCTTCATGTAATGGAAATAACTTCTGATATTTTTCCCTTATTATTATTATTTTCTTTTTCTCTACAGCATTGTTTTGGAGATAAGTCAAGAAGTAAAAGATACTATAAACAAGAAGATTTTTTTGAATGAATTCCGGATGAGTGAGTTGCCTCTGCTCAGCAAGAATTTGGAAAAACTTCTTAATTTTCTGGTAACATATTTGATTCAATTATCCTTATCTCTAATCATCTAACTGCCATCTCCGTTGATTTTAATGCTTGAAATTTTATTTTCACAGAAGAAGGATGATAAGGATATCTTGTCAAATGAGCGCGATATCATCAAAATACTTCAGGATATCATGGAGAACATTACGAAAGATGTTATGGTTAATGGACATCGGTAAAGTGCTACAAGAGTCGACACACATATTTGTAGAAAAGATTGAATATTTGCATGCTTTGTCATCATTAACTTATTTTTAATCTTTTATATATATATATATATATATATATATTAAATTTGGTCTCCCAGAGTCATGGAAAGAGCTGGTGCAAACCAAGAAGAAAATCTGGAAAGCAAAAAATCACAGAAATTTGAAAAGATAAACCTGAGGCTTGTGGAGAATAAATCCTGGATGGAGAAGGTAATGTAACACCTTTTTTTTTTGATGAATAATGAAAGATATAATATATATGGATAAAAAGATAGTACAAACCAGTCAAGAGGTCCCAGGAGGAATGGGACCTCAAGGACTGCTCAGGAAGTGTATAGCATAACTGATCCCCATCTAAGGAAGAGAGAGGGGGGGGGGGGGGGGGGGATGAAAAGCAACATGCATGCCAGTCTCTAACAATATCACGGGCACTCAATTCACTGAACTCTGGTCGAATCGACGCTAAAACACTCTCCACAACATGCTCCCCCTCCTATCCTGGAAGATTTTTCGGTTCCTCTCAAGCCAGATGTGCCACATGACTGAATGAAAAGCCAGTCCATACATAATGCGCCCTCTCGACTCATACCCACTAAATCACCACTGATCTAACATCTGAATGACAGAGTTGGGTAGAACCATGAAGCCCCCATCATATAAACGAGTCTCGTCCATATAGCCCATACCAAGTGGCACTGCAAGAAGATATGGTCTATGCTCTCTCTAGCCTACATGCACAACACATTTTATCACTGAGCATTCTATCACTTGTTCCATGAAATCATCTTTTACATTGTTTCTGTTTTTCTTTTCCCATTTCTTTGTTTTCTTTTCTTGTTTGCAGGTTTCTAGACTTCATTTGCTTTTGACTATCAAGGAATCTGCTATAAATGTGCCTACGAATTTGGAAGCTCGTCGCCGCATCACTTTCTTTACTAACTCACTATTCATGAATATGCCCCGCGCTCCAACAGTCCACAACATGCTACCTTTCAGGTTAGTTATTTTAATTCAATATCGTTGAATTCTGGCATAATTAGATACTCTGTTGCTACCAGAACTGTTCTTTTTGAATCTTAATGAGATTTATGCATGCAGCATGAAGTCTATCATCAGGGATATTTGAAATGTTAACCATGTTTTGGTTTGGGAAAAATTTCACCAAATTCTGTCATATCTTCACTTATAAATTCCTAAGGATAAATTACTGAACATATTTTTATATGCAATTTTTTTTTTATTTTGCCAAGAATTTTGCTTATACTTCCTAGTATAAAATATGATTTCTACAATAGCTTAATTTTTCCTCTTGTTTTTCCACTTTTTACTGGAAAAAATAAAATTCCATTTTAATTTTTTTAAGATTTGTTGTAGATTATCCTTTATTGGGCGTCGGCGGTGGAGTCTTGTAAGGTGTTGAAATATAATGATGTTCTAATTTGTGAGGACTTCAATGCTTTGTAGAGGAGGTGGAGGGGTGTTATGTACACCTTTGGTGTACAACAATGTATCTTGTTTCATCTTTAGTTTCTTTCTAATAAAATCTTCATTACTGATAAAAAAAAAAAGATTTGTTGTAGATTATGGATTCTACAATAGCTTAATTATTCCTTTAGAGGGCACTTCAATACATTTATGCAAGAAAAAGGATGCCCAAAATTGTACCTATTTAGATGGAAAATAAGATTATGGGCAGTATCCATAAATAATAGCAAAGTGATGGACGAAAAATTGAATGGAAAAAAATTGAGTTTTGCCTTATGCCTCTAGCTTGTCCTTTATTCTTTGGAAATTAGAGAAGCTTACTATGAAAAAGAGAAGACCTTAGTATGAGTTTTGTAATCTAGGAAAAGTATATGATAGTAGCTAGAGAGTTATTTTGATGCCTTTTGATTTTGAGCAGGGCAGAAGTAACAATAATATATATTGATGTTAGTAGCGACTCATGGATGGGAGTGCTTAGTGTGAGATAGTGGGAACTGAAACAAAGAAGTTTAAATTAATAATACTAGGTGAAATACAGATGCTATGCGCGTAGCAAAAGAATGAAATAAGTGGATGCAATTAATTTGGAGATAAAAGAACAAAATAAATTGAAAGTCATTGTGGGTAATAGTAGTAATTATGTGTATGGATATAAAAGTAAATAGAATTAAAAGTAAAGGGCATTTTCGATAATATGAGGGAGTTATATGAGTGTGATTTAGTTAAGGGGAGATGAAAGTGAATATAATAAAATGTGTGAGGCAATTTAGATATCAAATATCAGCTAGAAGAGAGATGGTTGGCTTTTTAATAGTTTAGATATTACATCGATGATTAGATGAATCCGTATCATTTTTCTGTAAATATAAATGATTGGGTAGCTCATACTGAATAGGAGGTGTCTTGGTGCATTATTTTTATATGACGTAGCTTTTGGTGGAAGAAAAAAGAGGAGTAACTAGAAAAATATTTTTAGAAGTGGATATGTCATATCCATGGTTCATAGTATCATATCGACGTGCCATATCGGACGATCCAAAAATGGAAACGTATCGAGGATACGCACGGATACACACTAAAATGGTGGATACGGTGGATACATTGAACAAAACGTATCTAGATAGAAAGATAAGTTAAAAATATGTCAAATAAACATGTTTCTAGCATTATAGGGCTATACAAAAAGTATCTATGCATTATAGAAGCAAATAGACATATTCGAAAATGAATGATTATTATAATAAAAGCTAAAAAAGGTTAGATAAACTAATAAATAGGGTTAGAAAATTCATTCAAGTAATGTAAGTAATACACTAAGTCATTAACACTTAAAACATAAAAATCAACAATACATTAACTGTCGTAAGACTCATAACACAACATTCTCCATAATTCATTACATACAAATATGTGGTTCCAAAATCAAAACTTGCAAAGCTACCTCATGGTCCCCATCTTCAATGCTAGAAGGAGTGACGTGCAGGTTCATCCTTAGCTTCTTCATAATCGGCCAATGGCACGTTATGCATGCGCTGAACATGCTGACAGTAAGACTCCCAATCCATATAATTTCGATACCATGCTTCATACTTCCTTCAAAATTGCTCATACTGTGCTGAAGTAAGCCCATGGTAACCCCCCAAACATTACCACCATAGTGACCATACCAATCCATCTGCTGCTCATAAGATGATGATCCCTCCTGGCTATGCCCATAACCTATATGCTCATAACCATATCCATAACTAGGCTGATAAGATAATCCCCCTGGTCATGACCATAATCATACGAAGAAGATGACCTCTCCTGATCGTACCCTAAAGATGATGACCTCGACCCTGGATGTGGTTTACCTCCAAATATGCCTGAAAGAGCAACATTAATCAAGTCTATTCCTTGTGTAATGGCATCTAAATCATCTCCACGTGGCCTCATCACATCATCGTGTCCTGATCCTGGTGCTAGATGGCCCCTTTCGTCTTCTCCGATGGCAAAGATTATGAATAGAAGGAGGATGTCCCTCATGGCCACTACCATGATCAGACTGCTGCTCTTGCTCCTTAGCCTCCTCTATAATGTAAATACCACCACCATAGCCACTACTAGTACCACTTATGGTGGACCTAGTGGTGATGAAGGACTCTCATGACGTCCAACATCATCATCTCCATCATCTCCATTGTCATCATCTCCATCATCGTCGTCGTCGTCATCTTCGTCACCATCATCAGGAGGATCACAACCCACTCCAGTACTACTGCTGTTCACCCCAGCTAGACTGCTCCCTGCAGCTCTAGTATTTCCTCCTCCCTTATCATCACTAAATCTGTTGACCAAATTTTCCACATAGCAACTTGGTCTGGTAGGCCTCCCCTCATCATCTAATTGATCAAGCACTACCTCCTCTGGATTATCTAACCACTCCGTGAGAAGCTCATCTTTATCAAAATCAAATATGTGTGCAAGGTCAATCGGCCTAAACTCGCCCTCTCCCCTTCTTCTTTGCTTTTCAAGATGTCGTATCTTTAGCCTCATGTTGTAGTGTACAAAAGCCAGCTTCTCCAACTTTGCATAACTCAAACGGTTCCGCATTTTAGTGTAGATGAGAGAAAAAGTGCTCCAGCTTCTTTCACGTCCACTGGATGAAATCGTCTTTGATAAAAGTTTTAATGCAATCTTCTCAAATTTGGTGCATAGGTTCTATACAAGAACCACCACTCAGCTGCATAAATAACAAAAAAAAAAAGAAAAATGAATCCCTTCCACATATAAATTATACAATTTACTTAAACAATGAAAATAAGTACCTTCATTGTTTAATTTCTATTACTTGGTTCACATATAGTCGTTGCCATAATAGTAGTTGGATCTCCAAAGCTATACATAGCATCTCTAAATCTTTTCTCTTATTAAAAAAAAAACACTGTTAGTGATTGTCCATTATAAAAAATAATAAGTAAATAATTCACAAAATTCCTAATTCCTAAATCACCTCACTAAGTGCTGTGTCGGCACGCTCTGGATCCCTTTCCAATCTCAACATCACCCTTTAATGTAATGATACGCCGGGTGGAGGTGAAATGCTGATTGAATAAAAAAAATTAGTAACTTAATTGCTTCATCTTCATAGTGTGTAATAATCAAGAAAAGAAGTAGACAATTGACAACAAATTTATGTTTATTACCTGCACGATGGATGTCTTGAATGAGCTGCTTCTTACATTTTTTATCAATAATTGCACAATACATCTCGTGATGATTAGGAGCAGCTTCAGCAATAGCAAGCTTAGACCTTCTAATAGCTTCATACAGATAACCCATTGTGGCTTGCTTCTCTCCATCCATAACTTTCAACACCTTCACAATAGGATCATGTATTTCAGCTACCAATTGTCCATTTTTCCAAAAATTGTTATTTAGAACAATATCCTCAACCTTTTTTCCAATGATATCCCGTCTAGGTAGACATTCTTGCCACTTATCTGATAAAAACATTATTCTCAATCCATCCTTCTCAAACATAATACTATTAATTGCAATAAATTTTGTGATAAATCTTGTAAGGCCAGGCCTAAGCAGCTCCCCTTTGTTGTGTTCTCTTAAGAGGCTAAGTACCCAGTTGTGATTGTAAATAAAGTTTGTCAATCTCCTCGCTTTTTCAATCACACCTTTCACCATCTTTTTCTCACCAAAATCATGGAGCATAAGATCAATACAATGTGCCGCACACGGGGTCCAGTACAGATGTTTCATTTTCTCCATCAACAACTCTCCTGCTTTCTTGTATGAAGATTGGTTGTTAGTAACAATTTGCACAATGTATTTCTCACCAATCTCTTCTACAACCTTGTCAAAGCATCCCTCTCTATGGTAATGTCCTTCTCCTTCCTTACAGCTCTAAGATGTTCACTTATAGTCCTGGAAACTTCTACAGGATCGTTGTAGCACTTCTCTACATTTAGATTCCCACCAGCAAGATGATGCTTCAATCTAGTAACTCCACCTCCTCTAAGCTCTTTCTAACAATATTTGCATCTTGTATGCAATCTATTTCCTTCAATCATCTCTCCGTGTTGCCAACCAATGTCTTGCCCTTTCCGTTGTTGCGTTTTAGGTGCCATATCCACAAAATAATTGAAAATATATCAACAAGCATTTAAATGACACACCAACCTCTCTTAGGATAAAAAGTGGAACCAAAACATCAAATTTAATAAAAATATAATATTTTTTCCCATATTTTTAATTAATATTCTGCAAAAACAATTATTAAAAATAATTTTATTGATGAAAAAGTGCAAGAATCATAGGAGTGATAGATCAGCCCCATGTGCATCTCATATAAAAAATTGAAGACAAACTGTTAAGTTTATATAATTTTTTTTAAAAACAATAGGGATTTTTGTAACTTTTTTTTCATATTGCAAAAAAATTTGATTTTTTACTCAAAAACGCTATTTCGATCTATGGATTTCACTTGAAATTGATATTCTTACAAACATTGTCAAACCATGCTTAAATATGACAAAATAATGATTTAGATTAAAAAAATTGAAAATCTAAAATACCTTTCAAAGTTGTAGACGATTTTGATTTCTGTTGCTTGATTCGTTCTTTGAAGTTGTTTTGAAGAAATTTTAGTACTAATTAGGTCGAAAATAGGTACATAACAGTGGGTTTTCACGGATTTTGGAATATGTTTCTCAGTAAAGAGCTATGTTGAATCTTGTAAGTTGCTGTTTTTACGTTTGACTTTTTTTCACTTTTTATTGACTGTATCGATACAGGTCGATACGACCTGTATCACGAAACAATAGTAACGGCACGGTACACAATACGTATCGCGTGATACAGTCGAGAAAAAAAAAACAGATGAAGAAATAGAGGAGATGAAGGATGGAGGCGTGAGAGAGAGATAGAGATAGAGAGAGAATCAGGAGAAACGAGAAGAAATAGAGGGAGAAAGCGAGAGAGAAGAAGAAAGAGAGCGAGAGAAGAAGAGAGAGCGTGAGAGCGAGACAAAGAGAGTAAAGGGGGTGGGGTGGCGTACCTGGAGAGAGTGTAGAGGGGTTCGTTGCTGTTGCCGCCGCCTCCTTCTCCCTCAGCCTTAGGTCGATTAGTCGATATTGCCATGAAGTCTCTTTGATTGAAAGGCCTCTTTTATATTTACCTATATAAGAGAGAAAAGACCTCTTTTTTATAAAAGGTTTTTTATATTAAAAAGAAAGGTTATATTTTATCTAGAAATGAAAAAAAAAATGTGAATTGTAAAAGATTGTTGCTATATAAACATAAACACAGACACACACATATACATATATATTATATAAATAAAAAATAAATATTTTATACATAGATATGAACATACATATGTATTGTATAATATTATTGATAATTATATTTGATCTACATATATAATTGTAAAAAATATATTTGAATAATAATTTTAGTAAAAATTTATTATTATTTGCACATACACATACATATATTCTTAATAATATATTTCTTGGTATTTATTAATAGTATACCATAACTATTACTCTAATATTTATGAATTTTCTTACTCTATTATTTGTTTATTTAGCTTATTATGGCTTTTGTTTATTTTTAATTAAATTTTCCTAAAGTCTTCATTCATCTGCGCATATGCCGATTTATTTCCATATCAATATATATATATTCTTTATGTAAGCCTATGATGTGAGAAACATGTTTATTTTTCATATTTTTAGCTTATCTTTCTTTCTAAATAGGTATTGTTTTTTGTATCCACAATTTTTTATGCATGTCCACCATTTTAGTGCATATCTGTGCGTATCCTCGATACGTTTTCATTTTTGGATCGTTTGATACGGCACGTCGATATGATACTTTGAACCATGGTCACAAGAGGTGTTAGACCCTTGGAAATTGAGATATATTATTCGTCGTGCGCGATCTTTAGCTACAAGTTTGAACGTCTCATTCAAACATGTACTTAGATCGGGCAATGAGATAGCGGACTTCTTGGCAAAGACTGGAGCATATAGGTCGAATTTTATTGTGGGTTCTCATATGGATGAGATAGTGTGAATTGTGTAATCTGTTTCTTCTTTTCTTCTTGTTCTTTTCTTGTTTTTTGACCCCTCCACAGGAGTTGCCCTTGTACATTCTTTGCTTCTATATATTTTATTCTCATTACTCTTCAAAAAAAAAAAAAAATCATAGTAAGTTGTGACGGATGAGTAACTTAGAATATAGTATCCTAATCATAGCTGAATGGAAATAGTATATAATATTGATCGTGTAATTCTCATAAAGCATGTTAATAACTCAAGGAAACTTATGATACATGTAACGTGAATCAGATTCAAAGCATAATTTAAAGAAAACACAAGAGGCAATGGTAGAGCATAATTGAAGCAAAGTAATTCAGGATTCAAAGTTGAAAATCTTGAGATATGGAATGGTCTTCTACGGTATTCAGGGTCAGATACTAGCCACTGAATCCACCAAAGTGCATATCAAACCAGCGCACACGCAACACACACTCACACTGTTCAAACCATGCATAAAAATCTGACCCTTAGGCTAGACTGTCCTGCGTATGGCTTTGCATCGGAAATAGCATAGCAAATCATGTCACATATCTAAATATTGGGAACTATCAAAATTCGTTTTGTAACTTATTAATGCATAAGTTATCTTTTCCTTTAACAAGTTTCAAACTTATTATTAGACAAAAAAAAAAACTTAGAACGAATTTAAAATGGGAAACAAATGCTTTTACCCACAAACAAATGCAGTGGTCGAAAAGTTTCTTTGACATGTTGAAACTAGGTTTCAAAAAGTTGTCTCAGATAGCTTAGCTTTTGAATTTGTGTTGAAACAGGGTTTCAACATTTTGACCCAGAAATTTTCTATAATTGGTTTTTTGGCTTAAAGAACGTAAAAATCTGGGTTTACCACCTCAGGGGAAATCTACCTACCATGCATAGATAAGTTAAACAGGTCATTTCTTAAATCTCAATGCCAACATGGGGTTGATTCTGGTAAAATCCAAAGCCATTTCAAATACTGCACTGAAATAAAAGCATTGAAAACTTGCATGCATACATATAAAACAAACATAAGCTAAAACATCTCAAAGAGCATGCTAACTGACCCTAATCAAAATCATATTTTAAAAATATGAACAACTGGAAGATGAGAAGAAAAATTAAGCTTTTCGTCTTACTTACAAACCAAAACTTTCTGCTGTTGCTTGAGCAGAAAATCAAGCTGAAACTCTTCAACTTTAAGCTCCAGCAAGGATCCTACTAATTCTCCTTCTTCTTCCTCAGGCTCCAAAAATTTACCACTAGTTCTTTATAGGCTTTCTTCACAATTCTGTAGCCAAACAAGGAAAAAAAAAAACAAAAAGAAAAACCTTTAAAACGCTTCCCAATTGGTATTTCGATCAAAGTGACCATCACTTTATTACAGCTTGCATCAAGTTCACTCACATAATTGGCCTCAAATTGTTGGTTCATTAAACAATAAAATCATTATCAAACCTAGTAGAATTCTGTTGTTGTTTAACATAGGATGTTGCATGCCTAATCAACAAAGTTTGTCATTGTATGTAATATGTACATTTTGAAGCCGTTTAGATTTACTTTGAAATCCATCCTAAATTTAATAACAGTGTAGAAAATATGTTGGACATGGTTGAGGTTCTGTTCTGTCACGTTTCTTTAGGCATCCTTTTCTGGTTTGTTCAGCTGACTATTGGAGCCTGCTTTCTGGGATCATGAGCCGGGACTTGGGCATGCTTTTCTAGCTTTGTTTGGCCAGTTCTTGGAGCATACTCTTTGGGCTGGCCAGCCAGTCTATTGAGTCTATTTTCTGGTCAAGAAGAAGAAGAGAAATAGATTTCCAAAAAAAATGTTTGTGAATATTATCCACTGTTCATGAGCCCTCGTCATTTATTGTTTATTCTAATTAGCTTAAAGGACTATAGTACCTTTTACATTACATGAAACATCAAGTTATATCCTTATGAAATAAAAAATGACATATAGATATAGGATACCTTTTACATTACATGAAACATCAAGTTCTATCCTTATAAAATAAAAATGACATAAATACCCCTATTTATCAACAGATGCAAGTGCAGAATACATTATATATTATGTGTGAGCATGTCTTACATAGGGACCATATTTGGTGTGAAGTTGAAAGTCTGGATCTACCAAAGTGAGAATATAGGTTTAACTTCAAACACAACCACTTTGGGCAAAGTGAAAATGTGGCTGCATTGAAAATTTTGAAAAGAAATGTTTGACTTTATAATCCAGTTTACGTTAGTTATGATTGTTCAAAACAAAGCAAAGGAAATATAGAGGTGCTCTACCAGAATTTGTGAAGATCTTCAGAATCCGATAATTCATGAAATATATCTCAGACATGTAAAAATTGAAGCTTGTATCTAAATCTAAGTATCTGTAATCTAGAATTGATTGGAAATGATACCTTGCCTGTGCAACGACAGCAAAATAGAGCCACGTTATTGTTAGTATTGTCTAAAGTTGATGGTTTTGAGTGTGAGACTGATGTTTACAGAATCTGATAATTCCTGTATATATATCTCAGAGATGTAAAAATTGAAGTTTGAATCTAAAGTCTAAGTATCTGTAATCTAGAACGGAATACCTTGCCTGTGGAATGACAGCGAAATAGAGCCACGTTATAGTTATATAGTTGATGGTTTTGAGTGTGAGACTGATGTTTGTTTCAAGCCATGTAATTAGTGTTTCTAACTCTTTAAGATTTTGCATGAGTGACCAAAAGGTCGAAGGGGGAAAGGTGATATATTGCTTGATATATTGAGTGAAATATACAATATACACTAATGGATTTATATCACCTCCTAGGAAGGGGGACATGCTGCTAGATATATCACCATCTCTTCTTTGTTCCCTTTTAGATTGCAACAGGCTGTTGCAATTGTCGATTTCTAACCCTCGCTATAGGAGGGGTTTGAGGTGGACCCATAATGTTAATTGATATGAAAAGGATTTTTTTATCTTGATGGGAGAACTTAATGTGCATTATCCTTTGGATCTAATCTATACAAGTTATAATAAAAAAGAAAAAAAGAAAAAAAAGGTAATCCCTATCTAGCAGGCATGCATTTGCATTTGAAGATATGCAAGTCCAATCCTCATTAATTGTAGAAGATCAAGCACTTTCCTTGGGAATTGGGCAATAACGGTGGAGTTATAGATCAAGAGTTAAATCCATGGGGTGGTGGCTTCATTTTCTGTAATGTTTTGGGTGTCTTTCCCTGTTGAGCATGTATAGGGTTTGGAAATGTTGCCCCTTGGTGCTCTTCTATGATGATTGGATAATGTGTATTTGGTCTAATGCACTGAAAATCAAATTAACAGGATATTTTACTTACAATTACTGTTATGTTAATATTCAAATATTCATTATTTTATTAGATTGTGCCGCCTAGTCATTGAAGACGTAGTATAGTTTCTGTTATTAACATATTGAAGCACAACATCCACGGAATGTATCTTTATTGATGAAGTGCATTATGACCTCAGTCATGTTTCTCTTATATAACTATTGGCCTGCCCTTCCCCCTCCCCTTCCCTCCCTCTCTTAAGCAATCCCTTTTCTGTTAATTTATGAATATTGAAAAGGAGATGTTTGCTATGCAGAAGATCTTGTTATTCTCACATTAGTTTCCTTATCTGTTTATGATCTAGTGTTCTAACTCCATATTACGACGAAGAAGTTCTGTATTCTGAGGAAGAACTAAACAGGGAAAATGAAGATGGAATCTCCATTTTGTTTTACCTGCAGAAAATATATCCTGGTACATTCAGAGGTCTTATACTTTACTGTGTTTTTCTTTTTCTGGTTTTAATTTTAGACATTTCAATTGTACTTTAAATGTATAAAACAGATGAATGGAAAAATTTCGAGGAACGTATAACGGATCAAAAAAATGGAGAGGCCTCTGATAAAGTGAATTTAATTCGCCTGTGGGTTTCTTACAGAGGGCAGACACTATATAGAACAGGTTTGGGCAAAAGGAACCTGTGCAATTTTCTTCCTGTCATATGTTATTCATGGGCCTTTTTTTTTTATACCAACACATCATGTTTCTTTCTTTCTCAGTGAGAGGAATGATGTATTATAGACAAGCCCTAGAACTTCAATGCTTCCTGGATATGGCAGAAGATCGTGGTAAGTGGCTGTGGTCATGGATATTTTGTCGCCATTTCTTTAGAACCTTTTCAATATATGATCATAATATCAGTTTCTAACCTCTGAAACAGCTTCAAACTGAAAACTGTGCTATCTTTGTTTGCTTCACAGACATTTTTTTGGGCTACCAAATTGGTGATACTCGGAATGCCCATTCAGAAGCAGTGGTTGATTTGAAGTTCACATATGTTGTTTCTTGTCAGAAGTATGGAGCACAGAAAAAATCAAGTGAAGCTAAAGACCGCAGTCTTTACCAGAATATCCTGAATCTTATGTTAACGTAAGCCATATAAATATCAACTGAGATTCAATTAGTTCTTATGTATATGTAAAATTTATCTACTCATTCTCCATCAAACCAAAAATATGCAGATACCCATCGTTGCGTGTTGCTTACATAGATGAGACAGAAGTGACTGTGAATGAAAAATCTCAAAGGGTTTACTACTCTGTTCTTGTGAAGGGTGGAGACAAATTAGATGAGGTATGTACAGTTGATTTCAATTTGTAATGTGGTTGACAATTGTAAAATTTGAAGTTAGCTGTATGGGTACCATGAAGTGGGCTCATAACGAAACTTGCCTGGACCAACTCAATTTGGTTGGTTTAAATTTGGAGGATACATATCTTTTATAATTTTGTGCTAGGCTAGCATTGACGCCTTGCGCATCCTAACCAGTTTGAACCTGATCCTACCCATATCCATATTTTAATATGTGCATTTGCATAATGTACTACATTTTTTATTAAAATGCTTACAGATCGAGTGTAAGCTTATATTCTCATTTGTATGTTAGTGTATTTAAATATTGCTCATTTTTTATAATAAGGACTTCCCATTTTTTGTTGATAGCAATTTTGCCAAGGGCACAATATTTCACTCACATGTCTGAATATTTTGCTTATGTTTCTTTAATTATATAAGAAAAAAAGAAATGGAAATATTGGTTAATTGTTGGAATTTTGAAATAGAACTTTTATATGAGTAAAAGGCACATAAAATACTATAAAACTCTCTCTCTCTCTCTCGCTCTATATATATATATTTATATGCTCACTTACATATCTATTGGCAAGTATAATGTATTGAGTGGGAGAAGTGTAATGAAATTATGCCTAAATGATTGAATTAAATTTTAAAATTTTGTAGTGGTCAACATAAGAGGCAATGAATATGAAATGAACCAAAGTATGACAAAATATATACATATAGCATATATCTATGCTAATATGACAATTGATAGGATATTATTAACATATCTTGGGCTTCCTCTTGGTGTGTCCCCTCGTAATGTTAGTTTTTGGGAGCCTGTCATAGAAAGAGTGGAGAAGCGTTTAGCTCTATGGAAAAGGAATTACCTATCTTTGGGGGGTAGGATTATCCTAATCAAGGCCGTGCTTGCAAATCTTCCTGTGTATTTCATGTCCTTGTTTAGGATGCCTAGAAGAGTGGTGGCAATAATCGAGAAAGCCTAAAAGGACTTTCTTTGGGAAGGTGGGGGGAAAAGGAAGAACCATTTAGTTAGGTGGGAGAAGGTTTGTCTGGATAAGGAGTTGGGAGGGATTGGGGTGGGGATGATAGCCCATCATAATTCCTCTTTTCTTGCTAAATGGTTGTGGCGTTTCAGCATTGAAAAAGGAAGCTTATGGCACCAAGTGATTACAAGTAAATATGGAAGGGATGATAGTGGATGGTTTATAAACTTGAGGGCACGACCTACAGGAAACTGCCCTTGGAAGGCCATTATGAAACTTGCATCATTGTTTTACCCGCACATTATATTGAGCATTGTTTTTGGTTCTTCGATTCGTTTCTGGCACGATCTTTGGTGGGGCAATCAAAAGCTTTCATCCCAGTTTCCCCGAAGTGGAATCTTCCATTTAGGAGAAATCTTCATCCCCCTGAAGTGGAAGAGATTTCTGTGCTATTTGATGGGTTCAAGGGTCTGACTCTTGACCCTTTAGGTTCTGACAAGGTTTCTTGGTTCCTTTCACTCAATACTATGTTCTCCTGCAAATCTTTCTTTAAATCTGTTACAAATGCTTCTTCTCCTCATGTGATTCCTTTCCCGGTTTCTAAGCTTTGAAAGCCTAAGGTCCCTCTTAAGATCAAGGCCTTTTTATGGACTGCCATCTTATACAAGATAAACACAGCGGATCTAATTCAAAGAAGATGGAAAGGGATTGCATTATCCCTGCATGTTTGCTTCATGTGCATGGATCATGGAGAGACCATTGATCATCTGTTCTTTCACTGTCGCTTCGCCGGCATTATGTGGAGGTGGTTGTTCGACATGATTGGAGTCTCTTGGGTGCTACCAGATATTTTTCAGGCATGGTTTACTCAATGGAGAATTATTGGTCTAGGTAGGAGGGGCAAATTGTTGTATGATATGTTATTCCATGCAGTTGTTTGGTTCATTTGGTTGGAGCGTAATAGGAGGATATTCAGGGATATTAGTTTCTCAGTGGATCAGGTTTTTGACTCCATGTTGATTGCCGTAGCATCGTGGACTACATTTCTTCCAGAATTCCAGGGGTTATGGCCAGTAGAGATTGTAAAGGAGTGGAGAAAATGGTGTTTTTTGTTTCTATGTGTGGAGGATGGCACGGCAAGAGGGATGGTATCAGATGTGAGATAGGAGAGTTGGAGATCGGGAATGATACGTGAGGGAGGTCTGAAGTTGAATGGCTTGTTCAGCTTTGGATTTAGGAGGTTTTGGTGGGGTGTTACATATGGTTTTGTTATGTATAGTGGTTCCACAGGTTTTTTGATTTTCTGGCATACTGGAGGGTGGTGAGATCTTGTAGAGTTATATTTTGGGTTACGGTTGTATACACTATACTCCACATCTTATACTCTTTACTTTTCTCACATAATATATATACTCACCTTCATTTTATTCATAAAAAAAAAAAAATAAGTCAAGCAAATTCAAAATGCAAATACGAATAGAAGTCAAGTAAACACAAGATAGAGAGCTAGCAACTGACCTTCAATCCATGTAAAATAATATAATTTCATATGATTTGCTTCAACAAAATAATGCCGAGCCTGATCAAAGTCATCTCCAACCTCATCCCCTTGTTGGTCCACAATACATTCTCTTGACATAATGACAACATTACTACCAACTCATAGTATGATGATACCAGCTTTTGCATTCCATCATGTATCTCTCAAGCTCTTTTACAGTGATATTTACAAGCCTGCCCATAAGTAGATACTAAGAATAGTATCTTATGGATATAATAATAGGTGTAGGCATGAAAGATATGGAAGTACATGCGAAGGAAGTTTTCATCCACCAACACCAAGTAGGGAGAATGTACTGTCACAAAATATGCCAATCTCTTGAAGAATCTGTGGCCAGAAATGGATCATTATCAATGCATTAAACTGAAATGCAGTGATGATGCAGCCATGTTAAAAAGACTCATAAAGAAAGATAGGATTTATGATTTTCTTGCAAGTCTGAACATGGAGTTTGATCCGGTCGAAGCAAAAGTTCTTGGGAAAGATGATTTACCCTCATTAAATGAGACTATTGCGATAATCTGAGCAGAAGAAGGATGGAGAGGAGTAATGATGGAACCACATGCTGTTAAGGCGTCGACTATGATCTCTAAAGGGGAATGGGTGAAAAATCATGGCCCTAACCAACCAACTATGAGAATGAATGAGGAACAGAACTTGTCTAAGACTACAAGCAGAGATGTCTTATGGTGTACATTTTGTAGAATTCCTCGTCACACAGGAGAACGCTGCTGGAAGCTTCATCGAAAGCCGAAATTTTCCAACAAAAATTGGACCATGAAGAATGGAGAGCAAAGGAGGCATGCTCATATGACTTGTACACAACCCGGAAAGGAGGACATGCCACAAGAGCAAAGTGAATTTAATAAAAGTGAAAGAAGTTGAGGAATTTGTTGGGTTCCTTGGAAAAGTCTACTACTATAGGTGTTTGTTCCTTGACACTCTTAGGTAAGTATCCTTCCCCTTGTGTCCTTAGTGTCTCAAGCATAACCTCTTTTTCTAGGTCCTAGGTCATTGATTCAGAGCCACTAACCATATGACCCATTCATCATACAAATTCTGCTCTTGTAGTCCATGTTCGAGCAATAAGAAAATAGCCACAGCCGATGGTACTTTAATAACAATTGCTGGCCGAGGAAGTGTTCTAATAAACTAGACTTTGAAACTTGACAATGTTCTTCATGTCCCCAAACTGTCCAGTAACCTCTTGTCCATACATAGGCTCACAAAAGATTTGAATTGTAGTGTGACTTTATTTCCCTCACATTGTGTATTTCAGGACCAGGGAATGGGGAAGATGATTGGACGTGCTAGGGAGGAAGATGGACTTTACTATTTTGAAGAATCAAGGGAGCAAAATAGAAGTGAGAATAATTAATCCTTGTCATTTCTTTCAGAGTCTACAATTTCAAATAAAGACAAGATGTCAGCCCAATTTCAACTCTATAAAAATCCCTAATTAATAATAAATATAATAATAGATATAAGAATAATGCTATGGGGATTAGGGATTTGGAACGTGACTGTAGTTTCTACTCTCCCCAAAATAGAAACTCAAGTAGTACTCACTCTCATACATGTGCACTTAGAATTCTAATCGTAAGGGAATTTAAAACAAAATAGGATCATTATACTTTGAAAATAGCAAACATTATATATATAATATATATATATATATATTCATTTAAGACAAATATCCAAAAGTACACAAAAATTAACATCAAAACTAACAACTTATCTGCATAACCAATTATGATGTTGAAATCGTATCAATGGTGAAAGCCTACATCCTATACCACGATTTTGCTACGCCACTCTAATATTGATATATAATTGCAACTGTAATACAGTAGGGTGTGAGCACAAAGCCCAGTATCCCACAGATCAAGTTTTAAGTAGAAGTCCAACTGTAGAATTACACCTCTAGCAATATTAAACAATAATAACAATAATGTAAATAAGGGAAAACAAAGTAAACAAGCAGATAAATAAGCAATAAAACAAATAGTGTGACCAAGTAAGCAAGTATATAAAGCAAATAAATGAACAAGGTTGCAATCATATGCTTGACTCCTAATACTTCTATATGAGGTCTAGATGCGTGATTTCCTAAGAAAACTCTATATGAAAGAAACACTCCAAAATACGCAAAGTCAAGCTCAACCAATCATGCATGTATTGAATGCAGTGAGAGTGTGTATAACCTATAGAGATATTCATCTTCGCATTATGAAGTATCTTAGAGTTTAGAGGTATAAGGATCATCCCCACCGACCTCCTTACAATTGCTCTGTTGTGAGAATGTTTAGAGTTCTACAGACAACTTGAAATCTATAGGTCAACCTACCTCATGCTCTATATTCTTTGGTTGCTAAGATCTCTTGAATTCCTCTTGAGTTTGCTCCCCAAATCTTCCCCTTTCTTCCTCTAGAAACACACGTCCAACACTCTAAGGTTTTCTCCAATAGTCACCATACGCCCAAGTCTCATCAATAGAATAGAAATCCTAATTTAGTTTTAAGGTTAGTATTTATAGTAGGGTTTTAGTTGTCTAATTACTATTCTTTCCAAATCTGTAGAGAACTTAGGTTATGTTTGCCTATCAATTAGATTAATATGATCTACCCAATTCAAATTAGGCTATCCCAATTTAACTTGGATTTCACCATGATTTCCCAATCTAACTAGTATTTCCAATTTACTTAACAATTTTGGTTCAACTAGGATTACTTGTCCTATAAAACCTTGAGTAGCTATTCTATTTTATATTTTCGTCTAATTATTTATTCTTATTTTTAAATATTACCTAACCACCCCATAATTCACTAATTTCCTAATTTAAGACCCCCAATCAATTGTTATTACTAAAGTGCCCATTTGTCCCTTAATAGGTTATAAATCTTACTATATAAATTCAATTTTATTTAATCTTGAGTCCAATTAAGTTTTTTAAGTTTAACGATTATTTAATTATCTTAATTAAATAATTAGGATAATTAGAAAATTACTAAACTACCCTTATGCAAATTTCTAGGATGTTACACAAGTTTGGCTTTATCATCTTCGTTTAGGACATCCTTCATTTTGCACTCTTAAAGTTATGTTTCCAGTGCTATTTAAAGGGATTGATGAGAAATTTCTTTATTGTAATATTTGTTAACTTGCAAAGCACAAACGTGCTTCTTTTCCTACAAGCAATAAAATCACATATTGATAGCTGGGGGCCTTCTACTGTTCATACTATATATGGGGCTCGTTGTTTTGTTTCATCCATTGATGATTGTACTCGTGTGTCATGGATTTTTCTTCTAAAGAATAAATCTGATGTGAGTTCAGTGTTTCATACTTTCCACAGTATAGTAAAAAATCAATTTGGGGTTGGGATAAAAGAGTTCAGATCTGACAATGCTAAGGATTTCTTCAATCAGGTTCTATCATCTTTTTTCTAGAAAGAGGGAATAATCCATGAGTCATCTTGTGTCAACACACCCCAACAAAATGGGGGTGGCAGAAAGGAAAAATGGCTACTTGTTATCCACTGCTTGAGCCCTATTATTTCAGAAACATGTTCCTAAAAATTATTGGGGAGAAGGTGTTCTAACTGCTGCTTATCTCATAAATAAGTTGCCATCTCGAGTCCTTGGTTTTAAAAGTGTTGTGCAAGTTTTATCTGAACATTTTCCCAACTTCAACACTACAAATAATATTGTTCCAAAAATTTTTGGTTGTGTCCATATCCACTCCCATAACAGGCGAAAGTTAGATCCACAGGCACTTAAGTGTGTTTTTGTACGATTTTCATCCACTCAGAAAGGATACAAGTGGAAAGCTATTTTACACAGCCTTATCTTCAAGGGGAGATAACATGTATGGAAGATAACGACAAGGACTTACTTTTACTGGAACTTGATTCTCACTCTTCTCTTACTCCATTTTCTCCAACCTCTCAAATTCTAATACCCCAAACTCCTTTTTTTTTTGATGATTAATGTATATGCTATATATTGATTAAAGTAAAAATATACAAGCATGCTTCTAACCAACACAACATTCCACACTACTATACAGACCCACTGACAATCCCACTACCTCCCTTGTGAACACCTAGCATAGTGACGGATCAATCGATTCCGCCACCATCCAACTCCTCAAGCACAAAATGAAAGGAAATGAGGTAACAATCCCATATCCGTTCTAATGAGAACCAGAACGGCTTGACACTTGTCCCCTAGACGCAGAATCCAACTGGCACCACCCTCTCCATACACCCAAAATCTCTGACGATGCAATGTCGTGGAACTCATGAATAGCCGAAGCCCATGATGTGACCAAAACCATAATGGTATCAAAAACCCGATCCACCGACCTGTACACATCCTGAAAGATCTTGGCATTCCGCTCCAACCAGACATGCCATATTACTGCTTGAAACCGAAGGCTATAAATGATTATACCATCCCTTTCTAGACCACTAATCCTCCACTGAGCGAAACATGCTCCTAACGACTCCGGAAGCACCCATGAAACCCCAATCATCCGAAAAAGTCGCATCCAAATATTAGCAACGAATGGACACTGGACAAATAGGTGATCAATACTCTCTCCTGCCTTCATACACATAATGCACACCTGCGATGATAATGACATCGATTTCCATCTTCGTTGGAGTCAATCAGTCATATTGATTTTATACAATAGGGCTGTCCACAGAAAGGCCTTAACCTTAGGGGGGACCTTAGGTTTCCATAATCTTGCTACTAAGAAAGAAGGCCTAGGGCATGAGGGGTTTTGACATACTTTGCTGAAAAAAGATTTACAAGAGAATGTCCTAGAAGGAGTAATGGACCATATGAACTTATCAACACCTAATGGATCAAGAGATACCTCTTTAAGGCATTCAAAGAGAGAAGATATTTCTTCTAGATCCACTGGTCTCTCCTAAAAGGCAAATTCCATGAATTACCATTTGAAGAATGAAGGAGAGTATCTGCAACTGAAGCATTAGGACGAAGAGCCAAAGAAAATAGACGTGGAAACTGACTGGACAAAGCAGACCTACCCCACCACATGTCATGCCAAAACCGAATCTTCATGTGGGGGTAAAAAGAGGAAGCCTAACTCATGATGGCTTTCCAAGGGTATAACCCTGAAGGACGAGCTCTCAAGTTGATTGCCCACCCATTATCATCTCTACCATATTTGCTTGTGATAATTTGGTACCATAAGCTATCTTTTTCCGTGCTAAAGCGCCAAAGCCATTTCGCAAGAAGAGAAGAATTTCGTTGAACAATATTACCCAAACCCGGCCCTCCTTTATCCCTTCCCAAGCACACCTTCTTCCACCCCACCAAATGAGCTTTCTCGTCTTCCTTTCTTTCCCACAAGAAATCCCTCTGCGCTTTTTCGACTAAATCCACCACCCTCTTAGGCATCGTAAATAACGACATATAGTAAACAGGAAGATTGGCAATGACTGCCTTTATCAATGTAATACCCCAGACTCCTTTTTTGCCCTTGTTTCTATTGAACCCGAGCCACCGTGTACTCCTAAATCACAAACTCTGGGAAAAGATAATCAGGTTCAAAGTTATACTTGTCCACTACTAATTTATTCAAGGAAGATGGTACCCATCATTCAACCTATGCAAATCCAAGATTGTGAACCAGCCCCTAATAATGAGGTAACTAGTTTATCTGCACTTCCTCAAGAAACTATTTCTAACTATCATGATGCTAGTGACAATAGTCTTCCTATTGCTCTATGAAAGGCACAAGAAAATGCACCCAATATCCATTATATCCATTGACCCACTTTGTATCATATGAGAAATTATCACATAGTCACAAAACCTTTCTTACAGACTTGCACACCATGACCATCCCCAAAACCGTGCTTGAGGCCTTAGGTCATAAGGAGGAGAGAGATGCTATGAGGGTTGAAATGGAAGCTCTTGAAAAAAATAAAACCTGGGAATTAGTGGAACCACCCAAGGAAAAGAGTTGAGTGGGGTGTAAATGGGTGTTCACTGTTAAGTATAAAGCAGATGGGTCTCTTGAGAGATATAAGGCTAGGTTGGTAGCCAAGGGATATACTCAAACATATGGAGTTGATTATCTAGAAACAGTTGCAAAAATAAACACTGTGAGAATACTGTTACCTTTGGCTGCTAATCTTGGGTGGAGTTTGCAGCAATTTGATGTCAAGAACGCCTTCCTACATGGCGACCTTGATGAAGAAATCTACATGGAGATTCCTCCTGGCTTTGGTTCAGATCTAGAAGAAAAGAATGTGGGCGGACTTAAGAAGGCTTTATATAGTCTAAAACAGTCACCTCGGGCTTGGTTTAAGAGATTTGCTAAAGTTATGTTAGCAATGGGATATAAACAAAGACAAGGATACCATAGTCTGCTTGTTAAGCACTCAGTGTCAGGGGGAGTAACTGCCTTGTTGGTATATGTGAATGATATGGTAGTAATTGGACATGATATGGAAGGAAGAGAAGCCTTAAGGAGGTGTTTGATCAAAGGGTTTGAAATAAAAGATCTTGGTAGGCTGAAATACTTTCTTGGTATTGAAGTTGCTCAATTGGGACATGGAATCTTTATTTCAAAGCAAAAATATGTGATGGATTTGCTGAAGGAAACGGAAAAACTGGGGTGTAAACCTGCTGAGACTCCTATAGAATTTAATCACAAACTTGGAGAAGCTCCTGATGATGCCACAGTTGAGAAAAGTGCTTATCAAAGACTGGTAGGAAGACTAATTGTCACATACCATACCTAAAATTGCCTATGCAGTTAGTGTTGTAAGTCAATTTGTAAACAATCCCAAGGAGGTGCATCTTCAAGCTGTAAATAGGATCTTTCTGTACAGCCTGTACCTCAAGGGGGCTACAGGGAAAGGAATTCTATTCAAGAAAGGAGAGAAAATAACTCTTGAAAATTTATATAGATGCTGACTATGCAGGCTCTCCAGTTGACCGAAGATCAACATCAGGTTATTGTACCTTTCTCGGTGGCAACCTTGTGACCTGGAGAAGTAAGAAACAAAGTGTTGTAGCAAGGTCTAGTGTAGAGGCAGAATTTAGAGCAATGGCTCTGGGGATTTGCGAACTATTGTGGATCAAGATCATCCTAGAAGATTTAAAGATAGAATGGGAGATGCCAATGAGACTCTATTGCGATAACAAGTCAGCGATCAACATAGCACACACTCTTGTACAACATGACCGGACCAAACATGTAGAAGTTGACAGGCACTTCATAAAGGAAAAACTAGAAAGTGGTTTGATTTCTATTCCTTTCATCTCTACTGAAGGACAACTTACGGATGGGCTGACCAAGGGACAAACCAAGGTGATATTTCAAAGGATGATTAGCAAGCTTGGAATGTATAACATCCACCAGCTTGAGGGGGAGTGTGGGAAAACATGCTTTTCTTCTTATGAAGGAAACCATGTGTGTGAATAGGAAATTAGAGAATCAGGAAATCTTTGTACTTATGGTGCAAATTATTCTGCTTTAATTAAGGGATTTTGTAGTTATAACAATCCCTTACTTGTGGGAATTTAAGTTAGATAGCAATCCCTTAATTGTGGGGATTTAAGTTTGAATAGTTTCCTATTTTTGGTTTCCCCCCAAGTGTAGAGTCAGAAACTGTGCATCATATTTTTAAGAAAGAAAGAGAACATTTTTTTCTTCAATGCTTCACACCCTCCTGTTCTTAGAAGCAGGTAGTGCTCAAAGTTTTGGATTAGATGTGTACTGAAGACGTATGAGATGGTGTCCCTTTATGAGTAAACTCTAAGATGACTCTGCTGAGAATAATAGTGAGGATAGTCTCCCTGGGCCTTCCTGTCGACAATGCTCCCCATAAGAATTAGATGATCCAACATCTAAAGATCCAAAGCTCTATGCTATAGAGGACTCGTCTTTGTACACACTAGTATGCTGCCTCTCCTTTCCTTTTCCCGTCCTTAGAAAAGTTCGTGTCATATTGCTACCACTAGCACCATAATCTCTTCTCCTATGGTCTCGGTTTTGTGTGCCACAATTGAAATCTGCCTCTCTAGTAAAAGGTCTCAATATAATCATCGTCATCTTTGTCAACTCAACCATCATCATCTTCGTCACCATTGTCATCATCTGATCCTAACCTTGACTCGGACACAATCTCCTCTATGTCATCACCTTCCTCCTCCATGCCATGAATCAACATCATTTCACTCTCCACATAAATACAATAATCTAATTTTCAAATTACTTTTTCTTATTTCTCAAAATTTGTTTCAATATTTCAATTACTTTCTTTTTATTTTATCATTTTTATAATTATTATATACTTTCACTTTTATGTTTATTTTTAGATATTATAATTTCTGGTAAATGTAAGTATATCACTAAATAAAGAGTAGAAAGTGTTATATTTTACAAAAAAGATTTCCTTTTATTCAATGGAATTTAATGTGATTTTTTATTTTTTCCCAAATTTTCAAATTATTTTGGGTCATGCCTAAGAAGGTGGTTGATTTGTTATACCAGTGGAGATTTGCCGGTCTATGAAGGAGGGGAAAGATTTTGTTCAGATTGGTCTTTCATGCGGTTTTGTGGTTCATATGGAAGGAAAGAAACAGTAGAGTTTTTTATGAGAAAAGTTTATCTGTCCTTGCTGTGGCTGAATCCATCAAGGTTTCAATTGCTTTGTGGGCTAAGGGATATGCTGAATTCCTAAGTTTTTCATTGTCTGATGTGGTGAGGAGTTGGGCTATAGTTTGCTTCTCATCATCGGAGCTGGTAGTAACCTCATGTGCCTGGACACCTCCTCCTAAAGGTACCATTAAATTAAATTTTGATGGATGTTCTTTGGGAAACCCAGGACAGGCAGGTGTTGGAGGAGTATTCAGGAATCATTTGGGTGAGATCATTTCTGCATTTCGTGGGCCAATAGGTGAGGCAGATTCTACTTGAACAGAGCTTATGACACTTATCACAGGTTTACGCCACTCTCATACATTGGGGATGAGGGACCTTCTTATTGAAGGTGCTGTTGCCAACATATTGGGATGGATGAGTACTGGTGATGCAGGGCCATGGAGATATCTGGAGCTGATTAGAGGAGCTAGATCGTTGGTGCGGGTTTTGAATGCCTCATTAAAAGACGTACCAAGAGACGCTAATGATTTCATTGATAGTTTAGCGAAGGCTGGAGCTAGAAGTCTCTCTCTAGTTTTCGAGGATATGGATGTTTGTCTACTTATTTGGCTTTTTCTCGTTTTGTTGGTGCCCTATCTATGGCACCTTTTGATGCTTTTATTTTTAACTTTGTATCTTCCTTCTAATCAATACATATTCATCACTTATCAAAAAAAAATTTCAAATTATTGTAAATATTTTTATTGTAATTTCACGTAAATATAGTTATTCTATTTTCAAATTACATTTTTTGTTTTACAAAATTTCTTACAATCTCTCAATTATGTTCTGTTTATTTTCTCTTTTTTATTGTTATTATATACTTTTTTTTGCATTTTAATTAAATACAAAATGCTGTAGATTTACAATAATACAGTAAATTTTTTGTTTTAAATTTTCCTATATTTGCCCACTTTTTTAATGACTTATTTTATTTTATATTCCCATTTTCTTATGAATTTTTAACTTAATGAATTTAAACAATACTAATTTCTATTTTTATGATATTATAATTTTATTTAAGGATCGCTAAGTAAATAATGTAATTAGTAATATTTACAAAAATAGATTTTTCCTACCTTCAATGTGATTTAATGTGAGTTTTTTTTTTTATAAATTTTTTCAATTTTATAATTACTTTATATATTTTTTATTCAGTTTTCATGTAATGTAATCACCAAAATTTTGACATTTATTTTTCTTATTTTCCAGATTTTATTACAATCTTTTAATTATTTTCATGTTTATATTTCATTAGTTTGTTGTTATTATATCATTTCAAATATTTTAGTTACTTAAATTTACGTTTGCAATTAAATATATAATTCTGTAAATGACATTATATTTTAGTAATTAATTTAATTACTTAATGATATTTGTTTTATATTTCTATATTTCTATTTGCCTCATTTTCTTAATGAGCTATTGTATTTTTTCATTTTTTCATTGAATTTTTGACTAAAAAATTTTGAAATACTTTTTTATCAAAAAAAAACTGGCGACACCCATTAGTAGATTCAATATGCATATATATAAAAATCATGCGACACCCATCAGTAGATTCAATATGCATATATATAATAGAATCCTATGAAGATTAAAGCAATTGAAATAAAATATATATATATATATATATATATATATATATATATATATATATATATATATATATATATATATATATATATATATATGCGTTTTAGCTAGAATAGAAGTTGATCGAGCTCCAAAATGCGTCTAGAACTCCTCTATAGTGTAGATATGGCTGATCTCTGCCAAATATGGGCGATTTGAGGGAGAAATCACAAAAATCCCAAGGTTTGAGAGGGAAAGGAAGGAGAAATCAGAGGTGTCGCTTTATTTGGGCAAAATTTTACCCAAATCGAGCTATTTAAATGGATCTTAGTTAATAACACATGCACGTAAAAAATTTTGAAAAAAAAAAATGGTAACATTGCAACACCACGAAATTTTGTTGCATTTCAACGACATGTCACAAAAAATTGCTAGCCCAGAGATCATCCACCACCCCACCCCCCGCGCGAAACATTTAGCCGAAAAGGAAAAGACTACTTCACTGATAGGAATACAGTTTTACTTGCTAATTGGATTTGGTTGTTCAGCAATGGTTCAAACACCTTATGGCATAGGGTCATCATTAGTATTCATGGGGTGGCAAATAATGGTTGGGACACTAACATGAACTTAAGGAGGAGGGTGAGATCTTGTCCGTGGAGGGCTGTTGTCTTACTTGCACATGCTTTTTAACCCCATGAGTTGTTTTCCATTGGGTCAAGATCTAGAGTTATGTTCTAGCTTGTTTTATGATGGGGAGTGTCCCTCCTTTCAGCTTTTTTTTTCTGGACTCTTTTACCTTTTTGTGCATCCAAATTCTCCTTTGAGAAGATCTTGTCCTCATCTTTATCTATTTTATGGAATTTGAGCCTTGGAAGAGACTTGAGGTTGGCTGATTTATTAAGTGAGCTCTCTTGTTTGTTTGAGATGCTTGAAGATGCTTTTGTTGACCCTTCTTTACTTGGAAAATGGGTGTGATGTCTTGAACCTTTTGGTTCTTTCCCTTTCAGGTCTTTCTTTCTTCTTAACGAAAGGGACAAATCTTCTGCCCTTGCTCCTTTCCCTTGTCATATGCTTGGAAACCTTTGGCCCCACAGAAAATCAACGCTTTTATATGGACTTTGTTCCTATACAAGGTGAATGCAGCTGATATCCTCACAACATACGAGTAAATCCTAGCTATCTTTCCTTGCTAGTGCTTTTGTGCAAATCTCGGGGTGAGTTGATTGACTATCTATTCTTCCATTGTAGGGTGGCAGGGCAAGTATGGTCTCATTTTCTGTAGGCAGTGGGTTTGACATGGGTCATGCCTCTCACAGTTCGTGACCCCATCTCACAGTGGAGATTCTCGGCTTTAGGCCATTGAGAGAGGATTTGATTCGTAGCCCTTTTTCAGTCCATTGCATTGCACATATGGAGAGAGCAATTTCATGATTTTTGAAGTCGTAGTTCATCTATCACCTCCATCATTGAGGCCATACTGGCCTTAGTAAGTTCTTGGGCAATGTTGATTCCTAGTTTCAGATTCTTCTCAATGACTGATATTACTAGGGGCTGGTGTCATATTTGTTTTGTGTATCACATTATAGGATTGATGGTATTTCATGGTCTCCTTTCCCCCCCAGGTTCCATCAAGTTCAATGTTGACCGAAGCTCCTTGGGAAATCCTGGCAAAATGGGATGGGACCGTGGGAGGAGTTTTTAGGAATGGAGTAGGAGATACTCTTCTTACATTCTCCCACCCAGTGTGGATTGGGAATTCAGTCCATGCTGAAGCACCGGCCTGCTTAACAAGTCTTGAGTTTTCTAAGCAACAAGGATTCCGGGATTTGGTGTTGGAAGGGGATTGTGCCACTACTTTGTTGTCGATGTCTTCAAGCAAAGATGCTCATGGAGTTTGTTACACATTATTAGGAAGGCTTCAAGTCTGGCACTAGAATTGAATATCTCATTCACTGTAGTACCTCGACACGCCAATGAAGTGGCTGATAACCTTGCAAAAACGGCTGCAGTTATGGTGGAATAATTGTAGAACGTTTCATTTGAGCTTTGTTTGGGGTGGACTGTTTTTGACTGGGGAGGGGTAGCTCCACAATTGGGTGTATTTTCCTTGTTGATATGTAGAAACCAGTGTTTGCTTTTCACCATTAATAATATTCTCTCATTTTATTACTTATAAAAAAAAATGCATATATTTAAGTAGCACTACACGCACATAAATATATGTACATATTTGTGTTTGCATGTTTGAAGTTCTCTCAAATTTAGAAATGAGAATAAAGTTTACATTTTCAATTCCAAATTGAATGAAAGTACTCAATGTCCATAATATTAAGTTTCTTTATATTCATGTTATTGGCCTACCAATTTTAGAATTACTCATGATTCTATGCCCAAGTGTGTACAAACTCATCAATCATTCCATGTCCATTGGTCAAGATTACAATGTTCGAACTCAACCACACAGAAGGCATGCTTATTTTCAAAATATGTGGAGGCCGTCTGGTTTTCCTCCTCGACATAAGCATGCCTCTTTCTATCTGTCTATCTTTTATTATACTTCTACATTTTAGACTGCTTATTTCTATGGTGCCCTTACATATGAATTTTTTTCTTGCATCCTTAGGAAATTTACCGTATCAAGCTCCCAGGTCGACCGACAGATATTGGTGAAGGGAAGCCTGAAAATCAAAATCATGCAATAATTTTTACTCGTGGAGAAGCACTGCAGACAATAGACATGAACCAGGTAATTTTTATTTGGATTTTATTCATTTTGAGAGTACAATATAAAGTCACTTGTATGTTTTCTTGTGTTTCTTTAGGATAATTACCTTGAAGAAGCTTTTAAAATGCGAAATGTTTTGGAGGAATTTTTGAAATCTCATCACCGGCAACGAAGACCTACGATATTGGGTCTAAGGGAGAATATTTTTACTGGAAGGCTAGTTCCGTGACATCGCATTGTTATTTTATTCTATATTCATTAGCATTACTGATTGCATCAAAATTAAAACATAGATTGATTATAATTGAGAATCCTATGCTGAATATACTTTATATGTGGCGTCATATTGTTGCAGTGTTTCATCACTTGCTTGGTTCATGTCCAATCAAGAGACTAGTTTTGTAACTATTGGCCAGAGGGTATTGGCAAGCCCTCTTAGGTAAGGCTGTTTCTTTTTTCCTACATAGGCAAAACTATTATATGATATTACATTGTTTTGTTGCTGGTGTGAATGCTGAACTGATTATTACATGATTTATATTTAATTATTCCCTTTTAGTAAGTATAATATATAATATGTGATATAATCAGATTCCCAAGTAACTTTTTTTGCTGACTTAAGCTGAAATGTAAAATGAGAGATATCAGGAAATGCATTCAATGCACATGTTCAAATTTCCAATTTTTATTTCAAGGAAATTTTGGAACTCTGGAGCAGGAAGGTTTCAAAGGAAATTTCAAGGGGAATTTTCATTTCTTTGCTATATTTTTTGGTAAAAAATTATACTGAAAAATTTCAAGATAAAGGAATATTTTGGATAATGGAAAATTGTGGTACCACTGGTAAAGGAAATTTTGGGAGAATTTGGAACCTGCATATTAACAGTAAAAGGTGAATTAACAGGAATAGAAACCTCTCTTTCCAGATATGTGCAAGAAAATAATTAAGATTTCTCAAAAATTCATAAGGGCTTTGTTTTTTTTAGGTTTCAGTTTTGTAAGAAAAAAAGCTATGTTTTCTTTTACGTTTCAGCTTTCCTTTAATTAGTTAGAAATCAATAAGGACCTCAAGAACTTGTAAAGATTTTCCATGAACCCGATAAAGATAATTCAGAACTTATCAAACATCTTCATGAATCTAGATTAGGACAGGAATCAATCATAATATTTGTGGCTGTAATGTTTCATGCAGTAGATTCAAACAGGTTTCTTCCTGTAATAATTACCTTGAAACTTATCAAGACAACAAATAATTGAGGTGATTATTTAGATCCGGCCATCACACGTTAGAATATTAAAAAACACTATGTTCTTTCATGATAACATTCATCTATAAAACCTTTAACCAACATCAGGAATCAGTCTTGGTTGTTTCTGCTTGTCTAGACTCTAGACCTCCCAAAATAATTAAGATAAATAGCATCTACCTACCTTACTGCTCGTATCTATTTTCTGCAGTCAAAACTTCTGAAAAAACAAAATAAAATAAAAACTTCTCTTCTTGAAAACAGAATTTTCCTCCAAGTTTTTTCTAGGGCCGTGTGGGGTTTTTCCTCTCTTCTCCTTGTAATCCACTTCGATTCGAATGATAATAATAATGAAATCAATCATTAGATCTTTATTGATTCAGGGTTTCATTAATTGTATATATTAACAAAAAAAGTCCCAAGAAACACCCAACCGTACAGTCCATAATTATATAAAATTGTTTGCATAAGTTTAATACTTAAAATACTGTTATACTTTAGGGCTTTCTTTAAATTAATTGAATTTACTAAAGTACACCTAAAATTCTAGATGTAGACCCTACTTTCCATGTGCAGTTAATTCTAAATTAAAAGACTCCTTTAACCCCCCTTCATTAAGTTTTTTATTAAAATACCCCCAATCCCTTTCTATGTACTATATGTCCCCCAACAGAAGAAGCTATTGATTTCAGGTTATTACAAGCAAGTTTTGACCTTTTGGTGCTGCCTAGTGTTTTGCCAGGGGCATGAAACGAATTTTCAGTGGCACGCAGCCGAAATTTCACCGAAAGGGAAAAAAAGGCAAAAAACAGCGAAATTGGCAGCACACTGGCAGCAAGCCAATGAAATTCATCGAAACTCGTAAGATTGGCCTAAAATAAGAGAGAAACATATAAAAAAAAATGATTGTACACAATTTATATATCAACATAACTATACATAGGTCCACAATTCACATACACATAAACACAAGAAGAATAAAAAATCATAGGTCAACTATTTACAAACACAACTATTACATATTATCTATTAACTATAAAGATATAAACTAGAAATGAAGTCATACATAATACAAATTACGAGTGTACAATTACAAAGTTATAAACTACAAAGTCATAAAAGTGCAAAGTACGAAGTGCCAATCCCACCAATAATAGTGTATGATAGACAGTTTACAAACTACAAAGTGAAGGATAGACTGGAATCATTGGACAGTATCCTCCTACTGCACATGCTTCTGCTTTCTGCTTCTTGCACCACTTTTTAGGTGCTCATGCATTTGCTTCTTTACTTCAAGTGGCACTCTAGGGCAATTAGCAACATCCTTATAACCATGTGCTAGGTGCATCTTCAATCTAGATATGCCTCTCCCTTTTAACACATGACAATAGTAATTACATATTGTCTTATTCCTGTTCCCCTAATACCATGTACCATGACTCCATCCTATATCCACCTTAGCATCATCACCACCACCTGCACTAATAGATCCAGATGCCATCACCCATTACACTCGGTTACCTATCAATTTCAAACGATCAAACAAAATAAGCCACTCAAGTCACTAGTATTCATTAACTATCAAAATAATCAGCTAGTGGCACAAATATTCGTGAAAAAGTAGTAAGAATATTATCTATATAATACATACTTTAAAAAAAATTAAAAATGATTTTTCGTATTAAATAAATAATTAATTAATCCTTTACCACAAAAATAAAAGTACAGACACCCATATATAGATCGGGTGTCCGCACTCCATATATAAGTAACCCATGAATTCTACTAATTTTATTTTGCATATTTTAATACATTTTTCTTAATTTTTTTCGAGTTAAATAAATATATAATTTTTAGAATGCCCAAAAATTATTCAAACTCCTATGATCTTTTGATAGCATTGTTCTCTAGTATTATAGTAATTATTACATTATGTTTGGGCATATAAGATGAATTCTATTTATTTTATCTTAATTTTAAATGAATTTTCTACAAAATTAATTTTAAAAATTGTAATTTTTGTAATATATATAACATATCCTAATTTCATACAATTCTATGCTAATTAGAACATTAAACACAAGAAGAAACGTTTTTTACCTCGATTTGAAAACCTCCAAAGAGCCCCAGTGCTCAAATATGGTTGGAGAAGCCTCTTTTCACCTTCAATCTGAGTTGGAAATTGATTGGGAGTGATAACTTGAAAGAAATTTGAATAAAGAGGAAGAAGGGGGCAAAAATGTGCTTTTGAATTGGGCGAAATTTCAAGCAGCACCTCACCTTAATAGGTGAGGTACCATGCGCACTGAAGTGGATTTTATGTTTCACGGGCACCTCGGCGAAACATAAGAAAGAAGATTTAATGCTTAGTCACTACATTGCAATGCCTTATGAGACAAAAGTCAAAAAAATTCCTCATGAGTAGCACAATTTGGAGTCATAGCAATGAAGATAGTGGTGTAATAAATAATGGAGGTTAAAACTCTAAAAGGCTCCATTGTCCTCTGCAAACATCATTCCTCAAAATACCTCGCTGGCATTTTAAATTAAAAAAGGCACAAAAACCATGCAGCCCATGGGCACTACCAATTTGCAGCCTTCTTTGAATTCATCCACGCAAGGAATTGTCAAGAGAATATTAGTATCCTCCTCATAGATCATGGAGGAATACAATCCATCCACCACCACCGCCGCGACCCCCCCCCCCCCCCCCCCCCCCCCCCGGCCCACCCACAAACAATCGCAAAAGAAAAATAATGATAATAAGAGAGAGCATCAAGGTTTCAATTATCACTGTTCAAAAGCCTCTCATATTAAACCACTTCTTCAGTCCTGATGGTTTCCAAAATTTGGCAATAGTTCTAAGACAGTAAAGAAATCTTATTCAATAAAATTTTGAATCACTTGTAGTGGGTAGTGGGGTACTTGTGTGTGTTCATTTGCATTTCTTAAATCTGATTTCAAAGGAAGTCGAAGAGTTGGTTTACTTCTAGACATGAAAAAGAACTCTTAGGGATTTGTGGCAGCTTATTCTTATAGCTTACTAGGATATACATAGAGCATTGCCTTCTTTAACCATGTGACTTATCTTATCCATGTTGGCTCTTCACAGGGTCCGATTCCATTATGGTCATCCTGATATATTTGACAGAATCTTTCATATAACAAGGGGTGGCATAAGCAAAGCTTCCAAAGTTATAAATTTAAGCGAGGATATATTTGCAGGTAAATTTTGAGTCTAAACTACAACTAACCGAAATGGGCCATCAGACAGTTAATTGTTCAAATTTCTGCCAGGTTATAATTCAACTCTACGTGGTGGATACATAACTCATCATGAATACATCGAAGTTGGCAAGGGTCGTGATGTGGGAATGAATCAAATATCATCTTTTGAGGGCAAGGTTGCAAAAGGAAATGCAGAGCAAACATTAAGCCGGGATGTTTATCGACTAGGACGCCGATTTGATTTCTACAGAATGCTTTCATTCTATTTCACCACTGTTGGCTTCTACTTTAGTAGCATGGTATGTTTTTATATGCAATCTTTCTACTTTAGTAGCATGGTATGTTTTTATATGCAATCTTCAGTATTATTTGATTTTGTTTCTTCCTTTTGTACCTAGTTCACTTCAATACTTCCATAATTATGATAGGCAGAATGTGACTGGAATCCTTCCTTCGCTATTGTTATATGATTGGGTTTCTCACTTACTCTGAAAGCTATCCTGATCTTTTGTCTTTAAGGGAATCCTTTTTTTTGGGGGGGGGGGTGGTGGTGGTGGTTTGTGTCATATATTTAGTAAAGGGTGCTTTTCTTAGTAAACCGTTCCTTAACCTTTTTTTTTTTCTCCAGATCACTGTGCTTACTGTTTATTTATTCCTATATGGGCGTTTATATCTGGTTTTGAGCGGTCTAGAAAGAGCAATCCTTGAAGAACCAAGAATCCATAACAGTAAGGCTCTTGAGTCGGCTTTAGCCACCCAGTCTATCTTTCAGCTGGGTTTTTTGCTTGTGCTGCCTATGGTAATGGAAATCGGCCTAGAAAGAGGGTTTCGGACTGCCATAGGCGATTTTGTAATTATGCAGCTGCAGTTGGCCTCAGTATTTTTTACTTTCCAGCTTGGAACGAAAGCGCATTATTATGGGAGAACAATAATGCATGGAGGTGCTAAATATATAGGTACCGGTCGAGGATTTGTTGTGTTTCATGCAAAGTTTGCGGATAATTATAGATTCTACTCGAGAAGTCACTTCGTTAAGGGTTTGGAGTTGGTAATATTATTAGTTATTTATCAAGTCTATGGAAGTTCATACCGTAGCTCAAACCTGTATTGGTTCATCACGATCTCCATGTGGTTCTTGGTTGCTTCGTGGTTATTTGCTCCTTTTGTTTTCAATCCTTCTGGATTTGAGTGGCAAAAGACTGTTGATGACTGGACAGACTGGAAAAGATGGATGGGAAATCGTGGTGGCATTGGTATCCCACCTGATAGAAGTTGGGAATCATGGTGGGATCGTGAGCAGGAGCACTTGAAACACACGAGCGTCAGAGGTCGATTGCTTGAAATAATTCTTGCTTGTCGCTTCTTGATATACCAGTATGGAATCGTGTACCATCTTAACATAGCTCATCACAGCAAGAGTTTACTGGTACAATCTTATACAGAAACTGTTATGCTCTGCTAAATTTATCTATGATCAAGTCATGCATGCTGCCAACACCTAATAATCTCTACCTTTTTCTTTTAGGTATATGGACTTTCTTGGCTAGTTATGGCAACTGTGATGTTGGTTCTGAAGGTATGTGAATTACATTCACAAATATAAAGGATTTATTGCAAATGCATACTTTTTCTGCATGATGTGAATGTAAAATTTGCCTGGGTCTTTTGAAGTTAATCTACATTAGATTGAATCCAACTTTCTGATAGTTGTGCACAGTAGTCTGCTTGTTTAACCATGGAATATAGTTGGATAAGAAAGGAAATCGGTAAGTTCTAATCCCTTATAGGGGCACTTGCTTCGTTCTCACACAGAAATATGGAGAAAATACAAACTAGAACCTAGCGTAGTGCTTCTATTGTGAACTCTTAATACATTCTGATGCCCATTACATGTTCTACATTTTTCTGTTCAGATGGTATCAATGGGTAGACGAAGATTTGGTACAGACTTTCAGCTTATGTTCAGGATTCTTAAAGTTCTTCTATTCCTCGGCTTCATATCAGTCATGACTGTCTTATTTGTAGTCTGTGGCCTCACTTTATCAGACTTGTTTGCTGGCATACTTGCCTTCATGCCCACAGGGTGGGCTCTTCTTCTCGTAAGTGCCATTTCTAACTGTCTTTACTCTACAAGGGAAACTTTTGTAATAGTTCAAAAGTTGTTATATTCTATGCGATTTTAGATTCCAACATGCTTCATCCTTCCATCTCTTACACTGTTGATACAACCAAGAAAGTACTGTATAAGACGCTTTCCTGGACCTCTAGGTGACCTCATCCTTCTATAACTTCCAGGAAGCTCTAGCCTTACACAAACTGGAACTGGGTGACCACCTAGGTTTCTTGGCTGTCAACTTGGCAGGAGGGCAACTGCCCAGGTGATGTTTTGGCGTCGATGAGAACCTCATTCTAATAGGAAATTAGTAGTCATTAATCGGATAACTACTTGCAGGTGAAAGATTTTCTGGTCTGTCTTACCATAGTACTAAATATTATTTTACACTTGTTGAGATAGATTTTGCTAAAAAAAATATAAATTACACCCATTAAAGACTTAAAGTAGTCTAATTAAAAATCATGGACTTAACAAATATATTTAATTGGAGATTTTATAACAGCTTTTTAGGCTTATTTATACTTAATTATTTTCTTTGTTTTGATTGATTATATAAGAGCTTCTATAATTATATTTTCCAACAATTGTGGGGGTATTCTTAATTTTTAGCTAAAATAATTTAATTATGATACTATTGATACAAGAAATTGCTATGTCCGAGTGGTTAAGGAGACAGGTTTCAAATCTGTTAGGCTAGGTTCAAACCTTGCTATTAACAATTTTTGGGAATTAGGCTCGTTGGGCGTGCCCCATAGTGGGCCGGCCTGCTGTGGCCCGCTTCGCCGCGGGCCCGTGCCGGCCCATGGGCACGCGTGTCCTGGCGGACCGTGCCTAAACGGGCCGCGGCCCCAGGCCCCCCGCCCCCCAGGCTCGGCATGGCCCAATAAGCACCCCTACATCTACGCATATGCCGATTTGTTTCCATATCAATATATATTGTTTTTATAGGCCTAGTATTTGAGAAACATGTTTATTTCTATTTTTATTTTTTTTGCTTGTCTTTCAATCTAATTAGGTTTTGTTTCATTTATTGACTATTTTTCATGCGTATCCACCATTTTATTGCGTATCCAATACGTGTCTCGATACGTATCCATTTTGGGATCTGTCGATATGGCACATCAGCATAATATTTTAAACCATGGTCTTACCAGGCTTAGCTACTTGGTGAAGCATCTGATTTTTCTGCCATATAGAACAATTAGTTGGAAAGTTTAGATTTTCCTCTTTTCTGGGACTTTCTGAGTGGGCTGCATGGACTATTGTTCAACCCCCAATATGCACTATTTTTCACATGTGTGGCCATCAAATCATTTATATCTTTTAAAGTTCTCTTCAAGAAAAACAACATATCAATGGAAAATTTATTTCTCATGCAGCAAATATGTTTGTTGAAACTTAGTATATCTTATCAAAAAAAAAAACACTTAGTATATGTAAGTGGGATATTATGGATCTACAAATTATTTTCTTCATGTGAAATCCATGTGAAATTAGGATTGTTAACCTAGTATACCTTAAAATACAACCTAGCCTCCTTGGAATTTTATTATATTGTCTTATGTTAAATATTGCATTGATATAGTCAATTGTACATGCATTCATGTAGTTGGCCAATTTTTTGCATGACCAATTTCTCCTTTCCATTCCGTGGCCTAGTGACCTTTTAAAAGCAATCATTTGAAACAACTTACCCTTCTATTCTCTATGCAATAACTATTATCAATAAAAACTCACCATTCAAAATGCATGTGCATAGCATTTGCCATCTGTTAGTTTATATATATTTTTTTTGATGCATAATGAAGATGAGTGTATATATATATTATGTGGGAGAAAAGTATAAAGTATGGAGTATACAAACATAATACACAAAATCAACAGACCTCACAAACCCCAAGTATACCCCCAAAAAACAAAATCCAATAACACTAACACTAACAATCCACTGTATATTATTATTACTGAATTCTTTAAAGAGAATGCTAATGAAGTAACTATATTTATTTACTTTATATATTACGCTATTTGGGACTATAAACTATAAACCTTAGGCTGTCAACATGAAAATGCAGATATAATTTTATGAAAATTATGAGAAAGGCCTCCTTTTGGAGAGCCTTTTTTCGTTAGGCCTATAAACTATGAAGCCTACAAGTTTTATATTTAGAAATTTTAGAGATAAAACCTCACATGCCGATTGTAAGAAAATGCAACAATGGTTACAATTATAACCATCGAAGGATACTAGCTAATCCATCAGTGGATACTAGCGGAGGCATCAATGATTGAAGACCGAAATCATCAAACTGCAAGCAAAATCATGGATGTTGACTAGCATATCCATCAATGGTTACAAGTGTAACAATTGAGGCATACAAGCATTAAAACAGTGAATTGCAATCGAATGCAATGATGGTTACAAGTGTAACTACAAGCTAATTCATCAGTGAACACCAGTGAAAGCATTAGTAATTGAAAACTCAAATCATCAAATTGCAAGCAACATCAGTGATGCTTATTAGCATATCCATCAATGGATATAAGCATAATGATCGAGGCATACAAGCACTTAAATAGTGGATAGCAGCGAATCATTATCTCTTAAACTTTTTGAAAATGAGGTCTACATGCCTTATAATTTGTAGTACAAGCCTAAAGAGAAAAGTCTCTTGGAGGAAGGCCTTTCTCATTTCCTTAATTTTAAGCTATCATTTTGTGTAAAAATGCAAAATGTTTGGTCTATTCCTCCCGGAAACCTACTTCTATGGCACCTACATCGGGTTATAGTCCTTTTGCTTTTAAGGAGGATGCACCATATTCTTATATTAAATCTTTTGTGTCACGACAATACCCCTAACTCCAAAAGATAAATTCGTAACATTTCTAATCAGGACAACCATCATAAGATCAAATTATCACAAAATACAATGAAAAGGAAGCATCAACTACTAAGGAAGCTTAGGTACTAATATAACAAAAGTCTGTTACGGTCCTAAATTTTAAGTGCTTAACCAACAAAGTCTCCATAAGCCTTGGGGCTTTTGAGCAACGGTTAGGCACGTAACAAATGGTATCAGACACAACCACCACGTCCCGGGTTCGAGTCTCGGAGGGGGCAACCTATACACTGGATTAAAATACCTTAGTATTATGTATGAACATAGTGCTAAGTCATTGAATACTGATAGATGAGTGAAGCCACCAAGAGGGAAAGGGCTACCATCGGGTCAGTGTCAATAGAGTGAGCCGCCGTGGACGTTGGCTACGAGAGAGTGGTGGAATGTTACGGTCCTAGATGTTAAGTACTTAACCAACGAAGTCTCCATAAGCCTTGGGGCTTTTGGAGCAACAGTTAGGCACGTAACAAAGCCCCAAAACAAAATTATCCCACACTAGGTATTTACAACATGTACATCATACAAAATACTCATACTAACAGAAGAGAACACTAAGAACTGCTATATGGACCAAGACTTGCTCTTTCTTTGAACCCTCCGATCTTTGGATCTCAACCACAGATGGAAATTTTGCATTTCGCTGACATTTCGCTAAGGGAGCTCTAGGGAAATTTTGAGAAATTTCGCTGAAATATTGCCGAAATCAGGAAGTATTTCGCTACATTTCCCCAGTAAAGGGAAATATGTGTTTTATTGTTTTTTAAACTTTTCTTGTATTTTTTTGGTATAATACATTCATAATAAATGCATACATTGGGAAATCTGAGGAAATTTGGGGAAATTTTGCTAGATTTCGCCAAATTTTGCCGAAAATTCGCCTAAATTAGGGAAACTGAGGAAATGTCGTTTTCCCCATACAGTTCATGTCACTGACCTTGCAAAAGCCGAAATTTCGCTAAAATATTGCGAAATGGCAAACTCTGATCTCAACTTGCACTATCATTTGCTGAAAAAGATTAGAGGTTTTAACGAGTCTTAACTCATTAAGATATTATATGGTTATATTTATCAAAAACTTCTCTTCCTAAATCAAGTCATGAAACGACTAAATAATATAGACCAAAGAAGACAATAGTTGAAATTCTGTTGTGTAATGACACTAAAACTTATATTAGGGCAAAATGACTAAATAAAAGTTCGAGTAACAAAGGTACTGTGATATTATATTAGTCAAACAAACTTAGAAATTAATGGAATCAGGTTTGATAAAACATGGTTTTGCATGCATTAATTAGTAAGATAAAATTGCATAAATCGGCATGAATCCTCTGATGCCATTCCCTAGTTAGATAACGCCACCGATCTTGGATCCAATGGCACGAATACCATGTTGTGATAGCCTGTGAAAGTACTTGGTTTACTGGCCTTGAAGGCTCATATTAATATTCACTTTACCATGAAAGGCAAAGATAACAATTAAATAACATACGTTATACCAAGAGTTACACCCTTTTTTTTATGGGAAAAAGACATATTTTATTTATAAGAGAAAGAAAGATACATTAGTCAAGAACAAGCCTAGTAACCTGCTCGAAACATCATCCAGAACCAGCCTTTTTATACAATTTGGAAATTATGATTTCCATAAGCAAGGGTAATCGTCCAAAGTGAAGTTTGCTAACCTGTCCACTACGAAGTTTGCTTCCCTATAAATTTTTGTAACACGAACAGCTCTAAAAAAGCCACGCAGATGAAGTGCTTCTTCCATGCAATGGTTTATTCTCCATGGGGAGTTAGATCTTCCTGAGAACACCTGTACAATGATACTAGGATCGCTTTCAATGCAAATGCACTCACAGTTGAATGCCAGGGCCATCTTTAGCATTTCTAAAAGAGCTTGAGCTTCAGCCAGTATTGCATTTGCTAGGCCAAGCTTATCCGCTAGAGCACCAATGACTCTACCCTCATCATCCCGAAGTACCACCCCAATGGCTGCTTCTCTAGGACAGCCCCTTGCCGCACCATCGATATTGACTTTGACCCATCCATAGTAGGGCTTGGTCCATTGAATCAGCTCCTCCTTTTTTCTGACCGTGGGTGAGTCCCTCCTCCTTTCATTTAGAGTTTTTGAGTCTCTCTCCAAAGCATGAAAAGAAGATAGCATTAGAGGAATGGAGGGAACTATATTATCAAATATGTACCTGTTTCTTGAAATCCAGATCAGCCAACATAGATTTGCCCACGTAGCCTTGAGCAAACTCGCACTGATTCCACCTTGGTCTTCGAGTTTGAGAATAGAACTGAACCACCACTCTTTACAGCTCTGAATTTGGTTGTTATTAGGAATCTTGCCTCCCATAGTGCCGAACCACACTGCTCTGATGAGGTCGCAGTTGAGAAATAGGTGCAGGTGGGTTTCGTACTCTCTACCACATAGATGGCAACGTTCCAAGGGAGCTCCCAGCCGATAGTGCATGATATCATTTGTAGTATTCCCCTCCTGAATGAGCTTCCAAAGGAAATGCTGAATTTTTTGGGGACATGGGAGATGCCAAATGGCAAGCCAACCTTTTTCTTCAGAGTTAGGAGGAGGGAAACCACAGAGCATCTTGTATACAAAGGAAGCCGAGAACTTACCTGACGACGTCCCTTTCCACACTAGATTATCCTTACCAGTATGCTTGCTAATAGGAATCTTACTTATGAGAGTCGTGATTTGCTCCGAACAAGACTCCCTAATCCTTGGGATTCTCCAATTTCTTGAGTTCTGATCAATGAGGTCAGCCACTTTCACTTGGTCATCGAAGTTTGACCATTCCATTTGGGTGCTCAAGTCATCCTCCATCCATCCCGTATCCTTGATTGCAATGTCTTCCCCATTGGCAATGATCCATTTCTTCCCCTGGTCAAGGATTGGCCTTGTGCTGCACAACTGCCTCCAAAGCCAGGAATTGCTTCTTTTGGGTTGAACCTGAAAAAAATTTTTATTAGAAAAATACTTAGCCTTACAGATTTCAATCCAGATTTCTTTTTCTTCCTTAGCAAGAGACCAGGCAGCTTTAGAGAACAAAGCATAGTTAAACTTCCTGCTGTCCTTCAGATTAAGTCCTCCACACCTTAACGGGAGGCACAACTTCTCCCAACAGAGGGTGTGAAAGGTCTTTTCCTTGTCATGCTTGTGCCAAAAAAAACTACGGGCCTGTTTGTCAATTTCATCAGTAATTTTGACAGGTAATTTGAGGCTACTCATGATAAACTGGCTTGAGCTAGAGAGAACAGAGTTGATTAAAGTGACCCTCCCCGCCTGAGATAGCATCTTTTCTTTCCATCCGTCCAATCTCCTGTTAATTTTTTCCAAAAGGCCTTTAAATTGAGCCCCTTTTGGGGCAGCTAGGAGGATGGGGATTCCCAGGTATTTGCCGGGGCTTTTTGAAGGCTTGATGCCGAAGGCCCTAGCCACCCTGCCTTTGACTTGTCCCTTGATACAAGGGCTAAGAGAGAGCTTCGATTTCTCAAGGTTAAGCTTATGGCCTGCCATGTCACAAAACACATTAATAATAGCCATAAAGTGATTGACATTACTAACCGAGGCTCTGCCAAAGAGGAGTAAATCATCGGCTAAGAGGAGGTGACTGATAGGTTCAGCAACTCTGGTGGCCTTTATGCCATGGATGAGATTACCTTGTTCCGCCATAACGAGGGCATGGGATAGAACTTGTTGAGTTAGGATAAAGATGTATGGGGACAAGGGGTCCCCTTGTCTAATCCCTCTCGAAGGTCTAATGAGGCCGCAAGGCTTACCGTTAACAAGGATACTATAGGAAACAGTGGTGATGCAATGCATTATCATTTTAATTATTCTACCATGAAAACCAAAAGAGGCCAAGGATTTTTCAATGAATTCCCAACTAATTCTATCATAAGCTTTAGCAAGATCAAGTTTCACTGCAAACAGTCCAGCATTTTTGTTTTTCTTCTTCTTTTTAATTGTATGGAACAATTCCTGGGCAGCAAAAATGTTCTCATGGATAACCCTCCCAGGGACAAAAGCCCCTTGATGGGGGTAAATAAGATTGTTCATTAGGGGCCTAAGCCTATCAACCAAGATTCTGGAAATGATTTTATAACAAAAGTTACAAAGGCTTATAGGTCTATACTCCCCTAACTTCCTAGGATTGTCACATTTCGGGACTAAAACAACATAGGTATGATTGAGTTTTTCATGAAACATTCCAGTAAGAAAGAAATTTTTTACAACCATACTTACCTCACTCTTCACAATATCCCAATAAGTTTGGTAAACACCCCTTGGAACCCGTCGGGGCCAGGACTTTTGAGGGCACCGAGTTTGTATACAGCAATCCATATCTCCTCATCCGACACAGGTCTTGAAAGTCTCTCATTGTCCAGCTCAGTGATGGTCGGAGTGATGTGGGAGAGCATGGAGAAATCCCTATCTTTGCCATCAGCCGTGAAAACATCAGTAAAGTAGTCAACAATATTATTTTCAATATCAGCAACCTCCTTGACTTCTTCATTGCAGTCATTCTTTATCGAGACAATTTTGTTTCTGTGTCTCCGGTTGATTGTGGTCAAGTGGAAGAATTTGGTATTTAAATCCCCCTCCCTAAGCCACATAACCCTAGACATCTGCAACCAGAATTTTTCTTGGGCATGAAAGGCAAGAAAGTAGGCATGGTTCAGATCTCTCTCCTCCTATTGCAGCACTGGATCATCATGGGATTCAAGATATTTCTGAAGGTCTTTGATGGCATTGTAGAGGGTTGACACACGCTTGTTGACATCCCCAACCACATTACGGTTCCAGCTACTGAGGGAGCTTTTTAAGTGACCAAGTTTGTTAGCCAAGTTACCCCTACTGCACCTCCAACTCTCATTAATAATGTGTTGACAACTAGGTTCATCAACCCAAAATTTTTCGAACCTAAAGACTTTATTGCTTCTAGTGATCTTGTTGTTGAGATTGAGGCAGAGAGGGGCATGATCAGACCCCACGATTGGGTCTTGCCAAAGCACAGAATTGGGAAACAACATATACCACTCGGTGGAACCAATGACCCGGTCAATCCTTTCCCTAATACGACCAGCACCCGAATGGCCATTGCACCAAGAGTAGCGCAATCCTTTACAGGGCATGTCAATAAGATTGCAATCATTCAGAAAATTAGTAAACAAGTTAGCCTTACTTACCTGCAATTGGCTCCCTCCCCTTTTCTCATGGGCAAACCTGACAACATTAAAATCTCCCACGGCACACCAGGGAGTAGCGCTGTTGTCAAAGGAACGTTTAAGCATGTCCCACTGCGAAGCTTGAATACATTGGTTAGAGCTTGCATGCACAAAGGCAAGTTCAAAGGATTACCCAGACGAGAGTCTGATAGATGTTTGGATGCACCAGTTGTGGACGCTCTCAACTGTTATACTGCAAGAATTGTCCCATAAGAGCCAGAACGCATCCGCCCTTCCAGAAGCAGGGCTCCACCAAAAATTTTCGAATCCCATGTTCCGAATATATCTTCTAGACTTTTTATCCTCCATCAGTGTTTCAGAGAGAAACACAGCATTGGGTCTATTAGTGTGATCTTCACGGCCCACTGGATAGGTCTTTTTACGGTTGGTGGGATCTTCACGGCCCAAGTCATGAATGGTTAGGTGGGGAGATAAATGAAGGGAGATACTAGGGGTTGGGCTTTCGGGCTGGGCTCCAAATTTGAAGAAATTAGACACAAGCAGATTGGGTCCTTTCCATTTCGGGTCATTGAAAATATGGATGTTACCGTTAGGACACATCATGTCCTCACTGTCTAGGCCGACAGGTCCATCAAAGACATTGCTGACAGGGTTAGACAACCCCTGTTGAGGGGCACGCAATTGGGTTTCCTCCGAGTCAAGCAAACTCGGACTCGGCCGATTCAAAGGTTTGACACTGGCTTTCTTGGCAGGCTTTGAGAGAGGGTTCCTTCTGCGCCTCATAGGAATGGCGAGTTCCTCATGGTATTTCCTGTGGTCATTGTCATCTACAATAGAATCATTAGCCACAAAGGGGTTTGGGCATTTTAAGATTGAGTGCCCGATAATACCACAAGAGAAACAGTACGACGGTAAGTTTTCAAACTTGAAGTCAAGCCAAATGTTAGTCCCTTTCTTTGCCTCAAAGAAGATACCAGAAGGGATGGGGAGGTGTAAGGGTAACTGGACTTTAATAGATGCCGCAGTAGAGTTCAGATCCTCTTGATCAATCTCAGTATCAAGACCTACACCGAATAGGCTGGTCAAATTCTTCAGCAACATGTCGTCATGGAACTTTTTGGGGAGATTGGACGTTCTCATCCACATGATGATGTGGTCAAACACAAGCATAGGAGCATCCTCCTCCTCAGCAATGTCCTTCATCAAAAGGAGGGATGAGTGTATGACCCGCGGTTGGCTTTGCAAGATCAAGAGTTTGTCCTGTTCAACCTCAAACCCAAGAAGGAAACGGTGAGGGGCCACCTTAAGGCATTTGCTCATCCAGATGTCCTTACATAAGCGACTACACGAGTTGCGAAAGGAGTTGATCTGCTGATCTTCGTCACATATTTCACAAAGCACCAGATTCTGCCATTTATCCTCTATTCTTTTCCTGTCAGCAAGGTCAATCTTGAACACCTTGTCAGGCCTTGGAGGTATGAGAAGGTTTTGAGGTGTTTCGTCAGATCTTCCATCAAGATAGGGTAGGGAAGGGCAAAGAGACCACCAGAAAACGCAAAGACCAACCCAAAAGCGCCAAAACCCTTATGAAAAAAGCTAACACCAGAGAGAATCCCAGACTCCAAGGGGGGTCGGGGACCACGGCCTGATTAGAAGGGTTTCATGGGGGGGCCACAGGGAAAAGCATTTAGGGGAAAAGGGTCAACTTAGCAGCTTAGCACGCCTTCTGAGGAAGCTCACGAAAACCTGCAAAACTCCAAGAGTTACACCCTAAATCAAGGTTCATAACAATGGTAGATAACGGATATTTAATTGCCTCATGATCAATGAGGCTCGATAGACCGCTTACAAGGGTTTCCATTAGCTTACTAACATCGATATTCATTCAATAAAATCATGTAAAGATCACATGTATCGAAATCATGTCTACACATAATACAATTCCCAAATAATCTGAGTTTAATTAGCAATTATAGACTAGTAGGATATCAATTGCTTAAAAATTGTTTCGTAATTTTAAATATTGCAGAAATCCTTATGAGTAATCTCAATAGTCCGAAATATGATAACAGACTTCATAGCATGAAACATATACCATAAAAAATAATTAACTACATATAAATGGCATGTAAAATCTAAGAAACAAAGCTTGAAGTAAAATCAGCAGAAGGATATAATAAATTTTCCAGTTTGAATACTTCCAGTAGTCCAGAAAAGTCCAACAGCACAGGTTTAGATATTTTCAACAACTCAGAAAGTACCTAAGTAAAAACTATATAATCAATTTACTGATTGGGAAAAGTACAGAATTTTAACCATGTCATTCATTTGCTGATTTAGAGAAGTACAGCAGTATACCTACATAATTAGCTTACCAGTTTCAATAGTCTCAACAGATCAGAAAAGTTTAGTAATATAATTAATTTACAGGTGTAAACAACTTCTACACTTCAGAAAATTTCAATTACTAATTTACAGGTTTAGATATGTTTATCAGATCAGAAAAACTGCAGTAGTGTTACTGATTTATGGGTTTGAAAACCCTCAACAGTTCTAATGGTACAGCAGATTTGTAAAGAATAAAATAGATATATACATAATGACAGAGTATAACCATATAATTAACTTACTTGTTTGGGGCAGTTTCTGCTTGTTTGTAACCTTCTTCTCAACTTCTGTTCTTGCTGTTCTCTTTTTTCTCCTATTCTTCTGCTGCTTCTCTTTTTTGCAATTTTGTCTTTAGTTTGTCTCATTTCATTGTACCCTTTACAAATGCCTACATGAAATTAATTAAGCTAAGTAGAACTTAATTAGTCTTAGTGAGTGGGTTGACAAGTGTCAACCCCTCTCTAAGAGGTGGCAAGGTCTAGGTGTGGTGTCTTGACAATGTGGGTGGCACTTGTTCCCCACATTCACATCACTCAAGTCTTAAGTTACAACAACTTAAATAAAATTAGTTAATTTACTTCAGTAACTAATTCATGAAGATAAGATATAGCAGGAGTAAATAAGTTACTCTTGGCCAATTACAAATATAGACATCAAATAATTACAATTAAATCTTACTAATACAATCAACTAGTAATTAGAAAATTGTAATAAAACAAATGTTTATGGTGCACAATAACATTAGCATTCAAATCAACTTCATCGAGGATAGACAAATATAAAACAACGCTAACTTGGGTTATTACATTTTGCCATTTAAGACATGCAAAAATTATTATAGGTCTTTGCTATTTGTTAATTAAATTAGGATTACCTATTTCAACTTATAAATGATAACCTATAGCTCATATCAACAATATGTTTATATCACATGATTTATATTAACTCTATAAATAAAATGCGGAATCCACTAAAGTGATTTTATCTTCATTGTCCTCACAAGATTGGCCAAGCATGCAAACCATTGTGGAGACGTATTGGATTATGGGACTCCATAAAGGAGCTTGGAAGAGCATATGAATATGTGATGGGAACCATATTGTTCGTGCCCGTTGCCGTCTTATCATGGTTCCCCTTCATGTCAGAGTTCCAGACACGTTTGCTTTTCAATCAGGCATTCAGCAGGGGGCTACAGATCTCAATGATTTTAGCAGGGAAGAAAGAGAGATCATCAACCCATTAGGATTCCAAGTATCCTGTAAATGTTGTTTACAATAACTTGTATTCTTTGAGAATGTGGTTAATTTGCTCAAAAGTCATTTTTCGATATATGCTTTCTTCTTTTCAGTAGTTGATTCTCACATGTAGCAAATACAATAGCAATATTGGAAATGAAAGAGGCACTGTTGCCTTTGCAGATATAATAGCATTAATGGTTGCAGAGTAGTTCTGCAACTGAATGTGCTGTTTAGTTTAAACAGTGTTTTTTGGGATCTTTTGTTATTAATACTTAAATGGAGTTGTAAAGCTAATGGGCTCAAACAATGGTAACTCAAATTTAACTATTTAACTTTACTAGATATTCAATTTGTCTTTTAAGAAGAGATCATAGATATTTTGAGGGATTTCAGATTTGTAGGAACTATATTTTATGCTGCTTGTTAACTGTTGAATCATCTGTCCTTTCCCATGCTTGGAATTGTCACTGTACAAGATGTTGTATTGCAAAGGAAAACTGTTAAAAAAGATTTGAGTGATGAATTTATGGAGCTTCTGACCAGGTGGAGACAATAGTGTTTTGGGCCAAAATAGAACATTATTATATATTTAGTATTATCTGACTGATGGAGCGTTAGCCAAAAGGAAACAAAAATGGCTTCAAGACTAGATGATAAATCAATTGTAGACATTGGAATGTATGGGAGAGATCTAGGTATCACTATTTTTATTTGAAGTTATCATTGAAGGCGAGGATAAATACCATGTGCTTAAATGAGAAGCTTTGGAACTCCCATAACGAATTAAACTTATGAGTCACACTAAATAATAAATGAACTGCAAAAAATAAACTTTTGACATAATTTAAGATGATTTGATTGGCTTAATATCAAGGAGATCTGTTACTGTAGCCTGCTTTTTACTTCGATAATCATGGAGAAGTTTGGAGATGAGGTAACCCACCCTTCATATAGTTTTTATTAATTTATAAAATTCTTGTTATAAAATAATTGTAGAGTTAGAACTAATATACCATAGCAAAACATAATTTATATATATATTCATCATGATTTGACTATATAAGAGCTGTCTAGTTGCTTGTCAGTTGCCAAATAGGTTTCAATATAGAATTCATATTGTTGGCATTAGCTACCTTTGTTATAGTTTTATTTTTAATGTTTTAGATTTTGAAATTTATTGTTTCAGGTCTTTTGTAGTAAATGGTAAATAATGGAATTTGAAATTGTGATATTCGAGAGATTCGTGAACAATGCAGTAATCTCATTTGAGTGATGGAGGCTCACTAACCTTCCCTCTTCCAATACTCAAGTGCAGAGGATTTTCGTTCCTTAAAATACAAAAGAATTAGTAAATCCTAGTTAAAATATAAAAGAATTAGTAAATCCCACTCAAATGTGTCCTGATCTTACTCTAATTACAGCAATAACACTTTTAAAAACCCTTGCTCTATTTTTACCTTTAATTTTTAATTTTTAAGAATTTTTCCTCTATATACATTTTTCTTTTGTATACTTAAATCACAATTTCCTCTCTCTCTCTCTCTCTCTCTCTCTCTCACAGATGTACACATAATTTTTGGAAAACAAGTCTTCATAATAACCTTGCTTTCCTATAATGTAACTTCCAATTGTTTAAGCTCCAAGTAAGTTCTCTTATGCAAAATACTACATTGCAAGAAAAATAAAAACTGATTTCAATGGTATATACATAGATATGCCCATACCAAATTACTTGTACTGATGATAAAGCTTGAAAAGGTTTGCTACATGTCCTAGCAAGTCTTTTAGACCATCCTCTGTATTTTTGTTCACTTTGAAGTGGATTAGATTTCAGACTTCACCTTCAACAATCCAGTTGATGGGGAAGTCTGAAATCTTGTTCTTTTTTCATCTTACAATCAATAAATTTGGATGGGAAATGAGCAAAGAATGTTTTAAATGCTTTCCAACCTGCATTAGATTCACTATCAGTTGAGAGCTGGTCATCAATCAATACTATGACTTGGAGCATGTGAGAGTCTTAAGATAGTTGTGTGCAAACACTCCTACAATGTGTAAACTGCCCTTCTGGAGTTTAGTGTCTTCCAATTGTACCTAGAAAACAAAAGTTTTGGATTGAATTACTGCTATAAAATACTTGTTCTACCGCTAGTTTCAGTTCAAAAGTTAAAATAGCCAATGTTCTCCCCCAGAGTCATCTTCAAGTTGGAATTTTTGTGTCACTTGAGTTTTCTGTAAGGAAACTAAAGTTTTTTCTTGGAGGGGGAATTCCCATTGAATTCAGACTCAAGATCTGCTTGTGCATGAAGGAATGAGTAATGATATTGCCTTGAAGCTGAAGTGATCGGCTTCCTAACTATTCCAGAGTGTCGGATCGAGGAAGTTATCTCCAGCACATCTGCATATCATTAGAATCATCTTCACATCTATAATCATCCCTTTTGTGGTAGTTCCCTAGTAAGACCTGCTCATTTCACAGCCATCACTCTTATTTGCAAATTTTGGAGTAACTGTCTTGCCATGAAATTATATAAGGGTATCTCTTTACATTGTCATGCTATACCACTTTGTGGAACCTTGGATTATTAAGAGGCTGCTTGGTAACAGATTTCAAAGCCAATTTCTTGTTTTTTGACAATGGGAACTCAAATGATTTGAAATACATATAAATAAAAGCAGAAGCCTAAAAGGTTTACCTATGAATGAAATCTAATATCTATACTATACATAACGCGAGGCGCCCCCTTGGGAAGTGTGCCAAACTAACTTTTTTTTTTCCTAAAATAGCCCTCTTTGTCTTATATACTTAAATAGGTAATTTGTTTTTTTCCTTTTTCAATTTCCAAAAGAGACCCTTTAAGAATTCCGCTATGCATGTGCACCCCGCTAGTATCAAGGAGAGACGCAAGAAACTAGTGCAGTAGAACCTTTCTCCATTTTCACTCAAATCTCTGTACATGTTATAATTTTAATTATTTCTTTTGCAGTGTTATTTTATTTGTTTATTTAACTTTTCAGCAGTAAATCTTTAGGCATGGAGACGATTGTCGTGCAAGCATCATGGTGCTCTCTGCTACTCCGCAGAGACCGTATGGATACTGCTGCAAGTGGCATAAAATTTTACAGGGGTACGGCTCTGAAACTTTTGTAACCTTGTGCATGTCTCTGTGGATTAAGAATTTGTTGTCTTCTCCATTAATGCCTCCTTGGCTGTGGCATTTGGAATATGCGAGAATCATCTGATTGTGTGGAATTCATTTGGAGGCGTAGTTGTCCATGGCGTTTTTAACTGATTGTTTGGTTTGATTACCTACCAGATTAGGGATAACAATGGGCAGGTGAAATGGGTAACCCTCCCCACCCTTAGGGGCGGTGTGGGGTTTAGCACAATCCGTCTTGACCCCGATCTTAATTTATTAATTTACTATTATTATTATTATTATTATATTAATAAATATATTATTTTAAATATTTATTTTAGTTTTTTGAGTTTCATAGTATTACCCGCATAAGCAACCCGATAAGGCCGGTTAAGGTTTAATCTTTGCTAAACCCTTGAAGGGTCAATCGCCCCGTTGCCATCCCTATTTCCAATCGGACTTCATGAATAGCTGCGCTAATATTCCATGAAATCTCAAACTAAGGAACGGATAGCACCTTCATGATGAGATGAGCTTGGAGTTCCTACCATCAAAAGGGGAGGCTAGCCAAGACCTAGAATTAGAGTCAGAGCCAAAAGCCAATCGGGTACCTTCAACAGCAGCACAAGCCTTAGTTTCCATTGATGTAGTTGCCTGAGGTCTAAGGCAAATCCCGCAAGGAATTTGCCAAATTCATTTCTTAGAAGACCACTCGCTAGATAAGGGAGTAAACCGTGGTTACAAGTCTTTTAACGAGGCTTACAAGCACTTTTATGTGATTTTCAGGATTTAACACATAATTATATTATGTATCCTTATTAATATGTTTAGGGATCCTAGACATTACCGTGACTCCCATTAATCCCAAATAGAAATCGAGCAGATTTATCTGCACTCTTATGCACAAATGTCATATAACATCATCATAAATAAAAACAATACTACGATTGTTGCACTTGGAATAAGAACTGACAAAACAATATTATATCACAATTAAACAATAGAAACTATATATATAATCTGGTTCAAGAAACATAAATCTATCCAATCTCAATAAACAAGTAAAATTAACATAATCTAACTAAATATCTAATTCCAAATTGTGCAACACCCTATACTAATCTCTTACTTTAAGTAGACCATCTCGACACTAAGAAACGCCAATCAAAGTAGAAGTCTAGTCCTATAGTAAATTCTGCTCCTGATTCACAAGATAGTAACCCGCCACTACATGTGATCGAGGAAGGGTTTGATATACGTAGCCTTACCATCCACAAGTGGAAAGGCTGTTTGATCTTATTAATATTTATGCATCCTAGGGGTTTCATTACTTGCATGAAATCAAATTTGGCATTCATAATATTCAATCATATATAAATTAATACAAATATGATATCATGCAAGTAATGCAACCCTAGTGTGAAAGTAAAATCTTACTCATCCAAAAATAAAATAAAAAATTAATTAATTAATTAAAAGTGTGAAAGTAAAATCTTAGTGTAGTGCCTTAGCCCCCTTTAATTTCTTCACCATCTTCCCCCCTTTCCAACACCCAAGTCTCACCTTCCACCCACAAAAACCATCGCATCCCCTTGAATGTCTCCAATAAAGTTCACGAGTTGATTAATCAGGTTAGTAAGTAAACACACACACACACACGCAATATTTCTGATGATTTCTTATAGGTTGCTCCCTCAGAAACAAAAAACGACCCCCACAGTTATTCCACTTCGACAAACATAACCTTAATCCCTACCTACCTCCACCGAATTCCTTTCTTATGGACATTCCACATTGGTTTTTTTCAAGTCGTACTGTTTCATCTTAATACAATCCCAGAGGAGAAACCTCTCTATCTTTCAAGAATATCAAGAACATTCCTTGGCAAATTCCAAATATTTAAATCCAAAACTCTTACCACCCACACTTTGGAATCTTCTCTCCACTAGAGACCCAGATGCAGATGCAAAACTCAGCAATGTCCAGCAGCAAGTGCGCAACATTAGCAATTTCCAGCAACATCTGCAATGAACACTATAATTTGAGACCCACAAAAAGAGTTCTTGGAGCCAAATTAATATCTAAATATATAGGTAGGTCCCAGCAATGGTTTGCACCATAATTATACATCTTTATGATTTAGGACATCAATTGAGTTAGTAGTATTAGAATGCTAGGAGGTAGGAACATTCTACATTTTTTACGGTAAAATGGCCATCATAAACCTGCTTAGAAGTCTAAGATCATAAAATGGATTTTGTAATTCTGAAAAAGTTGAATTTCAAGTTCAACTGGATTTCCTGATGATATACCATGTTTGAATGTATGAATATCTGAACAAATGACGAAACATATGATATTACATATTATTTCCAAATAGTGTTGAAATACGAGCAGGACTTTCTAATGAATAACTTGTATCATACCCTACTTGTTGATTGGAGAACTGAGAATATAAAATATGTTCAAAAGAAATAAAATATTATACTTAAAACAGAGAGGAGAAAGAAGAAAAGATTTCTCAGGGAAAACCAAAAATGGAAGTGGCAAATCGAGGAAGGATGAACTAAGAGGTAATTCAATTTTATAAGGTCATCAGACTTGAGAAGCCAGATAGAGTAGTTTACAAAATCTTCCATAAATTTCTTAATTTCTAGCATTACAAATTATAAAATTATATTCTACAACCCAAGTATTCTTGAAAGATCTTGACTCTAAATAATTTTTTTGCAACAGAATTCAATAAGCAGCTATCATGCACAAAATGTCAAGAAGTTGGAAGTGAAACCTGGTTCTGTGAGCTTGCTACAGTAGTCCAGCGCTGAGGAATATGTGTGGCTGCAGGTCTATCAGATGAAGGTCAAAATTCTAGATTGTTCTTGTCTATTAACTGCAACTGGGGGAGGCATTTCTCTCATGACCCATAGTACAAAAGCTGAAGGCACCGAAGAATCTGGAAATGCATTGTGAAGTTTATACGAGGATTTGACCATTTTCTGGTTTCAAAGGCAGAAATACATGAATATACTAAGCAAATATGCAGATTGCATTGCATGGAAAATTACCCACCTTCGCTGATTTACAAAAAGCACAATTGCATTACTTTTACAACAAATTACTGAAAAGAACCCTTAAGATGGAAAAATTAAATGCAATTACATCCCTAGTACAAGTTCTTTAAACCAGGCTTCATGATCCTTTTACCACTTTCTGCTCTTATCTTATCAACGAACAGCACCATTCTTCTCTCCCCCAAGGACTATCCAAATTTGCTGATTCAGTCCTTATGAAAAACACAGTTTAGACTCTAAATCACCTAGAGGGGGGTGAATAGGTGAAACCGATTGCGGAATAAAAAATCAATTAATTAAAAACAAGTTCTTAATTAATTGGCATGCACAAGTCTGAACACATATCAATTCATCACACACAATTGCAAAATAAGTAAGAGACAACACAAGCAATTTGGTGACGAAGGGAAAACTCTAAGAGAACTCTCAAAGAGAAAAACCCTCCGGGCTACGAGGTGCCACCTCTGGAAATCACTATAAGAAGAAGACTTACAATAGTGGTTCAGACGACCCAACAATGACTCTGACTCACAATGTAAATATCTGAAGAACTCTTCAGATTTGCATCCTTGCAACGATTCAGAACTCTGAATATCTCCTTAGTGAAGTGCCGAACGAACTCGCTCAGCAACCGTAGGAACTCCCACGAGCAAACTCTTCAACCCGGAACTCCAAAGTAGAAAAGAAAAGATGATGACTGGTTTTGGTGGCTCAAAGAAGAAGAGAAAAGAGGAAGAAGGTCTCTCTCTCTTGCACACGTTTTAGGGTTCTCAAAAACGTATTGGGTAACCCTCACAATAGGCTAGACACTCCTTAAATAGGTTAGGAGAAAGAAAGGAACGAAAAGGAAACAAATCAGAAAAGATCGGATTTCTAAAAAAGAAGTTTGTTAACGAACGTTCGAATGCTCAGCGAACGCGGCTCGAACGTTCGATAAAACAACTCACTTTTCTTCTTCTCGTTCGAACGACCAGCGAACGTTCAGCGAACGTTACTCTCTGTTTTCTCTGTGGAACCTCAACGGTCGAACGTTCAGCGAACGTGAGGCGAACGCTGCTCTCGGGATTCTCTGTGGAACACCATCGGTCGAACGTTCAACGAACGTGAGGCGAACGCTGCTCTCGGGATTCTCTGTGGAACACCAACGGTCGAACGTTCAGCGAACGTGAGGCGAACGCTGCTCTCGGGATTCTCTGTGGAACACCAACGGTCGAACGTTCAGAGAACGAGAGGCGAACGCTGCTCTCTGGATTCTCTGTGGACCCTCAACGGTCGAATGACCGGCGAACGTTCATCGAACGTTTGATGAATCTTTACCAATATGACTCCGTTCAAGACCCCGTTTGAACCACACAACCTATAACCTATCCCAAATACATTGACAACATTAATACGACCTTTTTGACACGGAATTGAAGCCAATAACTTAAACCTTACAAACTCCCCCTTTGGCTATTCCGTGACAAAACAAACAAGGCTTATTCTAATTGTTGTGAACCACCAAGCAACAATTTGAACAAGTACAAAAACAAAAAAAAATTGACATGACCTCCCCCTAAATCTATTAACCCCAAAAATAATCACCTGTACCTGAAACATCAAAAATTGAAACTACCAAGTGAAAAGCAAGGATAATAGAACAACTAATAAGAAATTTAATGAGCTCAAAATTTTCACAAACAAAATCAATTTCTCATTCAGTTTCTTTGAGCAATGTACATTTGGACATTCATGAGCAATTAACCATCATCCACTCCAAGTTTATACAACCACAAAAAATTACAGACTTGACTACGACACTACTCCCCCTTTTTGTCACCGGAAAACAAAGGGAGCACACTAAGAATGTGATGGCCCAGCACCATCATCCACTCCACTGCCACCACCTCCACTCGAACCCGGAGCCGCAGGAGCAGGAGCAGGAGCTTCATCATCCTCTTCTTCCTCCGCATCCTCTTGACGAAAATACCCTTCAAGAGCAGATTCGAGCGTGCCAAACGAAGTTTGCAATGAAGATTGCTTAAGCTCAAGACGCTCAAACCGAAGAACCACGTCCTTATGATGCCTCTGCAAATAAGAAAGAATCTCGGAGTTTTGTTCTCGGAGAGACACAATTTCCTCATGCAAGGAAGAAGGAGGCTGAGCCTCAGGGGGATCATCAGGAGCAGGAGCCCGGGTGGAAGAAAGATGAGCCCGGCTTTGCTTAAGAGTTGATTCAGAAATAGGATTAGAAGCTTTACACAACTCTAAAGAAGGAAAAGGAATATTCAAGGCACAAACCAAACGGGCAATCAAGCACCCGTAAGGAAGACCATAGGTCTTCTTGGAGTTAAAGAAAACATCCAGGATTTTTGAGCAAATGACAGAGGGTAAATCAATGGTATGATGTTTTTTCAAGGCATACAAAAACAGGCATTTATCAAACGGGACAGAAGACTTGTGAGCAACAGGAAACAGGTTATGGCTTTTAATACGAAAGATAACAATGGTTTCGGCCGTAAAAAACTTTACCTGTAAAGCACCACCCCTATACACCCAATTCCCCCTACCATTATGGAACAAGGTATCAACCACTTCGTTTTGAAAATCCGGAGTGGGGGGAGGATAAGGAAACTGAGGATCCGTAACCCTAGGAAGCCCAAACATTGAGGCAATCACCGAGGGTCCAACCCAAAAAGGAGTGCCACGAAGAAAGGTAGAGAATTCAGAATTTTCCAGATCAATATCATGGATGTTGGTGAAAAACTCTCTAACCAACTCGACAGAAGGAAGAACAAAATTCCCAAACATGGGATCCCAACCCCTATCTTGAAAACAATCTGAGACCTCATCAGGAAGAGTGGCAAACTTCACTTCTCTCTCTATGATAACCTATCTCTCACAAAAAAATTCCTCAAAATTTTTTGCAGCCCTTTTATCAACAAAAAGGGACTCATCATACCTAGGTTTCTTATTTGAAGTTTTGGTACCCAAAGATTTCTTCCTAGGCATCTAAGAAGGAATAGAATCAAGAAGAAAAAAAAATAAAACAACCACAATACATGAAGCACATGTTAGACAAGAACTGGAGACAAGATGCACTAAAGAAATTACATGCTAAGAAAAAAAATGCATGAAACAAATACGGTTGATCAAACCACAAAAAAAACAGAGAACAGTCGAGCAACGTTCGACCGTTCGGCGAACGTTGAAGAATCGAACCCAGATTTGGGGATTTTGACTGAAATCATCAACTTCAACAAACCAAGCTAAATAAGGACTCGAAATCAACAACAAAACATGAATACAACCTTTTAAAACTGATTTGAACAACGATAAACCATAAATCACGAAGAAATCAAAGATGTAAGTTGAAAAACCCTAGAAAACCCTAGACGTAGATGAATAGTGAGAGAAAACTTAAAAGAATGAACGACAACAAATAAACTTACCTTGGATCACGATTGAAAAGCACGAATCGAAGAGAAATGTCACTGAAAATCGGAAGCCCTAAAATCGCCAGACGTTCGAACGACGAACTTTAAGAACAGAAAAACCCTAGGTTTTGTCGCACGCGACCTTTTTAAAAAAAAAACAGGTTTTTAATTGAACGTTCGAACGTTCGGCGAACACGGGGCGAACGTTAAACAAGAAATTTGTTTTTTTAAAACCAACGTTCGACACGCGTTCGCTGTACGGGGAGGAAAGACCCAACGTTTGCTTAACGTTCGATAGGCCGTTCGAACGTTCATCAAAAGTTCAGAAAAAATTTCCAGATTTCAGCAAGAAGACTGATTTCTTTTCAACCAAAAACACTTCAAACATACGTAAAAACTTGCAAGACATACCAACAACTATAAATCAAGTATAAACTCTTGAAAACTCAAATTTTGACCTATTTTGAGAACCATTTTGCTCTAAAAATCAGATTTGATCAAATTTAACTTCAAAACTCCCAAATAATTACACAACAACTCAACCAAATTTCCAATTGTGTTTGTGTGCATGTGCAAAACCAAATACAACAAGTTTTGCCTATATGAGAGCTTGGTGAAGAGGAGTTGGCCATTTATCAAGAAATCCAATATTACCCAAGTCTCTCCAAACATTGAAAAGAGCCCTTGCATGACCTAAGCATTAAGATTTTGAAATGTTCTCCCCCTGTTTCTTACAATTCTTTTTGCACAAAGAGTAGTGTTCCTTAGAATATCTGAGTTTACAGTTTATGCCATGGTTATACTCCTTGTGATTCTCTTTCTTTTTGAACTCAATTTTGCTAGGGTTTACATTTCATCCCAGAGTTCTTTTCATACAACTTTTTCTTTTTAAACAAGAGGGAGAAATCTCTTTGTAAACACAAGATCAAATGCTAGGGTCTTTTCAACTTAAGATAGACAAGAGTAAACTCAGGATTGCCTATCCACACAACACCGAAAATAAAAAATAGGCTTCCTCAATTGTATTTGGATGTGTATGTGATATACAAACCACAAATAGAGTTTAGCAAGATGATTGTGAGATTATTAGAAACTGTTGAAATCACATTTGAGAAATCATCTTTGAAAAGTTTGTAGGTTCTCAAAATATACCCAAAAGATATATATTTTCACAACCTTATACTTATCCTATAGTTGACACATGTCAAGACAAGAATACATACAAAAACCGAAAAAAAATACGAAAGAAAAACAAATACAAAAACAAAATACAAAATACCAAAAACAAGTAAGCATGCTAAAGAAAAGAAAAATGCATGAAACACCCTAAAGCATGCTACAAAGTCCTTCTTAATGAAGAGGACCAACACCAATAGCTTTCCTAAGAAACTCAAACCTAAGAGCATCTAAAGGTTTGGTAAAGAGGTCAGCTAGTTGATTTTCAGATGGGATGTGTTCAAGAGATATCACATGATCTTCTACCAACTCTCGAATAAAATGATGTCGTATATCAATGTGCTTGGTTCGAGAGTGCTGAACAGGGTTTTTGGAAATATTAATAGCACTTGTATTATCACAATACAAGACAATAGTTCCCTGTTCAATCCCATAATCACTCAACATTTGCTTCATCCAAAGCAATTGAGTGCAACCACTCCCAGCGGCTATATACTCCGCTTCAGCTGTGGACAAGGAAATAGAGTTTTGCTTCTTGCTCATCCATGCCACAAGATTGTTCCCAACATAGAAACAACCTCCAGTTGTGCTCTTCCTATCATCTGCATTTCCAGCCCAGTCGGCATCAGAATAGCCTGCTAGAATTGCAGAAGTGTCTCTAGAAAACCATATACCATGATCAACAGTACCGTTAACATATCGTATGACACGTTTGACGGCAGATAAGTGAGATTCTCTAGGATTTGCTTGGAACCTAGCACACACACCTACACTAAAGGCTATATCAGGCCTACTAGCTGTAAGATACAAGAGACTACCTATCATGCTTCTATAAAGAGTGTTATCTACACTCTTTCCAGATAAATCAGAATCAAGTTTCAAGGTAGTACTCATAGGGGTTCTAGTGTGTTTCTTGCTGTCCAACCCAAATCTTTTCACAAGGTCTTTAGCATATTTAGATTGAGATATGAAAATCCCATTTATAGATTGAGAAATCTGAAGACCTAGGAAGAAATTTAATTCACCAACCATACTCATCTCAAATTCTTGTTGCATAGCTTTGGCAAAATTTAAAGCAAGAGAATCAATTGGAGAACCAAAGACAATATCATCCACATAAATTTGAGCAACAGTGAAACTGCTCTTATCTTTTCTAATGAACAAGGTTCTATCAACTCCTCCTCTTGTGAACTTGTGATCTAAGAGATAAGCAGTAAGTCTCTCATACCAAGCTCTAGGAGCTTGTTTCAACCCATACAAGGCTTTCTTAAGCCTAAACACATGATGTGGGAACTTTGGATCAACAAACCCCTTGGGTTGTTCAACATATACTTCTTCATTAATTATCCCATTCAGAAAAGCACTTTTTACATCCATTTGATGCAATTTAAAACCCAAGTGGCAAGCTACAGCAAGTAAAATCCTTATAGATTCAAGTCTAGCTACAGGGGCAAAAGTTTCATCAAAATCAATACCCTCAACTTGAGTATATCCTTGTGCAACCAACCTAGCCTTATTTCTCACTACAGTGCCATGTTCATCTGACTTGTTCTTGAAAATCCATTTGGTTCCAATAACATTATAATTTTCAGGTCTAGGAACAAGATACCACACATCATTCCTAATGAATTGATTTAATTCTTCATGCATGGCATTAGTCCAACACTCATCAGTAAGTGCTTCTTCTACCTTCTTAGGTTCAAGAGTTGAGACATAGGATGCAAATGACATCTGATTTAGGACTTTCCTACGAAGTCTCATCCCTTCATTTAAATCACCAATTAATAACTCTTTGGGATGATTTAATTTTACTCTAGAGGAAGGTTCTTTTGTAGGACCTGGAGTTGAAGAAAGACCCTCTTCAGAAGTTGAAGAAGATGACTCAGAATTTTGACTTTCAACAACCAAGTCATTTTCTCCTACTTCCAGACTAGTCTCCCCCTCAACTTGAGACTTACCAACCCCTTCATCCACAACAACATTTATGGATTCCATGACAGTATGTGTACGTAAGTTATACACACGGTAAGCCCTGCTATTCTTAGAGTAACCTAGGAAGATTCCTTCATCACTCTTGGCATCAAACTTAGCCAAATTCTCCCTATCTCTCAAAATAAAGCATTTGCTTCCAAAAACACGAAAGTATTTGACAGTGGGCTTTTTACCATGCCAAATTTCATAAGGAGTCTCATTACTCCCAGGCCTCAAATACACCCTATTTATCACATGGCAAGCCGTGTTAATGGCTTCTCCCCAGAAATACATGGCCACACCCTTGGCATGTATCATGACTCTTGCCATCTCTTGAAGAACCCTGTTTTTCCTCTCTACTACTCCATTTTGCTGTGGAGTAATAGGAGCAGAGAACTCACGATGAATTCCCTCTTCTAGACAAAAATTTTCAAGGATTGAGTTTTCGAACTCTTTCCCATGGTCACTCCTCATCCTAACAACCTTAGACTCTTTTTCATTTGAGAGTCTTCGACACAAAGACATAATCAACTCACTTGCTTCAGATTTTTCTCTTAATAGCTCAACCCAAGTAAATCTGGAAAAATCATCTACAATAACCAAAATGTACCTCCTACCACCAAGACTTTCAGTCCTAGAGGGACCCATAAGATCCATATGCAACAATTCAAGAGGTTTGTGGGTTAAACACTCAGTGATCTTTTTGTGGCTAGATCTAGTTTGTTTTCCCAACTGACATGGCCCACACACATTTGGTTCTACTTTGGCAAGCTTAGGCAGATCTCTAACAAAATCATGCTTGGACAATTCATTCATGTTTTTAAAATTCAAGTGACCAAGTCTTTGATGCCACAATTCATGCATATCAACTTTGGAAGAGTTACACACAGCATTAGAATTAGGAATCACACCATAACAATTATCCGGAGTTCTTTCTCCTTGAAGCACACACACACCATTTGTATCAAAAACAGAGCATATATGTTTAGCAAATTTAACTTCCATGTTTGAGTCACACAATTGACTTATACTAATCAAGTTAGCTTTCAAGCCATCAACAAATAGTACTTCACTCAAAATAGGCATACCAGAGATTTCAATAACACCCTTACCTACAATAGGTGCTTTGCTTCCATCACCAAAAGTAACAGTGCCACAAGAATAATCCTCAAAAGATTTAAACAAAGATTTGTCACCACACATGTGACGAGAGCAAGCACTATCAAGATACCACATAAGACTATTTCTAGCCTTCAAAGCAACATGAACAACATGACAAGTTAATTCACTTCTTTTAACCCAGATTTGCTTAGGCTCAGTGGTTTTCTTGGTCATTGAAGCTAATTGTTGACTTAAGAGCTTTGTCTGATTTGAAAGTTCTTTCACTTGTTTAGACAAATTCTCTTGAGGTTTTCTAGGTGAGGATCTCCTAGAGTTTTGGTTCAAATCCCAACAATTTAGTCTGATATGTCCAGAAATACCACAATAATGACAAATAGGGATAAAATTCTGAGATTGGGAACTCTTGGTTGAAACACCCCTAGGTTTTGACCAATTAGACTTTTGACCACGATTTCTACCTTGGTTTGTCTTACTCTTGGAAGAATTTGATCTATTCTTTCCTTTGGTATTCACAACTTGGGTCTTAGAAGATGATGGATTATCATTTGAGACCTCCTGGAATCCTAAACCCCTTTTATCAGTTCCTAATTGACTCATCCCTAGCATATTTTCTAAATTTGCTGTACCTGTAGAAAACTTCTGGAATTGAATTTTAGATCTTTCAAGCTCTTCCTTAAGAGACTTATTCTCAGATTCTAGGGATTCAATCTTCAACATGTGTTCACCTAGACGAGAAGTAGACTCTTCAAATTTTGCTTGAAGATCTTCTTTCTTGTGCTCTACCTCATTTAGCCTTTTGAGATTGGATTTTAATTGTTTCTTTGCTTTTAAGCACTCCCTAAACAATTTATCATAAGCATCTTGAAGGCTTTCCTCATCATCATCAGACTCATCATGAGAACCAATTGCATTCTCACTTGGTGGAAAGTCTTCATAGTTGCTAGAGTCACCACTCCCAACAATAGAGGTGAAAGCCATGTAGTTTTGACTTTCCTCTGTTTTGGAGTCCTCACTATCCCTATCAGATGCACTCTCATCAGAAAGAGTGACATTCATGGCTTTCCCTTGAAGCTTCTTAAATGTGGGACACTCCGACCTAATATGACCAAAACCCTGACACTCATGACATCTGATTTGTTGGAGTTTTTGCAACCTAGAGTCCTTAGGATGTTTGGACTCCCTAGATTCAGATTTGATTCTAGACTTTTGATCTCTACCACTAGAACTCCCCTTGGATTTATACCTCTCATTTTCACTCCTTGGTTTCCTCCTTCTAAACATTTTCCTAAAGTTCTTTACCAATAGGGCAATATCTTCATCTCCCATGGATTCCTCACTCGAATCATTATAAGCCTTTTCTTTACTAGATTTTAGAGCTATAGACTTATTTTTCTTAGTAGGAGGCAGAGTGAGTTCATAGGTTTGAATTGATCCTATGAGATCTTCAACCCTAATACCATTAATATCCTTACTCTCTTCTATAGCAGTCACTTTGGGTCTATATTTTTCAGGAAGAGACCTAAGGATTTTTCTAACCACTCTATTAGGAGGAATTCTTTCACCAAGGTTAAAGCTAGAGTTCACTATATCACTTAGTTTAGCATAGAAGGAATCAAAAGGTTCATCCTCTCCCATTTTTAGTTCTTCAAACTTAGTGATAAGCATTTGTAATTTTGAGTTTTTCACAAGGACAGTTCCCTCATGAGTGGTTTGGAAAATTTCCCAAATTTCTTTGCTGGTTTGACAAGTGGACACCCGTTTGAATTCATCAGCAGAGATTGCACTAAAAAGTGCATTGACACCCTTAGAGTTGTAGTTAACATCAATTAACTCTTCTCTAGTATAGTTATCTGGGTCTTTGGGTTTTGTCTCTCCATCAATGATCACAGTTGGAGGATTCCATCCTCTCTCAACACTTCCCCAAACTTTTTCATCTATAGCCTTCAGATAGGCTCTCATTCTGACTTTCCAGTAGGCATAATTGCTGCCATCAAAGAAGTGTGGGGCAGTGGAGGACTTGTCCATGACTAATAGAGTCAAGGATCTGGTTACCAGCTCTGATACCAATTGAAAAACACAGTTTAGACTCTAAATCACCTAGAGGGGGGTGAATAGGTGAAACCGATTGCGGAATAAAAAATCAATTAATTAAAAACAAGTTCTTAATTAATTGGCATGCACAAGTCTGAACACATATCAATTCATCACACACAATTGCAAAATAAGTAAGAGACAACACAAGCAATTTGGTGACGAAGGGAAAACTCTAAGAGAACTCTCAAAGAGAAAAACCCTCCGGGCTACGAGGTGCCACCTCTGGAAATCACTATAAGAAGAAGACTTACAATAGTGGTTCAGACGACCCAACAATGACTCTGACTCACAATGTAAATATCTGAAGAACTCTTCAGATTTGCATCCTTGCAACGATTCAGAACTCTGAATATCTCCTTAGTGAAGTGCCGAACGAACTCGCTCAGCAACCGTAGGAACTCCCACGAGCAAACTCTTCAACCCGGAACTCCAAGGTAGAAAAGAAAAGATGATGACTGGTTTTGGTGGCTCAAAGAAGAAGAGAAAAGAAGAAGAAGGTCTCTCTCTCTTGCACACGTTTTAGGGTTCTCAAAAACGTATTGGGTAACCCTCACAATAGGCTAGACACTCCTTAAATAGGTTAGGAGAAAGAAAGGAACGAAAAGGAAACAAATCAGAAAAGATCGGATTTCTAAAAAAGAAGTTTGTTAACGAACGTTCGAACGCTCAGCGAACGCGGCTCGAACGTTCGATAAAACAACTCACTTTTCTTCTTCTCGTTCGAACGACCAGCGAACGTTCAGCGAACGTTACTCTCTGTTTTCTCTGTGGAACCTCAACGGTCGAACGTTCAGCGAACGTGAGGCGAACGCTGCTCTCGGGATTCTCTGTGGAACACCATCGGTCGAACGTTCAACGAACGTGAGGCGAACGCTGCTCTCGGGATTCTCTGTGGAACACCAACGGTCGAACGTTCAGCGAACGTGAGGCGAACGCTGCTCTCGGGATTCTCTGTGGAACACCAACGGTCGAACGTTCAGAGAACGAGAGGCGAACGCTGCTCTCTGGATTCTCTGTGGACCCTCAACGGTCGAACGACCGGCGAACGTTCATCGAACGTTTGATGAATCTTTACCAATATGACTCCGTTCAAGACCCCGTTTGAACCACACAAACTATAACCTATCCCAAATACATTGACAACATTAATACGACCTTTTTGACACGGAATTGAAGCCAATAACTTAAACCTTACACCTTATGTGCTTCATCACATACAGAGATAGATAAACAAAGAGATTTAGAGCTCAATTCAATATTTTACTTGTGATACTTTTTTTTTATCTCACTTATGATTTAGCGACATTGTTATGAATGCCGCAAAAAACCTAATTTTTTGTAGTGATCATTGCATAAAATTCATTGGAAACCAGACATAAAGTTCTTTTGGTGGTAATACAAGCCACTGTAAAAGTTTTCTTTCTCCTAGTATTAATTCCTCATATTTATGAGCATGAGGCAAGACTTGTTGGAAAACTAGGAAATACAAAATAAGAAATTAAGACATTCGAAAGTAGTTATACATAGCATGCATTAGGGATAAAATGGAGGAGAGTAGGTTAAGACGGTTTGGTCATATAAAACTGAGACCTAGAGATGCACCTATAAGAAGGTATGAGAATATGCATACTCAAAGGCATAAGCAAGTAAGAGGAAGACCTAAAAAGACATTGATGGAATGTATAAAACAAAACTTGCAAAAAAGTAGATTAACTGAGGATATGATTTTTGATAGAGCAGGATGGAGAAACAAGATTTGTAACACCGATCCTACTTTGGTGGGAATTGGCTTATTATGATGATGTTATGATGATATTTATGAGTATGAACTCTATCTTGCCTATTCTATCATAATATTACATTTTAGTAGGTTCCTTTGCATGTAGTTATGAAAGTGTTCTATATTTTATGTTGACAATGATGATTCACACATGCATACGAACTTGTCTCAATATGTTATCTCGTCTATGTATACATGATTATTATTATATTATTATTTAATTCGATGAATATTTGGCTTTTCAAACCAGAAAAAAAAATTAAATGTCAAATTTTAACATTTGAAGAAGATTACTTCATTTTTCACCAAAGCTAAGGGAATTTTTTTTTCCCATGTCCACAGCATGGTTGGCAGCATCAACATTTAGAAACCTTGATTTTATCTTAGGATACTTGCACAAACAATGAAGGCCCCAATTAATTTTTCTTTATTTATCTTTTTACTAAACTAGCATAAATGATATTAGTTGTAGGAAGTGCACCGAAAAAAAACAAATTTGATGTTAGTCCAATGAGTTTCAAACTAAGAAAAAAAAAGGTGCAGTGAAAATAATAATAATAATAATAACTTGATGTCAATCCAATAAATTTCAAAGCAAGAGGCCGTTTGGTATGGCTTTTGGATTGTGGATTGTGGATTATAATGTGGATTTTGAAAATGAAGCTTCTCAATGCTGATTGTTAGAATCCAGAATCTTTTCTGGATACTTTGGATTTTAGCACCTTGTTTTAAATGAGACACACCATCATTAATAACTCCTTAGTAATTGTGTTCAAGTGGACTCACCACTTTTAACTATCAAAATCTCCTTTTTTAAGTGGGACCCGCCACTATTAATAGCTCCTTAGTACTCGTGTTCAAGTGGGCCCATTAACTTTTAACTATCAAAATCTATAGAAACCCATAAAAAGTGAATTGTGGTTTTTGGGCAGATTTTAACATCTGATTTTAAAATCCAACTTTCAAAAACCTTATCAAACAACTTAGAGGCTGTTTGGTAATGCTTTTTTAAAAAAACAGTTTGAAAACTAAAAACAGTTCCAATTGTTTTTAGGTTTTTGAAAACAAGTGACAAGATACCCGTTTGGTAACAATCACTGTTTTTCGGGTTTTTGAAAACGGGTGACAAGAAACCCGTTTGGTAACAATTGATAAAAAAAACGATTCAAGTTTTCAAAATCAACAAATATGCATTGGTATACAACCTGCAAGCCCATTGAACTAAAACAAATTTCACGTTTTAGATTTCTCAAGATATCTAGATCCTTAGATTTCCCACTCCCCTTTACCATCAAAATTGAAAGCAGTCCTCTTTACACACAAACACACACACGCGCACATATCAATACTTATCTACTAAATAAGTAATTTGATAGTGGCGGACCCTATGTGTAGATTAATTTAACAAAAAAATATAAAAGTAAATTATATTTTTCTTCTCTAATACTTATCTACTAAATAAGAATTTTAATAAAAAAATAAAAAACATAAATATATTTAATAATATGATATATTTTAGAAGATAAATCATGTAAGAGTTTGATTATTTTGGCTAATATAAGTATAACCCTTTTTTTTGGGCATACTTCGCTTTGCACTAAAATTGCATAAGTACATATATTATGTTAGTAGAGACTTCAAAAATGAACATGTTAAATAATTTAACAATTTTCTTTCGTTATTTTTTCAATATTTAATTTCAAAATAAACTTTTCTATAATATTTAAATTTAAAAATAACTTTTTTGATTATTAATATGAGTCCTAATAAATTATATTTCTTCTCCAATACTTATACTTATTTGACCAAAAGAATTTTAGAACTAATTATAAAATCCTTCTAAATTAGTCGAATACTTGTACTTATTATTATTATTGACGTGAGTCTAATAAAATAATACTAAATCTGATTTCTTATCTTCTTAAGTTCAAAAAAAAAAAAAAAGGATAGTGATCACAATTATTCATATAATAATACATAACAATTGTAACTAAATAAAATATTAATCATATGTAATAGTAACAAAATAAGAGACTAATAAAAATCTTACGTACTTACCTACAAAATAAGAGAATTTACGTTATTGATAAAAATAAAGAAATTGAATAAAAATTCCACAAAATTAGAATTGCTCAGCCAAATAAATAAAGATTTAATACTTAAGAATTACACTATTAAATTAAAAAGATTAATTTTAAATGAAAAATTAAAAATATTTTATTATTGCTGTTAGTCATTTAATCAGGAATGGTTAAACTTTTAGTTTTTATATCATAACACTTGGGTGCGTAGACTACTCAATTAATTTTAATTTTAATTATTATAAATCTATATATATTTAATTAAAAATATGTGATAAACAAATATTTGATATTTAAGTATCGCTTCTTACTAATAAAATAATACTATAATCAAAGAAAAAAGTAAACAAAAAATATTATAAGATATTATTTAAAAATAATTAAGAGGGAAAAATATCTAATATTGAAAGATGCATTTAAATTATGAAGAAGAATAACTCATTCATAATAATATATTTTATTATCTAAATAATAAAATATTTAAATTATAAAGATATATTAGATAATAATATATTTTAGTATCTAAATAATAAAATATTTAGATAAAATCCTATTAAACTAAAAAATTTATCAGCAATAATGTGTTCTCAAATCCAAAAACTCAAGGAAGATCTGCAAAAAATATCATGGCTCATATTCCATATTCTAAATTTCATTTAGTTGTCACTCGTAGGATGATTTGAAATATATTGATTAATATTTCTATCATCCCTCGACCTTGGGAAACAAACTTGTGTTACTCACTATTCAAGATGGTGAGTCTAGATATACCATCTCAAACTACAAGTGATCAGAACATACTTATAAAATTAATCAATAATATATTACTAATTATTTAATTATTAATATATATTAATAATTATCAAAATAAATATTTAAATTAATTAAATACTGATTAAAATAATTAAAATATATAACATAAGACTTTCTAGCATAAAATATAATGCATGAAAAATGGAGGTTGACATACTATAACAATTAAAAATGATTATCATATTTAATACATTTTAGTAAAGCCACTTTCATTTTAGAATTTTTTATAGGATTAATTTATTTATATTTAATGTATTTGAATAGATTCCAGTTCGTTCTTAATTATATTATATGTGTGTGAGACATGGGAAAAAATCAATTTAATGACTTCCCTGATCATCACGCGGGATTCATTAAAAACACAGAGTCGCCACCATTCAATCTAGGTGTGAATGGACACCAAAATATCAAATAAGCACCAAATGGCAAATTTAGGGTAAAAATAACCCTCCTAAAAAAAACAACCAGAGATGGGTAAGGGGATTAGGTTATGAACAGGGGAAGGTGTTAGGCACCCCTATTCATCCACACAAAGTGGTTGCCAGGTATTGTTAATGTTAAAATAAAGGAAAAAGGCTTGCTATGAAAAATCACAAAAAAAAGACAAACATGTATGGTTTTTTCATATGAATAGTCTGATTAATCCAGAACTTTCAAATATGATCATACCATTCCTAGGGTTTCATGATCAACACAAAATTGAGATAAAATCAAATAAAACCAATCTAAAGTGAAAAATCCAAAAATCTGGCTTCAAGTCAAATTCTAGAAATCTAAAAAAATATGATTTTTATAAAATATTTCAAAATTGAACTTGAATAATGCAGAACATAGATAAAGCCCAAATTTCACATTAAATCAAAACATAAAAACCAAAAAAAAACTCACATTAATGAAAAACATCAAAATGGGAGAACTTAGACCGTAGGGTCTTCTCTCAAAAGTGGAAAACAAATCAAAAACCACATCATGAAACCCTAGAATTTATTTTCAGGCTTCTAGATCCAGATCTATCATATTGATCATGATGAATCCAGAACCTTAGCCTAATATCCCAAAAATCACGAAAACAGTGCTGTAGGTGCAAAAGTGGTGAAAAATCCAAATTTTGGAAAAAGAGCGGATTTCATGCTATAATCACCATGAACTCATAGGATTAATCCAGATTCAAAATAAAATCATTAAAACATGATCAGGATATCAAAAATAGCCACATCTCACAGATTAGAGCACATGGGGGCCTACCCTACGGATCCACCTGCTCACTTTTCCCCTAGCTCTCTCTTCACGTTTTATGGCTAGAGAGACTCTTAAGGTACTTGGAGATAGGTTTGGGTACGCAAACACAATCAAAGGCCTTATTCTATAAAAAATAGAAAAAACAGATTATGGGGTCCTATTCTAGGGATCTACCTGTTCCCCTTTCCCCTAGCTCTCTCTTCACGTTTTACGGCTAGAGAGACTCTTGAGGTACTTAGAGACAAGTTTAGGGATACAAAATAAAATAGATGGCCTTATTCTACAGCAATAGAGAAGATCCTATTACTTCTAGAATTGAAAATATGAAATAAAAAGGGAAAGGGACTTACCTGAATTGAGCAAGCAGAGCAACAGAGGTTCCTCTCTTCTCTTGGAGCTCTTGAGTCTTCAAAATTTCGTGGTCTTTTGCTTGAGGAAAGGCCCTCTATTTATAGGCAAACACAGGGGTATGGTTGGTTCAAGGTTTGGCAAGATAGAGTTTCAGTTTGAGTTAAACACAAGATCATGCCAATCCTTTATCCACAAGGATAAATGAGATAATTCGAACAGATAAATAAGAGAATTCGCTTATCCAAGAGAGATATTTGGGTGCAGATAAGGCTCAAAAATCAAAAAGGTAAAATTCGCACAAAGACCCCGTGCACGTATATATATTACGGTCGCGCCCTGCCCGTATTATTAATACGGGCACGCCGTGACCGTATATCAACTGCAGGTATGACCAATCCGTAAACAAAATACGGTCATGACCAATTTGGCCAGATTTTACACTTTTTTGACCTGTTTCAAATCCCAATTAATATTTTCAATTATTTTCTCATTTTTAGTGCAATTTGGGGTGTCTATGTGCTCTTACAATAATTAAATAACAATTTTAATAATTTAATAACATAGACTTAATATTATTTTCTTCATAGTTAGCTTGAAAAAATGTGGCTTTATGTAAAGACACATAGTTGCACAATACAATTGTCATTTTAAATAATTAAATAGTGTTTTCTCATTATAGAGCATAACAATATTGTTATGAATAGTTTGCCACACATTTTACATTTTGAATGATCCTAACAAATTATAAATGATTCTAACAAATTATTGTTTAAGATAATTACTACTCCATAACCTTCACCTCCACCATTCCATGGATGTCAATTTCTTACCTCTATAATTAACATTTCTTTAATGCAACAGGTAAATCTATTATCACTAACAAGTAAATAAAATTTCATAAAAGTTATATTATATGTCTCTCAATCTAACTATTGTTTTTTTTAATTAATTAGTATAACTCTTGTTTAATTTTGTTTGATTTTTGTTTGCCTTTTACATAGCAGTACTTGATTGAGATATTGGAGCAAACTGAATGTTTAATTATTGCAAGGTAAATAATTTATATTATTATTTTGTATGTTTATTTTATATCTCGTAGTTTATTATATAATTTGATAATAAATTGCTCTCAAGTTGTAATATTACAATAAATGAAACAAATGACTATTTAAATAATTGGAATTAAAATGGCATTCTACTCTATTGGAATGCACACACACAAGCAAGCATGCATGCAGACACACATATTTATCAATTCATTTGTTATGAATTACTTAAAATGTTTTTCAATTAATTTATTTGACTTCTATTTTATTATTTTGATAAGTTATCGCTTCAAACTTTATTTTCTAAGTTATCAATAAGTAAGGAACATTAAAATGAACCTTTTAAGGAATATATATATATATATAAGTTTTTATTATTATGGTAAAGGAAATTACAAAAAGAAAATAGTGAAATTTAAAATTTTTTTTATCTATTTGTTAATAATTAATGATATTTGCAGTTATAAAATGTGGAATTCCCAATCATTCATAAAAAATATTCTACCATAATATAAATTTATATTATGATATTTTAGATACTAGGGGCATGTGTTTAAAATAATAATTATTGTTAAAGAAAATATCTTTATCCCAACAAAAAGTTTTTTTTCTTAGAGGAGTCCAATTAGGAAATTGTTGATAAGCTTATATTATATGAATATAAGAGAGAGGGTCAAAATGTAACGCCCTAGATCTGGCTCAGCAACCAAAACCCGGAGTGTCACTAAAATTGGGTCTCAGAACCAACTAAAATTTATGCGGAATTAAAAATTTTCATTTATATCAGATTACCAATGGAAGCAAGGCTTAAAAACCTCAATTAATACAAATTTATTATTTATAGTAACAGGACCTTTAATCTAGAATAATCCTAAAACATGATTACAATTCTACTCATGTGCACACTACCTCAATCTTGACGATCTCTCCATGCATACCTGAAAAATAAGTGAAAACGGAAATGAGATTTACATCTCAACAAGTAGCAAAGTGCATTCAATTAAACAGTCTAATTTAATAAATAGTCATGAGGTATTTCGATAAAATAAGGCGAAGGCAATTTAATCCAATTCATGTAAATATTCCTAGATTAACAATAAGATATAAACAAACAACACATCTGACATCACAGGACTCATAAAGCAAGATAAGTCTTTGAACAGGCACTCTTCATTGTTATGCCAACACGCGTTTTATGGGCAGAGCTACTAAGACCCTCAAACTCGTATATCACTAAGACAAGAGGTGTAGTCCCCGACTTATTGCGCACGAAACTGAAAAAGTTTGGCATGAACCACCAGCATGCAGTACCTGAATCAATACATAGATATGGCCGCTTATCCACATGTACAGGGTACTCACCAGCAAGGATTGAAATGAGACCCTACAGACATAAAGATCCCCCAATGCAAACTAACTTGTAAAGGAAGCGCGAGCGCAAATGGGAGTGATCAACCCAAAATAAATACCCCTCCACTATCTAGCTTAGCTTATGGATCCATATACAGCTATGCCCGCTAGACACAACACACATGTAAAACAATTTATTCTGTTTACAATTGATTACCAATTCATATGTAATATCTATAAACCATGATCTCAGTCAATAACCATAACTCAATTTCAAGTGATGTTCATGTATTAATCTCATTATCCCTAAAGCATTTCCGTTTAAGAAAACACCGTTAAAACCACAAATAAATTTCCAAACCAGATTACATAAATAGTAACGCACCCAAAACATGATTATTAAAGTTTTAGACCTGTTATAGTTCACAGTCACAAGCACTAGGGTATTTCCTAAGTCATGACTAAAACATCTCTAATTAAATTATATATTAATGTTCCACTTCTATATTTAAAACCTAAGGTATAATATTATGTATTTTCTGTTATCTTTCACTTCCAGCAATTCACACAGACCCAAATTGAATCTTAAGAGTTGGTTCAAATTCCCAAATTGATGTTTAACATAATCTAATCCATTAATTCCAAATCTTGACTTTTAATTCACCCACTTGCATTCATTATTCCAAATTATTCATTTTAATACCAAATTAAATTCTGTCAGTTCCTATACCTAAATTTAACTCTTATACAGGTGTTACAATAATTAAATTACTGGAAAAATTATTAAACATTAATTTTATACTCAAAATCCCCAAATTCTGAAATTTCTGTCTGGGTTGCTCAGCATGGTCGCCCAGGTGACCTGCTAGGCGCTCATGTAAATCCAGCAGATTCTTAGATATTCATATTTTCAGTTTTCTGGTGTTTTTCTTGGTTTCTAATTGTTCTAAATTTATTTCTTATGAACTTAAATCACACTTACAACACCCTAGACTTATTTGTATTAATTATTTTCCATTCCTTGGTTATCTACGAAGATCAAACCTTTAATCTTAAACACTTTTATATCTTCTTTCAAGAACATGAAAACTTTTCGATGAAAACCAAACGTATCCATGAAATATATTATCGTCTAATCGAATCAATCAAGAATAAATCAAAAACCACAGAAATCATGTAGTTCTTCCAGTTTTCAAGTGATTGCTACTTGCCTTTTCATACAAAAATCCATCTTTTCTTGAATCCCGCATTAAATCCATTTTTCTGTTCTTTATTGCACCAACCTAGGGTTCTTCAAACAAAATCTTCACCGTTCAGATTGTAGTATTACCAGTCATAAACAAAACCTCTAAATTTGAAGTCGATCCAACGGTTGGATTTCTTCCTGTCTAAGTTTGATGATTGTTGGTCAGAGGTTTCAGCAATAGCCCTTCTTCCAAAATCTTTGATCTTCTTCCCTCTCTCTTTTCCTATTTTGCTCCACACGAATTTTTCCTCTTTTCTCTCATTTCCTCTCTATTTAGTTTGATTAGAAGAAACCCTAAACTAGCTTTAATGACTTACTTAAATAGACTAACTTTAGGGGAGTCCTATTAGGATTAGGAAACCTCCTAATTAATTCCTATTTTCTCTCCTTCTTCTAATTCTCTTTTAGCAATTTACCTATTAAGTCCCTTACTAGCTAAACTCCTTCCTTTGACCAATTTTCGTCCATATTATATATATAATTCCAAATGTTACCTAAACACCCTATTAAGTCATTTCTCTCCAAATTAAGGCCACTAATTAAGTATTATTACCCAGTTACCCTTTTTCCATTCTTTTATGCTATAATTATTAATATTTAACTTCAAACTTAATCTAATAAGTTTTAAACTTCTATTTTCCAATTCTTTTACTTATTTGATAATTTAATTCATCAATTGCCCATTTGAAAATTACTAAAATACCTTTTTCTTCTTCTAAATTGATTTCCTTTGAAAATTCTCTTTTCCTTACGAATTATTATTTATTTGAATTATCAATCCTCTAAATTTTATTCTTTTATTTCCACTATACTCAAACCCTTATTTTCTTTTATTTATATATGCTTATATTATTATCCAAAAATTCGGGGTTTTACATTGAAATACGCCTAAAATAAGAAATATTTATAAGATATTTTGTATATAAATTTTCAAAAATATCATCATAAGAGTTTTGTATTTAAGTAATATATAAAAACAAGGGTCTTCAATTTCAGAAATAAAAAATTTTAAATTAAATCATGGTATCAAATGCGTGTGCAAATGCATGGGTTACATTTGCTAGTAAAAATAAAAACAGTTACACCTAGACAGGGGTACATATGAGCCTTACCCCTCAATAATCGTCTATACATCAATATACTATGCACTCTATATATATATAAATGAGTACGAAGAAAGTAAAACATATAAACTTGTGAGAAAAAAAAAAGGAAAAAAAGAAGGAACAAAAACAAATTTAAAACATGGTCATCTATCTATACTATTAATTAAGAAAAGAGTGGGGAATATTCTTACATTCTTTTTAATTCTTTTTAGATACTGCACCCCACACCCCACCAAACCCCACCCCACCCCGAATATCCTCTACAAAACAATAAAACCAATTTGTCATGTCCCAAACGTTCAGAATAAACTCCATGTTCAAATACAAGCAAACTTGCAAGCTTATTATCCTCTCTCCACGTTTGTCTCCATGCACAAACTAACTCCCTGATTATCTCTATTTCAAATTACTTCATCGTTTAAACTAAAAGTGGGCCCCACAAGTTTGCTACACACGTAGTGTGTGCAGTCCCCTAGTGCTCAAGAAATTGAAGCTGGTGGTGGTTCCTGAATAGCCTGGCCAAATATTTCCTCTAATTTTTGGAGATAAAATCCAATTTCGTGCGGCCAATGTTATGTTGTTGCTATGGTAATGATGATGGAACTGTTTAAGGAACGGAAGTTTCATGCAGGTCTTTTGTGTCAAGTGCCACTCTTCTGCTGGTTCTTAAATATCTTTAGAAGAGATTTGGTTTAGCAAATCGTCGTCTTCTTTTGACAATAATATTCTTGCAAAACAGACGGTGACGAATGTGGAACTGTAGAAGAAGCAGCTACTAGTGAATGGCTTACTTCTTGCTGCTTTGAAGATCAATCATTCAGGCGGATTTTGCAAAAATAATTACACTAGATCTGAGGATCATCAATTCCATATTCATAAATTATCCATTTCGTATTGGTAGCATTTTTGGAGGACCGTTATCACTGTTGTTGAACGAATAATATTTTATCAGCTGTGTCGTCCAAACTATAACTATCATCTTTCCTATGCTGTTAGCCCTCCAAAATCCATCACCACTTGTATGATAAACTTTGTTTTCTGATCTCCTTTATGGAAGGTACGAATCTGACGCTCGGCGTGGTATTTGCCATTACATTTATTTGTTTTGAGATATCGTTTCCGTAAAATGATAAGTTTTGTTTTTAGGTTTAATCATCAGCACTAAGAAATGTCTATATGCCTTGTTTTTCTAAAGCTCTCCGTTGACCAAAAAATAAAATAAATTATTGGGTTTTTTTTTTCCTTTCTAGTATTTCACAAAATAGTTTCATGAAAATAGATGTGATATGCCAATTGGAAAAATTACTTTTTTTATTTTAACAGTCTGACTTAAGACATTCTTTATGGAAAGACTTCAAACATCAAATGGCTTTGCAACATGATTTGGCAATTTGTTTATTGAGAACATTCATCTAACTTCATTAATAATACGTAATACCAAAAGAAAGTAGTGAAATAAAATAGTTATTTTATTCAGAACTTTCATCTAACTTCATTATTCAACTTCTCTCTAGACTGAATGTAGCCTTTCCATGGCGTGTTCTTGCCACTCTCACGGAAGTACAGAGGCTTTGTAGAGAGTTTCAAATAATTATTTTTTCTCATACGTGTCAGGAAGGAAACCAGGTTGCAGACCTGTTGGCAAATTTTTGCGTTGAACGGTTTTTTGTGTACTTGGATTCGGTCTCCTCCTTTTCTTTCCGTGTTGTTAAGGGCTGGTGGTGCCTTAGAGCATTTCTTTTCTTCGTTCCTAATATATTTATATCTTGCTCATCAAAGAAAAAAATCTTTTGTAGCTCAAATGATAAAAATATATTGCTTATTTCTTTTTCCCATAATTATAATAAATTAAAAAATCTTTCTTCATTTAAATTTTTTTAAAACCTAACAACAGCAAAATCAAAGGAGTCACCATCGCAGAATGGTTATGAGGACAAGGATACATTAATATATCAAGAATAGATACATATTTAGAAAAAAAAAATCTGCAAAATCATTTCAATAAACAATAAGTTCAATTATCTACTTGTAACTTTTATCAGTCCATTAATGTGCATATCCTTATCGGGACAGGCTGGCACGATATGGCCCAACACACTTAAAGCATGTTTGTGCTCAGTCTGGCCCCTACCGTGCAGCCCATGGGCTTGCCCAATGTCTACAATTTTTAAAGAATTTTATATGTTTTTAAGTAATGCAAAGTTACAATTTTTTGTAATAGAAATTATTTATTTAATTTTTTTTGGGGAGAAATTTTTATCCATTGATGTTTAAGAAATTTGTGTGAATAATAAATATTTTTTTAGAATTTTTTGTGTTATTTATTTATTTCTTTGTTAATTATTTTTTGAATTTTTTAATAAATATATTACACAGTCCACGGGGTGGCCTACTAGTCCTCGTGCCTAGCTAGACACGGCATGGCACAACTTAGCCTTAGCCATGCCATAAGGTGGACCATACCTAGGGTATTGGGTTATGGGCCAGGCATGGGCTAGACATGCCCGTGCTGTGTTGGGCTGGCTTGATAAGCAACCCTACATGTGCATAACACAATGTATAAATATAATAGAATAAAGGCTCCTAAAATTAAAGTGAAATAAAATGAATCAAATCTCGCCCAAGAAAGACCCGGCCGGTCCGAATGTAATTATTGTCACGTAGGTGGGCAACTCGATTCAGTTTGGTTCCAGTTGATATCAACCGACCAAACCAAGGTTTATTACTATTAACCCGAAACTGAATCGATCCAAATTGAGAACTGATCACTTCAATCCCAATCGAGCTTTGGTTGGTCGGTTTTGGTCGATCGGCTCTTGGTTTTAAGTCCTTTTAACCTAACCTAGTTGCAGCGTTCCTAGTCGGATACAAATTGGGATCCGCGTTTGCAAAACCCGCCCCGTTTGTAATGTTTCTTGAAGAACACCCAACAACGGCAGTGATAGTGACAAAAATCAAGACTATTTTCATTCTTTTTCTGTATCAAAAGTCACAGAAGGTTTTTTCATTGGCTATTGCGGTGATTGAGTCGAAGTAAGGAAATGGAGAGACTGCAGAGGATTTTCTCGGGCGCTGGGGGGATGGGACACCCTCCTCCGGATTCCCCACTATTGGATACCTCTGAGCAGGTCTACATCTCCTCTCTTGCTCTTCTCAAGATGCTCAAACACGGTATACGCCCCCTTTCTCTCGCTGATCTTTTTCCTGGATCCATTAGGGTTTACGCTGAATGTGTAATCGGCATATGCTCTCGAATTCTTTTTGTTTCTAACCCTGTGATTCAGATGTCACCAGGTTTTTGAATTCTGAGAATTATTGTTTTTGATGTTGTGACAGGGAGAGCGGGGGTTCCAATGGAAGTCATGGGTTTGATGCTTGGTGATTTTGTGGATGAGTATACTGTTCGTGTCGTCGATGTTTTTGCAATGCCGCAAAGTGGTACGGGTGTTAGCGTTGAGGCCGTGGATCACGTCTTCCAAACTAACATGCTTGATATGCTAAAGCAAACGGGCAGGTTTGGATCTTCGACTTTTGTCTCTTTAGCTTCTGATGGTAGCTGGTATCTTTTATTTTTCTGGATTTCATCTGTTGTAGAAATTTTTCTGGGTGCTTAACCGTTCACACAAAAGCAAAAAGGTGATTTATCACATAAGTGTCGTTTGTTCAATTTTAAGGAATATAATATTACTGTGGGTGCCCCTAGTTTAAGTATATTTTTAATTGCTCATATTGGGAAATATGAAAGCATTATTGAATGAAGAAGTGAACTTATGATTAATCTTTGCTTTCTCCCAAGAGGTGGACTGTGAATATCAAATAATTCCAGGTTGTATATTATTTTTGGAGCTTGCTTCATAGACAAGTAGTTGATAAAGATGATATTATCTTTGTCACGCCCTAAATCCTTACTTCATGACTTACATTGCGTGAGTAGGATCGAGCATGACCTTGCTCATAAGCGAATTCTAAAGAACATTTATGAGACAATAAAAATCTCTAATTCACATTAATTATCATCAAAGTTCAGTGAAAACAATAAATGTCTAAACAACCCAAATCCAAAATTAAACCAATAATGCAATTCAACCATCCTATTCATACTCAAATTCAATTACATGTTCCACAAACATATAAAAGTAATAAGATTAAATAAAAATCTGTTTCATAACGGACAAATATTCTTTTCACTTCCTTTCATTCTTCCTCTCTTGGTTATTGCCTACAAAATATAAGGGGTGAGTCTCAAAGAAACCCAATAAGTGAGATTAATATACCTCATATGAAAATATGCACAATATCTCTATTATAATAATACTACACCAAATACATATAGTATTTAACAATAGTTACTCTAAGTTTTTCCTAGGTTTCATTCGTATGAGTAGTATACCATATATATATAGTATAAGAAATAAGGGAATATGCCTTTCTATCAAATAAACTAACATTGCTTTCAAATTAATTACAAACTGAAACGTAAAATAACACAATAATAAATAATGTTAAATAGTTAAATAAGACATGATGAATTAAAATGCTAACTACAATTTACTCTAAATCATAAAATTATCATCACACTTCCAGGAGTATAAAATCACTCTGAGTATTCATACTAGTGCTATACATCAGGAGTACTCATAAATCAAACCTTCCAGTAAGCGTCCCATACTAGGTACTCAATTAGGTGTGTCCTTAAGAGTATTACATCCTGGAGATAATCCCACCAGGTACTTAACTAATAATTGGCCAGGCATTAGAAGTACTCTCATCTGAACTCCTGATGGTTTTTCACATCGGGTACCCAACTAGTGAATCTTTACCACTAGGAGTACTCAACATCATCCCAGTGGATACCTCACACTGGGTACTCAACTAGTATGCAACTAGGAGTACAATCTCAATCACCACATCCCGGTCGTCACATACCACTAGGTACTCAACTAGTAAAGACTATGAGTACCATTACAATCATAATCATTCAGTTGACATAATATTTCATCAAATCCAACATCCACTGATAAGGCAAATATTTTAGAAGTCTCTAAATAGGGACTTCTAAGCAATATAGATAGGCATTGAAATTCATACAGTTTCCACTCTAAACAGTAATAAACTCAAATCATTCACAATTTAACGTATAATCAATGCATGCCCTTCCTTAACATTTTAGACAGAAAAATCTAAGTTTCAACATAATTGGAATTTACGTAGTTATAATTCTGAATCTAAATTCATACGAAAAGTTTTCTTAATCTACCATTTACAAGGTAACACAATCATCATCTAATTTCACATACGATTACAAATACTTAAATTATGCACAAAATCATGTAAGGAAAAATTAATCCCATTTACTATTACTTTACCAACACCACTTAGACTCACAAACTACTTTGCATGATACTTTACAACTACCATCAATGCAATTCACCTGTCTTAGCTTGACAACTCATAATATATCTCATTGCCATGACCCAAACAACTCATAAAACCAACTACTCAGAAGAACCCATACCTTACTTTTCAAACAAACCATAACTAACACAACCACCCTACTTTTCAAGTAAACAATAAAATTGATCAAGTCTTGCAACGTCATGCTCCTTCCACATCCCACCTACCATGCCACGTTGTCACTTTCACACACAACCTTGTAATTGACCAAGCCGTCACCCACCACTACAGCACCCTTCATGAGACAACCCTTCTATAAATCACTAAAAAAAAAAATTTACATACACCTCCACAACCCCATTAACCGTACTAGTTTATAATATATTTTCTCACAATAACCTATTAAATCCTTCAAGTAATGACATGTACACATTCTCAAAAACCAATAACAACAACCCCAAATAACACAAAAGCTATATGTTTGGTATCTTATTTGTAAAAACACCCATGGATTCACATATTAGCACCCATTACAAATTAATAAATACACATCTTAAGAGATTTAATGCACAAAAACACATAAAGCAAAGTAACCCAACTTACCTTTGTTTTCTTGGATTAGAAGCACCAAATCTGAAGTTTTTCCTAAAATTTTATTTTTCCCCAAGAGCTTCTAATGCAACTTATTATCTTGATATAGATTAGGGCTAAAAAATGAAAGGGAGAGAAAATGAGAAAGAGGGGCAAGAGGGTGAGAAGAGAGAGAAAGAAAAGGGGCGAGAGAGGGTTTGAAGAGAGATGTATGAGAGGAATAGAAGAGGCACCCAAGAGAAATTAAAAAAAAAAAATACCAAACTAGTTTGAAATATATGAGAGGAAGAGAAATACCCACACCTTAAAGAAAAGGGGCGAGAGAGGGTTTGAAGAGAGGAATATATGAGAGGAAGATGACGAGGAGGTCAAAGAGAAATACCCACACCTTTTTATGTAACTGGTACGTTGTTATAATTGTTTTATTATTTACTTTTCTTAATTTTGGGGACAAAATTCTCTTTAAGGAAGGTAGATTGTAATGACTTAAAAACTAGTTTGAAATTTTGACTAGAGTCAAATATGGACCGATCAAGATCCTATTTAATTTAAGGTTTGATTGGTGAGTAACACACATTTTCCTACATGCACACACACACAATCCCAACTCATTTAAACCCTAAAGCCTTACATGTTACCTCTCTTCTTATGTTTTTTATTTTATTCTCTTGGATGCCTCTTCTATTCCTCTTATATATCTCTCTTCAAACCTCTCGCCCCTTTTCTTTCTCTCTCGTCTCACCCCCTTGCCCCTCTTTCTCATTATCTCTTCCGTAACCCTAATCTCTATCAAGATAAAATGTTGCATTAGAAGCTCTTGAGAAAAATGAAAATTTTAGGAAAAACTTCAGATTTGATGTTTCTAATCCAAGAAAACAAAGGTAAGTTGGGTTAATTTGCTTTATATGTTTTTGTGCATTAAATCTCTTAAGATATGTATTTATTAATTTGTAATGGGTGCTAATATGTGAATCCATGGGTGTTTTTACAAATAAGATACCAAATGTATAGCTTTTGTGTTATTTGGGGTTGTTGCTATTGAATTTTTTTTTAGAATGTGTACATGTCGTTAGTTGAAGGATTTAATAGGTTATTGTAAGAAAAGGTATTATAAACTATGACGGTTAATGGGGTTGTGGAGGTATAGGTAAATATTCTTTTTTTGTGATTTACAGTATGTGTACATGTCGTGGGGGATGGCTTGAACAATTACAAGGTTGTGTGTGAAAGTGATACAGGCATGGTAGGTGGGAGGTAGGAGCATGACGTTGCAAGACTTCAGCAATTTTATTGTTTATTTGAAAAGTAGGGTGGTTGTGTTAGGTACAGTTTGTTTGAAAAGTAAAGTATGGGGTCTTTTGAGTTGTTGGTTTTATGAAATATTTGGGTCATGGCAATGGGATATATTACGAGTTGTTAAGCTAAGACAGGTGAATTGCATTGATGGTTGTTGTAAAGTATTATACAAAGTAGTGTGTGAGTCTAAGTGGTGTTGGTAAAGTAATAGTAAGTGGGTTTGATCTATGCTTTATGGTTTTGTGCATGTAATCTCTTAGTCTTGTTTTTTGTTTTTTTTTTTCTAAACTATTTATGATTAAGGGTTGTGTTCCATGGATTGTTTTCACAATTAGATATCATGTTGGGAGGAAGAATTCTGAGTATTGTTCTTAAATGTTTCAAAAATTTTGTTTGTCTTGAATTTACTTCTGATGGTCTGGAAGTTTATATGCTTTAAACTTGAACTGTATCGTCTGATTTTAGGGATGTTTAAATAATTAAATCTAATTTATGTAATGTTGAAATCATGGGTTACATGAGTTTGATTTGGGCAATTAATTTTCAGTAGTAAACAATACATTATGATGGGTTCTTACATGTGTGGAAATTCTGCCATGAGAGCGTATTAGTAAAACTCCTCACATGCATGGCACCATAGTTCTTTAAATTCTCATGGTTTACTCATTACGTGAGTATGTGGGAGTTGACCATGTCTTCACTGTTTTGTCATCACATAGCAATTCTTCACCATGATCAATACCTATCTTCATAGTTATTTTATGAAATTATACATGTGGTGATTGAGATTGTACTCCTAGTTGCATACTAGTTTAGTACCCAGTGTGAGATATACACTGGGATGATGTTGAGTATTCCTAGTGGTAAGGATTCACTAGTTGAGTACCCAGTGTGAAAAACCATCAGGAGTTCAAATGAGAGTATTTCTAGTGCTCGGCCAAGTATTAGTTAAGTACATGGTGGGATTATCTCCGTGATATAGTACTTCTAGGGACACATCCAGTTGAGTACCCCATATGGGACACCTATTGGGAGGTTTGATTTATGAGTACTCCTGGTGCATATCACTAGTATGAGTACCGAGGGTGATTTTATACTCCTGGAAGTGTGATGATAATTTTATGGTTTAGAGTAAATTGTGGTTAGCATTTTAATTCATCATGTTTTATTTTAACTGTTTAACATTATTTATTATTGTGTTATTTTACATTTCAGTTTGTAATTAATTTGAAGGCAATGTTATTTTATTTGATAGAAAAGCATGTTCCCTTATTTCTTATACTATATATATATATATATATATATATGGTATACTACTCATACAAATGAAACCTAGGAAAAACTTAGAGTAACTATTGTTAAATACTATATGTATTTGGTGTAGTATTATTATAATAGAGATATTGTGCATATTTTCATATGAGGTATATTAATCTCATTTTCTGGGTTTCTTTGAGACTCACTCCTTATATTTTTGCTGGAAATAATCAAGAGAGGAAGAATGAAAGGAAGTGAAAGGAATATTTGTCCGTTATGAAACGGATTTTTATTTGATCTTAGTAGTTTTATATGTTTGTGGAACCTATAATTGAATTTGAGTATGAACTGGATGGTTGAATTGCATTATTGATTTAATTTTGGATTTGGGTTGTTTAGACATTTATTGTTTCTGCTAAACTCTGATGATAATTAATGTGACTTAGAGATTTTTATTGTCTCATAAATATTCTTTGGAATTCTTTTACGAGCAAGGTCATGCTCGGTCCTACTCACGCAATGTAAGTCGTGAAGTGAGGATTTAGGGCGTAACAAAGTGGTATCAAAGCCAGATGTCTTCTACTTTGACCCGCGCATATTTTACAATTTGTAGATATTATCTTCCTGTTCTAGTAAGATGATGGACAAGTATGACTCTGAATTGCTCAACATTTTCAGTTGGGAGTTTCTATGTTATTTTTGTTTATTGTTTGATATAGTTATCGGTTTATTGATAGTAAAATTAGCTTCAGGACAAACTATTTTTAATATCACAAATACCTATATACATCAAATAGAATAAGAAAAAAAATATTAACAATGAATTTGGGCAGACATGAATGGTTTAATTCAAGGAATTCTTGATGATGAGAAGATATGTGGGGATCTAAATGGGCATGTTAGAAAGGAGAGTGGAGAATATGAAAGAATATTGAGGGATGGAGCCTTGGACTTAGGAATGAGATGGAAGAAGCAATCATCAAGTTTGTGATAGCCTACAATATTGTGTTAGCAAATACTTTCTTCTAAAGGCGAATTGAACATCTAGTTACTTTCAGGAGTGGAACAAATTAACCAAATTGAATTCTTTTTACCCTAGAAGAAAGGGTTTAAGATTCTTTGTAAAGACTGCAAAGTTATTTTTGGTGAAAGTCTTGCTTCTTGAGACAGATTGATGGTAATAGATGTTTGTATTAAGAGCTGGAAGTGATGGAACTTATTGAAAACGATCCAAAAATAGAACAGTAGTCTAAATTAAGAAAAATTATCATTAATAAAAAGGAAGGGAATATAGGGCTGAACTGGATAGATTTGGTCATAAAAAAAGGGAATATAGGATCATGAACTGCCTAAATAGGAGACAGGAGGCAGCCATGAGAAGATACAACACGATGCTCATTAAAGGGCCTAAGAGGATTGGAAGAAGGCAAACCAGAACTTGGATAAATTTCGTCAAAAGATTTTGTGCCTATTAATTTGACTGAAAAATATGGTTTTTGACAGATTAGATTGGAACAGGATCCGCATTGCTTACTCCTGCTAGTTGGGGTAAGGCATATTGTTATTACTCTATTAGTGTCAGTAAGCTCTTTATTTGCCATTAAATTTTATTTACATCAACACCTATAAAGTAACTTTTACAATGTTTTGAATTGAGTGATTGTTGTAGTGTTGTTTCCTTCATTCCCGCTTCCTGTTTGATTCTCATCTCAACATCTTTGTTTTCTCATTATGATTTTTGTCCACTAGATTGATGAAAAAGAAAACTATTTTTAATTATGAAATTACATCTATAATTTACTTGTTGCTTGAAGGATTTGGTTGTGAGCTTTAAAAAAAAGGCCTTTTTTCTTTTTTCATTTTTTTTCCTTTCCGGTGGGCTGGGCATATGGACCCTGTCAAGGAGACATCCTACCTTGGGGGTGTTAAGTGTAATAAAAAAAAGTTTAAAATTTTGATGATATTTTATTGTTATTTATCAACAAAAAAAAAATGATACTTTATTGTTTTGAAACATTCCCAGGTTTCAGTTTTTCTCATCCCTTTTATGTGATAATGATGTTCTTGTAATGGGTTGCCAATCTCCATGTAAGTAATTTCCATGATCATTGTCAAAATAAGACAGGAAAGGCAATTCCCATGTTATATTCATCGTTGCATTAATATACAGTATTGAGTGATAATTGTAGAGTACACAATGCAGCTGATGAGGTAAGTAGAACGATGACTCAGAAAAGAGTTAGAATTTTGGTTTGGTGTGAATTTCACCACTGGAGGATGAATTGGTAAATCCCACTTGTTGGTTAATACTTCCACATGATCCCACTTCATACACTTGGTCTCAGCTCCAAATATTATGGTAACAAGGAAATCCCTTTAATCTAATGTTGTTCATGTAGAAACTCTAAAATGTTTACGAAGTTTTGTCACTGCTGTTTCTAGTGAAAAAATGTTGTATATATGTTAAATGGGGCTGATTTGGCTGACATTATTCACGTGACTTATCCATTATTTCAGCAGTATGAAGCAGACAACACGGCACATCATTCACATGGCTTATTGCTATAATGTGTTCAAGTCTGAATACAGAAACTTGAAGCACACTGTGTGGCTCCATATAATAGCATATGAAAGCTCCCATTTCAAAATTTTGTACAATAATATGAAGCTAAATGTCAATAGGAAGGCTTGCCCGTTTATTAAAGATCATATATAGCTGAATGTTGTAATGAACTTTAAGTTTTCCTTTGGCTGTTGTTAACATGAATCCACTACTTGAACATTTATTTCTTGTCAAAGGACCTAAACATTTTGTGTTGCTGTTTCAGGCCTGTCAATTGTAACTGGACATCATTTTTATTTCTTTGACTGTTTATGGTGACAGAAATATGTGCAGTTCCTTATCTTGCTGTTATGAAAAAGTTTTCATGGGATTTTTCAGATTCTTCGCAGTTTGATTCATTTGCAATCTGTTACTACTGTTGAGCATTAATTCTGAAGTTTGTAATTATCAAAATTCTTTATGTTAATTTAATTTCATTTTTTTTCCTTTGATTTTTTTAATAAAAGTCTTGTTTATTTTATTTATAATTTCCTTTTATGATGCGTCAAGTTTACTGATATGTCTGGCTGTTGCTAATGTAGTCATCTTTAATATGCAGCTCAATTCTTTCCCACTCTCCCCTTTTTCTTTCCGTGTTAATTGTTATTTATCTTATTTATTTATTTATTTTGCAGACCAGAAATGGTGGTAGGCTGGTACCATTCACATCCTGGCTTTGGCTGTTGGCTTTCTGGAGTTGACATAAATACGCAGCAGGTATTATGCTAGTCTATTATGTTTTGTTAAATTTTCTAATATTTACACCTATCATAAGAAGCTTAAAATTTCATGTTTTCCTTCTCTTTTTAATTGTTGAGAAATGAATTTCTTCCTTGTGTGTCTTATATATATTAATTTGGTAATTTATTTCTTTTAACTTTTGATGTATTAGTAAATTATCCCATTGTAGAGACCCTTTTTTTGGGGGGGTGGGGTGGGTGGTCCTTGAGCTGATTCCTTGAAGTGCAAGAAATTTTTGAATTAAGAGGAAGGATGTGATGTTTTTTTCCCTTTGTTTTTTCCATTTTTTTCCCATTTCATGTTTTGTGGAAATTCTAATGGAATAAAGTATGAAAGATTTATCAGTTGCAGAAAATCTTCATTCACTGATTGCTTTATTTTGCAATGCCTAAGAAAATTTTTCTTTATGCTGCTTGATGATGGATCAATGTGCACATAGATGGTGTGTGGACAGATTTTGGATGTAGTTAGATATTTCTTCTTTATAAGTGGCATAACATATATTTCCAAGATGCTTCTCAAATAGTGTTAACATGTATTAGTCTTATAAATATTATTTAAATATTTATTCTTGTTATTGGGAATTAAGATAAAAACTAAATATACATGTACTGAAAATGGACGTCATTACAACATCTCAGTTATTGCTTTCTACCAAATCCACTCTTACTACAAACTATATTAATTGGAAGATATAAAAAGCCTAATTTTCCATAAAAATACAGAATGATATTAAGCTGCTGTTAGACGTGACACTGTTGTTGAATTAAGAAGGGTGAATGGATGATGTGGAGGAAGTTTTGAAAGTGAGAATGATACTTGGAAAAACAATAAAAATTTTGGGATTAGAATTTTCAAGTCCACAAATTTAGATACTTTTCATTATATATATAACAGTAAAAATGTTAGACGCTAAAATTTTTATCCTCTATGTAATTGTTTGGAAAAATAAGATAACTGGTCTTTGAATTGTCTATTAGACTGGATCTTTAATATAGTTTACATGTTCATTGATATATTTGATGTCAATATTACGTATAGAAAATTTGTCATCATCATGCTTTTATTCTTTGTTTTTAGTATCATCTCTGTTGTGCCATCACTTTCTTGTAATTGTTTGGAAAAATAAGATAACTGGGCTTTGAATGGTCTATTAGACTGGATCTTTAATGTAGTTTACATGTTCATCGGCATATTTGATGTCAATATTGCGTATAGAAAATTTGTCATCATCATGCTTTTATTCTTTGTTTTTAGTATCATCTTTATTGTGCCATCACTTTCTTGTAATGTATGTTTGGTTATGTTTGTGAAATCTAGTGTAAAATTTGTTTTTTGTTTTTTGTTTTATAGGAAACAGGTTGTAATCCTCGGGAAAGAAACCTACGTATATATGTAATGCCTACATACCATCACCATTTGTTTATTTAAGAATTTAAGGGATGGCCCATAACACTGTAGAATTTCTTTACATTGCTAGCCACCTCACTTATTCCTAGTTAGGTCAGAGTAAATGTGACATTCTAACAATTCTGTCACAAGGCATTAGCTTTTTACAATTTGACCAAAAAGCATTGGTTAAACAACAATCCAAAAGGTACCTGTACTTGAGAAATCTGGGTTTACTTGAATCCTCCTCGACCTGTTATGGTCTCAATTTGGTTAAATATATGACATATTCTATTATTTCTAATAGTTAAATTAGAAATTTATATTAGAACACAAGTTAGCAAGAATTGTTTCAATTCAATTATGAAAGTAAGCAAAGCAATAATACTGCTCTAATCAATCTTATACCGTATAAAACTGTTAAAATCCTGGAATGTTGGGGGGTCTGGGTTCAGTTTATACTTTATAGTTACCTTATTTTTTAAATATACTCTTGAGATATGGAAAGATGTTCATATAGAAAATTTACTATAGGTAGGATGCAATTATTACAGTGGACTGCATAGACCATCTATGGATTCTGGCATTGAAAAAGTGAATCACAATCAATGATGAGGCCTTGAAGAGGATAAGAGAAAAAATGGGTTTATGAAATGAAGTTGTGTGATAAGTGGTCTATCTCAATACCTTGATTAATTGATATAAGAAGGGGCACTCTTCTTTGGTCTGCCTTCATTGTTCTAGGTGAAACCTTTTGTAGTTAATTTCAAATTATTTCATATTATTTTCTGCTTTTGGTTATTGCTGGTTCAATTTGTTTGGCCTTTTTTCTAGTTGATCAAAATCTCTTTATGCCACCTCTTATGCAAAGTTGTTGTTGATCTCCTTCTAGAGTTTTGAAGCTTTGAACCAAAGGGCTGTGGCTGTGGTGGTAGATCCAATTCAGAGTGTGAAGGGGAAGGTAGTCATTGATGCATTCCGCTTGATAAACCCACAAACCATGATGCTTGGCCAAGAACCACGTCAGACAACTTCCAACCTGGGACATCTTAACAAACCATCAATTCAGGTGCTTGTACCTCCAATAGTTAATTATCATGTACACTAACAAAACTCTAAGTTTTTTTTCCCATCCTTTATGACCTGTATCAGGCCTTGATCCATGGGCTGAACCGGCATTACTACTCTATAGCCATTAACTACAGGAAGAATGAACTTGAAGAGAAGATGCTACTGAACCTACACAAGAAGAAATGGACGGATGGATTGACTCTGCAGAGGTTTGACATTCATTCCAAAACCAATGAGCAGACTGTTCAGGTAAAGGCAGCGTTTGGATCTGTATTCTCTTTCATACTTGTACTTAATTATCTATTATGTTGTCACGAATAAGGCTGTTGTAAAATTTTAATCAATATATTTGTTACCTCAATAATAGCTCATGTTGGTGTGATGTTGAAAAAATTAGGAGATGCTGAACTTGGCCATTAAATACAACAAAGCGGTTCAGGAAGAAGATGAATTGCCTCCAGAGAAGCTTGCTATTGCAAATGTTGGCCGGCAAGATGCAAAGAAGCATTTGGAAGAGCATGTATCCAATTTGATGTCATCAAACATAGTTCAAACTCTTGGAACCATGCTCGACACTGTCGTATTCTAGAAACACAGCTTTAGTCCCAGTACGTGGTAGCTCTATGTTCTGGAGTGCAAAGATGAAATTATTGATGAATACACATCTAAAGTTGGAATTGCAAGAAGGAAGATAGACTAAGCTTGCTTGTTGATGTCATTATACCTAGAATGGATAGCTGAACAACTAGTATACAATATTTTCACATGTATCTCAAACTAATATTGAATGAACAATGATTATTATTGTTCTTCTTATAATTTTTCTCCTTGGAAAATCCTTCTTTTGGGATTGTCTTGCCTATGATAGAAAGCATATGTTAATTCCTCTGTAATTTAAATTTATAGTTTTCATCCCAAAATAATAACACTATTAATGAAAATATTTCATACTATGTTTGGTCAATTTATGAAGGTAAACACTGCCTGCTTTAAATTGTAAACAGCAGAAAAAGAGTTTTCTGTGAATCCTCGCAGCTAGTTGTGCAACTTGGGTTGAGTAAACTCTAAAGCCTCCTGATCCAAACTGACTTTGGGGTGATTTGGATGGGGTTTTAATATTTTCCGTTTGGTTTTGGTTCCAGAAGTACTAGATCAAATTAGTTTTTTCGATTTTGGGTTGAAGGCTCGTTTAAACCGAACCAATCCGAAACCGAATTACATGCATTTCACTACGAACTGAACCAAAAATATAAGTTGTATGTGTGTTTATGTGTTAGTAATTATAGTATATACATACATTTGTTGACATCAGATTGAACTTATGATGGTTGGAAGAATATAAAAGCAATTTGAATATGTTCTTATTCGGTTTTTGTATTGAAAATAAGGAAATGCTTATGAATTCGCCTAACCCAAACCAATCTAAACTGAATGTGCAATTTGGGTTGGGTTGGTTTGGGTTTAGGGTTTTAGATTTTTGTTTGGTTTGGATTTAGGGTTGAGAAAATCGGTTTCAATTTGGCTCAGTTTGGTTTTGAGTTGACCCTCAATAAATTCAGATTGTTCTCAGACTGAGGCCAACCTAGTCCAAACTAAACCGAGTTGCACCCGTTTGCAGCCATAATTTTTTTTAAAGAAACTAAACAAATTTTCAAAAAAAAATTATATTAGTTATGAAAATGCTAGAATTGTCTATTACTTATAGAAAGGGTAGGATTGTCTGCTTGCCTCCAAATTGAGTTGCTAGGACAATGGTTTTGCAAATTATAACAAATTAATTTAAAAAGTTCGAAGGCACAATAAAGCTTAAAATTTCTGTTGATTTTTAAGATTTTAATTATTTTTTAAAATATTCAAATTCATAAAATTGAAGATAAAAGGGGAATGTGTAAGAACATGTTTTTTTTTAAAAAAATATTTAAATTTTGTTTAGAACTACAAAAATTCTTTGATGATAAAGTGGAGGTCTCGTTAATTCCATAATCTTAGGCACCTAAAAAATTAGGAGTTAAAATTTAGTAGCAAGTTGAAAACAATATTTTATAGAAGAATATATATATATACTTTATAAAAATTAAAAACTGCAAAAAAGAATTTGTATAATTTGGGTCTAATTGGGTGCAGCTTCGAAAATTTATGCAAATATACCTGAAAACCTGGACTGGCCCAAAACTTAAGCCCATGTGTTAAATGCAGCTCCAACCAGCCCGCCTAGCTAGCAACCCTTTTTTCTCTTTTGTTCTGAAAAGTGAAATATTTCTTTTCACGTTTTCTCTAATTATAGTTGCTTGCCCCATGTACTAAGCAACTATTGCGTATTTAGACATGATTTTTTTTTTTTTTTTTTGTGTGGTAATGGCGTATTTAGACATGATGTTATTCATTTTTATAAGCAAGTCTGAGTTCTAGTGAATGTAGACGTTGATGCTTGATAACGATTAACGAACTTATAAATTTCGAAGACACAACACTCTTCAGTCTACACTCATCTTTATTATGAATCACTGGTGGGGTTTCTTTGTCAACAGGTCACTTCATCAACCCAATCAACGAATTACTGGTGTGTTTCTTATGCTCGATCATCTTCATTACGTATCACCTGCGATCATCTTCGTCAACAAGTCCCTTCAGTAACCGAATTAACAAATCTATGGCCGGGCACAAATTTTCATTTTCAACAACATCAAGAGTCCGTCGAATGTCAATTCAATTCCTAATACTTAAAAATTATTAATGGCAATTTATTTCAATTACTGTAATACTTCAACTTGAGAGCAATTTATTATTAAATTTTATAAACAATTTACATAAAAGACAAATATACCATTTTTTATTTTTCAACAACTATTTTGTACAAAGTATGTATTGAATAAATGTGTATGGTATATTCGATGAGTACATAGGTTATAATTAAAGTTATTTCGAATAAGTTAATTCAAGGTTAGCTATATATCTTAACCCATTCAATGTATAGATAATAAAATAAATTATTTACTCCAATATCTCAATTAAGTACTACGTAAGAGCAAACAAAAACCAAATAAAATTAAATAAGAGTAGCACAAATTCATTAAAGAAAAGCAAAATTAAACAATAATTAAATTGAGAGATATTGAATATTATTTTTCTGGAATTTTATTTACTTATTGATGATAATAGATTTATATATTTCATTAATGGGATGCATATTATAGATCAGAAATAAAAATTGGTGTATATGGAATGGTGGTGATGAAGGTTGTTATTTTAAATAATATATTTATAAGTTTGAATCATGTAAATAATTTGTGAAGATCATTCATAATATGTTAGTATCGTTCAAAATATAAAATATATGACAACTATACATATTAATAGTTGAATTATATTCTATTTGATTAACTTTATTATTATTTCAAGATCTCATGTACTTTGAAATGATGTTGATGGCTATTTACGACGACAATCTAAAAAGTGAGCTACATGAGTTTGAAACCCGAGGAATAGAAATACTGACCAAAATATTTCACATCAGCCATACCTTGGGAGTGGCAACTAAATGACATATGGAATATGGGTACGAACCATGCTATATATTAGAGATTTTCCTCGAGCTATTATGGTTGAAATACATTACCATAGATCTTTTTTTATTTGAATTTAGTAGGATTTTATTAGTAATTCCAATTATCCAAATTCTTATTTTATTTAGATAAGTATTAGAGAAAAGTCTAGTTAAGTGGGATGTTATTACTAATTGCAATTAATAAAATTCTTTCAATTAGATAAATACTGGAGAAGAAGTCTACATGTTTGGCTAATAAAATGACTACCACCAATAAAATAATTTCAAAAAGGGTACTTCTGAAATCAAATATTCTAGAAAAGGATATTTTGATATGTAAAAATAAAGCACACTTTAGGTAGTTAATAGTAGTATAAATTTAAATTCTATAAGAAACAAAACTCTTTTGATCTTTGAAAAATTAATTGTAATAAAATAATTAAATATTGTGATTTCAATTTGTTAATTAAAAATAAAATTATAAATATAAATCCAATGAAATTTAAGGAAAAATGAAATATCTTTTGAGAATCACCATAATAATTAGTAAAAGAATTTAGCATTTTTATTTGATAACCAAAGTCTATTACTCAAAAATAAAAAATCAATAAAATCAATCTTAATGTGCAATTTACATTCACAATTGCTAATAAAACTAAAAATTTCTATTGAGTTTTAAGATATTAATTATTTTTTTAGAATATTAAAATTCACAAAATTGAAGATAAATGGGGAATGTGTAAGAACATTATTTTTTGTTTAGAATTACAAAAATTCTTATAATTTATATTGCCTTGGAACCCTTTATCACCTCATTCTTTGACGATAAAGTGAAGGTATCATTAATTCCATCATCTAATGCCCCTAAAAATTAGGAGTTAAAATTCTATAGCCCTAAAAAATTAGGAGTTAAAATTCAATAGCAAGTTGAAAACTTGTAAATATTCTATAGAAGTATATAAAATTAAAAACTACAAAAAAAAAAAATGTTTATGCAATATCTAGTACCTGAAAACCTGGGCTGGGCCGAAACTTAAGCCCATGCAAAATGCAGCTCAGACCAGCCCGGTCTACCAAGCTTTTAAATATTGTAGGAATGATATCATCTACAGTAACGCAACCGTAACGCAAGCAACTTGGCAACTTAACGCAAGCCCATGCGAAATGCAACTGTAACGCAAGCAACTTCAAGAAGTTAAATATTTCGATACTTGATAACGAAATATTTCATTTTTGGGTTGAACTTCAATAAAATAAAATAGTGGCAAGCAACTATTTTGGGTTCTAGATGATACTCTAGTGGATCTGCACTCAGTCTACACTCAATTATAAATTTAGAAGACACCACGTACCCTTCCGTCTACACTCGCTTCAGATCTTCATCACTTTTTCATTCTACGTACACTCGTCTTCTTCACGAATCACTAGTGGGGTTTCGTCAGTCTCACGCTCATCTTCGTCGAGTCACCTATAACCATCTCCGAGAATAACTGTACGTGAAGGATCATCCAGAAAAAAAATTTTTTTTTTTTAAATAATGACAGTATACATCTTGATGTTTCAGAAAAGGTTTTTGAAATACCAATTTTGCTCTGTACAACAAAAATAATATAAACCTAAATTATTGATAATAATAATTTTGTATGCATCTGTACATGTGCCTTCACGTGTCTTTATTCCATTAGCTAGAGTTGAATGTCAATTCAATTCCCAATATTTAAAAATTATTAGTGGCAATTTATTTCAATTACCATAATACTTCAACTTGAGAGCAATTTATTATTAAATTTTATTATCAATTTACATAAGAAACATAGAACATAAATATACTATTGGTATTTTAGTTTTCAACAACTACAATACGCAAAGTATGTGTTGAATAAATGTGTTTGGTATATTCAATGAGTACATAGGCCGATTATAATTAAGTTTACTTTGAATAAGTTAATTCAAGGTTAGCTATATATCTTAACCCATTCAATATATCGATAATAAAATAAATTATTTACCTTGTAATTACTAAACATTTAATTTACTCCAATATCTCAATTAACTACTGCGTAAAAGGCAAACAAAAACCAAATAAAATTAAATAAGAGTTAGACTAATTCATTAAAGAAAAGCAAAATTAAACAATAATTATATTGAGAGTTATTGAATATTACTTTTATGGAATTTTATTTACTTATTGATGGTAATAGATTTACCTATTTCATTAATGAGATGCATATTATAGTTCATAAATAAAAATTGGCGTATATGGAATGGTGGTGGTAAAGGTTATAGGAATAATTATTATTTTAAATAATATATTTATAAGTTTGAATCATGTAAATAATTTGTGAAGACCATTTATAATCTCTTAGTATCATTCAATATATAAAATATGTGACAACTAGACGTAACAATCTTGTCATGTTTTAGAATAAGAAAACAAAACCAACAATTTACAATAAAAATTGCATTGTGAAACTATGTGTCTTTCGATGAAGCCGCATATTTTCAAGCTAATTTAATAAAATAAGTATATTAAAGTTGATATTATTAATTATTGAATTTGTTAAGGTGCGTTGCACGTTAAGTTTGATTTTATTGTGTTTTTATCTTTGAGTAGCATACTTTGGTTATGAAATGAAAACACTAAACTTTTTTTACTAATTATTATGGTCATTCCCAAAAGATGTTCCATTTTTCTTAAATTTCATTGGATTTATATTTCTTACTTTATAATTTTACTTTTTCAAATTTGCAAATTGAGATTATTATTCAATTATTTTGCTACAATTAATTTTTCAAATATCAAAAAATTTTTGTATATTATAGAATTTAAATCTATACTACTATTAACTACCTAAAGTGTGCTTTATTTTTACATACCAAAATTTCATTTTCTAGAATGTTTGATTTAAAAAGTACCCTTTTTTTAATTATTATTGAGAGTCATTTTATTAGCCAAGCTTTTAGACTTCTTCTCCAATACTTAGAACTAAAATAATTTTATAATTGGAATTTTACTAATAAAAGTGTATACTTTCTTTATTATTGTCGCGATTAATTTAATTACCACCTTTAAGCGTTTAGATTTCTTCTCTGATACTTATCTAACTAAGAGAATTTTAATAATTGCAATTAGTAATGACATTCCACTTAATTAGACTCTTCTCTAATACTTGTCTAAATAAAATAATTTTCATAATTGGAGCTACTAATAAAATTCTACTAAATTCAAATTAAAAACAAGATCTATAATAATGAGCTTTCAACCCTAATAACTCAAGGAAGATCTCAAATATATAGCATGATTCGTACCTCATATTCCATATGTCATTTAGTTGCCACTCCCATGGTATGGATGATTTGAAATATTTTGGTCAATATTTCTATTCCTTGGGATGCAAACTCATGTTTCTTACTTTTTCTAGATGGTGGATCATTGGATGTAAATGGCCATCAACATCATCTCAAAGTGGAAATCTTAAAATAACAATAAAATTAATCAAATAGAATATAATTCAACTATAACATATACTAATAATTATCAAAATACTTATTTTAATTAATTAAGTATATTTGTTATTGAAATGATTAACATATATATTAAAGTGTTATATAAATATATTAATATAATTAATAGATTATTTATTTTACCAATAATTATCATAACAATTAATAAATATTTTTAATAATATATATTGTTATAATTATAATAATATAACTAAGTTTATAATATAGTATTATGATTTTTAATATAATTATTATATATAATTATTAAAATAATTAATATATTTAACATGAGACTTGAGGCATACAATATAACGCATGAAAAATGGAGCTTTGATATATTTAATAATTTTAAATAATTATTATATTTAATATATTTTAGTGAAGTCAGTTTTATTTTAGAATTTTTTAACATGACTAATTTTTTTATATTTGATGTATATTTTATTGGATTCCAATTCTTTCTTAATTATCTTAAATGTGTGCTTACAATTTTTAAATAACAATTTTAATAATTTAACAATATAAAATTTAATAATTATATTTTTAAAAATTAGCTGAAAATATACGGCTTTATCGAATGACACATAGTTTCACAATGCAATGTTTGTTGTAAAGAGTTGAATTTTGTTTTCTCATTCTAAGGCATGGCAAGATTGTTATGTATAGTTGTCACACATTTTATATTTTGAAAATTTTGTTTTCTCATTCTAAAGCATGGCAAGATTGTTATGTATAGTTGTCACACATTTTATATTTTGAATGATACTAACAAATTATGAATGTTCTTAACAAATTATCTACATGATTCAAACTTATAAATATATTGCTTAAAATAATTGTTATTCCTATAACCTTCACCACCACCATTCCATATATGCCAATTTCTACTCCTCTAAAACATACATCTTATTAATGAAATAGGTAAATCTATTATCATCAATAAGTTTAAATAAAATTCCATAAAATTTATATTCACTATCTCTAAATTTAATTCTTTTTTAATTTTGCTCTTCCTTAATGAATTAGCCTAACCCTTGCTTAATTTTGTTTGCCTTTTATGCAGTACTTAACTAAGATATTGGAGTAAACCAAGTGTTTAGTAATCACAAGGTAAATAATTTATTTTATTATATTTTATTTGTAGGGTAATAGAAAAATTCACAATAATATTACTATGCATCTTAATCAATAGTTATAATTTTTTTTATTACCAAAAAAAAAAGATATATAGCTAACCTTGAATTAACTTATTCAAAATAACCGTAATTATAACTTATATACCCATTTAATCTATGATACGTATTTATTTGATATGCACATACTTTACACACATTAATTGTTAAAAAAATAAAATACCAATAGTATATTTGTCTTTTATGTTGCTTGTGTAAATTGATAATAAAATTTAATTTATAAATTGCTCTCATGTTGAAGTATTACGGTAATTGAAATAAATGGCCACTAATCATATTTAAATATTAGGATTGAATTTACATTCAACTCTATTAGAATGCACACACACGAAGGCACATCCATGTACACATAGGCACGCATGCATATATGTTTATATTAATTAATTATTTAATTTGTTTTGTTCGACTACGTAAAATGTTTTAATTCATTTTAATTTAATTTATTTGAATTCTATTTTATTATTTTTATAAGTTATTTCTTCTAACTTTACTTTCTAATTTAGCATTATCTACAGAATAGATTAACAAATCTTTTCATGAAAATATTGATTATATATATATATGTATGTATGTATAAGTTTATGTATATGTATATATTATTTGTCGCTAATCATAATAAACGTCAAATAGTAATTTAAAATAATATGTACTAAAATGAATATTTCTATATCTTAACTAACATGTTAAAATTATTGTACTCAATTGCTTCTAGATTTTTTATGATATTAAAAGAATTTATATTACAAGAGGATTTTAAAATTATATAATACTTATGTGGAGTTTAAAATATTTTTTATTCTTCTTTTAGAAATTAGCAAGAGTCTTTCTTATTGCCAAAAAAAAAAGGGTTTCTTACTACCTTTAGGTATTTTTTTGTTAAGTTCTAGTTAAGGCCCCTTTTAATTGCTTAGGATTCGGAATAAACATATGATTATGCTTTAATGTAATCATAATAAAAAAAAAACAGAGAATTTTATAAATATAATATGTTTATTATGAAGTAAAAATTTTCAAACTCTAATAGAAATTAATAGTTTAATGATACTAAAAATTAGTAGAAATTAATGTTGATACTAAAATAAGAAGTCCCTTAGTAAGTTGAAACTGTAAATATAATAGGGGTTTTTGGTATTAGAATTTTTAAAAAGAACTTTTTGGAAAAAAAAAATAAAAAACACTTATAGTTCGTGCTTTTATTAGTAGTATAGATTTGTTGGGTATAATCATATGAAAAATAAGTGTTGAATTTGGTATTATTTATTATCAAATTAAGTATTATTTATTAAAAATTCTTTTAGATAATAGTTGGAGAAGATGTCTACTTTAGTAAGATTAAGAGTTTTCATGCCCAAGGTTAATAGTTTTAGATAAATATCATAGTAAATATTGGAGAAGATATATTATGATATGAACATAGTAATATTTATTGGAGAATATATCTCTAAGCATGTATAATTTAAAAATATCATATACATTATACACTAATAATTTAAAGTTTTACTATTGGATATATATTTGGTTGGAACTATCTCCCTAAACATCACTACCATCATCATCTCTTATTAATTAGGTAATTATTACTACAATAATTATACTTAAAGTTAATAATTAAGGTTCATATATTTCTTTTAAGTACATGTAAAAGTTATTTTATGTTAAAATTCTTTTAATTTAATATTCTTTAGAATATTGATTAATAAAAATGTTTTTATTTTATTCAATTGGAATACAGATAATTTTATCTAATTTCAGAATATTGATAATTATTATTATTATTATCAATAATTTAGGTCTATATAATTTAATTAATAATCTTTTAGATAAATATAATTAAGATTTATCTAATTAGTATAATTTTATTACGCTCATGCAGATAACCAAAAAACAAAGTTAATTTTGAAATTAATTATTCTTTTAGATATTCTTTAAGATTAAATACAAGTAGCTTTTTTAATTAAATATTCTAGAATAGTGGATAAATATATGAAATTATTGTTATTAATAATTTAGGTTTTATTATTTAATTAAATTCTTTTAGATATGTATAAATAAGGTTTAATTTAGTAGGATCTTTTTAATTAAAATTTTATCCTAGATATTTATAAAATCAAGATTTATCTAATTTAGTAAAATTTTATTAGATTCTAGGAAACAAAAAAAGAAAAGGCTACTTTTAAAATAAATAAAGATTTTAGATGAGGGTATTTTAGGTATGTGAAAATTAAAAACACGTGCTTTTAATAGCAGTATAGATTAGTATATATTAATAGTTGAATTATCCATTTATAAGTGTGGATCTGCTTGATAATCACTTTATAAATTTCGCCACCACTCTTCAGTCTACAGTTACACTCATCTTCTTCACCACTTCTTTAGAATCTCACGAGCCCATATTGAAGAACGATCGCAACAGACATCAGAAACAAGAAAGGTACGTAGATCTTTGTTGAGCTTCTCATTGCAATATATACCACAGATTTGTTTTTGCTGTTCTCATCTACGCGCATTGTCTTTATAATGATTCAATCATGCTCTACTGTTTGGCCCCTCAGCCTGTGTCTCTGCTCTCTGATCCCCAGAATAATTTTCATTTTCACGAGTTTAGAGATCCTATAGACTTATTGGTAATTACCTAAAATTTACGTGGGAGTGTAAATATAATCGAGGTCAGCAATCATTTCTACATCTTCCATTCTCCTTGGAGGAAGATTTCCTCAGAATTTGGTCAGAAGTACCATTTTTTTTGACAAGCGATTCCTTATACTAAAAATATGGCACTCAGATTTCAAAGTGGAGGAGGAGAATATGGCATTCACTCAAGTATAGGTTAGGTTACCAAATATTCTTTTCAAATACTGGGCACGCGAGAGTTTGCTGTTCATTGGATCAGTTATTGGACAACCTATTATAATGGATTACTCTCCAAGAAATTATGCTCGTGTGTGCTTGGAAGTGGATTTGAACCAGCGGTACTTTGTTTGTATGGGTTTTGGCAGACTTTAATTTCCAGTACAAGCTGTCTTCGCTGTGCTTCAGTTGTGTACTTTGTTTGTATGGGTTTTGGCAGACTTTAATTTCCAGTACGAGCTGCCTGCGCTGTGCTTCGGTTGCGGTAGAGTTAGTGTGTAATCTGGTTGCAGAGATGAAGAATGAAGAGACAAACATCTATGGTTCTTGGATTCTGGCTCTATGTGAGCCAATTAAACAATCCTTGGACACCCTTCCTGCTACTCTTCAATACATTTCTTGGTCACGTCCGGCCAAAGACTGGGTGAAACTAAATTTAGATGGATCGTCAAAAGGAAGAACTGGTATTGCAAGATCTGGGGGCTTAATAAGAAACTCTAGCCGTCAGTTCATTGCTGGCTTTGTTTCTCCACTTGGAAGACGGTCTCCCTTGGCAGCTGAGATATCGGCTTTGTTAGAGGGACTCGTTTTGGCAATGACACTTGATGTTGAGTACATTTGCATTGAAGGAGATTCCATGCTAGTTATCGAGATGCTTAATGGATTCCGAGAGCCTCCACCAGAACAGAAGTTGCTGATAGATTCTCAAGAATTTCAAAGATAACTCAGCCCACCATGCTTACAGAGAAGCAAACCGAGCAGCAGATCATCTAGCCAACTTGGCTGTAGAAGCTGAAGCAAAAGAAGAGTGGATGGAGGAACCACCATCTTCACTTCTCCCTTTTCTTCATGACAAATACCACGGTCATCTAGTCCCTCGTGTAGTCTTGTGATCGATTTTCTTTCACTCGTTATTTGAATGCATCATTTATAGATGTGTAGATTTTATTGATGGTTGATGTACAGATTATTCTTTTCGGGTAAGGCTCATATGTCCCGTATAATTTTTCATCTCCTACTTGAAAGTATAAAATAGCAAATTCCATTTATGTTCAATCATCAAATTTTAGATCTCATGAATATGTTCACTGATATTCATAGCAATCCCAGACGATTTTCAGTAGAACATTTTTAAGTCCCTACCATTTTGTGCTTCATGATAAAGTCATTTCTTTCTTCAATTTGATACTGAAGAATAAGAAATGTGGTTTAAAATCGTATGCTGTCGATCTGATGGTGATAGCTAAGTTGGTTAAACCAATTAGTTGAAATTGCAAGTTCAAACATAAGGAGAGAGGTCTCTTATATCAGATTGGCTCTTAATATAATCTTTGGTCAATATTTTAATAGAATCACATGGTATGTAAATGGGAGAAATGGTACTTTTCCTCTTTCTGCAACAGCTTTGTACATGAAGCATGTTTGTTGAAAATGCCGATACATTGAACTCAAACGGATACAATGTGAAGCTAAAGGCATACAAATGATCACAAGAAAGAAGAACATACAGTTAAACACCATTGGCATGTATGGGAGGATGTTCAACCTTCATCCCAATTACTGCTTAGCGACTTCTTGCCACCCTGCATCCTTGAGAAATACATGAATGTAAGCACCTTAGAATTGGGATTTGATACAAGCAGTGCAATTGGCATGATAAAATGCATAACCAAGAGGAACAATGTGAAACCTTGGAAAGAGAATTAAAATGAAAAAAGGGTGAAATTTCACCCAGAAATTACCTTCCTAGTCTTGAGAGCTGGGGTTCCTCCAACAGCAGTTCTTGCAACGGTCGTCCATTTATTCCATTGTGATCGCTACAACTGCAAAAGGTAAAAAAGTATAATTTACATTGTCATTATCAAGGATCAACATTCTTTTGGGGAGATTCTTGATTGCAAAATGACAGAATATAAATCAGCCAAAGGAAGAGCAACCTTCTCAGAAATGCTGTAGATAGCATCCATCGAGGATAGACAGCCACTGAATCTAACCAGAATAAAGTGGATGCCATATACATGGGACACGTGGGCATCAGTTCCAGACTATCCAGAAGTTCAGGGACATGATGGATTGATAAATCAGAGACTCATAATCGTTCAAAGTGCTCTGAAGGATGGATTTTGCCCCATTACTAATGCAACAGTGATGTGGTTTGGACTCACAATCAACCCAAAACATTGCGCTTAAGAAAAAAAAAATTCAAGTTGTATCATAAAGGAAATAAGAAAAAGAAAACAAAAATGGTTCCAATTGCACAGTTTTAAGCTGCAGCTTTTGAAAGAAACTGGCGATATTTGTCTTGTTATGTTCTTATGATGTAAGATTCAAATCTAACCAAAATTATTTGAATCAATAACATTTGTGAAAAACCTTATAATTTCAATTTGAATCTTATGTTTTGTGATTTGATCCTATAAAGTTAAGGTTAAACCAAATATCATCGTCTCTTTAATGTTACAGATCCTTATTTCATGTTCATGTAATCTTCTCTAATTTTCTATGACGAGGGATATTCTGGGGAGCAGGACACCTATACAGATATCAGTTATTAATTGAACATTTAAAGCCCATTGCAGGAAATTATACAATAGAGGTTTTTATCACGGAAAATCACATCAATAAACAATGCCAAATGGAATAACTTATTGACATCTGTGAAGAAATATAAACCTTTATAGTGACTAAGTTGCAAATTAGATAATCAAAATGGTTTACAATAGCCGAAGAAAATAAGAAAGAAATATAAGTAAATGACAAAACTGAAGATGAAGATTGAATTTATTTGTTATTTGTCAAAAACAAATAGCCAAAGAAAATCAAACCAAACTTATTTGGTTTGCAAATTAGATAATCAAAATGATTTATAATAGATGAAGATTGCATTTATTTGTTATTTGTTCCACCAAACCAAACTAAATGGCCATACTCTTGTTAAACCTGTAAATATATACTTTTGTAAATGAAATTATCTTACCTTCCAACAAAACAAAACAAAAAATGCTTCCCTCATTAAATGCACCAAATGCACTGTAGTATGATGTCCCAAAATTTTAAAAAAAAAATTTAGTGATTGAAAAGATTCATCCTTTGTAGCACAACGGGGTAGTTATGTCACAAAAGCACTTCTGTTATAATAGATTTCTTCATAATCAAATTTTTTAATAACGCAAGGAATTTTTTGTAGTAGGAAGGAAAGAATCACATCTTCTCAGAAATGCAAATGCATAACATAAAGGGATATTTGGGAGCCATAGTTGATAAATCCAATGAGTATGTCTTTTCAACAAAATAAACCCAAATAAACAATCACAGCAATCAGACCTCAACACCTTTTATTGAACTATTTTCCCAGTTAACAAAAATTATTTATATGCCAATACATTTTGGTCAATCGATTGGGGTAATCAGTTATCATTCAGGACCTTCTGTGCAGAACACACAAACCTTTATGGTTGCGTAGCACTATTATGTGAAAAGCAAGAAAGAATATTTAAACCCTTCTTTGTGATCTTGTACTAATAATGATATGGCTGGAACAGAAAAAAGGCAAGAAAAAAAACAAAGAACACACCTGTAATCAACAGAAAGAAGCCTATGATGAACAGAGTAATCAGCATCAATGTAAGAAACAACTAAGCTGCCTGCATCTGGATGGGGCCAGCTCCGTGAAGTAGGAAACCTCAGTATGAAGGTTCCAGGCTCTTGAAATCCATGTGGACCACTAAGTGAAGATTCTGCTTCCTCTTTTGTAATCAATCCTTCTATCCACTTGGGTGATGTAGACTCCCACATTCCATTTATCCAGTCTCTTGATAATGTAGAAGCTATTGGATATAACCAATGCCACATCTTGTCAAAATTTTCTCGGGCCAGATAATCACGGCATCCAGCAGTTCTGTGAAGAACCTCAAAGTCCTGAAATATAGAAAACAGCACTCATTTTGTGGGCAACATTGTTTACATTTTGACAGCATAGTTAAAAAGTAAGAACTTTGAGTAAATCAAATGACTCAATCACGTCAAACCATTCATCAAATCTAGCAAATCAAAGTCCACAGCTCAGCAAAGATTTTACCTTTTTTTGCCTTTTTTGTGGTTTGGGTTGGGTTGGGGTGGGGGGTGTGGGGGAATTCCAGGATTCTTTTAATTCCCCACATTCTGATGGTTCAAGTTCAGTGACTTGCCAAGTAAATTATGGTTGGGCCAAGTCATCACATAATATATAACGCTACAAACTATGCTATTTTATATCTCATTTTAAACCAGGTGTTATGTCATGGTAATCAAGGTTTAAATATAAACACAAGTATGCCCAAGCCATCATGCTGTTTCACCCAACTAATGATTTATATATATTTCCAGGAAAAGCAATCCCAACTTGCAAACAAAAAGCTCACATTATAATTTTATATAACAAAATGAAAAAAGGAGGGAGTAAAGACAACCTGTCTTGTTAAGCACCTAGTATTGCAGCGAGAAATCTTCATGAATTGATCTTCAATCTCAAAAATTGCATTCTCCCAAAGAACGTGGTGGTCGCTTTGTGAGATTAGATTCCAAGCATTGTTACCCTCCTCTAACAGTCTCTTTGCCATTCTTATTTGGTACCTGAACAATAAAATGTTCAAATTGGAAAGGATTAGAAAATCCATTGCATACTACCGCATGCGATGCATGATTATATAGGTAAAGGCAACCATCTGGGTCAGACAGAAGCCACAAAAGCAAAAATTGTTCATCTAATTTTTACCACCAAATTCCAGTTTTTTGGGGACTATAAAAAATATGGTACAGGATCCACAGAGAGAAAGAGAGAGAGAGAAACAGAAAACACAAAACAGGTGGTTACAGTTCTCCTTGGCATAATTGAACTCTTCTAGGTGAGACTAATTGGATGGAAGCTCCCACCTCCTCAATTCTCCTTCTGCTTGAGAGCCATTTGTACCATAATTCTATGATTCATACATTCCAGCTAATATAAAATAGAAAAAAATATATTTAAAAAATTAAAAAAGTTAAACCAAGTTCAAGAATAGTGATGTTACGATAGATTACCGGTGGTGGGAACACCCTGTGTACAGTGAAACCTGCAGTGCAAAGTCTACTATCTCTTGGTCGGTAGCAGAGATTGCTATATCTTTCAGCAGTAGAGACCGATCATATGTACTTCCTAGGCAGTACTTAAAAATGGTTAAATCTGAAATTGGAGTTCTCATACTTGTCACCTTCTTAAAAGCTGAGTTTTTAGCTTCAACACTTTCTGAGTCAGATGTGTTACTGTTTGCTCCTTCAATGATTCCCGGTTTCCACCCCCTGCTTGTCTGAGACACATTCTCACCCTATGCCAAAGCTAATAGAGTTACTCTTAGGAAAAGTTTTAGTTGTGGATTATCAAGAGTACATAAAAATGAATGGTGCAAATCCTACTGTACTGTCAGATTTTGTACTGTTTACCAATGGGATTTGCAAATGGCTATGACATTCAGAGCCAAAATTTGGACATTGAGATCCTCAGTAGAATCATCAACTCCCACCAAATGGCTATGGAATTTTAAATAAAGAAGACAGATGCATACAAAAGGGTGCAAGATGCAGTGACTACCTGATTATCAATCAAACCATAAGAGTGGCATCCATTTCCAGTATGCTCCAAAACATCATTATTCGCTGCAGCAGATAATTCCTGCCCCACTTTAACACGCTTTGGAGGTGGAACGGATTTTGATTCACGTACAGTCAATATGGGGAGGTGCCCGTTATTGTGTTGAGTTTCTGGGGAGCCATCATCCATGCACAACAATTGAGGACCGTCGAGAGGATGAATGGCGGAAGTTGACTTCTTCAATGGCAGGGATGATGCCCGGCTACTACGGTTCCTTGAGATACATCGAATTGGACGAGAAGATGCCGCAAGGAAAGGATATTTACCAATTTTTGGAATGTCAAATCGAATTCGAAACAGTCTATTATCACATTTAGAGGAAAGCTGAAACAGAAATAAGGGTAGTCATCAAAAGGTTTCATATAAAAGTGGCAATAAGCCTAATTAATTCTCGAAGATAGGATGGTTATCAGATTATTAATTCTAACAATAACATCTCTGTAAAACAATAATATAAAGATTGCATCCGTCAAAGACACAATGCCGAAAATGGGCATGGAGTCATCAATTGTGGCCCAGCTCACTACATATGGTGATTTTGAAGTTGTAACTCAAAAACAAGCAAAATTTCAAATTTTATAACATATCTCTCTCCGAAAAGAGTCAAGTATGTAAATTTACTCCATACATGTGTCTCTTTGGTGATTGAGCTAGTGGATTATGGTATTGATTGAACTAGTGGGGTAATCAATTGGTTGATACTCCACCACCAACACACAAATGTACTCTCTGTTGGGATCATCTGCAGGTAAGGCCTTTCTTTGGGTTGATAGCAATGCAAAGCTCAAAACCATTTTGAGAATCATGATTGCCAAGCTAATATTCAATATTCCCACCAAAAATCCTTGCCCAGTCACAAACCCAACTAATGTGAATATGGTCATGCCTTTTACAGGTCATGCCTTTTACAGTACTTGGATGATCTAGACTGTGGATGAGCAAGACTTACTCATGGAAGAAACTGATTTATAACCAAATCCAAAAGGAAGTATTTAACAGGAAAAAGAAAACACACTGATTAGACAGCAAAGTTATCTGAATAGTTTTGGTTTTGGTCCAGGCAATCCAAAGAACACCTATAAATAATATTAGGAAGTTTCCCTTTATGACAATGAATGAACTTTCCCTGATAATATTGGACTGTTGAACATGATCTTCATGCTTCACGGAGGTACTCGATATAAAACTATCGATCATCAAAACAATGTAGATCTTTGGTTATTTCCAACTCAAAGGGCAGCATTAAGCATAAGACCAAATCCATAAATTTTCCATGACAAATGAAATACGTATTTCAGTAGACACTTAAGAGAAATACTTTTTGTAATGAAAAGGACCTATGCCTTGGGAGTATGTGTGTGACTGTGAGTGTGATGGATAGATATGCATGGACCATACTACAAGGTCCCCAAGCTTGTGAACCAGCTAAACTCTAATCAATACAGAACCATGCACTTGAGGGAATCATAATCTGCCGATCCATATCTATTATAAGTGGTACATATTCATAGGATGAAGCACACAATTTCCATGACCCATCTTGGAGATCTATGCCAATATTTATTCAAATCAGATGAATTGGCACATTTGATCTATTTCATTGCTTGTGTCATTTCGAAAAAGTTAAAGGGTGACTCGTCCAAAATGAACCATTACAAAATATAGTCACTGTTGTCTAATAATTTCATTTGTTGGGAAAGAATTCTCCTAGTGGGAAATGTCAAACATTAGTACGATTTGCATGATTGCTCCGGGTACAAGCATGATACTTGTTGGGTGTGAATGACTCAACATCAGAGAGATAAAATTTAAGAAGCACAAGCATGATATTCATTGGTGTGAATGAACCAACATCAAAGAAAATGATAGAGGAATGAAATTTCCTTCTCATCTGTCCCAGCCAAGTTTTTTGAGTATTGACTGAAACAGACTTGATCATGTCATATGGTTTTTAAGGGGTTCGATATGATACAAGTTTTCAATGACTCACCCAATTCCTTACAGAAACCCCCTGTTTTCCAATGGACTCAGCCAATCTTGGTTTTTCTTGGACTGAGTCCCAAGACAAAGCTTAGTTTCAAAACCTGGCCCAGCAGTACAAGTGTATACAGAAGATATCCTCCCAATATCATGCAGGGAAAGCTACAAACAATGTTTTTTCTTAAGCACCTGTGATATCTTGAGTTTAAAGGATGCCCGACCATGCAATAGTTTACTTGGTCTATCAAAAGAAGCAAATTCAATCCCATCATAGCTAGTCAAAAGGGGAGCTTCTGCATCATTTGGCTTCTCAACAGCTGCTCCATTGTCCGCATATAAAAGTGAAGCAACAACCTAAGTCATGCAGTCCACATCAGTGCACATTCGAGCTAACTTAAAATTTTTCATTAAATGCTGTCAGTAATTTTGTAAGGATGTAAAAAACAAGAGATAAAAACCTCCATTTCCTGGTTAACAGTTTGGCCAAAAGCATTTAACAAAACAACATCCAAGGAAAAATTCCTGCGACAGGATGCCTGCAACCCAGTGAAATTATTAGTATGGGCAAATAAGAAACCAAATAATCATTGGAATGCTGTAAGCAAGAACAAAAACATATATATTTCTTTCTCGTCAAACTAACCCAATAAACATTTGACGAAAGAAAGCAAGATGAATGTTTCTTCCTGGTCAAGCTAACAATCATAAATATCTCAAAAGGTCAAAAAAAGAAAGCACAAGAAAGTAGGACAAGATCATGAAAATGATAAATATTATATTGCATTCTGATAATACCATTAAATATGTTCTTTTCCTAGGTAATACAACTAAGAAGTAAAGAGGTAGAATTGATATACCCTCTAGAAATGGCATAATCAATTTATTGTATTATTCTAAGAGTCAAAACTTCAAAAATATTCTTAATATTTTCAATCCTCTATTCAATTTTAAACCTATTCCCTTAAGCTCAATTGGCACACTAGCTGTTTCCTTTAGTCATAGGGGGTGGAGTTGTGTATACGTATAGCTAGGCTAAAACCACTTGGCTTTGATTCAAGCAAAAAATTTGAAGAAAAAAAAATTGTATAGCCATTATAATTCATTTTTTTTGAAAACAATCATTTGGGAAAACAAGGGACTTTTATTAAATATATTTCTACCAAGATTGACGTATAGCCCCAATTATATAGAATTGCTTTAAATTTTTTGTGGTATGCCCTGCCTTCAGACATTCTCAAGTGTTAGCAAAGGGTTGAATATGTAAGCTGTTGAAAGTTTGGAAGGCATTTGGTTTGATCAAGAGCTAGGAGATGAGAGGATTTCTGCAAACATTTGAAGAATGGTTTTTTAATTTCAGTTATTTAGGAGGTGTTAAGGAAACCAAAGACGAAAATGTGGGGCTAAGGAATTTTTGGAGTAAGCTAGCAACTCCTGAGATGCAATTCATTTTTTTCAATTTTTTTTTTTTTTTGGTTGTCCTTTGCTTGTGTTGCCATCTTGGATAAAGTTCTCATACAATATCACCTTTACGATAGAGGTTTATAGATTCCTAATAGGTGTTTCATGCGTAAGAAACAATAGGATCATACTCGAGAGTTGTTAAGTGTCACCAAATAATTGAAAAGATAGAAGAGAGTAGGTTAATATGGTTTGGGTGCATAAAACCAAGACCTATGAAGGCAGCTATGATGTGTGAATGTTTGACAATGACAGATCCAACAGGGCAAAGTGAAGACTAAAAAGAATGTGGATCGAGTCAATTAAAAGTGATATGAATACCCATAAGTTGATGGAGTTACTGTTTTTGATAAATTGAGATGGAGGAACAGTATTCATGTTGCCAACCCCAACTAGCTGGGATAAGGAATTTGCTATTGATTGATTGATTTATATATAAAAAAGAAAGGAGGATCACAACATCTAACTATTGATTTCCTCGCATTGCTTTGGCATGTCCCAAATGTTTCAAAGATCTACGTTATTAGCATGCAGCTCATTGTGATAGTAGACGGCGTAGAGGACATACCTTAAAGGGTCTTCACAGGTCTTTCCTTTGTCATCTTGCTTATTTTCTCTTGTGGTGATGCTTTTAGCAAGCTCTTGTCTAATGCTGAAAAGCCAAGCTTAATAAAGGGCTTTGAAGAGGGGATCCACATTTACCACCTCCAGTCTACTGACAATACTTTATTTAGAGGCTAATGAGGAAACTACTATATCAAATGTGTCCTAAGCTGCTTTGAAATGATCTGTGGGCTGAATGTGAAGTTGGAAAGAGTAGCATCACCAGAATCCATAAAGATCCTCACACGCATAAGTGTGCTCATCAATTCTAATGTGCCATCATAGAGTTCCCTATCAAATGCATTAGTTTCCTGTTAGGAGATAGTCCTAGAAGGGGGAGTTTTGGGCACTAATCATGGATTGATCAGACCACATTCTAGTTCATTGGAAGAAAAATATAATTTTCTGTTGCAGGTAAAATCATCCTCATCCAAGTAGCTTTATCTAACCTCCCCACAGACTTTCTATCCCTTTTCAAAGCCTAGAAGAAGATTATTAATATGATTAGAGAAATGCATAGGGACTTATTGTGGAAGGGATCAGATTCCAAAAAAATGCCATCTAGTAAGTTGGGACCTTTTGTGTAGGGATAAAAGGAAAAGTGGCCTCAACTTAGGTAACCTGCCTATGTGGAACTTGGCTCTTCTATGGAAATGGATATGGCCTTTCAGTTCAGAAAGAAACAGACTTCAGGGCAGCGTTAAGCAAATATGGGATATACAAGAGACATAAAACTAAGGGCTAGAGTTGCAGGTGCTAGTCCTTGGAAGTCAATTTCAGCACTTTCCCTTTACATTCTTGCCTGGTCCAGGTTTGTTACTGGCAATGGATCAAATGTCTGCTTTTGGTATAATCATTGGGTTGGAGATAACATTTTCCACTCTCTCTATCACCATCTTTTCTATCTAGCTTCAAAAAACAAGCTTTAGTTGCAGGCATCCTTCTTTTTTGGTCACCTAAGGTTTAGTTTGTAATCTCATTTTTCAAGACAACTTAGACTGTCGGACCTGGAAGAATCGCATCACTTCTTGATCTAACCACAGAGGTCATCATTTGTTTTGATCTTCCTAATTCCAAGGTTTGGACCTTGGACTCTAAATAAAAGTTCTTAACCATGTTTTTATTCAAATCCTACGACCTGACAAGGAAATTCATAATGCTCCTTCCTCATTTGCTTCCCTTTTGAAATCTCGTGCCCATTCACAGATCAAAGCCCTTGAGTGATTCAAGGAAGGAAACTCAGCACTATCCCACTCCTAACATCTTGTTATGTTTGTGTGGCATGGGGATTCCATTGACAATCTTTTGTCCATTATGACTTCACCTAGAGATAGTGGAGCTATTTTCTTCATCAGATTGAAATGACTTGGGTATTTACAGACAAAATCTCCTTCCTTGTGGGACAAAGGAGATTCATACATTTGGGTGATGGAGGCAAATTTTGTGCTTCAATATTCCAATCTGTTCTTGGCAATCCTTTGGGCAATATGGACTGATCATAACCAAATAAATTTTCAAGGTGCTAGTGCTGAAGTGGAGAAGTCGATTGTTTCCTCTATGTTCCTTTGCACTTTATGGATATTGATGTTACCAACATTCAATTCTGATATGACATTTTAAGCGGTCCGATCTTGCAGGTACTGCTACACGGAAAGACAGAGTTGGTGCAACTTGGTCTCATCCAAAGAATAATGCCATAGAAGCTGAACTAATTGCTCTTGTAGTTTAACTAAAGGAGGCAGTAGAGCATAATTTCAGAAATTAACAGTTTGAAGGGGGCTCCTTTACAGTCACATCGTTAATGAAGGGTAATGAGGACTGTACATTGTTTCACCCACCATATTTGTTTAGCTAGATCTATCTCTAAGGGACCAAACACCTTGTTCTTCCATGTGCCAAGATCAGCAAAAGACTTAGTAGATCATTTAGCAAAAAAGGGGCATGGGCAGCATTCCTTTCTTTTTTGGACTTTCCGAAGATGGTCTTTGATTAATTTGGAAATGTATTGAACCTGAATTTTTTTTTTCTTTATGTTCTTGCTTGTGCCTCTTTGTACTGTATTTGTTTCTTCTTTCAATGAAGTAACTTTTTCATACAAAAACAGAAAAAAAAATTGGAATTTGTAGTATGGCGTAATATCACAGGAAAACCAAATACAATGATGTAATCACAGTTGATTTGCAACAATTACGAGGTATAATTCTATATAAAGAAAAGGTCACAAAGATATAGAATTATTATTAATTGACATTTGCTTATCCCATTAAAAGAAGATTGATGATTAACTACATTAATAACACAAGAAACAAGGACAATTCAATTATATGAATCAGAATATCATAAAAATTATCATTAACCTTGCCACCAACGATGCTCCAAACACCATCCCCGCCTTCTTCAATCTCAGATGCACTTGAATTATCAATTGATAATTGCAAAGGTGGGTTCTACCATCACAATGACATCAAAATTCCACAAGTTAGGAAACTGTGTAACCATACTGAAATGAGAAAACTATTAAAATTTAAAAATAATATGCACCTTAACATAATGATCCTTCACAGAAGCAGATGCAGGTAAGACTTCCATATTGTGAACATAACCCTGCAATCTCACATCACCTCCACTGGTACCACTCAATGTTACTGCCTTCAAATCATCTGGATTATTACTTTTCAAGGATGATGATAGAGACTTCTCCCCCACAACCACTCCATCTACGTGAAGGCGTACAAAATCTTTAGATACCTAATATGCAGACCAACCAATTGACACTTTTAGAATATACTGAAAGTGAGAAAATACGGTGTCACTAAAGGACTTACAGAAGCCTAACATGCACTTATATATCCGAGTTAACAACCCATCTTGACAGGATCCTACTTAATTTAAATTTCAAGTTCTTCAAATTAGATTAGACAAATAATAATTCAGTATTTTTTTTATCAGTAATAATAGATAATATATATTAAAATATAGAAACCAGCCCAGCTAATACACAATAAGTGTGCCGGGGCTGGAGATAAGATCACCCTTTACATGAGAGAGAAGTTTTCACGAGAAGGAAAAACCTCACTGTCTGACCCTTTACAAGAATCACAACCTGATGCCCGAGAGAGGAGACGACAAAGAGAGGAATGAATAAGCGCCGGTGTGGATTTTGATACATCATCAAAAACTCTACGGTTTCTCTCCTTCCATACAGTCCAAAGAATGGCTGCTGGGGTTAAATTCCATAATTCAGTATTTTATTTATGAGTGCTTGACTTAGTAAGAGATTCAATAAAATAAAAAATTAAGGTTGAAACGAACATATATCATCTAACAATAAAAACCCAAAAATCCTTTCTTCTTAAAAACCTAAATCTGATTTTTAAACAAAAATCAACAGAAACCTTGCTTTCTAGTTGTCCAAACCCAAGCATGTAACACAAAGAATTTCAAAGACTCCCAATAATATGCACAAGCCTGAAGAGCCCAGTTCAAGATAATGATATATGACATTTTTTAAGCAAATGGATACAAGGATGTAATAAAGCCATCACAATTTGGTGTCCCATATTAAGCAACTAATAGAAGGAAAATTATAGTCTAACACATATATATCACCATGCTACAGAAGTGGAAATTTCAACAAAGCGATAATAATTCCTCAAACCAATCAACTGACTAAACTGGATGATGTCATCAAACTTGCAATAACGACAACAAACCTCACATCCTACATGAATCCATTTTTCTAGCAGAAACTCAGACATTGCAGACGCGCAAGGAACTTCAGTCCATAAACTAGAATTTCCTGGACATGGAGCTTCTTCATGTAGAAACAATAGTGGAAGCAGATTCATTTTCTTCTCCTCATTCAAGACAAGAAAAGGAACATCACCTTTGATGACAGAATGCATCTGTAAAAGAAATATATGTTAATTTAAAACTCTTTCCTTTGAAGAAAAAGATGGGAAATGAAACATTCACAGGATTGCTACTGAAACCAAGTGTGGAACATGATGATAAGACTCCATTCGAGCAACCAAAATTATGTGAAACTCAATTACATTGTCAAGAAAAAGATTTTTAAAACGAAGGAGCAACTGTGTGACTGCAATTGGAAGAAGAATAAAAGTACACGAATGCTATATGCATCTTATGAATGTTTTTATCAAAGCATTTCATGAAAGATATACAAAATGAAAGAAATTGCAACTTGAACCAAAGCTCATTTTATCCACGCATTCTATGAAAGATATACAAAATGAAAGAAAATTTGCAGTGTGCAATGAATATCCACTTAATCATGATATCAACTAATTTCATAACTCATGGTGCGAAAAAAGTACAAGATAAAATTTATCTTTTTTTCTCAGAAATCATGTATAAGAATGCACGATTGGAATCTACCAATTAGTTTAAGTGAGACATTTTGTAAATGCATACAGCGAAGATACTATGTTCCACATATTGGAATGGTGGAAAAGGATGTCTTGCTTATCCCAAGTAGTTTAAGTGAGACATTTTGTTGATTTTTTTAACACTGATACATATGAAAATAAGCAAAAAGAGCTAATAGGTCCCTCCTTTGCAAAATTGCATGTGGGATAAGAACAAAACGTTAACAGAAAGTAAAGCACGCAGAATCATGTAAAATAAATGCCTCAAATGTTGCATTTGCTGAAAACATAAATTCACTAGTACAGCTGATACCACCAAAAAAAAAAAATCAGAAGTTTCTTGTTAAATGAGTGCATTTGGGCACCTTAAAAATGGAAACAAATAAACGGGCATATTTCATTCTGATGGAACAGACAAGCAAACATATTGGTAGACAGGATCAAATACTCAAACATTACTCGAAGAGTATTTGGGTACCTCAAGAATCATTATGTTAACAATCTCTACAATTAATCCCCGTAATCGAACTAGGAGCCACACCCAAATGCCATAAATGAAAGATAAAATCAAACATAAATATCCAAGAACATTAAAAACGAAATGGGAATTCTTCCCTTTGATGAAATGTTAAAACGAACAAAAAAAATTGGGGGAAAAAGAAAAGAGGCAGTAGATACCTGTTGAATGAGTGTTGAAGGAAATGAAATGGAGCTCGTTAAATAAATCCAAAAGCAAAGACAAAACGTTCTTTCTTCTGCATCGATTTCAATTTTAAGATCTTTCAGTAACGAGTAATCACTGTCACCTGCAACCGACTCTTTAGCAGCCATGTTGGGTCAGTTGGACTCAAGGTCCGGGATTAAACGATACCCTTCAAAATACTTAACCTACGCATCCTTCGCCGACGGCAACGTAAGAGGAAATTCGAACGCTAAATAGGCTTTCGACTCTTTCCCCCTTGCTCTCTCTCGCTCTCTTCTTTTCTGACGGCCGTTATTTAACGGTCGGTGCCCTGCGGCATTTTATATGCTTCTGCTGAGTGCTGACTGCTGTTCCTTTCAGAACGCATGAAATCTAGGGGGTGCCGATGGTTGTGGACTTGTGTTGTTGTAATGGACCCTTCCGGCCCAGCCCATAATAAAACTTTCCCGGCCCATATTTAGACTTTTGTTTTTTCTTTTGATACATTCATTGCTAGCACTATTCACTAAGAACAGAGTGGATGTACACATCCATAACACTTACCTATTTAAAGAGAAATCATAAATATAGCATATAACAACATTTCAACAACTACATCCTAGGGCAAAGCTGTGAAGCAAACTCCCTTTCATTTGATGATCATTAATTGGTATAGGAAATAAATAATGATGGATCGATGTAGCAGTTATTGAAGGATTATAATTACAAAATATTTTAGAATTAAGAATATTTCAAGAAAAATTAGTAATTTGTTCGGTGTTAAACGACAAACTAGTAGATTCTTCAAGTATTGCAATTACAAACTTATATTGCAATTAAGGATATTTTTATGAAAAATAAAAACATATCAATCATCATATCCATATAAACTTGGCCTCTTCACTTTATAGACTGGAATGGATAACAATGCAATCTTTTAATGCATAATTTGCTATTTGGTTCATTTGAAGCTAGACCAAATGCTCTTGTGCCATGTTTTGGTAATGTGAAAAAATTTTGAAGCCCTTTTTAACATCCTTGATTTTTTTATGGTAGGTTACAAACAAATTGAAGTAGTCTTTTGTACCAACTTTAATATGTATCTTCATTAAAATTATTCAACATGTAGAAAAGATGAATCTAGCAAATATATATAATGTATTATTAGGAAACATTGAGTCACTAATTTTGAATTCATTTTTACTATATGCATTTTAACTGATATTTATGTGATGAGGATCTTTCATTCTAGAATTTCGAGTAACATTTGCAAATAAATGAATTATATAGGGAATATTGGGCTTCATGTATAAAAACCCCTACAATGTCTATCATGTTGGATGCGTTGTAATTTATTTGGGTCCGAAGTAGTTTAATATGATAAGACTTTATTTCTTTGGACAAAGAAGAATCCTAGGATTTTATGAGCTAAAATTTCACAAAAATGAAAGGGACTCATGATTGCTTTTTTTTTTTGGTTTTTTTGTGTGTGTGGAAAACAGACAATATATTATTTATGAAACAGCTCTATCATACAATCTACCTCTGGACTCATCATATAAAACAGTGATGATGGCCGGAGGGGATGCTTAAACCAACAACAAGAGACTAATGATCACAAGACACCAACCGGAAGCTCCAATATACTCAATGTAGTGGGGGGCACTCCCAGTTGTAATTTCTTGTGTAAAAACACTAATAGTGGCTTATACACCAAAATAAATCTATGCCATCATAAATGCGAGGTAAAAGATTTTGGTCCAACATTCACTTTCAAAGAATATCCATTGGGAGTACGTAAATACTAGAACCGGCAAAAAGCGAACCGACCCAACGGGTCAACCCCGACTAACCCGATTATAAACGGGTTGGGTTGACCCGTTTATTAATTGGGTTGGGTGCGGGTTGGGGTTTTCCCAACCTGCCTGTAATCGGATCAAACCCGATTATGACCCGCCAACCCGATTTTATGACCCAATTTTAAAAAAAGTGTAAAAATGGCATGAATCAACCCGATTATGACCCGCGCAACTCGATTATGACCCGATTACCCCATAATCCTATTTTAATAATATTTTTTGAAAAATAAAAAAATATATAATTGGATTGGCGGGTTGAACCCGTTTATTGGCGGGTTGGGTTCGGTTTGGGGTTTTCCCAACCCCGCCATTAATTGGGTCAACCCGAACACGACCATTTAACCTTGACCCGACCCGAACCCAACCCGTTGCCTACTCTAATAAATACATATAAGTTTTCAATACTTTAACCACTTTCGTGCATAGTTAACAACTACCAATTTGATTTTAACCATTGATCTTCTATAGAATAAGCAATCCATTTTATTTTAGCTACTTCAACTTCAAATTAGTAACTTTCCTTCTCTTATCTCTTACTAGGGGACTACACGCGCGTAGCAAATTTGTGAGGCCCACTTAGATAAACAGTCTGCTCTAATAGATATCATGCCATTCTAAATAGGTAATTATAATGTATTTAAATTTGAACGTGGAAAGAGTAGTAGTGGTTTAGGGGAGGAATTGTTTTGTTTGGAGAGGGTAAAGTTTAAAAAAAAAAGTAGGGGGAGGGGGGTTAGAATTTAGCGCGAATATTCCCTATCTTCTCTTTATTAATAATATAGGTTAATTACCATAATTTATCTACAACTTATGTGGACGCACTCGCACATGTAGTATGTACATGCCATACATAGGTTTCAATAGAAGAAAATATAGAAGGCTAACAATCTTAGCAAGAGATTATTTGACTTGCTTGCCACCATCTTGTGCCATTGACAGACCATGATGAAGAAGAGAATAGGTTTCCTTTTCTTTATGTTTTTGGTTTTTAATTAGCATGGAATTGGAATTAGTATGCACAAAAATGGACAAACAAAATTGAATTCAATGGATGTAGACAAGAATTTGAATTCCAATTTTTTAATGTGCTCCCAAACAGAAAAATTTATAATGTTCAAGTTCTAGCTCTCAACGGATCCTTACGGGAAAAAAAAAACATAAATAAAACGAAAAAAGAAAAAACTTCCGGCGGATCCAAGTATCCAGCGATTCCAACCCTTGTTATGTCCGCGACACCAATCATTCAAGCACGGCCGAAGGGAATCCAAATTCATGCGATTCGTAAGAATTTCAAGTCTCAACCTTTGTAGTAGGGATTGCAATGTGCAACTCACCCAGACACCGGAAGTAGGAGTTGGGCGTTTCCAGTCTCTAATGGTCATCGCAACCCATCAGCTTGCATTATTTTCACGACGTTAGAACTGGATTTGATATCTGAAATCGTGTCTCGGACGGACAAATCCAGAATCTCCCTTGGTTTCTGGTATGCCTCATCCTCTTATTCTATGAAGTCGATCATAGTCGTCAAAAATTCGTTTTCCAGTTGGGCGTTGATCTTCTGATCGTGAAAATACGAATTGAACAAGAAAAACAGGGAGCCTATTTTGAAGATTATCTATGTATAAAGAAAGGAGATGATGAGGAGAGGAGGGGACTCATTTTTAGTAAAGGGGTTCTGAGAAAAATTATGTTGTGAATGTTTACGAGCTGATTTCTATATCTGTATTTGGAAATCTGGGGTTGGATTTCACATAATGATTAATAAAAGCTGTGTCATTCGATTGTTTTCCGGATACCTGCCAATTAAATTATGTTTATCTGTTCAGTTCCAGATATATCTCTCTGTTTTTTTTTTTTGGGTTTTTAATACTTTTTTGTTTGCGCATCTGTACAAGGAAGAACATGATAAATTATCTAAGAATATTTGATTTTTCCATGTTGTCATAAACTCATGACTTTGTAGGTCTAGTAGTCTAATTTTTCATTTTTATAGTGTAATTCTTACAACCTCTTTTATGTTTATATGGCTCCTGGTCTTAGGTGTACAATCTTATATTCCATTGTTTTGTCATTTTTTTAATCCGATTTTGAAATTTTCTGGAATGTGAATGTATTTATCGTTTCGATAGGTAATTTCCTGCTTCTTGCTATAGATATGGGCAGTGGCTATTGCGTATCTATGATGGTTCCATGTCTCAATGTTGCTATCGTAGTCATCGTCATTACCATCATTGTGTTTCGGATTTTTTATGTCGTCTATTGGAGCAGCAAACCTCCTTGTTCCAAAGCTCGACAACATGTCAGCACTCTCATTGTTCTTGGTTCAGGTGAGCTCATGACTGACCATCACATCCACTGCTGCCATCTCTAGATCATATGGTTCAGGATGATATCTGGTCCATCTCATTAGATTTAGTCACCTGTTAAGATATGGTTTTCTGCCATGTAAAAGTAAAACATTGACATTGCCACTTAATCTCATAATAATTGTTTTATGGAATTTGATTGTGTAGACTATTGGGATTTGTCAAATCATTTGCCACACGTGAAATCTGTGTGACTCTGTGGTTCCGACTCTAGTGTCTCACCAGTCCACTACTGTTGTTGTAGATGCTAACTTGTCATTGTTGCTATACTACTGGTTATGCTAATAATGTGTGGACTCTGTGGGTCCAATTCTAGCACATCTCACCGGTCCACATGGCCTTTTTTCATATCGTAGATGATAACTAGTTATCATTGTCACTATGATACTGGTTATGCTAATAATGTAGCATAATGTAGGCGGTCACACGGCTGAGATGCTTAATCTTGTGAAGGTGCTTCAAAAGGAAAGGTTCAAACCACGGTTCTACATTGCAGCAATGACTGATAACATGAGTCTTCAAAAAGCTCGTGTTGTGGAAAAATCCTTGGCTGATCAGGTAATTTACGCACAGTGTGTATCTCTTTGCCAAGACTTGTATTCATTTGAGACTTTTGGACGATTTTATTAAAGGTTTTTATGGTTTTTCTTGTTTCTTGGTTCCATACATATTTATACGCAATGAACATATTTTCTGTTTTTTTGTGATCCTCTTTTAACACATAACCTATCTGACTGCCTAGTAACCATTTTTTTCTTTTTTTGTTTGAGTACATTAATCACTTGTAAGTTCTTAAGTTTTTTAATTCAATGGGAAAGATATATATTTTTCTCGTACAGTTATTAGAAACCACTAGGTGTTGGATATTTTTGACTTTGTTTGTTTTCAAGAAAGCTTCTTGATAAGAGAAATGATAGCAAGAATTGGGGACAAGAGAAAGGGCTGGGTTTGGAGAAAATGGAGTGTCTTTCTACTTACCCCTCCCAAAAGAAGGCAAAGAAAGTAAAATTTATGCTTGCTAATATATGCCAAATTCCAATATGCCTACATTAATGTCCATACAGCACTGGCTTGAATACCTGCTTGTTGTTCAGATATAAATATCAGTGGAATAGGAATTGTGAAACAGAAAGAGTAGTTAAAAGAAACATTATTTCCAGTTGTAAGTAACTAATTTAAGAGTGAACCTGGAATCCAGCATTGCATCCAAGATTCATAGAATGTGGCAGCTTTCTTTCTTAGTTCACTACATTTTGTTAATCTTACTCAGTAATAATTAAAACTTGTTTCTTGTTTTCATTGTTTACATTATTAACTAATCTGGTTTTACTTGTCTCCTTTCTGATATTTTCTATCATTAACACTGGTAGCCAATTTTGTGGTGCTTGTTTATTTTCCAATATTTTGCTGTAGCTTACACATAAAACATCTCCTAAAATTGGTTGTAATGGCAGACACGTGCTGAGGAGGTGATACAAGCTGCTAAGTATATGCAGATTTATCGAAGTAGGGAAGTATGTCAATCATATTTGACATCTGTTGGAACAACCCTAATTGCGATATTTCATGCCTTTTGGTTGATGATTAAAATCAGGCCCCAAGTGGTATTATTTATATCCTTGTGACTTGGTCTTTCCTTTTATTATGCAATGAGAACTGGAAATTAGTTCTGAAGTTGTTCAGATTTGATAATTCAATGTGGTGAGCCATTTCATTTCAGATTATATGTAATGGCCCTGGAACATGCATTCCTCTATGTGTTGTTGCATTCCTTTTAAAGGTTAAGACATGTATCTCTTCCTCTACTTTTTTTCTCTTAATTTTGATCCATAGAAGAAGTATACCAGAAGACTTCAGGATGATTCCTGTGCGTTCTGATGTACTTGAGTGGCAAATTGTTGAAATTTTTTTTTGTTATTTTGTTTTCTTGTTTTGTTTTGGAATTAGAGCTCATATTTGAACTTGCTTGGTTATATTTGTAGGTAGCTGGAATTAAATGGTCATTCATTTTTTACGTTGAAAGTATTGCCAGAGTGAGGAAGCTTTCAGTAAGTGGCTTGATTCTTTACAAGTTACGTATAGCTGATGAGCTTTACGTGCAATGGCCACAACTACAAGCAAAATATCCCCGGGCTCACTATGTTGGTTGTCTCATGTAGTTAACTCTTTCCTGGTGATGCCATCGTTACGTATTCTATCTCCATTCTTTTAAGTCTGATTTTGCATCTTTTCCATGCTCTAAATTAATGAATAATTTTCTTTTCTGCCCTTAATTACTCTTTTGTTGATCAGTCTTGCATTACTTTTTGTTTAAAGACCTTAATGGTGAAGGCTATTTCTCTTTCATGTGGCATTTGAGTCAAAAGTTTCAAAGCTACCCACAAATGAGCTGCACCGAAGTAACATTAGTAATATTGTTTTACATGAGCCTGGAAGCATAACAGCATTAATCGTGTAAAACCCTATTTGCACAGGGGAGGAAACTCCCTCTTCTTTGGTAATTGAGCTAATCATCTCAAGACTAACAAAAGAGAGAGACCCAAAGTAAGAGTAGTACTGTTCTTTGTCATTAAGACTGTTACAGAAATTATAAATATTGATTATGGAAAGTAAATCAAACAATGGATTTTCTGATAAAACCATGTTAAGTGCAGTGTAATCCTTCTGTTTGGTAGAAACTTAGTATATGTTTTTTGATCACATGAAAATATTTGAATTAGAATGTGGAATTCCCTTGTCTTCTTCTTACTATGTTAAAAATAGTCCAGAATATAAGAGTATAGAAGGATCACTGTCCTTGGATCTATCTCTTTTGACATACCAGACAATGGGACTCCCTCGTATTTGGGTAGCCAAGCCGCTAGATTGGTTGCTGCAAGCTTTAAAGTTTTGGTTGTCTCAGGTTTGTACCTGTCCAAAAGTGAATTGTTAAGGAAGTACAGTTCATAGACATTTGTCAGGAATAAAATTCACCCAGGTATCTTGCACCATGGTTCTAAAAAACTGAAATAATAAAGATTTCACAGCTTCAAACAGAACGAAAGTAAAGAAAACTTGGATTTTTTTGTGGAATAATGGAACAAAAATTATTGTATTTAGAAATTAGACAAAATTAGGTTTCATGGAAGTGTGTAATTTCAATCTAGTTGGATGAATTTTTTCGATAAATTGCAATAAACGCTGAAATTAAAAAATTGTTTCTTGATTTTTTTCAATTTGATTTGTATGAATTCTAATGGTGTATTTGTATGAATCTTAACTATTAGAACGTGTTTGGTTTGTTAGAATCTAGGGATGGCAATGGGACGGGTTAAACGGGTAACCCGCCCCACCCCCGCCCCCACCCCCATTCCTAATGGTTAAGGTTGGGTTTCCCTAAAATTGGGTTAGGGGACCTGACCTTTATATATAAAAATATGATTTTTTATATGTTTAAATATTATTTCATACATATTATATATAAAAAAATACAAATAGATATATTATTAATGCATATTTTCTATTTTTAAAAAGCAATTTTTTCTATTTTATTCACCAATCGGGGCAAACTCGACCCGCCCCGCTACCAACTCGATAGGGGCAGGCAGTGGTGGAGCTAAGATTTTCATTCAAGGTGGGTAGTGCAACAAAGAAAGAAAAATGACTGGTTGAAATTAAAAAGATTGTGGGCAAAGTAAAAATTCTAGAGGGGGCAAACTGTATATTTATAAGCAATTGCAAGAGGTTTTTGTATATTTATAAGAAGGGTAGGGTATGGTATGGTATTTGATAAACTCCTGTAGGGGCTGGTTAGGGTTCACCAAAACCCGCTCCGAACCCATCGGCAATGATTGGTTATAAACAGAACCAAACCTGTTAGGATCAGTTTTAGGTTGTCATTAAACAATTTTGTTTTGGTTTTATAACATATAGAACCGATTCGGTTTTGGTTTTAAAATCGAATTGAACCAAATTGGTTACATATATATAGTTGTTTAAGTCAGTAGGATGGTTTGGTTTATTCGTTTTTAGCCGATAAACCAAACCTACTAGGTTGATTTAGGATTGTGTTAATTGGTTTTGGTTTCATATGAGGGTTGGTTTCAGTTTGTAGTATACAAATGTTGATTTGGCTTCAGTTTTTCACGAAACCGAACTAAAACTGAACCGTTGTGTTCCTAGTAGACTCTATAGAAAAGGAAAAGAAAACAAACTCATATAACATAGAAGTATTAGATTTTACAAAAAAACATTTGCCCATTTTAAGGTGGTTTTTTAAATGAGCTCTCTTTTTCCCCAATATGCTAATAAACTTTGTCCCATTCAAATAAAGGCGAAACACAGGAAAGGATAAGAAAGTGCTTTTCAGCTTTACTTTTCATAGTTTTCTACCTAAATAAGCATAGTTAAATGAAAAAAATAGCTAATTAGTTCATAAATGCTAGCACACGTCTACCATTTCCACATGAAAAATAAAAACCTTCAAAAATGTAGATAAATACTATTTTTTTGGGTAGAAGAATAGAGAGGAGGGGGCGACCAGCGTAGCAACCCTCCCTGGGCATGACCATAGGAGTACCTCCCCCATTGTGGAATGTTCGATTTTGAGCCATAGCTACTACCCTTATGGGCTAGCTCCTCACCGCAGCACCAGCAAGCCACCAGCCGATCCAAGTCCCCTCCACTAGGCCTAAGGTCAAGTTTTACTTTTGCAAGCGATTTCAACTTATGTCTTGACTCGAACTCCTAACCTCATGCATAATGAAGTAGTGGGTCGTACCAATTGAGCTAGAGCCTTAGATAAACACTACTTACTTTACCAAATAAACACCTCTTTCTTTTGGTTAGGTATGTCAAACGGATCAGCTTCCTTTCTAGTTCTTAATTTCATTTGATCTGGGATGGCGTGTTTTGGTAAACCTGAACCTGAACACACCCGTATAAGGGTTTAGCCAATACCAAACCCTTACTTGCAGGTTGATGACGAGGGTGGGTCGGGATTGATCCCGTTGGATTAAAAAATGCAAAAAATATATGTTTTTAAATAAAATATATCAATTTATTCAATAGATATGTTATATATGAATATATTAAAATGATATTGTAAAAATATATATATAAGAATAATACTTTGGGCGAGTTACCCACTTAATCCGCCTCATTGCCATTCCTAATTTGGGCCTTGAAGCTCTGAATTCCAAGTTTTCAAACCTTGCTCCGAAGATAACTTTTCAATTCTATTGAGTATGGGTACCAGTTTTCAAACCTTTTAAAACACAGCAATCATTTATAGAAATATTCTACTAGTTAGGAAATCAACTTGGCACGATAACTCTCACCAAAAAAAAAAGAAAAAAACTTGTCACGATACCTCAAGAAGGTTGTACTAGGGCTGTCAATGGGTCGGATAAAGATCCGAATTCGACCCGATTATCCGAATATGGATATTAGCTCTAGATCCGATTACCCGAATAAGATCCGATTATCCGAATCCGATTATATTCGGATTCGAATATGGTATTGCACATATTCGACCCGATAAAGATCCGACCGTTTATTTTGTATATATGTTATGTTTTTTTAGGTCTTTTTATATATAAGTATAGAAGGAATGAAGGTTTCATATAATATTTATTGATTTAAAATCATAATATAAGACAAATTTAAATTAATACATCCTTATTTAATCCACTAACTTAAGGTTTATAATATCTTAATCTTTTTCCATATATAATGTAATCGGATTCGGATATCGGATAATCGGTCGGATTCGAATTCGGATCGAATTCGGTATTAGATACAAAAGATCCGTCGGATAATCGGGTCGAATTCGGATATCGGATTTTCTTATCGGATCGAATTCGGATCTTAGCAGATCCGTACCGTATTCGTCCCGTTTACAGCCCTAGGTTGTACTTTACTAATACATGAGAGAAAAAAAATGTTTTTTTAAGAAAAAAAAAAGGTGAAAACTCTGTCGGTGGACTTGACAACCTGGTCGACCTTATACTGATTCTGATGCGATTTAACAGATCCCTGAAAATTGGGTACCTCACGTCATACTCGGAATATATATATATATATATAATATTCCAAGAAAGAGAAAATAAAACTTACCTACCTTTGGTTTTTCACAAATCACAATTGTATTTTGCATCTAAACAAACAAAGCCTAAATCTCTTTTTGGGTTTTATTGTTATTACATTTTCCTCCCTCTTGTAGAACATACGCTAAAAACAGTAACAAAAGATGCCTTTATGTTTGACTATTTTGTCCTTTTTTACTTTAAATATTTTAATTTCTATACGTTTAAAGAAAAGAAAATAACAAGGATAAAACGGTTAAATTCATATTTTTGTTCTGGTCGAGTATACTATACAACAATCATCCAATGTGGCTTGGACATCGTATGCATTTAGTTAGCAAAAAATTGCTTGGATGTTGTATGTGTTAATATTACAAAAAGAGTGTGGGACTTATTGCTTTTAAGAAAACATGAGAAAATTTTATGCTTAAAATGCATCGCGCTTAAGAGGTCAAAAAATGCTAGAGAATGCACCATGAGAAACATTTTCTAGACGTCCGAACATAGTCGTAGAGTTTATTTAACCTTTTTTTTTTCCTTTGTAACGTGGGAGTTCATTTAACTTTGTAGATGTCCCCACCCCATGGGAGTTCATTTAACTTCGTAGAAAAATAAATTTTCCTCTGAGCCCTTTCTGTCAAATAACCGAATTTTTTTTTTATATAAAACTTATTCTAAGTTCACATAGGCTATGATCTCTCTTGTGGCACCAATCAAAGTCGTACATGCCGGTGAATGTTGAGATATTATGTTTGAGCCTTTTGATATGCATAATTGTGCCTTAACCAACCTATCAGCTTAAGCTTTTAGATGTAGTGATGTTTAACAAAGAATAGGGCATTTTAAGTGAAAACGAATAAAGCTTTCACCTTTCTATTAAGAGAAAGTGTCATTTGGGATACGAAAAGAGAAAGTGTCATTTGGGATATGTGCGATTAGTCCATATGTCAAGAAAGGTTCCAGTGGTTTACTCAAAAGAGTAGTTGACAAAAAATTTCTCCAGTGGTTTACTCAAAAGAGTAGAAGACAAAAAATTTCTCCAGCCTTAGTAGTGCATTAAGTTACCCGTTAACTTAAAATTTTGAATAATGACGTCTGCAGGCTGCCGCGCAGCCAATTAAGATCTTGTGGATCCTTTATCTAGACTCCTTATATGGATCTAGTACAAGATTGTGCCATGTGTCCCTTGAATGGTGTAAATGTAATTTTCTTAAATGCTTCAAGGGGCACATAACAAAATCTTACTGAAGATGCACGTAAGGAGACTAGATAAAGGATACACTGGATTTCAACTCGGAGCGCAAAGAAACAGATTTTAAAAGAAACATATTTTACAGAGGCCCACTTCATATTTAATTTGATGGCCCACATGTGTTTTGCTTTACATATGCTGCACACGACTGCAGATGATGATGGGCGTTATAAAATTTCAGCTCACAGCTGTCCACTGTATTAAAAATTCAAGGAACAGTTATTTAAATTCGAGCTGCTTATCTTCGCTTTCCAAAAGGCCAAGAAAGAATCAAGCAGAGAGACGGAGAGAGGCTGAGAGAGAGATGCAGAAGTCTCATGTAGTTTGTGTTCCGTTTCCACTCCAAGGCCACATCAACTCCATGCTCAAGTTAGCAAAGCTCCTTCACTACAGAGGCTTTCACATCACTTTCGTCAACTCCGACTTCAATCATCAACGCTTACTCAAATCCAGAGGTCCCCGTTCTCTCGACGGCTTGCCGGACTTCCGATTCGAGACCATCCCCGACGGTCTTCCCCCGTCCGACAACCTCGACGCTTCCCAAGACGTCCCCGCACTCTGTCACTCCACCAAACAGAACTGCTTAGCTCCCTTTCGTCATCTTCTCTCCAAGCTCAACCACACTTCCGACGTCCCTCCCGTTACCTCCATAGTTTCCGACGGTTGTTGTTCGAGTTTCACAATCAAAGCTGCCGAAGAACTCGGCGTTCCTGTTGTTCTCTTCTGGCCAATCAGTGCTCCTGCCTTCCTGTGTGCCTTGCACTTTCCCCATCTCACTGAAAGAGGCCTTGTACCTCTCAAAGGTACAAAATCGTAGATCAGATCAGAACCCCATTTCCTGATTTTTGATTAAATACAAGTTTCTAAGCTTATCTCTGTTGGGTTTTTCATCTTCTTTTCAGATGATAGTTGTCTGACAAATGGGTATCTAGACAGGACTTCTGTTGATTGGATACCAGGCACGAAAGAGATTCGTCTGAGGGATTTTCCCAGCTTTATCAGAACCACAGATCCAAACGATCTCATGTTCAACTTCATCAAGGGAGAAGTGGTGAATTCATATAAAGCTTCTGCAATCGTTGTGAACACGTTTGATGCCTTGGATCACGATATCCTGGAGGCACTTTCATCGTTATTTCCTGCTTTATACACGATTGGTCCTCTTCCGTTGCTCGTCGATCAGATTCCAGACCCAGAAAATGGTGTCAAGGCTATTGGATCCAATCTATGGATAGAGGATCTGGGTTGTCTCCAATGGCTCGATTCAAAAGACCCCAACTCGGTTGTGTACGTGAATTTCGGAAGCATCACAATCATGACACCCCAACAACTGGTGGAGTTCGCATGGGGCCTCGCTAATAGCAAGAAAACCTTCTTGTGGATCATCAGGCCAGACCTCGTCGCCGGCGAATCGGCTGTTTTGCCGCCGGAGTTCGTGACAGAGACCAAAGAAAGAGGCATGCTGACAAGCTGGTGCCCACAAGAACAAGTCCTCAGGCACCCATCAATTGGGGGCTTCTTGACACACTGTGGGTGGAACTCCACAATGGAGAGTCTGTGTAGTGGGGTTCCTCTCATATGTTGGCCATTCTTTGCTGATCAACAAACAACCTGTCGATATGCTTGTGTGAAGTGGGGTGTTGGAATGGAGATTGATAGTGAAGTGGAGAGAGATAAGGTGGAGAAGCTTGTGAGGGAGTTAATGGAGGGAGAGAGAGGCAAGGAGATGAAGAACAAGGCCATGATGTGGAAAAGAAGAGCCGAAGAGGCCAGTGATGGTTCTGCGAGTTTGTCTGGCTGCGACTTGGATAAGCTGGTCAAGGAAGTGCTTCTCTCTAAGAGGAAAAATCTGATTAATCTACGGTGAGTCAAGCCAAAAACTAGAAAAAGCACTTAATTAAGCAGTCTCAAACACAGCCTAACACTAGCAAACCCTTTATTTATTATTATTAAATAGTTGTACACTTATACTATGCTTGATTGAGCAGGTTTAATTTATTCAGCTTATCACTTTTTGTTTCCCAAAAAAGGAAAAAACAGAGGACCCAAATAAGAATTCACATCATCCATAGTCGAACCCATAAAAGGGTCAATTGCAGCTAATTAAACATTGCCACATCAGCTTTGCAACACAGTCCTCAAAAAGTGAAAAAAACTTTTTATTTTTCAATGCAAGAAAGAAAGTTTCAAGGCTGAAGTGACCATGTTTGATTGGCTCTAGTGTAGATGATATGAATCCAAAAATAAAACTATTCTACCATGTAAGTAAATATACGGAGGCAACTTTTGTCCTTGGGATTGGTTTTATATCAACGAGATGCTTATGGCAATCTAATCAATTGCAAAAGATCTAAAGCATGTCACATGAAAGTAATCTAAACAAAAGATCTATCGACACATGATATGCTTTAATTGATTGTTTACATGTCACAATTTCTCGTGCACCAGTTAGAGGATTTGCTCATGGGGCCACTTGATGGTTGAGTTCAAAGACTTATTGCCCCTCAATATATATCACTGCTATATCTTTACTTTTTTTTTTTCTCATAAACAAACATCAATTTTATTAATAATAAACCGAACTGTTTAAGGGACATATCTAGAAGAAATGCTCACATCTAGAAGAGGTTCTACCAAAAAGGTCGTCCATCACACATTGATTGCAGGGATTTTAGAGACCCAGAAGCAAGAGAAAAAATCTAGAGCAAAGTTGGCAGGCCTGTCACTAGAGAGTTAGCCTCTCTTCAAATATGAACAATTTTAACATTGACAAACAACCCACATTGATGTCTATCTTCCTCAATCAGGTGAACGATCTTCTAAGGAACGACTTTCTCACTCTCGTCAAGTTTACCAGCACTTCGGAGTTGCTCTCAATGATGATATTGGAGCTTTCCCACTACTACATCTTTACAATCTAAGGAACGGATGCCGTGATTGAGTGCCGATTGAAATCATGGACAGGCAACTGCACTAATGATGTAAGCAATTATCATCTGCACCTAATTTATGGTGCATCCATGCACCACTCATTGAGATTGGTGCATTAATATTTAGAAGAATCATTTCAAAACAAAGAAATGATTTTTTAAATGGGATGTATCAATTACAATTGATTGGTGCACGAGAAATTGTTCTTTCTCCTCGTGCGGGTTTGTTGGTACCACTGATCTAACTTTGGGGGTTTTCTGGAATGATGCTGCTAACGACTAAAGAGGAGGACGAAGATGGCAGAGATGACAAAGATGACAAAAAGCTTTGATGGACAACTGGTTTTGTTAGAAGGATCTGTTTGTTTAGTGAAGGGGTCGTGATGGTGACGATATGCGTCGATGGTGTAGGCCTAGACCTCCACTCGACTATCTCCCCCCACATGGAGACCTCCTACACCAAACCCAGTTTCCCCTTTAAGACCAATGACCAAGAAACCTCTGCCCTCTTCCTTTGCATCTGTTTTTGTTTATGGTTAGGTTTAAATCTATAGTTCAGTTTGAGTTTACATTCATGGTTTTTTTGGATGCAAGGATAATGAATATTTTTTCTTCATTTATGGCGGGTGTTTTTTGTTATGCTTGAAGATGCAGATGTGTTGTGTGTCTGATATCGCGTTCTTTCTCAATTTGTAGAAAATTTTCGGTTGGGGTTGTGCCGGTTTTCCTGTCACAACCGCCTTCCTTGTCATGTGTTTTATACATCTGATGGCCATCTCCTTTGTGGGAAACTCAATCCGCATTGTCCCGGATCTTGTGTTAGGCATTCCCGACAGATCTTCGTTGGGGCATGTGGCTATGTCCACTGGCCAAAATCGTTACGAAGGTTTCTTCAAATTTGAGTAGGGTTCTAGCATTCATGCCTAGGTGCATCCTCTATGTTAATACTTCTTATGTTATGTATTTTAGTTGGGCTCTAATCTCTCTGTTTATATTTCTAAACTTCGTTATAAAATGGATTAGCTTCAATTTAAACCAAAAAAAGAGGTGCACGAGAAATCGGGTGCAAACATCAGCTTAGACTCCTACCACATAAGGTCTCTCATTCATTAGCAGTATCCATGGTAGCACCATTAGTAGCAGACGAGACCTATTGATACTGCATCGCTATTTTAGGTTGTGGGATGTTATACACATATACATCGTAATCGCTTGTAGCAGGGAATCATGCTAGAGGATTGAATTTTGTAAATATTACATCTCTACTCCATCCAGGGATATCGCTGGTATTGATATTAGAGAATGTCAACTTTATTTCAGATGATTAATTTGTGGTGTTCACTTATAAATTTTTTATTTTATCTTCTTTAATGTTTGTATGATCAATGATGAAAGACCAATCTGGTGTGTTCCTCATGTGACCTGAGTTTTTGCTTCTAAAAATAAATAAAGTCCATTACAAGCCCATGATCTGCTCGGAGTTCCAGGCGAGGCCCTCACGGTGTAGCCCTCTCTAAAGATGAACCCGGGAAGTCGAACAGTTAACCGGCCCACATAAGCTCGGAGCGAAAAAAGTCCATGGTGAAAACAGCCTATGTGCATAAAAAAGTTTAACTTTTTCTTCTCTAACAGGGCATTCTACCTCTGGGGCTGCAACTCGGTTCGGTTTTAACCGAACCTGAACCGACTTTGGTTCGGTTTGGTTTGGTTTTATAGTGGTTCGGTTAGGTTTCGGTCCAAAAATTCCTAAACCGAACTAAGTTGGTTCAGTTTTGGGTTGCATGTTCGGTTAAACCGAAACGAATTCATGTATTTCCCTAAACCGAACCGAACTGAATTCATATATATATATAATATAATATAATATAATATATGTTAAACTTTCAAAGTTTACCTTTAAACTTTAAGGATATTACGAAAAAAACCCTTGTTTGAGCATAAGAATATATTGGTCTAACTCGAACCAAACTGAATAGTTTTCATGCAGTTCAGTTCGGTTCGATTTGGGTTTCGGTTTTTCTATATATTTTCGGTTTAGTAGTTTCGGTTTTCAATTTAGTTTAGTTCGGTTCGGTTTGATTTGACTATATATATTTTCGGTTTGGTCTTGGGTTGATTTCAACCCGAACCAAACTGACTTGAGTTGCACCCCCTAATTCCACCCACCTAAATTTGATTTCTTGTCTTTTTGTGGGATGCATCTCAATGAAAAGTAAGTACAGATACAAATAGGTGCATTAGAGTTACCTGGGACATGTGGGTTGCAAAGTCTTGCATGGGCCCTCAGGGATTAGTCAGTTGAGTGTAAGCAGGCTCAGATATCCTGAATTCCAAAAAAAAAAATAATAATAAATATATAAATATGGTTGATAGGAAGGGTAAGGCTAGATAAATGTTTGTAATTGAGTATGACACAAACCACATATCCCATGAAGGACTTATTGCTTCTAAGAAATCATGAGAAAATTTTATGCTTAAAATGCATCTAGCTTAAGAGGTCAAAAAAAGGGACTCTCATTCCCTACAATGCATGCTGTGTACAACCCCTCACATTTAGTGGGGGGCCCCATACATTTGAGGGCCCCACCATCCATTTGGGAGGGCCCACACCATTCATGTGAGGGGCTGTAGACGATGCCCATTGCAAAAAACGCTTGAGAATGCATTGCGAGAAACATTTTCTAGATGTCCAAACATAGTCTTAGAGTTTATTTAATTTCTTTTTCTTTTTTGGTGTAACGTGGGAACCTACCCTAGGTAGGCAGGGCCTCAATTGTACCCATCATAGAGGACCCCTTTAAGAGAAAATTAATTTTTAGTGGTACTTTATCAAAATATTTAAGATTTAGTTGACAAAGTTTGAACTTTTATGTTTCAGAGCACCTTTATCAAAATATTTAACTTTTAGTGGTATTTCACTATTATGAATAAATTCTTCCAAAAATACCCTTATACAACTTACTCCCAAGACTTGTACAAGCAATAAATTGACTTGTACAAGCCATTTTAGACTTGTACAAGTCAATAAATTGGCTTATACAAGTCAATAAAATGACTTGTACCTTAAGTGAGTGACTTGTACAAGTCATTTGTATGAGTGATGTAAGGGCATTATTGGAAGGAAAGAGGTTGTAACATTAAAATACAACTAAATCTTAAATATTTTGATAAAGGTGCTTTGAAACAGAAAAGTGCAAACTTTACCGACTAAATCTTAAATACTTTGATAAAGTATCACTAAAAATTAATTTTCCTTTTATTTAAAGAAGCCCTTCCTGTCAAATAACCCATTTTTTTTTATAAGTCTTATTTAACAAAGAGAGGCCATTTAAGTGAAAACGAATAAAGCTTTCACCTTTTATAAGAGAGTGTCATTTGGGATATGAAAGAGGGAGGTATGGGCGATTAGTCCATATGTCAATGAAGGTTCTGTGGTTTACTCAAAAGTCAAAAGAATGGATGACAAAAAAATTTTCCAGCCTTACTAGTGCATTAAGTTATCCATTACCTTAAAAATTCGAGTAATCACATTTGTAGGGTACATCTTGTGCAGTGCATTTGTTTCGATGTAAAATCTAATGCGGAAAATGTTTTCGGGGTAAAGTGGGGTTTTCCAGTGTTTGTTTCCATGTAAAATACAATATAATGTAAAATAGTTTTCTTTAAAAATAGCAATTTTCCGGAAAACGACTTACCGTTCAATATACCGTATGTCATTTTCCGGAAAACGAAATCGCGGTCGTATCTAATCTGTTGCCTAAAAAAACAAAACCACGATTATTAACTTCTCTTCTTCGCTACAGGAGCTTCCCTTCTATTTGGTTCTCTGTTCTCGCTACTGTCTGTTCTCTGTTTCACAGCTATAAATCAAGAGTTCCTTTCTCACTCCAACGGTTTAAGGTACGTATTTAACCTTTTTTTTTGTCTTTGCTCATATGTAATCTTTGTATGCATTCGTTTGTTTTAATGGGGGAGTTGAAATCTTTTATCAGAGAAAGTGTTATTTGTATGCATTCGTCTGCTTTAATGGGGTCGTTGAAATCTTTTATCAGAAAGTGTTCGAGTTTCGGTTCGTCTGTTTTAATGGGGGTGTTGAAACCTTTATCCTTTTATTAGATAAAGTGTTCGGGTTTCGGTTCGTCTGTTTTAATGGGAGAGTTGAAACCTTTTATCAGATAAAGTGTTCGAGTTGAAAGTTCGTCTGTTTTAATGGGGGCGTTGAAACCTTTTATCAGATAAAGTGTTCGAGTTTCGGATTTTTTTTACTCTTGATTTCTTCGTCTTCGTCTGGAACCAAGCCAATCCCTCTTGTTAACTGGGTAATCCTAGAACTCATCAGCAACACGTTGTGAAACCAAGTCAGGCCACTCTTACACAGATTTTATTCTTGCTGTTTTCCGTTCCATTGTTTTTATGAGCTCCGATTGGGAATAAGAACTCCAGCTGATTTTACCGCCATGGCGGAATCGATTGCACACATTGTCCACGATATTCCGTGCAGAAGCCTGGTTGAGGGTATGACTGAAAGAGACGAAGTCCACATTCTCTACTGTTTTTTATTTTTTTTGGTAGTCCACATTCTCTACTGTTGGTAGTCCACATTCTCTACTGTTGGTATGAATGAAAGAGGCGGAGTCCACTGTGAACAACAGTACTTTTGGTCATGTTCACATTCCCCAAAGTCCACATTCAATGCTGAAACATCTTTATTGGTAGTGTTCAACGCCGAACTCACATTCCCATCCCATGCCCTCTCTCCTTCTTTATTGATGAAAGAAAACTTTGATGAGGATTGGATTGTAGTTTCTTCACCCCTTGTTTTCCAAAATTCTCCTTTCCATGTCTCAAATTTCTCTCATCATCCCTGTTGACATTTGTGATCTTTGGTCATAGTTTGTTGAGAAGCTTTGCTTATTTCCCTATCTGAAGTTGAATTTAGAACCCAAGCATAAATCCCAAATAACAATAACATTGATCCGTTCTCTAAAATATTTATTATAAATTTAGAACCCAAGCATAAACTCCAATTGATTTGAGGTAGAACTTTTTCCACATTTGATATTCAAATATTTATTATGAATATATGTACATTTTATATTCATAAGTTATGAAGCTTCTATTAAAGTGGAAAGATGGGAATGTGTAGAAGAGTGTGTGCGCGTGTGTGTTTTCAATATATATGCATTTCCAAACTTGTGTTTTTTTTTTTCAGTATGTATATATCTCCAAACTTGTGCATGCATATGCTTGTGACGGACACGAAGATTGAGGAAGAGGTCGTATTTTTTTTGCTGTTTTATGGATTTTAGTTATTATTTAGAATTTAGAATTTTATGTTTTTTAAATTGTTTATGTAGATTTTTTTAATGAAACTTTGATTGATCCAAATTTTTTGAGCCTACAGGTTAGAGCAAGTTTCAAGTCATTTTCTTTGATTTTTTCATTTGTTCCAAACAGAGGAAAATGAAAAACTCTCATTTTCAAATTTATTTTCCAATGTCAATCCAAACACTTGAAAAACTTTGATTTTCCTGAAAACATTTTCCGATGTAAAATGTTTTCCAACGGAAAACATTCTACATCAAAACAAACGGAGCCTAAGACACGTATTATATAGGGCCCACTCATATTTAATTTAGTGGGCCTCACATGTGTCCTGCTATACATCCGCTGCCCACAACTGCAGATGATGTGTGGCATAAAATTTCCAAAGCAAATCCTCTACGACTTCAACTCTTTACGGCGACTTTTACTACGCGCATGATGATGTGTGGTGTAAAATTTCCGAAGGAAATCCTCTACCACTCCGTGCCAAAAAAAAAAAATCCTCTACGTCTCATCGTGCGCGTAGTAAAAGTCGTCGTAAAGAGTTGAGTCGTAGAGCATTTGCTTTGCTCAATACGATTCAGAATTTCTTCCCACAACTCCAGCTGCCTGTTTCTCCTTGTACCTATCTTCTGATTCGCCGGTGGCAAATTGGTCGATAGGAAGATGAATGGAATAACCTTTTCAATTTGCTCATAAGATTATGTATATATGTCACATTTTTGTCAAAATGCCTAAATCAACTTATTTCAATAAATTGTCTATTGTCTGCATTTTTTAATTCTTAACTTTTCTCATGTGTTTTGCCCAAGAAGTACTTAAATTCAAGAATTTACCAAACACCAATTTGTTTTAAAAATTAAATTTTATTAAATTATGAATAAGTACTTAGATAAGATAAGTTATCTATCTATAAGTACTTACCCATAAGGTGGAGCGAACCCAAACGCCACCTTAGTCACCGTAGATTAATCAGATTTTGCTCTTAGAGAGAAGCACTTCCTTGATCAGCTTATCAAAGTCGCAGCCAGACAAACTCGCAGCACCATCACTGGCCTCTTCAGCTCTTCTTTTCCACATCATGGCCTTGTTCTTCATCTCCTTCCCTCTCTCTCCTTCCATTAACTCCCTCACAAGCTTCTCCACCTTGTCTCTCTCCACTTCCCTATCAATCTCCATTCCAACACCCCATTTCACACAAGCATATCGACACGTAGTTTGTTGATCAGCAAAGAATGGCCAACATATGAGAGGAACCCCGCTACACAGACTCTCCATTGTGGAGTTCCACCCACAGTGTGTCAAGAAGCCCCCAATTGATGGGTGCCTGAGGACTTGTTCTTGTGGGCACCAGCTTGTCAGCATGCCTCTTTCTTTGGTCTCCGTCACGAACTCCGGCGGCAAAACAGCCGATTCGCCGGCGACGAGGTTTGGCCTGATGACCCACAAGAAGGTTTTCTTGCTATTAGCGAGGCCCCAAGCGAACTCCACCAGTTGTTGGGGTGTAATGACTGCGATGCTTCCAAAATTCACGTACACAACCGAGTTGGGGTCTTCTGAATCGAGCCATTGGAGACAACCCGGATCATCTTTCCATAGATTGGATCCAATAGCCTTGACACCATTTTCTGGGTCTGGAATCTGATCGACGAGCAACGGAAGAGGACCTATCGTGTATAAAGCAGGAAATATCGATGAAAGTGCTTCCAGGATATCGTGATCCAAGGCATCGAACGTGTTTACAACGATTGCCGAAGCTTTATATGAATTCTCCACTTCTCCCTTAATGAAGTTGAACATGATGAGATCGTTTGGACGTGTGATTCTGATAAAGGGAAAATCCTTCAGACGAATATCTTTCGTGCCTGGTATCCAATCGACAGGAGTCAGGCAACTCTCATCTGAAAAGAAGAACAAAAACCCAACAGAGATAAGCTTAGAAAATTGTATTAAATCAAAAGTCAGGAAATGCGGTTCTGATTTGATCTACGATTTTGTACCTTTGAGAGGTACAAGGCCTCTTTCAGTGAGATGGGGGAAGTGCACGATACACAGGAAGGCAGGAGCACTGATTGGCCAGAAGAGAACAACAGGAACGCCGAGTTCTTCGGCAGCTTTGACTGTGAAACTCGAACAACAACCGTCGGAAACTATAGAGGTAACGGGAGGGACGTCGGAAGTGTGGTTGAGCTTGGAGAGAAGATGACGAAAGGGAGCTAAGCAGTTGTGTTTGGTGGAGAGACAGAGTGTGGGGACGTGTTGGGAAGCGTCGAGGTTGTCGGACGGGGGAATACCGTCGGGGATGGTCTCGAATCGGAAGTCCGGCAAGCCGTCGAGAGAACGGGGACCTCTGGATTTGAGTAAGCGTTGATGATTGAAGTCGGAGTTGACGAAAGTGACGTGAAAGCCTCTGTAGTGTAGGAGCTTTGCTAACTTAAGCATGGAGTTGATGTGGCCTTGGAGTGGAAACGGAACACAAACTACATGAGACTTCTCCATATCTCTCTCAATCTCTCCTTGATCCTTTTTGGCCTTTTGGAAAGGGAAGGTGAGCAGCTCGAATTTTAATAACTGTTCCTTGAATTTTCGATATAGTTGATAGCTGTGAGCTGAAATTTTAGAAAGCAAATCCTCTACGAGACTACGACTCACTCTTTACCGGCGTCTTTTAATACGCGCATATCTGCTTGACACGTGGCAGGTCAAGTCCATTTTAAACCCTGCGACACTTTTATACGGTTTCCTACTAACCATGCACTTTTCCGGCGGCTACATGCACTTTTCCGGTCGACTACCCAGGTTGAAACATTTTACCTTTCCCGCTCCCGCCTCTCGCTAATCTGAAAATTTTCTGCAAATCCTCGAAGGCAAAGCAAATCCTATGCGACTCAACTTTTGAAAGTATTGGGGGATCTATTTGTTCAGAAGCTACTCAGTCATCGATTTTGCACATTTTGCGTTGCTCTCCAAAACGGAAGGTAACTCAATCAACGATGCAAATGGCAGGACCCGAGCGAGAGTATCTCCAACATTTCCCTTTTTTTCAATGCTTCAAATAACAATAGAGTGCCAAATTTATAAATTTATAAGCTAGGAACGTTCGACCGGCAGAACCGAAAAAAAAAAACCCTCGTGTGCCAAACTTATGTGTGCCCTGGTGCAGATCTCACCTTACACTTTTTCTGCCATCGGGATAGCCATCTCTATCGGTGTCTCGGTGCTGGGTGCTGCTTGGTATGATTCAATTATGATTCATTAATTAGGTTTGCTTGTGCTAGGACTTCGGTAGTTGTTGATTCCATTTGCTTTTTCATTCTTCTTTTTTTCCTTTTCTTAAGGGAAATTTTATAACAGGAAGTAGTTTAATTGGTGCTGCAATCAAAGCTCCATGCATCACTTCGAAGAATCTCATCAGGTAGGCTCTTGGATTTGTTTCTCCGAACCTTATCGTTTGGATTGTTTCATGTGGTGGTAAATCAATATGTTGTGCATTTCAATGAAAAATAAAAAACAAGGTGTCAGATGGTGAAACATCAGCGGGATTGCTCATTCATGATCGTCTGGCCGAGGTTTTGAAGTAGTGGAACGTTTCAGAGATGACAGAGAGATGAACGAGAGATGCAGGTCAAAGTGAGAGATGAGAGACGATGAAGGTGAGGAGATAGAGAGATGAAAGAGAGATTTGTTGGCGGTAAAGCCACTGTTGTCAAGTCAAAGAAGCAAGCTGGGTCAAAAGAGGTGTACAGAAGTTTCTAGCTGAGTTACAGCTTGTGGCAGGCAGGCCGCAGGCGATAGGCGGCAGAATTATCAAGCTATGTAACAGCTAGGTACAAGCTGTTAACCCATCACCTCCCATGTGTGCTTATAAATAGGTGCACTACATATATCCCATCTATGATTCCCATTTTAGGTATCCCATTTAAGAGCAAAGAGTAGGGTTGCTCGGCGGCCCATCTGAGGCGTGTCGGGCGGGTCGCGGCCTGTCGGGCCAGGTCCTTTTTTTTTTTTTTAAAAATGCAAAAAAAAGAATGCAAAAAAATCACAGAAAAATTTTGAAAAATACTTTTATTATTCACAAAATTGTCTTACACATATTGAGATAGATTTTGCTCAAAAAAAATAAAAATTCATTAATTATCACAAATACAATTACAACTTTGCAAAAATTACATAATTACTTGAACAAATAATACTGCATCACTATATTATAAGTACATCTCAACTAGGTTGGCACCCACTCATCTATCTTTCATTTGCAGTTTAAAAGAAACAAAAAAAGAAAGAAAGTACAGTTCCTATACTTTGATTACAAAAATTATAACAAAACTTAGACTAATCTGGTTGATTAAATTCATCAATATTCAAATCATCGAAGTCTCCAGCAAGTTGATCATCTTCATTTTTCTGATCTCTCAGTTCTGCTCTTAACCAATCTGTAAGACTAACACATACTTACACCATCTTCGGCGTTAATCTGCTCCTGTAGTCGTCCACTACTAGATGCTCGTTGTTTTCCCTTTCTTCTCCCACTTAAAAAATTCCAAGGGGAATTATCTGGTAGTGCTTGTTGGGTTCGCGTATGACCTTGTATGCTACTACTAGTATCGTATTCACAAAAAAAGTTTTTCTAATAGGGTTCTTATTTTACGTATATCTATTTGAAAAGTAGAATTCATATTCTCATTTATTCCATCTATTAAGTCTTCAACTCCTAATTTAATCATAGGGTCCATTGTAGTAGCTAAACAATATAAATTAGGCATCTCTTGTTAATATTTTAAAATTTTAGCTTCCATTGCAGGGCAAATTTCCTTAGCAATGGGTACATTTCTATATTGTTTAAAACAAATACTTATTTGATATAAACAAGTTACAATACTTGGGGATGTTGGGTAATAAACCGCTGATAAATATCTTGTTGCATCATAAAAAACTTTTAAAAAATCTCTTAAAATTTCGACTATTTGCCAATTAAGTTCCTCTAATTCACTTTCAGGCATTTTAGTTTTATAAAATATTGTAAGTTATTGTTTTAATCCTAGTGCAGCTTTTAGCATTAAATATGTTGAGTTCTACCTATGTTCAACATCTAGGGTAATTTTTTTATATTGCTTTCCTAAAGTTTCACAATAATATTTGAATTCTCCAGTGGTTGTGCTAGATTGTTTTATATATCTTACTACATCTCTAATATTTATTAAATGATGTTGAACAATTTTTAATCCATCTTGCACAACTAAATTAAGGATGTGACAAGCATCCTTAACATGAAATAAACTTCCATCTATATTTAAGTTTAAATGTTGTCTTAATATATCTACTGCAACATTATTAACACTTGCATTATCAAGTGCTAGAGCCATTATTTTATCATGTATTTGATATTTTTTTATATTTTTTGCTGTAGTATTTGCTATATTTCGTCCAGAATGGCTAGAATCTAGTGGTTCAAAAGTTATTATTCTTTTTTCCATATTCCAATTTTCATCAATATAATGTACAGTTATAGTTAAATAACTTATTTGTTGTCTACTTGTCCAAATATTTGAGGTTAAAGCTATCTTAAAGGTATTGTTTGAAAAAGTTTCTATTAATGCAGTTTTCATTCTTTCGTATAATTTTATAGCATCCATTTTTAAAGTGTGGCGTGAGAAAGATTTAAATTGTAGTGCTAAATATTTAGTTATTAAACGGTTAAATCTTTAGATTCTATTAATCTAAAGGGTAATTCTTCTTGAATTACTGTGACATCCTGGCTGTCTGAGTGGGCGGGTGAATGGGTAATCTCACTGGGCGAGCTACCAGGCGAGGATGTGCATATGGTTGGAATCTCACAACGCTCGGGGATGCTATAAGTAGTCTTAAGACCCCCAAATTAGCAAGAGGCCTTTTAAGGAGCAACACGGGACTAAATCCCCTGGGAACCCTGAAGTTAAGCGTGCTCGGGTGGGAGCACTGCTAGGATGGGTGACCCCTGGGAAGTTTTCTCATGTTATCCTTGAGAACAAATCCGTGAGGGCCCGTGGGCCCAAAGCGGACAATATCTTGCTGGGTATGGATCTAGGGCGTTACCTCCTGTAGACACCCCAAATTGCACAAACAATCATAAAAAATCATTATCTCCTGGAAAGCCAGCACAGAATTTGAAGAAAATAAACTTTTACCTGTATTCGGATACTCAATCCGGATACAAGTACTCCTTCCCGTATCCGGATACTCATACCGGATACATGTGAGCCTTAGCTTATCCGGTACTATGTACCGGATACCTTAAGGCCCTTTTTTATCCGGTCTGACATACCGGATACCTTAAGTTTGCACAAAATTAGGGTTTTCCGAGAGCTTTTCACTTTTACCATCATGTCCCTCATTAAATGAGGGGAAATCGCGGAAATGACCTTAGGGTTAAGGTTTGAGAGGTTCTAAACATTAAGTTGTGTCTACCAATGACCTTAGCCTTTGCCTATAAATAGGAGCCTCCTCCTCAAGCAAATGGGACTGAACTCTTGTTTTGAATTCTCGCAAAGAAGAACTCCAAGAGAAGAAGAAAACCGCTGTGGAATCGCCTCCAGAACTCAGGTAAGCCTCAACTTTTCTTTTTATTTTCTGTCTTTACATTCCTAGATTTAGATCTCTTCTTCTACCTTTCTGTAGTGTAAAGCCTTGTTTGTATGTGTGGAAATCCTTCCCCGGCTCAAAGTATCTCAAGACTCCCTTAGCCGTAAAACGTGAAGGCGGATCTAGGAGAAACGAGACTGGGGATTGACCCTAGTGCTAGAACCCATGTAGCATAAGGCTTTTGAATGATTGAAAACCGTTCTATAATCAAAGTACCCTTGATTATTTCGAAGATCCGTGTTTAACGGGGAGAGAGAACAGAGGGAAACGATAATGGAACGGAACCCTAGGCTATGCTAGAACCCATTTCGTTGAATCTATATGCATGATATGTGGTTTTTCACTCTTGCACACATATTACACTTTTTTGGTGAATAGGCTCACATTTTGGGGATTTATTACATTCATTGTGATAAATCTCCAATAAATGGCCTCAATCAAATTCTGGAGTGTTTTAAAATGTTTTTCAAAGGTTTTGGATTCATCTCACACGAATCACACACTTTTTATCAATTTTCGGATTTGGTCTTCTTCAAAAGTGGCTTAGCTTGACAGCACCTGTACCCTTACTTCGGACGCCCATAACTTCATCATCCGGATGAATTTTGGGGCGATTTCAGAACCATGGGAAAGGTGAGGCTGTCTAGTTTATGTCCACCAAATTTCATAAAGTTCCATCAAACGGATTTTTGACACCTCTCTGTCGAAGTTAAGTGGACAGTTCAGGTTCAAATGCAGAACTTGTCACTTCGACGGACCGCCATGTGTTCGTTTTAAGTCCGATTCGAGCGATTTTTGTTTCTGAGTACTCCTTTGTGAGTCTATTTTCAAATCCAGTTGGTTTCATAATTTTTGAATTCCATTTGAATTATTGGTAGCCGATTTACTCAGAACTGTTCATTTGTACTTTTCTGGGTGAATCTGTGATCTTCGGGTCCTGTTCGGGAGACCACCCAAGGCACGTCCGAAGGGATTTTTGTATGAGACTAGTTTCTTTCGAAAGATGGCCATACAGACTTCAACCACACCAAATTTCACGGATTTCTATGAAGTGGATTTTTCTAGACAATTTTCCAAAGTTGCCCACTTATCACTTTTAAAAATCCCCAGCAGCAACTTCAAAGGAGCATAACTCCTAGGTTTTTTATTGGAATGAAGTGAAATTTTGCATGAGACCCTTATTTACTATAATCTTTCAAATGGATTTGGTTTGATTTGATTTAAAATTGTATTTGAATGATTTCAAGACAAATGGCATACTTTTTACCAAACTTCCCGGATTTGATTTAACTTGGTTTTGAGCAACTTGTGCTTTGATTTCCACCTCTTTAATGTTCCAGAAATGATATTGACATAAAAGGAGAACCCAAAATTCATTTGGATTCTCATGTGAAGATATCATACATTTGACCTTTTTCAAGGTTTCTCATGATTTTTAGCAAGCTTTCTTACTTTGTTTTTGCATGAACATACACTTGGCAACCACTTCGTGTGGATGAATGGGGGTGCCTAACACCTTCCCCCGTTCATAATCTAATCCCCTTACCCATCTCTGGATTTTATTTTCAAGTAGGGTTATTTTTATCCTAGAATGTTTCTTTTGGCTAGTTTTGCTTATTTTTGAAGTCTTTGGTGTCCATTCTCACCCCAAAATCATGAATGGTGGCGACTCTCCCAAATTTTGCGTTGAGCCCGTGTGTTGACGGAGGGATGATCATCTCGGTGATTTTTCCCATGTCTCACACCTCCGATACCATTTGTAACGCCCCAGACCCATACCCAGCAAGACATTGTCCGCTTTGGGCCCACGGGCCCTCACGGATTTTTTCTCAAGGATAACACTAGAAAACTTCCCAGGGGTCACCCATCCTAGCAGTGCTCCCACCCGAGCACGCTTAACTTCAAGGTTCCCAGGGGATTTAGTCCCATGTTGCTCCTTAAAAGGCCTCTTGTTAATTTGGGGGTCTTAAGACTACTTATAGCATCCCCGAGCGTTGTGGGATCCCAACCATATGCACATCCTTGCCTGGTAGCTCGCCTAGTGAGATTATCCATTCACCCGCCCACTCAGACAGCCAGGATGTCACATACTCCCCTCCATGGGACAACGCGTCCTTGCGTTGGGCCGAACCCCCACACTTTTCCGGTCGGGGCAAGCTCCGATACCATTTGTAACGCCCCAGACCCATACCCAGCAAGATATTGTCCGCTTTGGGCCCACGGGCCCTCACAGATTTGTTCTTAAGAATAACATGAGAAAACTTCCCAGGGGTCACCCATCTTAGCAGTGCTCCCACCCGAGCACGCTTAACTTCAGGGTTCCCAGGGGATTTAGTCTCGTGTTACTCCTTAAAAGCCCTCTTGTTAATTTGGGGGTCTTAAGACTACTTATAGTATCCCTGAGCGTTATGGGATCTCAACCATATGCACATCCTCGCCTGGTAGCTCGCCCAGTGAGATTACCGATTCACCCGCCCACTCAGACAGCCAGGATGTCATAATTACCCACTTTACTATTTCAAGCCTAGTTTCTTTTTGATTAAAAACAAAATTACTCATATTAACACTACTAGTAGAAATTTGGGTTTGCCTAGGGTCAATTTGGCCATGTTTTGGAAGGCATTTCTGCAAATGCCGTTGCAAGTGGCCTGTACCACTTTTTCCTTTACAACTAAATTTTTTTTTGCAGTGGTTACACACTGCCCTCTCTTCACTCCCTACATTTTCAATTGTAAAATTGAACCAAACACGAGAGGTTCTACTCCTCTTGGTGCTCCTAGGTGGTCATATCTTGGGAAGGCAATTCAGTTTCATGATCTTAGATGGGAGGGTCATTATATGGGGGTTGGGTTATATCATCAGAAAAGGTTGGGTCAGAAAAGGGTCTAAGATATTCCCTTTCTTCAGTGTTAAAAAACATAGGATGCCTAAGGTCCATTATCAAATTTTTAGAAAAAAAAATTCTTAATAAATAATATTATAATAAATATTTGGTGATACTAATTTATAAGAAAGGTAGAATGAGAGACTTACTTATAATAATAATATTTATACTAATTTTAAAATCGGAAAATTAAATAGAAGAATACCTCTTTAGAATGAATCTTGAACTTTGCAGTTGAAGCCTTCAACTTCCAGAGTCCAATTTCCCACTTCTGATGCTTGAACAATTAGAAGAGAGTATCACCAATTTCCAATTACAACAATTAAAGCAAAGAAAGTATTTGATAATCAATTAGAAGAGAATAGAAGATTGTAGAAGAGGTGTGGTTTGGAGTGGGAAAGGGTAAAGCCTATTTATAGAAAATTAAAAGTGGCTTTTTACCACCTCTACCCTCCAATATGATTGTTATTTTGTAGTTGGAAGGGTAGAAAAGGTCTTTTAATCATCAATTACAACTATAGCCCCTAATATGGCTATTATATAACTGTTGGGGGCCGGCATGCGGCGCGGGCCCGGACCGGCACAGCCCAATAAGCAACCCTAGCAAAGAGAGAGAAAGGAAGAGAGTGTTAGAGAGAGAAAATAGAGGTCTCTCCTAAATACTCATAGTCTTTCCTCTGTTAGAGGGGGTGTGTTTTCTCCTATTATAGGAGAGAGGTTATTATCAATTGTTCTCTCCTTATCTAATAGAGAAGTTATTGTAATCTTTTGTTATCCTTCTACAAATTGCCTATCATTTTGTTATATTTCTACTTCAGTTGTAATTGTTTGTCCGTACTAGAGGTGGCAATCGGTCGAATATGGTACGGATCTGCTAAGATCCGAATCCGATCCGAAAAAAATTTACCGATATCCGAATTCGATCCGATATCCGATGGATCTTTAATACTTAAATCCGAATTCGATCCGATATCCGATCCTAAATCCGAATTCGATTAGAAATCTGAATTTGAGCCTGTTTGAACCTGAAACTTTAAAAAACAATTTTAACAATTAAAGTAAATTTAACTATAAATTTTAACACAAATCCAAGTGTCTAATGATCAAATGATGATTTAACCCTTTTAACTTATGGTTGAACCATGATCTGGGCTAAGTTTATATATATTATAAGTATGTTTTCGGTTCGGATACATGTATATCCGAATCTGAATCCGAATCCGAAAAATTCGGATCCGAAATTCAAGATCCGTATCCGAGCCGTGGATCTAAATCCTATATCCGAATTCGGTAATTTCGGATTGGATTCGGATATATATCCGACCCATTGCTAGCACTAGTCCGTACCCACAAATTCATAACAAGATTCAGCGTAGAGATGACAAAGATGAAGTCAGTCTACATTGGCTTGTGCGATTTTAATTGGTATTTGAAGTTTGAATTCTTTCCGGGTATTGTCGAGATTCCGGCAGGTCTGTTTACCAAAAAAAAAAAAAAAGAGATTCCGGCAGGTCCAACGTGGGATGGTGGTTAACCCAACTATGGTCAATAGGAGAAAGATGAGCCATGCGTCAAACGGTATGCTCGTAGTAAAAGTCGCCGTAAAGAGTGGAGTCGTAGAGGATTTGCTTTGCGTATTGAGTGGACATTCCTGCAGCTAAGAATGTGATTTATGATTTACGCACCGAATCTTTAAAGACCAACTCTTCACATGGTTGTATTTCTGGGTGTGAGCCTTTTCCCTTGGAATTGGAAATATCGAGTTGCTCCCGCTATAAAGCAGAAAATTTTCAGCTCCAAAGGATAAGCATAAAAGGTGGAGGATCGTTCCTTCCGCCATCTTAATTCTTACTTATATAATCATCTCTATATCTATCCTTTTCTATATTTCTGAAAGAGGAGAAAGACATGTACAAGTCGAAGTTGCAGGAGCTCTGTCATCGGAAGGCATGGAGCTTACCAACTTACTCATGTTCAAAACGTGGTCAAGAGCATAACCCACGATTCAGAGCTTCTGTTACTGTTGATGGAATTTCCTTCCATTCCAATACTCTCTGTAGATCCTCAAAGGAATCCCAGAAAAAAGTTGCTAAGCTCGCTCTTCGTCATTTCACGTCTTTCGAAGGTGGAGGTGCTCTGCCTTCATCTCATGATGGTAATAACGAAGCGCTAGTTTATTAGATTAGTAATTTCTCTTATCTGTAGAGGTGAATTTACAGAGAATTTTCAAAAATATCCAAAGTGCGGTTCAGTAGATCACCAAGGATAGAAGAGTGCCTGAGAAACTTTGAAATCCTCGTTTGATGAGAAAGAAGAGACTTAGAGCGGAGGAAGAAGATGGAAATCGATATGCAACGGCTTCCTGCGTAAGTGGAAGGAAAAGCTATCGGAAGGCAATTCATCTTCTGGGTAGTTGTCTCTACTCCTTATGGATAATTATTTATCCATTTTAGATAACCAAACAAGATTTTAACTTAAAAAAATGTTTTATTAGACTAAAAGCTAGGAAAAGCACTTAAGTAATCCCAAACGCAGCCCAACACTAGCATACGCTTTATTTATTATTATTAAATAGTTGTATTATGCTTGACTGAGCAGGTTTAATTTATATTCACCTTATCACTTTGTTTCCAAAAAAGGCAAAAAACCAGAGGACCAAGAAAAAAATATGCCACCATGCATGGATGGCAACTTTTGTCTTTGGGATTGGTTTATATCAACGAGACGCCTCTGTCAACCCAACCGATTTCCTCTACGAGGAAATCCTGTTTGGATTCCTCTTGGGAGCGCCTGCGGACGACACGCGTCCGCAGGCGGTCCCACTCCTCTTCAGCCCTTCGTTCGGCCCGGTTTTTAGCCGGCTCCGGAAATTGACGTTGCGGCTTCGTTGCCAGTCTTTAAAGTAGTGACGTTGTGGATTTTTGATGTACTTTTTAAAAATAATCTAGATTCAGTCAATAATTAGAAATTGGTGATGCCTTTTTAAAATAATTAATAATAAGCGTCATTATACTATTTCCAACAGTTTCCTTCCGAAAATATTCTCAAAGGACTTACAAATCAAATTTCGTCAAAGTCCTTTAACTCTAGGTTAAGAAGTCTTTTAAGGGCAGTTTTGTAAGAAATCTATTGTCAATAGTAAACTAACACTAATTCTCAATTATTTTAAACAAGCATTACTAATGTTCAATTTCAGAGAATTAGGTTTAAATCTGGATTGTCTTCAAAAAGTATCACCAAAAATCAAACCACTCAAAAAATATAACCTAAAAAAAAGGATGAACCCTAAGGAAACACCTTCTTGTACATGCTTCAAATAACATTGTAGATAGAAACTGCACAATCTATCATTTGCATAATTGTTTTGTTGTCTTAGGTTTTGTTTTTTATTGATTTAGTCGTTGGTTGTTCGATCTTAGTTGCTGAGTAAGACACTCTGGGTTGATGCCCTTCTTAGTACTACATGATTAAATTTTGGGAAAATTATTGAAAGGATCGTATTTTTCCAAGTATTTACAAAAACATGCTTTGAAAAAGCTAAATATAAAAAAACGTGCAAGTTTTCTTGTGCAATTGCATTTCAGTCTGAAATCACTATAGCTTGATTAATCGCATAATTTACGATTAATCGAAATCACTGTAACACTTTTCAAACTTTAAAAATTGTCCTTCAAAATAGAATGAACGTACGAAACGTTGAATCGGGCTTTAATCATGTGTTGATCATGCATCCATGAATTTCAATCAATTGGATACCTTTTGATTAATTACAAAACAACGATTGGAGCCGCCTTCAAAATTTCAAAGGCTCTTAGTTTTATGTGATACTCTATTAAAATAATTAAGAAAAAAGTGAAGAGTTTTTAAGTAACTAAAAATTACTGATATTTTTAAAATCTATTTAAAAAGCCGAATAATTATTTAGGCTATACCAAACCCGGTCCTAAACTCCAAAGGATCATTAGTGGGGCGAGTTCAGGGTGCCTCCAATATGTTATATTTAAAAAAGTTTAATATAAGTCCTCTCAAGCCCAGTTACAAGTCCTCACAAGCCCAATTACAAGTCCAGTTACAAGTCCTCTCAACCCCTGTTACAAGTCCCCTCAAGCCCTGTTACAAGTCCTCTCAACCCCAGTTACAAGTCCTCACAAGCCCAATTACAAGTCCTCTCAACCCCAGTTACAAGTCCTCTCAAGCCCTGTTACAAGTCCTCTCAAGCCCAGTTACAAGTCCTCTCAACCCTGTTACAAGTCCTCACAACCCCAATTACAAGTCCTGTCAAGCCATGTTACAAGTCCTCTCAAGTCCAGTTACAAGTCCTCTCAACCCCAGTTACAAGTCCTGTCAAGCCCTGTTACAAGTCCTGTCAAGCCTTGTTACAAGTCCTCTCAACCCCAGTTACAAGTCCTCTCAAGCCCTGTTACAAGTCCTGTTAAGCCCAATTACAAGTCCTCTCAACCCCAGTTACAAGTCCTCACAAGCCCTGTTACAAGTCCTCTCAAGCCCTGTTACAAGTCCTCTCAAGCCCAGTTACAAGTCCTCACAACCCCAGTTACAAGTCCTCTCAAGCCCTGTTACAAGTCCTGTCACGCCCTGGGCTTGAGAGGACTTGTAATTGGGGTTGTGAGGACTTGTAACTGGGCTTGAGAGGACTTGTAACAGGGCTTGAGAGGACTTGTAACAGGGGTTGAGAGGACTTGTAACTGGGCTTGAGAGGACTTGTAACAGGGCTTGACAGGACTTGTAACTGGGGTTGTGAGGACTTGTAACAGGGCTTGTGAGGACTTGTAACTGGGGTTGAGAGGACTTGTAATTGGGCTTAACAGGACTTGTAACAGGGCTTGAGAGGACTTGTAACAGGGCTTGTGAGGACATGTAACTGGGGTTGAGAGGACTTGTAACTGGGCTTGAGAGGACTTGTAACTGGGGTTGAGAGGACTTGTAACAGGGCTTGATAGGACTTGTAACTGGGGTTATGAGGACTTGTAACAGGGCTTGTGAGGACTTGTAACTGGGGTTGAGAGGACTTGTAACTGGGCTTAACAGGACTTGTAACAGGGCTTGAGAGGACTTGTAACAGGGCTTGATAGGACTTGTAACTGGGGTTGTGAGGACTTGTAACAGGGTTGAGAGGACTTGTAACTGGGCTTGAGAGGACTTGTAACAGGGCTTGAGAGGACTTGTAACTGGGGTTGAGAGGACTTGTAATTGGGCTTGTGAGGACTTGTAACTGGGGTTGAGAGGACTTGTAACAGGGCTTGAGGGGACTTGTAACAGGGGTTGAGAGGACTTGTAACTGGACTTGTAATTGGGCTTGTGAGGACTTGTAACTGGGCTTGAGAGGACTTATATTAAACTTTTTTAAATATAACATATTGGAGGCACCCTGAACTCGCCCCACTAATGATCCTTTGGAGTTTAGGACCGGGTTTGGTATAGCCTAAATAATTATTCGGCTTTTTAAATAGATTTTAAAAATATCAGTAATTTTTAGTTACTTAAAAACTCTTCACTTTTTTCTTAATTATTTTAATAGAGTATCACATAAAACTAAGAGCCTTTGAAATTTTGAAGGCGGCTCCAATCGTTGTTTTGTAATTAATCAAAAGGTATCCAATTGATTGAAATTCATGGATGCATGATCAACACATGATTAAAGCCCGATTCAACGTTTCGTACGTTCATTCTATTTTGAAGGACAATTTTTAAAGTTTGAAAAGTGTTACAGTGATTTCGATTAATCGTAAATTATGCGATTAATCAAGCTATAGTGATTTCAGACTGAAATGCAATTGCACAAGAAAACTTGCACGTTTTTTTATATTTAGCTTTTTCAAAGCATGTTTTTGTAAATACTTGGAAAAATACGATCCTTTCAATAATTTTCCCAAAATTTAATCATGTAGTACTAAGAAGGGCATCAACCCAGAGTGTCTTACTCAGCAACTAAGATCGAACAACCAACGACTAAATCAATAAAAAACAAAACCTAAGACAACAAAACAATTATGCAAATGATAGATTGTGCAGTTTCTATCTACAATGTTATTTGAAGCATGTACAAGAAGGTGTTTCCTTAGGGTTCATCCTTTTTTTTAGGTTATATTTTTTGAGTGGTTTGATTTTTGGTGATACTTTTTGAAGACAATCCAGATTTAAACCTAATTCTCTGAAATTGAACATTAGTAATGCTTGTTTAAAATAATTGAGAATTAGTGTTAGTTTACTATTGACAATAGATTTCTTACAAAACTGCCCTTAAAAGACTTCTTAACCTAGAGTTAAAGGACTTTGACGAAATTTGATTTGTAAGTCCTTTGAGAATATTTTCGGAAGGAAACTGTTGGAAATAGTATAATGACGCTTATTATTAATTATTTTAAAAAGGCATCACCAATTTCTAATTATTGACTGAATCTAGATTATTTTTAAAAAGTACATCAAAAATCCACAACGTCACTACTTTAAAGACTGGCAACGAAGCCGCAACGTCAATTTCCGGAGCCGGCTAAAAACCGGGCCGAACGAAGGGCTGAAGAGGAGTGGGACCGCCTGCGGACGCGTGTCGTCCGCAGGCGCTCCACGCGTCCGCAGGCGCTCCCAAGAGGAATCCAAACAGGATTTCCTCGTAGAGGAAATCGGTTGCTGTCAACCAAATCAATTATAAAGCATGTAACATGACGCATGGTATGTTTTAATTGACTGCGTGCATGTCACAATTTTTGCTTATGGGGGGACCACTTGATGGTTGAGTTCAAAGACTTTATTACCACTCAATCACAAGTACATCTGTACCTAATTTTTGGTGCCGTAATTGAGTGCCAATTGAAATCATGGACAGGCAACTGCACAAATGATGTAAGCACATATAATGTGTACCTAATTTATGGTGCATGCACCGTTCATTGTGATTGGTGCATTCATATTTAGAAAAATCATTTCAAGAGAGAGAAATGATTTTTTAGTGGGATGTATCAATTAGAATTGGCTGGTGCACTAGAAATGGTTCTTTCTCCTTGCGGTGCCTGGGGTTTGTTGATACCACCGATCTCATTTGGGGGTTTTTCTAGAACGATGCTGCTAACCACTGAAGAGGCCGATGATGATGGCGGGGATGACAAAGATGATGAAAAGCTTTGATGGTTGACTGGTTTTGTCTGGAGCATCTATTTGTTTAGTGAAGGGGTCTCGATAATGATGATGTACGTCAAGGGTACAGGCTTGGACCTCTACTTGACTATCTTCCCCCAAATAGAGATCTCCTACACCAAACCCAACTTCCCCATTAAGGCTAGCGACCAAGAAACCTCTGCCCTTCTCCTCCTTTACATCTGTTTTTGTATATGGAAATATATAGCTCAGTTTGAGTTTACAACCATTGATTTTTTGGTGGTGCTTTTACCCAAGGAATTTGAAGAATTTTTCTTTATTTGTGGCGGGTGTTTTTTGTTATGCTTGAAGGTACGGATGTGCTTTGCGTCTGATACTGCATTTTTTCTCAATTCGTAGAAAATTTTTGGTTGGGGTTGTGCCGGATTTCCCATCACAGCCCCCTTTCATCATCATGTATTCTACGCATTTGATGGGCATCTCCTTTGTAGGGAGTTCAATCCGCATTGTTGTGGATCCTGTGTTAGGCATTCCCGATGGATCTCCATTGGGGCGTGTGGCTATGTCCACTGGCCTAAATCTTATTGTTAGGAAGGTTTCTGCAGATTTGAGTAGGGTTCTAGAATTCATATCTAGTTGCATCTTTTATGTTAATGCTTCTTATGTTATGTATTCTAGTTGGGCTTGTAATCTCTCCGTCTGTATTTCTGAACTTCAATTATGAAATGAATTAGCTTTGGTTTCAAAACCAAAAAAAAAGGTGCATGAGAAATTGGGTGCAAACATCAGCTTAGACTCCGACCACATAAGGTCTCTCATTCATTGGCAGTATCCATGGTAGCACCATTGGTAGCAGACGAGATCTATTAATATTGCATTGCTATTTGAGGTTGTGGGATGTCATACACATATACATCGTAATCACTTGTAGCAGGGAACCATAGATGATTGAATTTTGTAAATATTACATCTCTACTCCATCCAGGGATATCGCTGTTATTGATATTAGAGGATGTCAACTTTATTTCAGATGATCAATTTGTAGTGTTTTTTCACTTATAAATAATTTTTATTTTATCTTCTTTAATGTTTGTATGATCAATGATAAAAGACCAATCTGGTGTGTTCCTATTACCAAAAAAAAAAAATCTGGTGTGTTCCTCATGTGACCTGAGTTTCTGTTTCTAAAAATAAATAAAGTCCATTACAAGCCCATGATATGGTTCTAGGCGAGGCCCTCACAGTGTAGCCCTCTCTAAACATGAACCCGGAAGGTCGAACGGTTAACCGGCCCACATAAGCTCGGATCCAAAAAAGTCCATGGTGAAAAATGCCTATGTGCATCAAAAAAGTTTTAACTTATTCCTACTACTGCATTCTACCCACATCCATTTGATTTCTTGTTTTTTGTGGGATGCATCTCAATGGAAAGTAAGAACACATACAAATAGGTCAAACTACAAATATGGTTGGTAGAAAGTGTAAAGCTGGATAAATGTTTGGAATTGTTGATGACACAAATTACATATCCCATGTAGTGATGGCAATAGGGCGGGCTGGGGTTAATCGGTTTAACCAGCCTTGATGCACTCCTAATGATTAGGGTTTGGTAAGGCATAAATCATGTTAGGTTTAGCCAACTTGGGATGAGATTTTCTACCTCCAGAATGCTGCGGCAGACGATTTCATCCCAGCCAGCTTGACCTTAACTCATCCCAAAAATATTACTTTTTTACACACATCCCATATAAAAAATAAAAATTTTATAAATAAATTTATTATTATTCCATATTTAGAGCCCGAGACTGTTAATGGGTTTCTAATAGTAGGCCCTAGGGCTGTAAACGGGTCGGATTCAGACCGGATCTATGCTTATTTGAGTTCGAATCTGATTATATTTTATGGAATCCGTTTCCAATTAAAGTCCGACAGATTTTTGAAAGTGATTACTGAATTCGAATTCTATTATATTTATGTATTCCATATCCGAATTCGTTTAGTATTCAAATTCGCTAACGATCCGAAATATTCGAATCCATATAAGATCCGAAAATACAATTTGCAACTACGATTACAAGTAGAAAATAGAAAAATAAAGAAAACCCTAATTAGAAGTTAGAACAACAACAAACTCTTTCAAAGTGTAGAAGAACAAGCTCTAATGTCTGAAATCCAAAAAAGCATTCAAAGTGTAGTTCTCAACGTTCACCTGCAAACTCTTTCAGTTAAGAAAGAAGATAACACATAAAAACAGAAAGAAAGAGAGGAAGAAAACCGTTGAGGGTGTAGATGGGTCGCCGTAGAGTAGAGAAGAGAGGATGTAACCTTTGAGTTGGAGATAATAGTATGTAGATGGGTTGCTGTTTAGTTGGAGAAGAAAGGATGTAGATTGGTCGCCATCGAGTTGGAGAAGAGAGGATGTCGCCGTAGAGTTGGAGAAGAGAGGATGTGGTCGTAGAGTTGAAGAAGAATAGCAGTCGCCGTCGAAGAACTTCGTTGAGCTTTGGATTTGAGACAAAAAGGGAAGGGTAGGGTTTGTTTGTCATATAGACTATCTAGAAAAATACCATAATAGCCTTAGAATGTTTAAAAATTCCAATCATGTCCTAACTTTTAATCGGATCCGGATTTTAAACGGACGGATACAGCCTAGTCCGAATCTGTTTATAAACAGATTCATTTGTTAGATCCATTTTCGATCCATCGCATATTTTAATTGATAAAAAATCCGATTAAATTTAATGGGATCAGGATCCGACCCATTGATAGCCCTACTAACCCAAAGCTTTGCCAAATTAAAAGGAACTTTATGTTGGCTGATGAGTGTTTTGGTAAAGCAGTTAAAGGTCACCGGATGTAAGTGTAAATAAGGAAAAATATTGGCATGTGTTTAAAATACACCAAAAACTAGGGTGTTCTTACAAAATATCTTTAACAAAAAGAAAGGAGGGACGCTGACGCCCTGAGTTCCGTGACAAAGAAAAAAGTTGGGTTCAGCTGGCTCTGCGTGTCCACTCACATTGTGTGGCACGTGGTGCACGTGCAAGGTTTTTGGAACCCATCATTGTAGCCAAAATTTCAAAATTTCCCCTTACCCAGCGATGCATTTCGCTGGAGGAATTCGTCAAGGTAGTTTCTTTACAATTTTTGATGATTTTTCGACGAAACGAGGCGGCGTGTTGAGCCAAACGAGTGAAACAGAGAAGAAAAACTCAAATTTATTTAATTTTTATTATCAAAACGAGATGACGTGCTGGTGAAACGGAGCAGCGTACCAGTGAAATTTCTCCAAAATCCAAAAAATATTTTTGCCCATTTTAAATTTTCTGGTGTTTCGGCGACATCCTACGTGCCACTGAAATTTCATTTTGGCCGATAGGCGGCTCATCGGCACCGAAAGAATAAACCTTACTTATAAGTGCCGTACTCTAACAGGTACAAGTGAAAAATATGACAGCCGTCCAATCTAATGCCAAGGATCAGATGGTGGGGGTTTATTAATTCAAGTCAACTTTTTGACCTGTGAATAGCCAAAGTGGGACCCATCAAAATGTGGTGGTGACTGGTGGGTTGGGAAGGGAGATCTACTTGGTCGTCTTCTTCATGTGCACCATGTCTTAAGAGTTTGTAGGTGGGACCCTTCCAAAATGCTGATCGGCTGATTCAAGCAGACCCCATATATTATTTAAACAAGAAAAGGATGGAGAAAGATTTGTTTGAGACATACTTTAATCAAAAGTTATCCTTCTAATCAAAGTCTTTGTCCATCCATCTACAATTAGGGCTTTTATCTCCTCGCAAGCTAAAATGACAACCAAGAAAAGCATATTTGTTTAATTTCTATTATATTCTCTGCCCTTTTAACAGTTTTGTAACATGCAGTGGCTCCACAAAAAGTTTGGTTTAGTATATAAGGCATGTCAGCAAGTTGAAGAAAAAAAATGTATGGACATTACTGCCCTTTTATAGCCGTTACAGTAAATTACAAAATTTATTGTTTTGGTCAAAAGATGCCTCTTGTGTTCTAGATATGGATGAAAGTCATCAAACAGCTAAGCTCATAATAATGAAATTAATTAGAAGTCAATACAAGGAAGAAAGCATGGTACATTGTAAGGGGAAACATAATCCTGACCCTATACACAAGTTCATAAATTTGTGTGTTTTCAATGTTGGGAGATGTGGATTTTGGAGGGCACTTCAAATAAATAAATGGGATTAGACTTAAACCTCGAATAATCTGAATCGTGGATTTAAGATTATTTTTCTCATATAATTTTCGCAATTTATTAGAAGGATTGAAAATTAGCACAAGTTAATAAAGAGGGATGATACTGAAGACAATCTTCATTTCTCTGAGGGATTAATGTCATTAATCCTTATTTTGCTGGCTATCAAGGATAATTACTGATTAATCTGTGAATTAGACAAAAATGGACCTTTGAACTACTAATTTAATTGATTTCTAATTTTAAAATGTTTATGGTAAGAACTAAGAGGGATTATAAACTTTACTTTTTAAAGAACTATTATGTGATTAAAAATGGTTTGTCCTTTATCTTTCCTTTATAGGCAGAATTTAAGTTTATTTTTGATAAAGGGTAGTTTAGTGAATGAACAAACCAGAACATTTAAGCTAGATTTGCAGGTCCCTCTTGTGGAGTTGACTGCACACTCTTTACTTTTTTTTTTTGGTAAGCACTGCGCACTCTTCCTTTCTTTGCCTTAAGGTTTTACAGAGGCTATAAATGCAAGCTCTTTTCCACCTTGGTTCCTTTTCCTTTACTGTTCCTCTCTCTATCGCCTACTTTCTGTGGTTTCCACCATTGCAAAACAAGCTTTATTTGTAGCTCTCGGAGGCCCCTCTAACTCCATGATCACAAAACCCCACCGGCCGTTTCACCAAACTGTTGCTTCTCTGGCCCTCTCAAAATCTTAAAAAAAAAAAAATAAAGTACCCTTTTTTTCTCCAATTTTTCCTCCGAGATCGGAGTTTTGTCTGGCTTTCTTGTGCATCTGTTTTCTATAACTTGTCCTAATTCTTTTTGGCCCACCTCTGGTCGGAACCCCTTCTTCTAAACTACTCTTCTGGAACTGGCATCTTTGGTTCTTGGGGCTTTTGTAGGTTGTGTTGCTTCAGTTCGACATTAGGCAATCTATGCCTATTAATACCTTTCTGGTTCAAAAGGAGACTCCTTTCTTGCTCCCGAGTTTTCTCAGTGGTGGAGATCAAGGGGGCTAGATCACCACCTAAGGTTCGTTTCCCTCTATTTTTTTTTCTCATTTTTTCCATTTTTTTTTTTGCCGTTCTTTTACTTTGGATGATATGAGGTTTGTGTCTCATTATATCAATTTAAATATCTGATTTTTGTGAGAGTGGTTTTCTGTAAATATTGAAATGCTGATATGAAGTACGCTGGGAGGGCTTATATGGAGATGTGTTTCCTTTGATTGTTGAGATGACCGATTACACAAGCATTTTTTTTCCTTTTCTTTTTGGGATCATAGTGTAGTTGCTTCCTTCAAATTTTATCTTGGGGCTGTGAAGATATACAGCGCATTTGATGATGGGATATTTAAGTTGTTCTTTCATCTCCTTTTTCTTTTCTATCTTAATTTTCTTTCTCATTTGGACTTGGGGAGCTTTATGGGATAAAGTTGTGTACGCCAGAATTTTTATTTTGCATTATTGATATCTAACTTGCCCTGCAAGAAATGCCAATGTAGCAGTGGAATGAGTCTAGTTAAGTATCTCAAATACATTTTTGGGATTCCCTTATACAGCATTTTTTTTGTATTTCAGGTGCAGACTGACTGACTTTGCAATCTATGAAACTAAGAGGACAGATCCATCTGGAGCACGATTTGTAAGCGCAATTGTGGTTTTATATATCGAGCATCAATCATGTCATCTGATGGTTCTCTGGATTCTGAATTATCAAAGAAGACATTTTTGGGTTTAAAACTATGGGTTTTGATTGGCATCTCTGTTGGTGCTTTTATCGTGTTTATTCTTTGTATTTTATCCGTATGGATAGCTTCTCGAAGGAAATCAAGGACCCTTGACAAGTACTCCCTATCGCAAATTCCCAATGTCTCAAAGGAAATCAAAGTTGATAGGGTTGGGGCTCAAAATTTCCAAGATTATCATGAAGGTGTTCCCATTACCATTCTTGAAAAATCAGTTGACAAGGGTTCAGAAAAGATGCTAGTTCATTTGGCTAGGAGCAAATCGAGTGATGTAGCAGACAATATCAGCCAGTGCAGCTCAGTTTACCATACTGAGAGAGGCTGTAGTTCACAGTCAGGGGAGGAAGGAAGCTCAGGTGCTGTTTGGAAGCATTCCTCATTATCATCACATGGAATTGCAATGGCCTCTCCATTACTTGGACTGCCTGAATTCTCTCATCTGGGATGGGGTCACTGGTTTACCCTCAGGGATCTTGAATATGCAACGAATCGTTTCTCTGCAGAGAATGTGATTGGGGAAGGTGGATATGGAGTTGTTTACAGGGCAAGACTTATCAATGGAACTGATGTAGCAGTGAAGAAACTTCTTAACAATCTGTAAGAACACTTCCAAATGTTTCAGACACCTAGAATACTGGTTTTTATATTTTTGTGGTGCTTCATTTGGATTTATTGTTACTATTTCCAAATTGGGTATTTAGGGGGCAGGCAGAGAAGGAATTTAGAGTTGAAGTGGAGGCTATAGGCCATGTTCGACATAAGAATCTCGTGCGTCTGCTGGGCTACTGTGTAGAAGGAATTCATAGGTAGCATTCATTTGACATTACTGTAATTTCTTTTCCCTTGCTTTAACCTTGTCATCTATTTCTATTGTCTTTTATTTGCAAAGGATGATCTGCTCTGCTATTGCTGTTTAATTTGTTTTATTTTATTTTCATGCTAACTTGCAAACAAATAGGCGTTTTGTTTCTTCAATCTCCTGGTCCGTGATTTTAAATTCAATTGCCTTGAGCTGTGATCCTAATAAAATTTTCTGACATAGGATGCTGGTATACGAGTATGTGAACAATGGGAATTTAGAGCAGTGGCTTCATGGGGCTATGCGCCAACAAGGAACCCTTAATTGGGAGGCTCGCATGAAGGTTATGCTTGGTACTGCTAAGGCGTAAGTCTTCTTCTCAACTTGCAATATTTTGAGACTTTCTTTTTTGCTTCCCTGAAAACTGAGATTCCATTAACCCAATGAAAAAATCTGTTTTGAACTATTTGATGGAAATAACATACTCTCTCTATTGGATTGCAGGCTTGCCTACTTACATGAGGCAATAGAACCAAAAGTTGTTCACCGCGATATAAAGTCAAGCAATATCTTAATTGATAATGAATTTAATGCCAAGGTTTCTGATTTTGGACTGGCCAAGCTTTTGGGCTCAGGAAAGAGTCACATAACAACCAGAGTGATGGGAACATTTGGGTAAATCTATCAGAGTCTCTCGGTTCATATCTATAATATGATTTCTCCATCTTGCAATAAGTTTTCTGATAAGGAGTTGTTCTTAACACTCAATTAACCGGTTTTCCTCATTTGTTTTTCAGGTATGTTGCACCTGAATATGCAAATACAGGTTTATTAAATGAGAAGAGTGACATTTACAGTTTTGGAGTCCTCCTCTTTGAAGCAGTTACAGGAAGGGATCCTGTGGACTACAGTCGGCCTGCTAATGAGGTGACACATTCTTGTACCTATTAGTTAGGAATTCCAATTCATGTTTCTTGTCCTCCTATATCCTATGAAAACAGGAAAAAAAAAGGTCATTGTGAATGAATATCCAATAAAAATTGCTACTGTGATTGCAACAGGTTAATCTTGTTGAGTGGCTTAAGGTGATGGTGGGGACTAGAAGAGCAGAGGAAGTTGTGGATCCAAACATTGAAGTTAAACCCTCAACTCGGGCTCTTAAACGTGCTCTTCTGATTGCATTGAGATGTGTCGACCCTGAAGCTGAGAAAAGACCCAAAATGGGTCAAGTTGTTCGTATGCTTGAAGCAGAAGAGTTCCCATTTCGCGAGGTTTTAACCAGTCTATTACCCTGGGACTTCACTTATTTTCATTTCGATGCATGTGATATCTTTATCAGAAATTGAGGTCTATTTGGAATCTCACTTCTCATACTGTTCAAATTTTGTTTGCAGGATCGGAGGAGCAGGAAGAGCCGTACAACCAGCATGGAAATTGAGTCTCTGAAGGAGAATTCTGATTCAACTGAAATGGAAAACACGGTAGGCGCACCAGAGAACCATACATCTGAGAGAAATCAAAGCTAGGACTGACAATTGAGTCATGACCTGAAGTGATAATCTATCTCATTGAGTGTTCAGATTTCAATCCTCGGGTAACCCATCAAACGATAACATTACAGTTCAAATTTCAATATCAGGAAGATCCCCACAAATTAAAGAGCAATCGGATTGAGGATTGCTTAATTGAGTTCTTGGATTGTTAAGTTTGTTGTTTATTACTGCTTTAGAAGGCATATCCATGGGTGTATTGAGAGAGACATAATCATCTATTGGTTTTTCCAGCAGTTACTGGAAGAAAGCTAAAAAGAAAAGGATAAAGAATGAAATTGGAAAAAAAAAAATAAATAAGAAGAAGAAGAAGATGAAGTTCTTGCTGTACAGACATGTTCAGTTATCAATGGGGTCCAGGTTTCCTAAAAATTTCATTTTATGTTCCTTGGGTGGTAAGAAACTAATTTATAGTTTTACTTTTATCTATCTTTTTGTATTAGCTATTGAGGCATTTAATTATTAATCATCCCTTTTATCTTTATCCTTTCCTGGTGTGATAGGTTGCTTTTCTTGTGGAGCAATGATTCTTATTCCAATTGTATCTCTTTATACTTTTTTTTACCCTTTTATTATTATTTATTTAATTGCTTGCTTCACATCTGGACAAGATAAATAAGCTTTGGATTTTCCTTCATCCTCATTCTTCCTGATAATTCTGGGATTGGGATCAATCACCCTCTGAATGAATTGGTAAAAAAGCTTCAAATCACCATCATCAACCTGGTCATCCATACCTCCTGGTTCACTGGATAATCTGACATATGAGAATTTTTCCTATTGCAAAAGGTGCCTTTCGTAAGGTCTATTTCAGCTTTTGATGTTATCTGCCATTGGATAGAAGCTGCTTTTCAGGGGGTAGGTCATCTGTTGGATCGATCAATTTTAGATAAGGTGTTCTTAAGTGGGGTCCATTAACATTAATTTCTGCCATTGGGTCAGTTGAAAACAGGAGTGAAATGTTGAAACTGGGATGGTATTCTTAACGGTCGTCTTTTCGGCTTTTTATACTAGAAAGAGCCGAGTATTAGTAACGGTCACATTTGTTTATTTTTTCCATATTTTGAAAATTACAGCAATACCCTTTTATCAATTTTCAATTTACCAACACACCCAAAAAGTGAACGTGGCAATCCCTGTTTTAGGTTGACTGTTACAAACCTACAACAGGATGGTTCTCAATTTGGTTCGGTTCGGTTTTAGGTTAACAGGTTCAATTAGCTGGTATGTTGAGGAAATACAAATTCACATAAAACATCAAATTAGACTCCAAAAAAAAAAAAAGGGTATTCAAGGAAAACCATAATAAAACAAACATCAAACGTGTAATAACTGCTGCATAACTGAACCAACTCCCAAAACACCAGATTTCAACTAAACCCAAAAAAAAAAAAAACCATAACGAACCCTAAAAAGCCTTCCCTATGACCCGCTTGAAGCATAATAATTACTATAAGGTGGTGGCCGGAGGTGTCGCAAAGCGCGGAGGAGAAGCGGAAGATGCGTCACAGTAGCCGCGGAGAATGTTACCCTCTTGAGGAGTGAAGCCAAGCGGAGTGAGCATGGCAGGCCAGCATTGGTGAGTGATGACACGTATGGCTCGGCAGCAGTCGACGCCCAGATAGGTTTCGCCGTTGAGGAAGAAGAGAATGATCTCGTTCGTGCATGATCGCAGCTCCAGAAGCGCATTCCAGCAATCCATGTTTCCTCCACTCTGAAGCCGAGCAGCAATGTTGTGGCCTGGCATAACGTGCAGCTCTCGTGCTGCCATTGCAGTAGTCCCCAGAAGCCATGACACTGCAACTATGAGAGCAAGCTTGTTGAGAGCCATTGCTTGGATATGGGAGAGAGATGGTGTGAGATTTGAGAGGTATGTGGATGGAAGCATGGAAATTTATAGGAACAGAGAAGGGAATCGAGAATATTGCGAATTGATTGTAACGGATGTTTCATGAAACCGATGACTCTTGACCTTCAAAATCTAAATGAAGTCAGAGCAGAGCTTTATTAAACGAGCCGAAACTGGAAGGTCATAAGACGAATTGATTAATCACATTCTATTGCTTCCAATCCTCTGAATTTACAAGGCTTGTAAGTGCAAGTTTATGTGGAAATGTGCGTCGCATTTCTCCGTCACAATTATTGATCCTTAATACCAATCAATGGAGATCAAAACGTTTGGCAACCAAATCGACTCTAACGTTCGGCGACCAAAACACTGCTCGTTTGGCAACCCAAAGGCTTCACGTTTGGATGATTATGGATGATCTTCGATGCTAGATTTTCCAATGGCTAATGGCTAAAACGTTAGATCATTTCAGTTTTTTCTTACATGGTTCGGTGTACTTTGTTTCAGCTCCTTCTACTCTGTTCGTCTGAGTTCGTCTTTTTCTCAACCAAAATGCAAAACGGAAGAGAACACAGGAGTTGCAGTCATGACAGCTTCTAAGTTGAATCTCTCATACCTCTGTCTATATTCACGTTAAGTTTTTCAGCTTATTCCTCTCTTCTTCCCAATGGGGTGTTTTCCATTGAAGCCTTGATCACGTTGGTGGGCTCTCTCAGTGATTTCCTTAGCTACCTTGGATGATCTTGCATATTCTACACTGTGCTGAGATGTTCAAATGAGAGAGTCAATTCACTAACCCAATAAAAGACTCTTCCAATCCTATATTTTCATTTTTCTCTTAGAATTTTTGTGCTGAGGATTAGAACATATCAAAAGGTCTTGAGAACCACATTTTTGTAAAGACTTCACTTTCAAGTTCAATAAAATTGATCAAAGACAACAAAGAAAGCTCTTGGAAAAGTACGGTATATAACCCTATGTATAATCCAAATAAAACTAAGCTCCATTCTATAGAAGAATTATGATATTGGAAAGTGATTCTGCCAATGAAGAGGGAGATTACGTATTAACAGCAAGTGTTGTTTATTTCTTTACTGATAGTCATAGCTACCAGTATTGTTGGTGAGGAATTCTTTGTACCATTTTGCAGAGAGCTTCGGCGTTCGCTTCAAAGTCCGGAAATCAACATGGAAGAGTCCAAATCTCATCGTGTATCCAAGCGTCCATTCAAAGTTGTCCATCAAGCTCCAAACAAAATAGCCACGTACATCAGCACCGTCCCTACCAACCACAAATAACACAAGCCACAACCTCAATAAACGGGAAGAAATCGTCTGTGGCCTTTCTTGAAACTGTTCCTGATGCGACCGTGAGATGCTCCGATGCTACCATGCAGAGCATCTCACGGCCAGAATTTTTTCATTGTTTTAAATGTTTTTAAGTGGGACCCACATGATAAAACACTGACCATGAGATGCTCCACATGGCAGCATCTCATGGTCGCATCAGGGACCGTTTTAGGGAAAGGCCACAGACGATTTCATTCCTCAATAAACATCCCTATACTCGTTTAAAGAATTTTGATTCTTAAGTTGGTGTAGCTTTCTGTGTGCAATCAAATTTGGAGGTGCCACATTGCCCAAAAGAGCTGCCTGACATGTTACCCAGCAGAAACTTTTATCCTTTTACATATCGGTAGGTGCATGGGTAGAGGGCGTAGGCAAGGAATTTGGATGGATCACCAAAATCCTCTGTGCCCTTTAATTTGGGTTTGCTTGTGCAATCAAATAGGAGTCCCTAATTGTATTGGTAAGCGCACGTACTCACTTCGAATATGTCTTTTCTATACATGTTTTAAAACTCCATTTTTTTACAGATTTGGGACTTTAGATTGGATTTAGTAACTAAATTGCAATGGGTTGGATAAAAAACATTGAGATAGGCATCAATGGTTAGACCAGCCATTCTGATAACCCATTAAAGTGGAAAAGGTGCAATACTGAGGGGCTAGTAATTAAACAGTTCCAGCCTATCTTTCTCTACAGTAATTACTGACTCACCTGATGGCTCGAGATAGAGAAGCAAGATAGGCCTTATGGAATTCGATCCGCTTGACATCATTCAGTAACTCCCCCAGTTTCTCCCCGGGTTGATGCATCTGAGGAAGACCTACAACATATTTGCCATTGAAAATCTGTTAAAAGAGTCCATCCCATTGCACCATATCTGTAACTTCATCAGACTTAAAAGATTGTAACCTTCATCATTTAATTTACTCACCATTTTCAGTCACAAAGATCGGCTTATTGCCGTACCTTGTCTTAAGATAGCCAATAATCTTCTCAAGCCCGTTTGGAACTATGTACACTGTAGGCATCCCAGTCTGCAAAGAGCTTGCAAATTAATATATATTTGATTTCATTAAGAGGGAGAAACAGTGAAGGAACCAAAAATGGGAACAAATTTGCACAAGTTTAGGATATAATTCATCATGTTACCGGTTCTCCTATTGCGATGCCGTCTCTTTCTCCGGTAATATGCACAAAACCACGTATAGCCTGGTATCCTTGTGGGTCACAAAGAGAGCTCATGCAGTCCTTGGTGTAGAGACTGGAGTAATGGTTGATGCCAATGAAATCTAAACTGTTCATTAGCTCCTTAGATTCCTTCTTGGAGAACTTGGGCAGCTTGGATCCAAGATAATGGCGCATCTCAGGAGGATAATCTCCATAGATTAAGGGATCCAACATCCTGGTAGACAAGAAGCAAGTAAAGCCACATTACGTAAAGCAAGAATGAGAAAACTCATTACAGATATGTAAATTTCACGCATGGTTAAAGGTGGTCTACATATATATATACATATATTCCTTGATGTCGTGATAAATTAATCTATGAAGATAAAAGAAGAATTAAAAAAAAAAAAAAATTTCACACAGATTTATGTGGTTGTGCAATATGCCTATACCCATGGAAGAGACATAGTGTTATGTACGCCTAACCGTTACTCCAAAAGCCTCAATGCTTATGAAGACTTCGTTGGCTAAACAATTAACATTTAGGACAGTAACATACACCACGCTTCTATAGCCAACGTCCACGACAGCCTACTCTATCGATACTAACCCGATGGTAGCCCTTTTTCTTTCGAAGGCTCCATTTATGTATCAGTATTCAATGACTTAGCACCATACCCATACATAATACTAACGCATTTTAATTTATCTTATATTGGTCACCCCTCCAAGACTTGAACCTAGGATATGGTGGTTGACTTTGATATCATTTGTTACATGCCTAATTGTTGCTCCAAAATCTCCAAAGCTTATAGAGACTTCGTTAGTTAAGCACTTAACATTTAATATCGTAATACATAGTGAGAAGAATTTGGTCATTAGGTGATCATATATACAATCGGTAGCCTGGCCCGAGCCCATCCAAGGCTGTCCAGCAACTATTTTTTGACACTTGAGGATACGTAATAAATCTCATATACAATCGGTAGCCCGGCCCGAACCTCCCCAAGCTGTCCAGCAAGGCAGCAACTACTTTTTTTTTTTTGATGGAGGCAGCAACTACTTTGTTATTGACACTTAAGGATACGTAATTAATACGTAGGGGTCCATAAATTAACAAAAGTTGTTTCACCATTACGTTACCAAAAAAAAAAAAAAAAGTTGTTTCACCATTGGGCCCACACAAACAAGGACAATGAAATTCTATCCATTGCCTTGCCGTATTCCTGATAAGGACCAAATGACGTGGATTCGCACTTCTCATCCGAACGACTTGATTTATTGACTTTTGACTTCCTATCAGAAGCTACCTACCTGGTTTATGCACCGACCTTACCTAAGCGTTTCATAAATCTTATCTTCGCCTTATTCCACGGTTTCCACCTTCCCCAAATCACCTACTTCAAAGACAAAACAGAGGACTTGATGGGATCAGCCAGCCGGTTTATAACTCACAACTAGATCAGACCAATAGCAAAATAGTGATCAGACTGGGTCAAATTGGATGAGTCGGTGGACATGCTCTACAATCAGGACTGTGTGGCCACGGACTTGTGATTGAGACATTGTATTTTATTTAAAAATAAATAAATTTTTCTGTGCGGCCAACCCTTTGATGACCAAAAATAAATTGTTACTTTTTAAATAAATTAATATTAGTGATGGTTTTTAAAATAATTAAAAATTAGTTATATTTTCAAAATATTTAAAAATGAACAGTTGTTTGTTATTAATTTATTACAGGACCAAATTACCCATTCATGGCACACAATGAAATTATCAATGTTTCTATGTGCAGTAGTGCCCTATATGGCAGCTTGGTCCAAGTAAAAATTGTTTCATATTAAATAACCACTAACTTAATTTTAAATATTTTCTTAAAATAATGACTAGTTTTAACTGCATAAAAGAGCTAACCTTTTCTTAATTATCTTGATAAAGTATCACAAAATCCCAATTCCGGCATTTCTAAATGGGGTCAAATGGTCGGTAGATTCTTTTCCCATGCCATCATACACATAATGGTTCTGATTCATGCATAAAACGTTATAAATCAGAAAAGTCCAATGAATAGACGTGGACGAAACACTTACCAAGCAACGTTGAATGCAAGAGCTCTTCCGACGGCTTCCTTATCCCTTTCTTCATCTCTCAGAGGTTCATACATGTATGCACTAGCAACAATGCCTATACATCCGCCATGTTTCTTCTGCATCATATCATATTGATCAAATAAACTTATAATTAGTCAGTAACAAAGGCAATTTCATATATATACAAAGATTCACAGGCCTCACCTGATAATGTTTCTTGTAGATTTTAGCAGCCTTGGCGTGTGATAATACTTGGTTATGCATTGCAACCAGAGGTTCCATCTCAGAATTCCCTACTGAACAATTTCCAAAGGGTTCTGAACAATGTGAAGGTGGAAATAATCCCCTTATGTAGGCCAGTTCTATCGATAGATTCGGCTCGTTGAGTGTTGTCCAGTACTTAACTCGATCCCCGAAGTGTCGAAAACATGTTTCCGCGAAATTTACAAAGTCTTTCCTATACATATAACAGCTCCTTAGAAGGTTAATTAATTACAGTAACCTGTGAGATTTAACTAGTTTGAACTTTCAGTTTTAAATGCTTGAAGAAAGATGAATGAGATTACTGTATTTGAGGGCTGAGCCAAGCCCCATATCTATCTTCAAGTTCTTGTGGTATGTCGGCATGGTTTATTGTCACGAATGGCTCGATTCCTGCTTCATATATATGATTTAGTCTGTTAAGAACGAAGGGTTGATATGAATTTGAATGGAATGATACAAGATCTTACCTTTAAGTAAGAGATTGTCTATGAGATTGTTATAGAACTTCACCCCAGCAGGATTAACATCTCCAAACCTCCCTCCTGATAACAGTTTAAACAGATTACTAATTAGCTGAGGTTTCATGAAAGAGAAAGGAATAAAACAGTAATTGAGTGATATATTTGTAAGGTAAGCTTAATTACGTGGTAAAATCCTGGACCAGGAGATGGAGAAACGGTAAGCATTTACCCCAAGAGAATGCATCATCTCTATGTCTTCCTGTGAAAAAGAAGAAATTATGTTGCTTAATTGTTTTAATTAATTTTTGACTATCAATTGAGAAACAAGGATCAGATATTAATCTAAGATTTTATATGTACTACCAGGTAGCGATGATAGTGGTCGTCGGTTGTGTCTGCGTTGTCTCCAGTTAGGATCTTCCCTGGATGAATTGATGATCAGATACTGTTTTCATTGCAGTATTTTCTGAGTTAATTTATCAATTTATTGAGATATAGTATTCAAATTCTCTTTAATTACCTGGAATGTGAGTAAAAACATCCCAGTTGCTCAGACCCTTGCCATCTTCAAGAGTAGCTCCTTCAATCTGAAATGAAGTTAAAAACCATACATCATTAAAGAAATTAAGGCATGCAAGAGTGATTTAATTAATTTCATCAGAAAAAAAAAACATGAAAAAGAACCAATTAAGAACAATATTAATTTGAGAATTAATGGCTGACCTGAAATGATGAAGTTGCAGTTCCAAAGAGAAACCCATGTGGGAATTGACTTCTGTTGATTTCCTCATGAGAGCTTTGAACACAGAAAGGATTAGAGAACAGAAGGAGGAGGAGAAGGAAGATAGACTGTTGAACAGTATACATTTTAATCCAATTCGCACGTAGCAACGGATAAATTTAGTTGGGACATTCTTGGTGGTTGCATGTTTTATAATTGTTAGAATACTTTCGGCCTCTTTATCAGGTTTGAACCATGGTCAATGGAAGTCTCCGTGGCACGCTTAAAAGCGTCCATGATAAGAAAAAAAAAAAACAGAAATTAACTAAAATAAAAGGGTGTTACACGAAGATACGAGGATGTGAGGAGGGTCTTATCCACAATTTTTCATTGTTTCATCATGTGTCGGTGTTCTAACAGGCTGGCACGGTACGGCCCATGGACCACGTACAAACCCACTGCGTGTCTAGGCATTCCCCGTGTCTGGTGGTCCACTTAATATGTCTCTGTTAAGTATAACATCCAAATCCCACATTATAAACATATGAAAAACACTTAACTTAATGAGGTGCTTTTTGGAGACAAAACTGTGGGGGTTTAGGCCCAAAATGGACAATACCTTGTTGGGTTGGATCATTACAAATGGTATCGAACTTGGATCCAGGTCTGATTATGTGTAGCAGCCTTAAAAGGAGGGATATTATAACATCACAGACAGTTCAGCTAAATTGTGCCAAGCTAACACATGGACCTTGTTGGGTTGGATCATTACAATGGTATCGGAGTTGGATCCAGGTCTGGTGATATGCAACAGCCCTGAAGGGAGGGAGATTGTGACATCACGGATGGTTCAACTAAATTGTGCTAGGCTAGCACATGGACTGCCCAGCTCGTTTCCATTTGACACCCCTATGGACTGATTGTATCTTAGTAGTGAATGTGTACATCACATGTTTGTATAAATCGTCATAGTAGGATTTGTGATGGTGCATCTAAATTGTTAGTAAAATTTGTTTTATAATATGTTTTTCAGGCAGTGTTTGACATTTCCATCGAAATTTCATGTTTTGCCCCCCATTGGGTATGTAACAGGGAGCGAAACATGATTCCCTAGATTTCATTGGGGTGCCAGCGAAACGCAACGAAATTTCACTGCGTTTCGCCAAGACCCCAGCGAAATGCTGGGGTCACTTACTACATCACCTAATAAGGTGAAGTGCCGCTCGAGATTTCGCCCAATTTGGGCAAAATCTCGAGCAGAAGAAGATTTTGGGGAAAATATTCCCTAAACCTCAAATTTTTTTAACTCTCTCAAATTTCTTCCCCTTTTCTTCTAAAATTCAAGTTTCAACATGGATTGAAGTTGAAAATACTGATCTCCACTAACATTTGAGTGCTTTGGAGCTTTGAAGGTTTTAAAACAAAGGTAAATGATGTTTTTACTCTATTTAGTATTGTAATTAGCTTATAATGTTATGATTTTTGGATATGATCTATAACAACACCCGATCTATCGATGGGTGTTGTTACTTTTTTTTACAAAAATTATAATTTTTAAAATTATTTTGCACGTAAATTCATTTAAAATTAGAAAAAATAAATAAAATTCATATTAATGCTCAAAAGTCATGTAATAATTACTATAATACTAGAATACCAATCTCATCAAAATATCTTAGGACTTAAATTAAATTTGGGCATTTAAAAAATTAGTTATTTATTAAACTTGAAAATTAAGAAAAATGTTAAAAAATTTATTAAAATATGTAAAAATTAGTAAAAATCATGGATTAATTATATATGAACTGTGGACACCCGATCTATAGATGAGTGTCCACACTTTTATTTTTGTAAAAAATGAATAATTAATTGTTTATTTAATACTAAAAATCATTAAAAAAATTTTAAAATGTTTAATTTTTTTTAGCATGTATTATCTAGATAATATTCGTATTACTTTCTCACAAATAATGTACCACTAGTTGATTATTTTGATAGTTATTGTATACTAGTGGTGACTTTAAGTGACATTTTTTTAATTGTTTGCAAATTGCAATTGACAGGTAACCTAGTGTAGCGGCTACCAGCTAACAGGTGATGGCATCGGGATTTGGTAGTGCAGGCGGCGGTGGTGGTGGTGATGATGCTGAGGCAAGCGGGCGTAGAATGGATATAGGATGGAATCACTGTACACGCTATGAGGGAGACAGAAATAAGACAGTATGTAATTACAGTCATCATGTATTCAAGGGGGAGGTATATCAAGATTGAAGATGCACATGGCACATGGTTATAAGGACGTTGCAAATTGTCCTAGAGTGCCACCTGAAGTGATGTTGATGCTGTTATGGAGAAGGAGAGAGGATTTGCTTCCGTTGACTCTTTCGATAGAGATACCAGAGTAGTCCCCATTCAGTTTCTACAGCAGCAGCGATAACCTCAGTCCCGGTTCAGTCAGGTGAGCATAGAGAGTTGGAGTCCAAGGATGACAATGATGGAAACAATAATGATGACGACGATGATGGTGATGATCATCAGGGAGGTGGAGGACACTCACATGGGCCAGGGGTTAGTACTTTCACTAGGGAAGCAGCGTACACACATGCGACCTAGGACTCCCATCATGGAGGACGATACGCTCGGGGTGGTCAATTAGAGACAATGGCACCTACTTTTCAGAGGCGAGGTAAGGGGAAGGAGATGATTGGTGCCCAGGAGGAGGATGAGATGTCTTGATCTCTTATGACTATAGACATGGGGGGATCTAGCTAGCAGCACATCTTCACATAGTTATGGGGATTGGAGCAGACAATATGGAGGATATGCATATCCATATCTAGGGTAGTTGCAGACATCTGACAATTACAGGTTATTTCCATCCTATCCACACTACAAAAATACGAGCTTTCACCGCCGGTAATACTTTTACCGGCGGTAACACCTTCCGCCCCTAAATAGCTTGACGCTAAAGGTTATACCGGCGGTAACACCTCCCGCCGTTAAAAATAATATTTAAATAATAAAAAAATAAAATTATTATTTTCATGGCGAGAATTACCGCCGCTAAAAATAATATTTAAAAAATAAAAGAATAAATTAACGATTTTTACTGGTGGAACATACCGCTGCTAAAAATAATATTAAAAAAATAAAAAAATTTGCTGCCGACGTTCGGCCGCATATATACAAACAAATATTTAGAGAGAGAGAGAGAGAGAGAGAGAGAGAGAGAGAGAGAGAGAGAGAGGGAGAGAAAGAGAGATAGAGAGAGAGAGGGAGGGAGAGAGAGAAGCGCGGTAGTTTACTGTCCTAAAAGTCAAGTCAAAATTCAATCCATTAGAAGTGCGGGAAATTTCCCCCTTTTGCTTTTACCGGCGGTAGGTTACCGCCCCTAAAAGTCCTTTTCGTTTTTAAGAAATGGCCTTTTAGGAGTGGTAAAGAGTTTACCGTCCCTAAAAGTTCTTTTCGTTTTTTAAGAAATGCCCTTTTAGGAGCCATAATGAGCTTACCACCGGTAAAAATTCCCTTTTAAGGGCGGTAACCAGGTTACCGCCCCTAAAAGTCATTTTAGTTTTTTAAGAAATGCCCTTTTAGGGGCGGTAATAAGCTTACCGCCCCTAAAAGTCCTTTTCGTTTTTGAAGAAATGCCCTTTTAGGGGCGGTAATGAGGTTACAACCCCTAAAAGTCCTTTTTGTTTTTTAAGAAATGCCCAAAGTCCTTTTTGTTTTTTAAGAAATGCCCTTTTAGGGGCGGTAATGATGTTACCGCCCCTAAAAGTCCTTTTCGTTTTTGAAGAAATGCCCTTTTAGGGGCGGTAATGAGCTTACAGCCCCTAAAAGTCCTTTTCGTTCTTTAAGAAATGCCCTTTTAGGGGCGGTAATGATGGTACTGCCGCTAAAAGTATTATTACCGACGGCTTCTTACCGCCGGAAACAAGTTTTTATTTGGCGGGAGCTTCCTGCCAACTTTTTACCAGCGGTAGGCATCTTAACGCAGTTAAAACTTAATATAGGGGTGGTAACTACCACCACTAAAGGCTATTTCGTGCTAAAAAAACTTGTGCCATAGGTTTTTCGTGCGAAAAAAATGATATATTAATTTTTAGGGGCGGAAAGTGCCTTTATCGTCGGTAATAGTGCTTTTAGCGGCGGAATTTGCTTACCCCCGCTAAAAGCCCATCGCTAATTCCTCTCACTTTTGTAGTGCCAGTTGCACCAGCTCCATATCCAACTGCATACGGATATGGGTATGTCCCAATGCCAGTCCTAGTCCCGGCCATCCCATATCCATGTGGTTATTATCCTCCACCTCCACCACTAGTCGTAGCAGATGAGGAGGAGGATGAGGACAAGAGTATTCTTATTATGAAGGAGTATTATGATAATTGTCTTCCTGTGGGCTTTATTGTGTATTTAGATTAGGATGAGTATGAGGCGGTGGTGTGTCGTTACAGAGGTCAATGCACAAGACGCATGTCCTGGAGGCGATATGTTTATATGCTTGAGAGACGGTGGTAGCAACAGCAGCATCATTTCTAGCCTCCTAGACACTCCACTTCTTATGGATCATTGTAGTTTGTACTGTGTTTTTTCTTTGCAATTTGTATGACTTCGTACTTTGTAGTTTATAACTTTGTAGTTATACTCTTGTCTCTTGTATTTTGCATTGTGTATGTATGACTATGAGTCTATGACTTTGTTTACATTTTCTAGTGTGGTCTAATAGCTAATATTTAATAGTTGTGCTTGTATTTGTTCATAAATTAGAGACCTATGCTTTCTTATTCTTTTTATGTTTACATATAAATTGTATACAATCATGTGTAATATGTTTTTTTCCTATTTTAGGCTGTTTTTGTACATTTCGCAGGTTTTCGCTGGTGTGCCGCCAATTTCATTGAACTTTCCTTTTTTCCTCATTTTGCCGAGGTGCTGCCGGTTTTTCATTTTGTGCCCCTTGCGGCACCGAAACGTCAAACCTTGGCTTCAGGTATATATGTACTTTTTTGGGTGCCGTAAGTAAAAACCATACCAAAATGTTGGTATTATTTTGGATTTCAAAGCCCTAATTAACTCAAAACTTCTTTTCGTGTTATAATGTCCCAAATGGATATTATTTTTCCCCTTCCTTATCCTTGTTGAATTGTCGTTCATTACATTGCTTGCTTTGCCCTCTGGCATTTCTCATTAATGTAATTGAGAACGAGGAGCAGATCATGTTGTTACTTGAGGTCCATGAAGAACTCAACTGGAGTTTTTCCAATTTTCTTTATCCATTTTCAGCTAAAGCTCAAGCTTCAAAGAACCAGCTTCCTTTCTTAATTGTGCAAGTTTAACCGCATATCGCAAGAAAGACACTCTTAATTTCTTAGATTTCATATTGGTTTGGATTCCAAGAAACAGCATGGTATGTATGGCTTTTGCATGTTATGAGCAGATATTTTACTGTAAAAGTCATGGTGGTAATACAGTTGAGAAATAAGAGAGAGCAGCCTATAAGCAAATTTAGCCCACAGTCTCACATTTGCATAATCCAATTTCAATGTTTAAACTCTCCTTCCACCTTTTTAAGGTGGCACTATTTCCAGAGAAATTTGTATAGCTTCCACCCTTCTTTCTTTTCCTTAGTCCTTAGTTTAAAAAAAAAAGGACCATTTATGTCCCCTCCCCAACCTTTCAGAGGCAATTCCACCTCTAGCCATCCAATATCAAATTAATTTCACTCAGAAAGAAGGAAGAACAACGAGAAACGAAGCAACTAAAAGGCTTTAATTGATTTCACCGCCTTACCAAAAAAGGCATTAATTGCATTTGCAGCAAAAGCATGCATTCCCATTTATAGCCATCTGTTCTCACCATCTCTATCAACATCCTCTCCCCTCATTTCCCACATAGGGCCTTTCTTTCAATGGAAGCATTGCCATCCACTTGTTGACAGCAGAATTGAAGTGGGTTTTATAAGATCAAGAAGAATATTTGTACTTCAAGAAGCCAGAAAGATGACATAAATGCAGCAACCATCCCATATACTTCCATAATTGGTTCTAAGTAAACAGCAAAATACGTGTAGAACAAGATAGAAGTTTCATGGTTGCTGACAATGGCTACCTGAGGGAAACATATCCTGCAGCAGGCCATACTGATCAGGACGGTGAAGCTGTTGAGGAAAGCTTAAATTTTGCTGGTAAATGGAGCTTGTGCCCATTTGATAATTTGTGGGAGGCATGTGGATCAGTAGTTCTTGAGGGAAGCTTGGTCCTACCGGGGGAGATGCAAACATAGAAGGTGCTAACATTCCTGCAGCGCTCCCACGAAGTGTCGCCGGACACTGATGGTTGTGTTGGCCTTCATATGTTGTAATCACAATAGATGGATCTTGGAATGATCTCTCGACTCGTTTCTTCACTGTGCACTTCTGACTAGTGCACCTGTAATAGCTTCTGCAATGCAATTCCAGGGTTATGAAAACAAATTTACTACATTTAGTCTAGAATTTCCATGATTTTTGCTTCTATTTAGAATGAAATTAGTTATACAAGAACAAGAAATCACAGATTCAAGGTTGTATATGTGACATTTTATCCAGAATTGTGCAGAAGTTGGGGGATTGAAACCGTTCATGCCTTAGTGCCATTTTAATGGTTGGCTAGTTATCTTTGATAGATATCTTAATTCTAGCAATTCATGGAAACAGACAGACAAGGATCAAATGTTTTCAAATTTGGTTATTCAGTCTTGGGCTTCAAGGACGACTAATTGCTGTTTGCACTGGTAAATGGAGTTTTGAGTTAGATGTGAAAGGAAATCTCATAAACAAACCTTGGATAAGGGCTATTCTTGACAGCCTTCTGCCCATATTTTCTCCATCTGTATCCATCTTCAAGATGATCAACTTCGCTTTTAGTCATGAAGGCGAATCGTGGCTCTCTTTGGCGCTTCTCTCCTTTCTTTTTGGGTTTGCACCTGATTATATGCAACAATGGAAGCTAATAAGTAGCAGAACCCATTTATTATCAAGGTAAGTAGATCTCAATTCACACTTGAACATAAAGTTTCCTTGATGGTTATAAAAACTAAAAGCCCAAATTGAATTTCATTTTAGGGTTCCTGAAGCAGGTCCTATCTCAAGATCAAATATCAGTCCAATCACTGGAAACATGATGCGTATAGTACATGGGTACTTTCTATAAGAAACTTGTTAACAGAAAACAAAATTCATTACCTTTTTTTTCTTCCTGTGATTGAAAGAGAGAAGCTTCATTTTATGATGGAGAAGAACAAACTAAGTGGATAAGAACAAAGGAAGAAAAAGTCCTAGACCTTGATGTTGAAAACCTTAAAAAACCTTCTTTTGAGACAATCTTCACAATTATAGTCTTATACTCTTATTTATATACGAAAGCGAAGAAAAAAGCTTCTTTACACAGAGAATCAAAGATCAAGCAAACATACACTTTCTTAGGCTTCTCTCCATCTTCACACCCTTTTGGCTGCCCTTCCCTCTTATTCTTCCCCGAATCTTCTTCAGCTCCGGCCTCAGTCGAAGACGAGGACACCGAAGAGTTTGGCGTTGCCGGAATGTCACCGGTTGCCACTGATTCTCCTACACCGTCGGTCTTGTGTTCACCACTGTCCACAGAAGAATATACTTCTGACGAGCAAGACCTGTCAAAGGCCCTTGATAGTGTACCATAGTCCATGGATCCATGTAAAAACTCAGTGAAGCTCATGTAAGAAGGATCAAACCCATGTATGTTATGAGCAGATGAGCCTAAGATCCCATGGCTTGTACCGTGACACACTTCAGCGTGCTGATGATCACTGGAGAATGGAAAGCTCGACCTTCCATAGCCTTGGCGATGATCATCATGAAATGGGTTATGGAAGTGAGGATCCTTAGCTTCGTCAGACATTGAAAATGGAGAGGAATCAGAGAGCGAGAGAGAGAGAGAATAGTTATGGAACCCCTTTGTTTAGGGGGGTTTTTTTTGTTTTGTTTTGTTTACATAGAGAGAGAGTATACTTGCAGACCTTGACAAGGAATGAGAAGCTTATTGGCTTTGAAGGGTGAAAGGCCACTGATGGGGTCATGACGTTTGTAATGAATCAGCGAGCCCACCGGTTATAGGCAGTAACCAGTGGTGGGTCAAAGTTTCCAACTGTACCATACTTTTGGGGAACTTAGGCTTATACGTGTACTTATAGGCACCGGCATTTGACCATAGCTGACAGCAAGACTAAATATTGGCCGCGTGGATAATCTTCATATGGTGGTTGTTGTCACCATCATTCCTTGGAATTATGTGACGCATGTGGTTAAAATCCGGTCAATAATAATTAATGAGGATCTATATAGATATTTGCTCCTATGTCACATAGAACTTTCTCTTAAGAAAAAAAAAATCTATAGGTCTTGTAATGTTTTGAATTTCTCATATAGAAAGAAAGAAATTTATTTTAGATAGGAGAGGTTTTTGTTTGACAAACATTTAGGTATGAAATGTATTATGGGATAATAAGAAATATATGCAGATGAGTGGAATTCTCCAAATAAATTGCCAAATTAATTAGAATATATGTATCAAAGATCAAGACCAACTAAGGAACAAAAAGAGAATAATTATAATTGATTATTGACTTTTAACATGGGTAAGTTGTTAATTCAAACCTCTCAACTAATTGTTTAAAAAGTTTGATATTTGACACATTTGGTACATTAGAATGGGTCCTAATTCTTTTGAAAGTGACCCATATATGTAAAAGTTTAAGACAAATTGAGGACTTTAGTGGTTCTTGAGCTGATCCACCCTAAATAGATGTTTTGTTTTCTGAAAGGCTTGAACCCTAAAAATAAACAAGATCAGTGTCAAATGGGCTATTCCAACCTCTCATATGGTAGGAAAACAAATGAGACAAGGCAAGAAACAAAATTTTATATAACAAGTACGGACAACGAGTGGGTTGGTGGGATGCACCCTAGCTAAGTATTTTCAGCTTACCATAGATGAGTTCTTTCACCACGTAATTAAGTTAATAGATTATTAGTTACACAGAACAATTTCGAGAAGATGAGGATCCCTTATACATAAGTCATTGGATAGTGGCTCCTGAACCATTCTATAAGGCATGCGTTTATCATTTCTTAGTTGATTAATATGGTTTAACATGGACATTAGTATATTGTGTTTAATATTTGAAATTCTATTTTTGGTTCCAAATAGATGAATCATCTCATTATTTAGATGAATACAGAATAAAACTGAATTAAATGTAGCAATTTATTATTTATAAAGATTTTTGAGTAAATAAATTAATATTTAGAAATTCACCACCAAAACATCCGAAAAAATTAATATTTTTGATTGTAGAAATAGTTAGTTGAGAATCAATATTAAACTAGTTTAGATTATTTACATTAGAATAAAACTATAAAGCTCTATTTAATGTTACAAAAATTTTTAAAGTTAATAAAAAAATCATGTAAAGTTATTAAAGATAAACCATATATGTCAAGTTACACAAAAGTGGAAAAAAAAAGGAAGAAAAATACACCCATATAATCATCTCCGCATGTCTGAAAGGAGGTTGTCAATCAAGAATTCACATGATGGCCATCCAGAAATCATACTCAATAAAGATTATAGAGATATGTCATATCAAGCTCTCGACTAGCGGCATGAAATTCAAGTTTTGAATATGAGTACAACGATTGTATATAAAAAATGTCAAAAATTAGGCCTGTGGTCCTTCCATTCCCCTCAAGATCCTACTTCAATGGGACCTACGTACATTGGATTATGGTTCTATAGTCATATCAAGCTCCAAACTAGCGGCATCAAATTCAAATTTGAGTATGGACACATCGTCTGTATATCAAAAATGTCAAAAATTAATTAGGCCTATGGCTGTGGTCCTTCCCTTCCTCTCAAGATCCTACTTCAATGGGACCTGCGTAATTAAGTTGGATTATGGTTCTATAGTCCTACAAATATATCGTAATTTACTTCACTACAAATTCTTAATTTGACTAAACATGCCAAAAATTTGGCATGTTTAAGACTTGATCAAACAAAATATTATAATCACTAAAGTATTAGTGATAACCAGTACTAAGGTACACCTGAAAAAATAAAAATAAAAAAGTTGCATCCCAAGTAAAAGAAATTAATATACATGTATGTATGTATATGTATAAAATTATCTAACTTTGTCTGAAAGGGGGCTATCTATCAACAGTTTACATGATGACTATCAAAAGATCATATTCCTGTAAACATGTCACATGCATGTGATCTAGCTAGTCGCCGTCTAGTTCATAACAGCTCTTACCCTATTAAAACATTTCATGGAACAGTATTATTGTTCAATTATGATATATATGATGTGGTTGAAGCGACACTTCACGGTTATAATAGCATCATCAAACCAGTCCACGTGTAATTTTAGGTTCAGTGGATGCCATGTGGCAAAAAAAAGAAAAAGAAAAGACAGTACTCCTAGTTACTTAGGAAGATTATTTGAAACTTTGAGCGCAGCACTGAACCCATTAGATTCCTCAGGCCAATCTTAATTGCAACAATAAGATGAAGAAGAACAGTAACCAAAGATGATGCAAATGAGTCTCCTGGTTTTAGTTATATGATTCCTTATTATAGATAGAAAATGATCTGCATCTACAAAGAATGGGATCCAGTAGTTGAATGGATGATGTAACCATTTGACCTAATTTGCTCTTTAATAAATTAGAAAAATGGAAATAGTGTAAATACGTATGTAAAGATGTTATAGTCATCATCTAATACGGTTGACCTGATCATGAACGGGATCACATGGTCAAGTACTGTTCTGTAAACGCGCCTCTCCATTTATGTCTAACCAAAATTAACTAAAATCTAGCTTAGCTTGGCTAGTGTCCACTTAGAGTCATGAGCTGTTGGTTAATTCCCTGCTTGTTTCTTGTCACCCAAAAGAGACCCAATTTATACCACAATTGTTAGTCATTCACAGCAAGGTGCATAGTAGAAGACAGAGGGGAGGTGGTGAGCGAGAGAGAGAGAGAGAGAGAGAGTAAATGAAGTAGAGAAAAAAGGATGAATTATTGTTGATAAAGGGCTTCTGTGAAGGGAGGGGATGGTGATGACGACGGTGCCCTGTCTCAAAAGCGACCTTAAGTTAAGATGGGTTGTTGCTTAAGTTGTACGACTTCCAGAGAAAGAGAAGAATAAAAAAAGAGCATGAGATTGTTGACCTGGTTGTACCCTTTTCGTTTATCAATAAAAAGCTATCGTTGTTTGTGGGGATGTCCTTATCAGTGGAGAAGAGCAGGTTTTTTGTTAGGTTAATGCACCGGAAAAAGAATCTTTCAGATATGGACGTCTCTAGGGGGTCTTAAACCCTAATCATAACCCCTACAGAAGTACAATCCACAAACATCTTCCTTACCTCCATGATTGTGAGCTCGATAAAGCTTCATCCGTTTCCAGTTCACGAGCAAGTGAATAGAAGCAGTTGCATGCATTTGTAGTTTTTGTTTTTTTTTTCTTTTCTTTTTGTTTGCTTGCTGCAATTGCATGTAACACACTCTTTCATTTTTAGCTATTATCTTTCATCAAATTGTGGGTCTTCACTTTCCTTAATTAAGAAGATTTTGTTGTTCTTGTATGAATCTGAAGAAGAAAAAGCAAAAACCATGGACTGTAAACCCCAATAATTAGTACGTAACGTGTTCTAAATGAACTTCTTAGTTGGAAGCTCGCTGTTTTTCTGACAGAAGAGGCTTGAGTCTCTTAATTAATAGACGTACAATTGTAGCTCACCTACCATTACCAAGCTAACTAATGAAAACAAAAGGATAACTAAACATTTAAAAATTAATCCGGCACCCGAATCGGGGTTTTAAGATAATTGCCAAAGCAGGTTAATTAAGATCATGCATCCATGAATTCATTCTGATTATAATGACAAATTAAGAACCTGAAAATCTTATTGCTTACTGTTATTATGCAATGAAATCTTTTAGTATTTCACATAATTCAACTTCAAATGTGAAAGGATTTCATACAGTAAGATTCTTGTGGGAGTCAGAAAATATTTTTGACTGATTCAAAGTACCAGATTTTTGACTGATTCTAAGAACTAAAGTGTTCAACATGGTTTAACTTATCCGAGGATTTTCTCTTTCATAAGCTTTTACCAAAAGATAACACGGAAAGACGAGAGGCACTCCATAACTGTAATATTTTAAGTGAGTTGTCTTTTGCCTAGGAAAGTCCAAGGCCTTTAAGTCAGTATCACTCAGGACCGTCTACTTCAGCAGAATTCAAATGGGTGTGGTTTGGTTCTACCATCCCAATTAAGTAATCAAACTTGAGAGAGAGAGAGAAGAGAGAGAGAGAGAGAGAGAGAGAGAGAGAGAGAGAGAGAGAGAGACTTGCTATGTGCCACTTTCAAGGATATTTTTTCCAAAATATTTTAAAACCATCTGAGGTCTTTCTTCCCTTGAAGAAACAAGCACGGCAAGTTTGATGGGAGATCCAAGAAACCTTAATGGAAGCATGGGAACTAAAGAATAGAGACTACTTTTCAATGCAAATCAAATATTCATCACCACATATGGTCATCTTCCTCCTTATCCTTCAAACAATTTTTAATATTGCATTGAATATATTTCTTGTTTCTATTGAAAATCCAAAAATGAATACAAAACTGAAGCGTGTATCGCGTGTGATGTAGACGCTCATTTGGGAGGTGATTGAGCACAAAACCTGATAGGGTCAGTTCACACCTTAATTGTTGGATTGAGCTAAGGGATTATGACTAGCTAGGTTAGGTCCAATCAACCATATATAAGTTCTAATGGTTTTGGGGATGTGGGATATATTTAATTATTGCTTGAGAATTGAGGGTTAAGATCGCATCTTTCAAACTGTTTAAGAATAAAACACTTGGGAAAAGCCAAAAAAGAAAAAGGGAAAATGTGGTTTAAAATTTTGGTATCCCATTAAAGTTTTGTACTCTAACTAAGATTTCTTCTAGCAATAAAATATATTTATGTTTCTTCACAAAAAAACTAACTTAAAAAATATATTCAAATTAAATTAATAAAAAATTTAGCCATTTGAAATATGTCAATCAAAAAGTTGTCTAATTCATCCTCCCTCTCACCCTCTCTCTTTCTCTATGTTGGGGGTGTGTGTGTACACTTGAGAATCATAAAAAATTAGGTTAATTAAATTGAAGTTGCTATTAACAAGATCAAATTAGTTATCTTAAATGGACCAATTTAACGTTTTTGATATAAGATGAGTATGGTAGCACGTGCAATACTGCATGGGTGGGTAGCTATAAGGGATATGAGAGAGTCATTCAAATTTTAGAAGGTGTAATCGTAGGACAATGATTTTCTAGCCAGTCATTATATAATAGTATAGATGATAAGATAATCTATTAAAATATTTATCTATTTTTCACATTAATTATTTGCAAAAAGCACAGTTTAAAATACGAAAATTAGAAAGAAAAACTTGAGAAACTAAAGATAGCATATGCCAAGATGAAAGAGAGCCCTTTCTTGTCTTTTGTTGACCAAGTATCTATCATTCAAAGAAGAAAGCAATTTGTTACATTATAGAATTGAAGGACAAAATTTCTCTCTTTTTATTCCTACATATATAAAACTCCTCTTTCGTCTCCAAGTTGTATTTTTTGACTTTTGAGTTCAATATACATGACATATATAAATGGAAAAGGTGAAATATCCTACTATCTCATCCCTAGAAATCCTTTTTTCTAAAAGACATTGGCCGTTCCTTGATGTAGGACAACCCTAGAAAGAAGAGAGTCTCACCAATCTTCACTAGGGCTTGGTAATGGAGTCTCACCGCCACCAAGAAACATGCCTTGAAAGGATTGGAATCTCACAAACCTTTACAAGGTTTGTTAATGGAGTCTTACCATTATCAGGTAATGGAATCTCACCACTACCAGAGAACCAGATGAGTCTCACCTCAAGGACCCAATGCAAAAATTAGTATTCTATTCTCTCCCAAAATAAAAGGGTTACATCAGTTATTTATAAACATAGTTCCTATTTGAAATTAAATTCTAATCCTATCTAAATTAATAAAAGATAGTTAAAACAAATATGATATTATCTTCAATAAAACATATCCTGTCTAAAATCTAACTCTACATGGATCTGGACCCAAGGATCAGGTGGGCTCCACATCTACATCATTCCTATATGAAAAATTATCTTCATTTCAACAATGAATTTGAATATCTCTTCTCAAAGGGCTCATATATATGAAGTGTTATCTTCATTTCCGAGATCAAGATATCACTTATAAGAAAATTCAAGGTTTTTGAGGGTATATAGAAATTCCAATTTCTGAGATAAGTGGGATTTAATGGCTCTTATATTGTTATATATATTCAAATTTATATGTCAAAACTTAGCAATTATAAAAATAATGTAGAATATCTATTAGGCTACAATTAAATTAAAATTTTCCAAAGAGAATTCATATAACATATTTTGGGTTCCTTAATTAAAAATGTAAGTAGATTTAACTAAAAAAAAAAAAGAAAAGAAATCATAATTGGATATAATGTTAGGAAGAGAGTATGAAATTCATCAAAAGGATGAGGACCATTTTTTTTATTACGTTTGCTCATATATATTTGTTCCATTTTAAGTAGTACTCCACATGAGGAGCTCTTGCACTAAGATTTTGCGATTCGCGGTCCCATCATTAATATGGTGAGCATGATTTTACAACCACTTGATTTGATAATGAGTTAGATTATTGAAACTGACCTTGACAAGATCAAATTTCTTTTAGGTAACTAAGGTAGAGCTAACTAGCTAGGTGGACTTCGTTTGATCGCTATGCTTGTTAAAATCCCAGAACAAGTTAAAATCTTCTCAAAATGGGACTCTTATATATATATAATGATGTAGCAGATCAATTCTTTGTTTAAAATAATTTAAAGGTCTAATAGAAATAAAATACAGCAAATTTAAATGAAAATAACAAAGATAATTCCTATTCTATGTGTCATGCCCTTGATTTTTTTTTTTTTTTATTGTAAACCAAAAGCATTTGTGTATATTTTAACTATTTTTACATCTAAGATAGTCTTTACGTGCAGCCGTCAAAAAAATTATTGGCAAATTTTCCACCCAAACCTGGTAATTCTCCATCCTTATCACTGTATGCTGCATTACCCCTCCTTGGCATGTCATTCATTCCTTGATTTTAATAATAGTTTCAATATGCTTAAAAATGGAAACAAAAACAAAAACATGAGAACATAATTGAAATGAGAATCAAATAAAAGCTAGTGGGGCACACCCCTGTCATGTTCATAAAGGCTACTGTTGGCTCAGATCGGGTTTGAATAGATGGGGTCTATTTGCTGTGCAGTGGCCCTAGTGGGTCAGTCTTGGGCTTTGCATTACTCCCAAGCCAACTCCAGTTACTTTCATGGACAGACCTAGGTGCCAAAAATAAAACCCGAACCAGGTTCTAACGTACGTATACCACAGAGAGCTCAGACGTGCCGTGAAAGAATGAAACTGGGGTACACCAGCCAGAGCTCCCCAAGCCTCTAATTGGTGGGTTGTAGACTAGTAGTGCACCCACAAGGTGAAGCTGTAAGATCGAGCAGGTCCATTCCATCACATCCAGTTGGAATTTCTTCTTTTGAACAGGTTTATCTTACACTTGGGAAATTAGGAGGTTGTCAACATCTTCTTCTCTTTTCAATTGTGAGTGGGCATGTGAGGATTCAAGTCTCCTTATACATCCTCTCATGTGGGACCCTAGTCCTTGATTGCTTCATGTTACCAAATTCAAGAAGAAAAGGTGAAAGGTGAAAACAAAAAAGGAAGAAAAAGAGAACAAAAAGCCCACATCAACCTTGACTTTGAATCTGGCAATCAATTAGGAGAGGAAAGCTTCATCCTCAAAAGAATAAGTAGATTTGGTCATTCAATTTAATGGACCCACCCATGTGTTGAATAAACAGCTTCAAACTCAAATCCCCATCTGAAATTTGGACATACTTACATTATTCTTCTTCTTTATGTGGCAAATATGCATCTACTTGGTGTGTGAACTTTCATCTTCTTGACTGTGCCATTATTTTTGAACCTTTCTGTTCTGATTCCGGCCAATAGATTTGTTGAGACTGAAAGAAAGACCTTTCTAGAGTGTATGATCTTTGGTCTTTGCATCATCTTTCAGAGAAAAGGACAAAGGAAATCTCTTGATCTCTTTTCAAACCATGATTCATAAAATATAATGATTAGAAGGGCATATGTTCACCAAAGAATAATGAAGGGTTTATAGGCATCTTGGGGAGCCCATGATAACAAAGTCAAGTACTTTTAGATGTCTCACATGGAAGCCAAGGGACAGTAGTCACCCCTACTGCTGAATAATAACTTGCAATTTTAAGGTACCAGTTGGCTAAGTTCACAGGAGTTCATTTAACTAGTATGACATCATGCACCCACAACTTTAGGTCGCACAGGTAATACCGGAGCTCCTAAAAGGGCCATAAGAGTAGTAGAAAAACAGAAGCGGAAGTTTTCTTGAAGACAAGAAGATGATGATATCTTATCTTACTACTAAAAAAAGAATGAGTTTCCTCTAGTGTTAAAAGCTGGTGGTACCGTTTAACCATTGGCTGGGATTTTGTTTGGGCATGTGGGCCCTTTATTGAAACAGGGAATACACTAGACGAGTCTAGAGTTGCTTAATGGGCTGGCCCGACATGGCACAGGCTAATCAGGCGGGTCATGCCGTGCCTAGCTCGTCAAGGAAAACTCAGGCACGGCTAGGGTTGGGCCGTGCTGTGCCGGGCCCGCGGGTGATAGTTTTCTGCAAAAAAAAAAAAAAAAAGTAAAAAAAAGTTACTTACCTCTTAAACTGTGTCGAGATGAGGAGTTGCAAAAGTATTATTTGCGTCGATTACTGTTTGGACATGCAATGAACATGCCATAATCGATGTAAGTAACACATTTACAACTCCTGTGTGGATGTAAAGAGACAGAAATGAAGAAAAAAAAATTGATAACTTTGTAAGAACCTTGTTTAGTGATTTGCTAATGGTTGGGCTTAAGTAGCACTGTGACTACTTTGTTGACCATTAACAAAATCACTAAACATGACTCTAAGAAGAAAATGAAGGAAAAAAATTCATAACTTTCTTAGAATCTTATTAAAAGATTTGCCAATGGTTGGCCTAAGGAGACCATCTATCCTCCCCCCACCCCAAATGTGAGCACTTTGCCAAGTCTGTCAGTCATTTGCCAAATCTTTAAACAAGACCCTAAAAAAGTAAGAAGAGAAAAGAAGAGGTGTGGTTTGGAGTGGGACGGGTTAGGCCTATTTATAGAAAACAAAAAGTGGTTTTTTACCACCTCTACCCTCAAATATGACTGTAATTTGGTTGTTGGAAGAGTAGAAATGGTCATTTACAGTCAATTACAAGTATACCCCCTAATATGGCTATTGGGGGTAAAATTGTAAAAAAATAACTTTTAGCACTTTTTTGGGAGGGGGGGGGGGGGGGGGGGGGGGGGGGGGGGAGGGGGACGGCTAGCCATTTTTCGTGCCTGGCAAGCCATGCCTTAACGAGCCACGAGCCTCAAAAGCAGGGCTTGGCACGGCACGGCCACGGGCTAGGGGTCGTGCCGATGCGGCCCGATAAGCAACCCTAGACGAGTCCCTCTCCTAAAAAGATGGTGAGAAATGGGTTTGTATGAGTTTTATTATGGCTGCATTATGGGAGAATGCGGAAAATCACAAGAAATGCATAGCTTTGATGGTTTCCTCTAGTGCATTTCATGGTAACATCCATGAAACTCACAGATAGCATGCCTGTGTCAATAGACAAGCCAGACCTCAAAACATAATCTCAACCTATGGTACCATAGTACCACCGGGCACCGGCTTCTAGCACTAGAGGAAGTGCGTTCATCCTGCAACTATTTGGATGAATGTTTAAAAACATAGACAAGCCTAGTAAAATTGGTGTGTACCTATTCAAGGAAGTAAATAACTCAAACCTAGTTAACAGCTGGTAATTAAAGAAATCATGTTAATATTTTTAAATAATAAAAAATAAATAAAAGAAGCTGTTTAAAAATAATTAAAAATTTAAAAAATGAAGAGTATTAATTTTTTATGTTTACCAAGTTGCTCATTCTCAAATTAACCATCATAGACTCTTCCTTATTACCTTTACTCACGTTGGGCTAAGTTACAAGGCTAATTTACCTAAATTAATAATGTGACCAGATACCTCCATGAGTCCCCAATGGATCTACTAGGTACAAAAGCTGATTAAAAAGGTGAGATCAATTTCTAAGGATTAGGGTTCTTAGGGGTTAGGGGGAGGAAAGTGTGGCTTGATTCTTTGTCCAAATGTCCAAAACGTAAAAGAATCCCTGAACCCTTTGGACCACCTCAAGGCCCACAACAACCGAAAGTCTTTGGTAACTTGAAGGCCATGCATCAAGGCTTGGACATTTAGAAGGGCCCAATTTCCAAACAACTGACCAAATCTCATGATCGAAAGGATTCTGGCCATTCTCATCAGCCATGATCTGATTCAAGATGCATGAGACCTCAGCAAGCTGATTCCTAATAATAGCTAATGGTTACTTAGAAGCACTAATAGCTTGGGTTAATTGCATCTTATTTATTTAATTCTTTTGCTATGTGTCTTTAAAGCTAATATATAATGTATACACACATGCACATACGCACATAAACACACAAAATTATATAATATTTTTGGTCCGGTCAATTTGGTAAAATATATTTAAAAGTTGAGTTTCGGTTCATCTCGGTTTAATCGACACATCAACCTAAAACTGAACCAAGTTCTTTGAGATTTGGGATCTAAAACTAAACCAAAGTGTGTTAAAACTCAACTCAAACAGATCCAACTTGGTTTGGGTCAACTGGTTTCAGTTTAACCGACCCAATTTGCACTGATGTATACTATATTTAACGGGAGAAGGCGCCTTGAGATTTGTGCCTAAAACAATTCACAAGTTTTCCAAAATGCCTATTTCCTGTTTGGGATTCAATAATAAAAAGTTATAACCGCCTGAACATAGTATTTTCCCTCTCTCTCCACGTGCAGTCTTGCACGTGCGCCCCGGCTAAAAGGAACGACAGAAAATGATCTATAGCCTCAGATTCCAGTTTCCTCAAAAATGTTCCCACGTGTCAAAGACTGGTTTCAAGGACTCGTGTGGATTCCAAAGCCTCGGATTGTTACGCTCTCGAGTCTCGAGCCCCCTGTCAGTAGCTCTGGACAAGAAGAGAGAGAGAGAGAAGAAAAGCGCGAGCGAGAGAAAGCGAGAGATGATTCTGAACTGTGCTGGAGTTATGGCACCTCGAAGGACACCTCCGAGGATCATGTGCATGACTTCGAACGTCGGTCCAGAGCAGCTGAGAACGCAACTCGATCAACTCCACACTGAAGCAGAGAAAACACGAGCCAAAGGTATGTTCAAATCCCGCTTTCTTCTTTAAAACCATTGAAACCCATCTACTTCTTTACATATTTGGATACGATCATTTTCTGTATTTATTCTTCAATCTCATTTGTCTCAAATTCTCTCTGCATAAATAGATAACCCGGGTTGACATGCTTTTGAAAATTTTCATTTTGGGGTTTGAATGGATGAGCGATTTCCATGAAAAATAGGCCAATTGAGTTGGTCTAGGCGCCTGTTGTTCTATTTCTATTAGATAATTTTTCTTTGAAGTTTCTCCTTTTTTTCTTATGTCTCAATTGGGGGCATTGCTGCTGGTAGACACCCCAAGTACCATATTACGGGGGACAAAATATCGGTGTTGAAAGAGTGATTTTGGGGCTTATCCCCAAATTGTAAAATTTGTTTCTATGAACTACAGCTCATTTAATTTGAATGAAAGAACAATTCTAGAAACCCCTCTTTTGAGGATTATATCATATAGTATTAATATTATAGCTTTTTGTATCATATATTATCAATATTATAATACATAATGTTAATTACTGTTATAATATATTAATCTAATTCATAAATTCAACATCTTATGATAATATTATAATAAATAATATTAAATCATCATAAATACAATAAATCATGAGAGAGAGAGAGAGAGAGAGAGAGAGAGAGAGAGAGAGAGAGAGAGAGAGAGAGAGAGAGAGAGTGTGTGTGTGTGTATAATATACGATTTAGTATATTATAACACTATTAAAAAGATTATATTATTTATTGTTATATTACATTTTCCTAATGTATATGTGAAATAATAGTATTATAGTATTTATTAATTCCAATTATAATAAAATTATTAGTTAATATAATATAAGTAGATCATAATAATAAATAGGGATATTTACAGGAGGCACAAAGTAATAATTACGATGAAATTGCAAATTAGGCTGATGTAGATTGATCTTATTTTTCTTTCATATTTGGTAATAATCACCTTTTACTAGGGTTATTTCAAGCATCAATGAAGATTGTATTTTAGTTAGTTCCAACGAAGGTAACATTGTTCGTCCATGTTGAGCCCAATGTAGAGGTGCTTTATGAATTTGATTTGATATGTTAGCTACTTTATGAAGTTTCATAATGATATAGTATGGTTATTAGGTGAAAGGGATGCCATTATGGGAGCTAGAGGTTTCCAACAATATTCCAGTCATCTCTCAGATGCCTGTTATTTTGGTCCTCTATTATGAAGTCTTGCAAAGGACTAGAGCTTCATTCTGTCATGATGAGTGAATATTTTTGTTAACTGTGCAGATTTCGTGGTCTTTTTGTTTGCTGTACGTCTTTCGTGTACTTATATGCTTCTAGGGCTGCTGACTTTTTTATTAATATATTCCTTCTTATTACCGATAAAAATAATGATTTGAAGTGGTCAAATCGAGGTTCAAAATGAGAATAGGAAAGGCCTTGGGCCCAATATAGACGTCAAGAAGTGCATGGGAGATATTGGTGTAATTGGTTGACCAAATTATTCAATGAAATTTTAAGGACCAGGAAAATGCCAAATGCTTGGAGGATTAGTATAATGATTCCAATATATAAGAATAATGGAGATGTACAGGAGTGTGCAAATTACCGTGGCATTAAAATTATGAGTTACACTATGAAATTGCAAGAAAGAGTGATTGAACATAGATTAAAGCTAATAACTAGAGTGATTAAAAACCAATTTGCATTTATGCATGGAAGATCCACTATCGATGCTATATTTTTACTTAGACAATTAATAGAAAAGTCTAGAGAAAAGAAAAAATATTTGGATATGGTTTTTATTGATTTAGAAAAAAAAAATAATAGGGTTCTAAGAGAATTAATATGGTGGACTTTGTATAAAAAAAAAGGTGTACTAACTAAATATATTGATCTAATGAAGGATATCTATGAGGAACCCTTGACTAAAGTGAAAGTTGTTGGTGGTGAGACAACTAATTTCCTGGTTATTATAAGTTTGCATCACGAGTCAGCTATTAACCCTTATCTTTTTGCTTTATTTATGGATCGGTTGATGAGTCATATTCAAGATGAGGTGCCCTGATGTCTGTTATTTGCAGATGATGTAATATTGGTGGGTCACCCTAGAGAAGAAGTAAATATAAGCTAGAATTGTGGAGAGACACCTTATAATCAAAGAGTTCTAAAATAAGTTGTGCGAAGACTGAATATATTAAATTCCATTTTAATGCAAATAATAATATAATTAATGAAACTATTAGAATTTATATTTAGGATATCCCTTTGACTAATAAGTTCAAATATTTTGGATTAATGGTACAGGAGGATGGAGAAATTGATGAATATGTTGCGCATAGAATTATAGTTGGTTGGCTTAAGTGGGAGTGGTGCTTTTGGGGTTTTGTGTGATAAGCATGTTCCACTTAAATTAAAGGGTAAGTACAAGATAGCAGTTATACTAGCTATGTTGTATGATGTAGAATGTTGGGGGGCAAAGAATCAACATGTTTAGAAGATGAGTATTACCGAGATGAGGATGCTAAGATGGACTTGTGGGAAAACTAAGAAAGACAAAATTAGAAATGAAGACATTCGTAAGTGGTTAGGTATAGCATGTATTAGGGATAAAATGAAGGAGAGTAGGTTAAAATGGTTTGATCATGTAAAGAAGAAACCTAGAGATGCACCTGTAAGAAGGTATGAGAGTATGTATATTGCAGGGCCTAAGTGAGTAAGAGGAAGACCTAAAAAGACATTAATGGAGTGTATAAAACAAGACTTGCAACATAGATTAACTGAAGATATAATTTTTGATAGAGCGGGATAAAGAGACAAGATTCGTGTCCGACCCCACTTTGATGGAAACTAGCTTATGATAATAATGAAATCAAGGTTCAAAGAATCAATTTCAGATTCAGGATTGCCCTTCCAAAACGGGGTTCAAGTTAGTTAGTTTTGTAAAATGTACGCTTTTTAGGCATTTTCTGATACCTTGAACAATAGGCTTCTATCAGCCAACCTCAAATTGGTTTTATATTAGACACCCTAAAAAAGATACATCTTGTCCAGTCATATTGTTTTTGGTCAATATGTTGAAACCTTGGGTAGAATACAAGCCTAAAACTACGAGGGAAAAAAAAAAAGGGGAGCTCAAATCTTAGGTATGTTTTATATCAACTTTTGGTCCATTTGGAGTGAAGGGGATCATCTGGCCACTTGAATTTAGATATCTTCTATCATGATTTTTTCCCATGGTTCTGGGTCCCAATTTAGTTATTTTACATTGGTTGTATTCCTTAACAATCTCATAATACACTGTTGTGATAGATGTATGGTTGATGATTCAGCCAATAATGCAAGATTGAGGCTTATGAGATTGTCAGAGGCAGCAGAAAAGCTTCAACGACAGGCAGTTCTTAAACTTGAAACAAGGAAGGAAGATGATGCAAGGGAGTTGCTTTTTCAGAAGAAGAAGATTATTCAAGCTCTAGAGAAGTCAAATGGACGCATCAAGTTGCTTGATGAGCTTTCTACAAAGCTTAATGAGGTATGACTGAATACTTCATTTGGAGACCTAATTTCTTCACTTGTTCCTTCCAATTGAGTAAATTTTACCCTGGAAATTCCAATACATTGTTTTTATTTTCTTTCTGGCCGTATTTTTATGTATCCTTAAAGTTCTTGAAACGATCTTTTTTATCATGCCTCTGGCCCTGCATATATGCTGAAAATTTACTAAGAAAAAGTTTCCTTGAATATGCTAAGTTGAGAGTTATTTTCAGCTTTGCTTGGCTCCTTTACCAAGAAAGCCTCATGAAGTGCGACCCATTTTTTTGTGTGTGGTTTTAATCAAGATTTATAATTTTAGTACTATTGGGGGTGCTATCCAGGGCACAACAGAATGCCACCAATCTGTTGGAAGAATCTGAAAACACAAAAAGTTAAGTTTTTTGGGAAATTTTGCCCAAATCCAATGAAATTTAGTTGTTTCACCTATTTAAATGGCAGAAAAATAATTTTTTAAAAAAAAAAAGCGTTTTCCTCTATTTCGTTGCACTTCACCAGCACGCCAATAAAAATCTCTAGACAACTCAATCAGGGGATTCCCCCCAACGAAAAGAACATGCTGCCAAGGGGGAAAATCGCGAAACAAAACGTAAAGCACTAATTCTAGTAGTCAACATATATTATCAAAAGAAAAAAAAAATAGTTAACATGTATCTTGTTGCAGTAACATGGCAACATTGTACTATATTTTAGTTTATCTTCTCAGTGTCTCTTGTATACAGTTCATGTAGATTAGACTTCTTTCTATATAAAGTAATTACTCATAAACAAATATATTTGGAAGAAAAAAGGGACATTTGATCTCTAAAAGCATACTTGAAGTTCAAATTCACAAGTTTTGCCTTAACTCCTTTATCTTAAATTTTTAACCAAAAAATAAATAAATAAAGTAATAAAGAAAAGAAATGACAAATTTCCCCTTGGAATTTCCAATGTTTGCTTCAGTAATTAATGATTTCTTGTTTATTTCTTTCACCATATGAACATTGGCTTGTGAGATCTAAGCTTATGGATGGCATGTGATTTCTTTCTTGACTAGTTGTACTTTTTTTCTTGTTTCAAATGGAATTAGCTTCCAAAAATTGGCTTGATTTTGAATGATGATCAAGTTTATTGCTTTTCCTTTTAAGAACATTAATTCATGTCATCTAATCTTTTGGATGATGTGAAATTTTTATTTATTCTAAATGGAAAAAAGCAGCGGAGAGTATTGTCGCTTTTATTGACTATGGATGGATATCCCGAGCTGGTCAGAGTGACTAGAATTGGTAAACATCTGGTTGGATGGTCTCCTACATAAACCCTTTTGCAATTATGAAGAACACAGTTTTTGGTGCAAAGCGGGTGAATAATAGAAGAGACTTGAAGTGAATATTGGCTGCAAAATTACCATTTCACATACTGTAGTCAGATGCAGTCAACAATTTCATCACCAAAATGCCTTATCCCAACTTGTTGGGTTCAACAACACGGATCCTGTTTCTCTATTCCAATCTGTTAGAAACTATACCTTAAGTCAGATTATATGTATTCTTTTTTATTGGCTTCATCCAGGTCATTTTTGGTCTTCCTCTCACCCTCTTAGATGCTTGAATGTTTGAACCCTCACATCTTCTCACACCTGCCTCACTAGATCCTTAATTTACATTTGAAAACCATCTAAATCTAATTTCCTTTTTCTTGTCTCCTATATGGGCAAGAGCTAAATCCTTTCAAATATGTTCATTCTTTACTTTATTTTTCCTGGTCTCCCTGTTCTCTCATCTTAGAAATGCTCACCCTATGAACATTATGCTTCTTTGTTATGAAAAAGTCCAATCCATAAATGACATTAAGCCAAATGGTTGTCCTGTAAAATTTTTTCTAGAATCAACTGACTAAAATAGGACTAGTTGTCATATATGTATCAAATCAATTTTCTTTCTAGCATGAAAGCATTTAGAATTAAACAAACATTTATTAAATAACAGTGTTATTATTTGGGTATACAATGCCTCTTTTTGTATAATAAATGTTCAACATATTTACTTAATCATAAATATTTAGCATATTTACTCAATCAAGGAAATTATGCCACTTTTTACCGCAGGAATCCTAATTACATTGTTTGACTTGTTTGCATTATCATATAATCATTTTGAAATGTTCAATTTTGTTTTTCTCTCTGTGTGGAGTTCCTCTTGCATCACACTTTATTTGGGGATGCTTTCTAATTATATGATAATTCATCATATTCTACGTTATATTTGGTTGTCTCCAAAATTGTGCCTGTGGCATGATGACCGTATGTTTTTAGATTGCGCCAATACATGTTTGTAGATTCTTCCTTATGGGTGGAATAGTTGTGGCCATGGTTCGTTGTGCCAGCAAAATTTAGCATGTGCTGGCGGATAGCGGCACCAAAACCAAGTGGTATAAGTGAGCCACTGCCTTGGTTAAAGAATTGGGTAGAATGGCTAAACATGTCACCTGTGCCACCATTTGGTGAGCAATTTTGATGGACACAAGGCATGCCGTTGAATCACCAGATTTGCACGCACGAAATCTGTAAAAGAAAAAATAGTAAATACAGGAAGAGAAGATAGAAAAGAAGGGGAGAGGGAGTTGTTCATCGTGGAGTTGGGAGTGCAGAGAAACGGCAGATGAATGCATTGGAAAAAAGGGGGAAAATAAAAATGGAGAGAAAGTAGATGAACAGAGAAAAAGAGATATGAGAGATGGGAGATAGAGACAGGAGGAGCTGTACTGTCATAAAGCTTCATCTTCTTCTCCCGTAAGGCCATAACAGAGAGAAATGGGAATGAAAGATAAAATTGATAAAAGGAGAGAAAGGAAAGGGAAAAAAGGATAGGAGGGCTACCTATTGCAGGGTGTTGCTCCTCTTCAACCGCTACAGGATCTTCAACCACAAGCGCAGGATGCAAAGTGTAAAAGAGAGAGGCAGGAGAGAAGAGGGTTAGAGAAAAAACAAATAACAAAAGAGAGGAGGGGGGGGGGGGGGGGGGGGGGGGACGAGAAAGTGAGAAAGAGAGGAAAAGGAAAGGTTTTTGTGTGTCGTGTCAGTATGTTGGGACAAAAAAGGAAAATAAAAGAAGAAGTTAAAGAGTGAGAGACGAAAGGGATGAGGCGGTGGGGGAGTTGGGGGTGTCTTGAAACAACTTCCGTCTAGTCAAGTAGTGAACGTGGATTTAATATTTTATTATATATAAAATATATGAATTTATTGCATTACATATATTTAAAATAGGAAACACACACACACACACATAGAAAAATAGAAGAATTCTATATGAAAATTATATATATATATATAATGTTTATAAACATTTTGTTTCTTCTATTTTATTTTTTAGATTTTTAGGAATTTTTTGGCTCAGCAACACAAAAAATGTAGCGGGATGAGCAATGTGTGGGTGAAATTTCAGTGAAACGGCACAACATGTCGTTAGCAAAACTACGTCAAAATCGGCATGGCAAACCTTGGTGCTTATGGCAATTGCTTCTTTGTATCTTTGCATGGGCTATTATTCAATAGTTGAAGCTTCTAGCCTGATCATGTATTAATTACTGGTTGATGCTGCCACGTGGAGCATTTGACAGTTAGTGTTTTTCAACAAGAAAAACTTCCTTGGATTTAAAACAAGAAAAAATATTAACCATCAGATCCTCGACATGGCACATCTGTCTCAACGAGCAGAAACCAATGCAGCAGAAAATTGCGGAGGATGTCAGGCAGTATTTAGAGGCCAAGATATGTTCTCTCTCTATACATTTCTGCTGCAAACATGAGACATTTGAGTCCTTCTCTTGTATGATAATTAAGATCTAGGATTTGTATTTTCTGTCAAAACTGACGGATTTCCTTTGTGGCTGAAACCTCAAAACATATGAATAAGTGGAAATTTTTTGTGGTTTCAGGCAATTTCTGTAAAGGAAACACAGCTAATTGATAATGTTGCATTGGAACTTAACGTTGAAAGAGAAGATGCTTCCATTCCAGTTCACATAATATCTCCAAAAGAAGAGCCTGAAGATGAATCAAATGGAAGTGAAGACCTTGACCAAATTGCTACAAAACACAATCAAGATCTGCAGTGTCAGGCCCAGTTTGAGCCAAACATACCCATCAGTGATCAGCAAGGTACCAATGAAGAAAGGATTATGTGCATGGACATGTCAAATGAAGAAGATCCAGTCTTCAGCTTGAAGGGAATATCTACTTATGAAGAATTCCTTGGACATTTAGATCGGCAGCTCAACAAAATTGAGAATGAACTTGTCATTGTTTTAAGGCTCTCCACCTTGGTGTTGGAAAGAGAGAAGCCAAAAAATTTTAAATTGCAGCAAACCGAAGAAATCCTTGTGAATGTGCGTGCCATTAGAGGGAGGTAAATATGCAAGAAACTTGAAATTGGTAGACGTTAGGCTTATTTTTGCCACCTTAAGGATTCTAAAACATTAATGGCATTTCTTAGGTACTCGAATATCTGTTGACTGTTAAGAATCTTTATTGAAATGTTTTATTTCATCTTTAAACATGAGATTTATGCATTTACAGGATTGCAAGCATTTAAACATGAGATTTATGCATTTACAGGATTGCAAGCATTATGCATACAAAATTGGAGGTCCAATAGAGCTTCTTTGTGATATACACTGGTTTCTTGGGCTGCTTAGGGGGCCAAATTTTGGATGCAGAATGAGGTTAGTAGCTGTCTGCTTTACAATTGAATGCTTTTCTTTGGTCAAATGAAAAGGAAAAACTATAAGAAGAAACAAGAATATGATAAAGCCAAAGTCATTGGATTCTTAATATGTTTCAATATAAAAGGTTTTACACTAATTGGAGCAAGGAATTCAATTTTACAAAATATCATTGGATATTGTGCAGTATGGTTCCCCTGCTACATAATTTTGACTACAGAATAGATATGTCAAACGATATTGACCAATATGAAGGATTTCTGCCTTATTTTGACAAGGAATTTCTTTTATCTCCAACCATTCCAAATTTCAAATGGTTTTGCTAAAGTCACTTCCTAACTCAATCTAGAGGCTCTCACAGGATTTGTAAATCATTTTGACTTTATTGGTACAAAAGCTCTAAGAGCAAGTGAAGTTAACGACGAGACTGATTATAAATTTTTTATAGTAATTCACAACAAAATGTAGATGAAATTCACGCGACATCACTGTGGATATATATCCTTAGCATATGGACTAATCATTTGTATTAGATGATAGGCGATAGCAATGAAACTAGCTGAAAAGTTTATTTTTTAATATATTTCTTTTTTATAAAATAGTTGTTATATGAACCACTATGAGGGAGTTTTGCCTTATTTTTTGAGGAGGTTCTCCAATCTCTCGAACTGTTCCAGATTTGAAATGATACTGTTAAATCCACTTCCTAACCCAATTTAAAGCTCACACAAGTTTTAGTGAGGATTTTTAAATCATTTTGACTTTACTAATTCAAAAGTTCTAAGAGCAATAAGACTAATTATAAATTTGTAATATTAATTTACAATGAATGTAGATGAAATGTGTGCCAAATCACTGTGGATATATATCCTTAACATATGGATTAATCATTTGTATTAAGTTAAAGCAGTGAGTAATAATATAAATTGCATAAAAATTTTATTTTCAATTAAAAAATTTTAAAATAATTCTTTGTGTAAATAGTTAATATGTTTTAAAAAAGAAAAAAAAAACCTTAGGTGCTTAAATTAATTGAATGCTTAGAATTTAATACATATTATGGCCTATTTGATCTACCTTTTACCAAAATAAGACTGGCATATTGTTTTTTATTTAAAAAAAAAAATGAAAAGTTCAATAAATTGGTAAATATGAAAAACTACAAAATATTTGATTTTTATAAAAATTGTGAAAATATTAGCGCATTTTATTCATTTGTAGTAGAAATGTGATATTTTGAAGAAAAAACAAAAAAAAAAAAAAGGGAAAAATATCTTGAACAAGTTATTTATTTCATATTTCATTGCCTATCTGTTACTTTATTTATATACGTTTATTTAGTTTAATATTGAAGGCGGAAAGCAACTTCAAATGGAAATAAGGAAACGGCCTGACAGTAATTAGTTGGCTATGGTTAGTCAATCCTAGGAATAAGAGGGAGACTATATGCAATGTTTACTGGATGTATATCTAGGGAGTTGTGGTTAGTCAACAACTTGATTGGAATGATATTTGATTAAGATATGTTGTAGCCTATATAATTGTGAGTTACATTTGATTGAAGTTAAGACCTCAACATAGGAACATCTTCAATCTTAACTTTGAGTTTGTTAGGCAGTTAGATTATTTTTTCTGTGTTGGTATCTTTTAATATTTGTATTATTTTTTGGTTGAAAAACCTTTTGCTTATAGTTAGAAATTTTGATGAATGACGTATGAATTTAAACACCTGATTCTTTTAATCTGAAAATGCATTGTATAATATCATGTTTTTTCTCTCTTTTATGGTAATGCTTTGATATATCTTATTGTAAACATGTCTAAATTTGAAATTTCCACAGTTGCCTAATGTTTCCTATTTTTTAAACTATTATCAGTATACCCCTTGGAATTTTTCCTCTTTTGAGGAAAGTGATATACCCCATGATATCGATATTTAAAACCTGGAGTAGAAGATCCAAGCTGAGTTAAATCTTGGGAATATTGTTGCAACAATCATTTGTGAGAGGATACAATTATCTTGAACAGGTATTTTCATGCTTTCTCTTTAGTATTTTAGATGTTCCGAAAAAGTAAATATATGTTTCTGCTTCCACTTTGAGCCCAAGAAAACAAATCCTAGTTATTATTTATGTGAGAAATCTCACGTGAAAGAATTTTCCACATGATGTTAGTGTTTGCTGGACCCAAGGCTATGCTGTTCATGGTTTAAAATATTATTTGCCCGAGTCAAGCTCATAAAAGCTAGGCTTACAACCTTAGTGAGTCAGATTTTACATATAGGAGATCATTTTAACAAAGCCCAAATTCTTTATTAGAAAACCAAGTTAGGCTAGGTAGCTCGGCTGACAAAGCCCAATTTATTTTGAGGATATTTACAGTTTACCCCCTTAAGGTTTTCAAATATCTCGCTTTCCCTCCTGAGGTTTCTAAAATATCAATTTACCACCTTAGCATTTTGTGCGTGTAGCAATCTCCCCTTTTCAAAGGTTTGATCTTAAAATAGTAACGGAGAAAGTGTTAATTGACAAATTTGCCCTTCTTATTGACATTTAAAGGCAAAAAGGCTTCATTTATCAATTGATTACCCTTAGGATAGATGTGAACCGACTTTGGTTTTTTCATTTAATCCAATGTCATAAACATTGAACAAATCCACTAAAAGGCAATATTGGTATCTAGTTTTAATTAATCAAAATAAGGGCGGTGATCTTGTCAATATATGTTTTTGTCTCTTGCTACTTCATCAACAGTGTTAAAAATTTTAACGGTCAAACCTCCGGAAGGGGGGAACTTCCGGGGGGAACTGTTGTTACACAATAAATCTCACCATGTGGGATTGTCTTAAACCTCAAGGGGTTAAACTATAAATATCCCTTTATTTCCAAGTCCTGTAAGTTGGCTGCAGCACACTTTTTGATAAGGCCCAGCTTGTTTATGGACGAATCATCTATAATCTTTTCCTGAATTGCTTCCTACTATTGAAGTGGGATTCTTCCAGGTGGAGCATCCCATGTGTAATGTTTTTTTTTATCATAAAAAGTGAAAATCACTAACCGTAGGATACTCCACGCAGAAGCATCCCAGGAAGGAAGCAATTCAAGCAAAAATTGCAGAAGATTTCATCCCCTTTGGGTATTAGCCTTTGTATTTAGCTCCAGGTCACATTTTGTCACCTAGAGAGATCCCATCTTTTAATTCTAATGACTCACTTGCGTCTGATTGCAGATTATATATCACAGGAAGGAAGGTACGCCGTTGTTTGCAGCGCATTAAGTCAACTCAGGTTTACTAGTAGATTAATTAGGCTTTGTAGTTGAGTAGCTCCAGCTCAGTTTTCGTCACCCAGAAAGATTGCATCTTTTAGATCTAGAGAAAAGCATGTGATCTTTGATTGATATCTACAAAAGTTCAACATAGGTTATTACATGTGGAAGCTCCAGTTCACATTTTCACAAGTCAGAGCCCAATTTAACGTTTTTACAAACCCAATTTGTTTATTAGACTTTGTATTTGACTCCAGCTCACATACGGGGCGTTACCCAGAAAGAATCCATGTTTTTCAGATCTGATAGACTCAAAATCTTTATTAGCCTCTCTAGCGTTTTTTTTTTTTTTTAAAATCTTTTAGATGTGATGACTCTTTTGTTTGTGGCACCTTCTTAACTCAGGAGTAGATGACAACTCGGATCAGATGCTTGAAGCTTGGTGGGATGGCAGCTTCTTAAAGATCTTCGCTTCTTTATCCTGGAGACTAGAAGAGCATGTGATCTTTCTGTACTCGTTTATTTTATGAATGTGATTGTTATAATTCCAGAGAGGTTCTATAAAGACGATTGGATGAATAGTTTCTTCAAGCAAATGAATCTGTGAATTTTCTGTAAAAAATGGTTTGAAGTCGCTACTTCAAATTAAGTTCAACGTGGCATCGAATTGGAAGAACCCCCGACAATAAAAAACCGGGTATAGCTCTGTGATGCAGAAAATAAAATAATGGAAATGCCAGCTTATGCTTATCCCTTCTCTCCTAAGAATTGAGTAATCTCCTGCATAAATTTTCCATGTCTATCTGTCAGTTTAGTTATTCAATTCTGTAATTAATGTTAGTGGATTTTAGTGAAAAGTTTTGAAATAAATTAAAAAACAATTTTGCCCAATTCTCATATAGGGAAGTGGATTTTAGTGATAAGTTTTAAATATAATCCAAATTTAGACACCTAATCTATACTAGGCGCTCCCTTGGGAAGCGTGTCCAAAACAATTTACAATTTTCCCAAAATGCCAATCTCCTGTATAGTTTGGTTTCAAGTCTCCATTTACCATTTTTGTACAAAAACAATTAGTTTGTAAGTGCGCCCACTTCTTCTCTCTCCATTCTCTTTCTCCCCACTTCTCCTCTCTCCATTCCCTCTCTCTCCAAAATAATTTTTAAAATGATACTCAATTCTCAAATATTTTAAAACCATATCTCTACATTTCAATTACCGATTAAATTACTCAATCTGGGTTATCTTTGAAATATACACTAACATCCAATTTCCCCTTTGGCACTGTTTTTTTCTTTTGGTTCGATTACTTCTTTTTTTTTCGGAAAAAAAAAAAGGAAATATGAATTTTTCTAGTGAATCTAACAGCCGACTGTTTTTTTTTCCTTTGGTCCTGACGCGCTTTCGCATCTCTTGAAGACGTGAGCTGCAATCTTCTCTTTTTCCTCCACGCTAGCCTCTCTTTCCTTAGAGAGACTAGTTTCTCTCTCATATCAACCTGCAGTTCTGTTTTTTCTTTTGTCCTAGAACCCTTAAAATCCTGCAAAGACAATGGACTTCTCCACGATTAAGGACATTATAAGCTTCATCTCTTAATTGTGCGCGGGTCCTATGAGCGACATCGGCAAACTTGAAAAGAATCTCAACACTTTGAGGACTTCGATAGGTGATCTGGAGAAGATAAGGAATGATGTTAGAAGAAGAGTAGAAATCCAAGAAGCAAACCAAATGAGACGAACAGACCAAGTAGGGCGGTGGCTGGAAAAGGTACAAGCCATGGAAACCGAAGTGGACGGAATCTTAAGAGAAGGTTCCGAAGAAATTGCAGACAGATTCCTTGGAGGTTTCTGCCCCAGGAATTGTTACGCCAGCTATAAGCTTAGGGAAAAAGTGGTACAAAAAACTAAAAGACACGGAGAAACTAAAAGGTAATGGAGGAGGTTTTGGCATTGTAGCGGAGGCATTGCCTCCAGCTCCGGTACAAGAGAGATCCACTGCACTGGCTACTGGCATGGACCTGATGCTTGAGAAGGCATGGAGCTACATTAGCAACGAACATGTGGGGATTGTAGGAATCTATGGAATCGGGGGTGTTGGTAAGACTAAACTTTTGGAGCTGATCAACAATGAATTTCTACATCGACGAACCCCTCGTTTTGATGTGGTGATTTTCGTTGTCATATCCAAGGAAGTAGGGGGTGCTTATCAGGCCGTGCTGTGTCTGGGCCCTGCGGGCCGCGGCACAGCGGCGCACGTGTCGGCCCACAGGCCCATGCAAGCGCGTGTGCCTGCCGTTGGCCCAGGCGGGCCGACCCGCATTGGGCACGCCGGGCCGACCCGCTTAGCCCGCCAAAGATCAATGTTGCAGTAGGCCCACTTGATAATGCAAGTGCTAATAATGTTGCAGTAGGAATATTAAGACAACAATTAAACTTAAATATAGATGAAAGTTTATTTCATGTTAGGTGTGCTTGTCACATCCTAAACTTAGTTGTGCAGGATGGCTTAAAAATTGTCCAACATCATTTAACAAATATTAGAGATGCAGTAAAATATTTAAAACAATCTAGCACAACCGCTAGGGAATTTAAATATTATTATGAAACTTTAGGAAAACAACCTAAAAAAATTACCCTAGATATTGAACATAGGTGGAACTCAATATATTTAATGCTAAAAGCTGCACTAGCATGGAAGAGACATAGTTGCATCGGAATCAGCTTTTAGCGCAGGTGGACGAACCGTGGACGACTACAGGAGCAGATTAACGCTGGAGATGGTGCAAGTATGTGTCAGTCTTACAGATTGGTTGAGGGTAGAACTAAAAGATCAGGAATTTGAAGATGATCAACTTGCTGGAGACTTCGATGATTTGAATCTTGATGAATTTAGTCATCCAGATTAGTCTAAGTTTTGTTATAATTTTTGTAATCAAAGTATAGGAACTTTACTTTCTCTTTTTTTTTTTTCTTTTAAACTACAAATGAAAGATAAATGAGTGGGTGCCAACCTAGTTGGGATGTGCTTATACTATAGTGATGTAGTAGTATTTTGTTCAAGTAATTATGTGTTCTTTGTAAAGTTGTAATTGTACTTGTGATAATTAATGAATTTATATTTTTTTTAGCAAAATCTATCCCAATATGTGTAAGACAATCTTGTGAATAATAAAAGTATTTTTCAGAATTTTTTTGGCATTTTTTGTGATTTTTTTGGCATTTTCTACGGTTTAAAAAAAAAGGGGTTTAATACCCCTGGCCCGGCATGCCCCAACTAAACGGGCTTGGCGTGCCGTGGCACGGGCGCCCCATGGCACGCTGGGCCCGCCGACATGCCCTAGGAGTGCTTGGGCCGGCCACCAAGCATCCCTACAAGGAAGTACGAGCAATGGAGATCCAAGACAAAGTCGCTAAAGGAGTGGGATTATCATTACCATCAGATGAAAGCTTAGAGGACCGCACTTTGATGCTCTATTCTGCGTTGAGTAAGAAGACATTTGTGTTGTTATTGGATGACATATGGGAACGGATGGATTTGACAACCATTGGAATTCCTTGTCCCAATATCAATAACAATTCAAAGGTATTATTCACTACTCATCTGGAGGATGTGTGCGGAAAAATGGAATATCATGTGAAGATAAAAGTTGAGCGCTTGGATTGGCCAGTAGCATGGAAATTATTCCAAGATAAGGTTGGAGAAGAAGCGCTCAACTCTTATCCCGAAATACCTATAATAGCCAAGGATGTCACCAAAGAGTGTGGTGGTTTGTTGCTTGCACTCATCACTACTGGTCGAACTATGTCTAGCGCAAAAACTCCTCAAGAGTGGAGACATGCAGTAACCGTCTTGCAAAAGTCTGCATCTGAGTTTTCAGGTATGGAAGAAGAGGTATTTTCCATTTTGAAGTTTAGTTATGATAGATTGCGAGATGATACCATCAGATCTTGCTTTTTATATTGTTCCCTGTTCCCTGAAGATTATTCAATTGACATAGAACAACTTATACGTTATTGGATTGGGGAGGGATTGTTGGATGGATTCGATGACATGGACGAGGCTGAAAACAAAGGATATGAAATCATCGGAATCTTGAAGCGAGCTTGCTTATTGGAGAGGGGTTTAAATTCACAAACAGAAGAGGTTAGGATGCATGATGTCCTTCGGGACTTGGCCTTATGGATAGGTTGTGACTATGGAAGGAAAAAAAACAAGTTTCTGGTGCGAGCTGGTGTGAATTTGACGGAAGCACCTGAGGTTGGGAAATGGAGAGAAGCTGAAAGAATATCATTGATGCTTAACAAGTTTGAAACACTAGAGGATGAGCCACCCACTTGTTCCAATCTCTTAACTTTGATTATTTCTAAAAATACCTTTTTGACCAGTATTTCCAATAGTTTCTTCCAATACATGTATGTTCTCAGAGTTTTGGATCTTTCTGATATGGGAATTCACGTGCTTCCAACGAGCATTGCGGAATTGATTGAGTTGCAGTACCTTGGTTTGGTAGGAATGGCTATAACAAAGTTGCCTCGGGTGATGGAAAAATTAGTTAAATTGAAGTGTTTGGATTTGAGAAATACTTGGAGCCTTAAATTCATTCCATGTGGAATATTATCAAAATTTCGAAAGTTGCAAGTATTAGCGTTAAGTCCGAGTAGATTTGGGCACTGGAAAGCAGAAAGCTGTGGTATTGATCAAAATGATGAAAATAGTGGAGCTAGCATAGAAGAACTGGCATGCTTGAGGTTCTTAAGAAACCTCTCCATCACCATAACAAATGTCGCTTCTCTCAAGATACTATTAGCCTCTAACAATCTTACTAGGTGCATAAGATGTTTGCGTATTAGGAATTTAGGAGATGCTATCAATTGACACCCGGAATTCTGAATTCTAGATGTTTGCCAAACCTTCACAAATTAGAAATTAATGATTGCTATGAATTGAAATATCTATCATGGCTTCCTGGTGCTCAGAAACTTGAAGACCTTTATGTTTATAATTGCAGAAGTCTAAGAGTAATATGTGATGGCATAACAGATGGATGCTTCCCAAACCTTCATTGTGTATATATTTATTATTGCAATGAATTGAAGGATCTATCTGCAACTAATATGTGATGGCATAATGGATGGATGCTTCCCAAACCTTTGTCGCGTAAAAATTAGTCATTGCAATGCATTGAAGGATTTATCATGGCTTCGTGGTGCTCCAAACCTTGAAGAGCTTTATATAAGGGACTGCAGGGGTCTAGAACTAATATGTGACGGTGAAGATGCAGCAGTGATCAAAGAAAGTCCAATGAAATTCTCACATCTCTCATCGTTGACCTTGATCGACCTAACATAGCTAAAAAGCATCCATTGGCACTCCTTTCCTTCTCATGCAAAAATCACAATGGAAAACTGCCCAAAGGCAACTCCTAAAAATGAGGTCGTCATCATTGACTTTTAGATCCTGAATTTGATTTTGATTTCTATTCTTATCCTTTTTTCTTACATAGCACATGCATAAATTACTAATTCCGGTTCTTGTTCTTTTCTTTTGCAGCACAACTGTTTGGCTCCAAATGTTCTTGGGTAGCTGGCTAACATGGAAAGAGGGTATTAATCATATGTGCTTGCTCAAGCATGGTTGGATATCCCTCTTTTATACAATGATATTTAAAAAGGTAATGCTTTTTGAAATATTTAAAGAAGAAGAATAATTTTGTAAAATTTTAGCTTTGATCAGTTTTATTTGACTGTTCACGAAGATAGAGTGATCAAACTAATCTTTATACTTTATTTATTCATTTCAAATAAATTTTTTTTTCTAAGAAGAGATTTATGCTTCCTAGAATGCTATCAGTGTCTTTTAGAAGATAGAATAGACTTCAATCTGCTGAGAAAAGAGAGCTAAACGACTGTCAACCTCATCCATTCCGTAGGATTTTCTCTTTTACTTGTTTCTATGATCTTCTCTTTATTATTTTTGTTTTGAAATTTGGTTACTCTTTCTTTAGAAATCTGGTTGTTCTTTGTGCCCTGGATTTTCTTCTTTCTTTTGAAATTTAGTTATTCTTGCCCAGAATACCAGATTGTTGACAATTAGTTGTTGAATTCAATCTTACCAATATAGAATCTCTATGGCCGCATTGGCCTGTTACCCCTTCTTTTATGCTTCTTCTCAAATCCATTAAACCCTTATTTTTGACAAGGCAACAAGATGGACAAAATTCAATTATATTCCATGGAATTGAAAAAAAAGAAAAGCTTTAGATTAATTTTATATTACCTTGCTCGATATCTAAATATAGACATATACATATACATAAATTGTGTGGCTATAATGTAAAATGAAGAAACATTATGTATCCCTATTGATCAATTTGATTATTAGAGGCATTTACAGTCAAATCTACTACTTATATCATGCTAATATTTCATTGCCAAGGTTTTGTAATTTCTTCTCTCTTGATATGTGAGTAGGTGTGTCTCAATATATACTTATATATCATTTGTAATACATTATATATCTTAATATTTCTCCATAGCCAAAGGAAATTCATTTTAGGTCAAGTAGGTTATATAGTGTAATCAAATTGAACATTCTTTTCTATTGAAAGATAAGAAACTCTGCTTTTCTGTTGCTATTCCATTGTATTTATGGTTTTATGAGTTATCTTCATCGCAGGCTACCTTCAGAAGAGAATCATAAAATTTCAATTTTATTTAGTTTTGAGGGGTTGTAAGCATAGTATCAAAACAACATTGGTTATGGGAACCATATGGTCATTTGAAGTTGCTTAAAGTGTATCATATATCCTTCCTCAGTTCTTTGTATTCTTCATCAATGCAGAGTCCTGTTTGGTGATTACTTTTAAAGCTTTAATAAAATTAGTGTCTTTTTCCCCTTTCAATGACGCATTTCCTCTACCTATTAGAATATAATTAGTTTTTTCTTCCATGTCATATGATTTAGCTGGTTAAAGAGAATTTTATGTTCAAAGCAACTGGAGCAATTTAGTAGATTAAAATTATTGTGGGTTGTAATGTCTACAAAATGAACTCTTCTTTTTACGAAGACATAACTCTAGTAATTTTATTGGAAGAAATGTTTTATTGATGATACTGATTTTGCGTCCAATTAAAGTTGCTAAATTTCAAACTATTACTGTTCAGAAATAAAATTGAATGGAATTTCATGTTATGTTGAAAACAGTTATATATCAGGTTTAGGGAGTAGAATTAGAAATGTGATTCAGTTGCTGTGCCTGAGTTTTGTTATTTCCTAAGAAAAAATTGACCAGAGGCCAAAAAAGGGCCTGGGTTGTTTCTGTCACGGAAAAATTGAGAAGGACCTGAGCCCTGGCATGACTGTTTCTGCAGTGGATAATTGACTCATTCAATCGGGTCAAGTTCAAACCATAATAGATCCATACCTATCCATTAACGGCCCCAACATGGATATGATCCAATCAAACTTTTACTTTATTGAGTCATTCGCACATTGGATTATATCTGGATTGGGTTACTTATAATTTTAACACGATTCAGTTACCTATATCTGCACCTTAATGGACTCTAATTTAGTATGCAGGGCACTGTTTGATTATTACAATGACCATGCTAAATGCATGGATGTACAAGCAACAACACTCAAGATGATCCACACTTACAACACTTCAGCATCCCCTCAAGATCAGTTCAAGAAATTTTTGAACCAGTGAACATCCTTTGGATATCTCTTGAGCTTGTCTTTGTAATCCACAAAGTAGAGGACAAACCTGGAAGTGTATCCAGCTTCCCACTCCCAGAAATCTAAGAGAGACCATGCAAAGTACCCTCTCACATTACAACCAACATGTTATGTTCAAATCATGGTTGTGAACAGGTTTTTTTTTTCCTTTCTGGTAAGGTTTGGAGATGAATTTTGAACCATCAAATGTCATGAAACAGGTTTTTTTTGTTTGCTTGGTACCAATATTGTAATGGAAGGTGCAAATTTCAAATTAGTGCTCTTTTTTTTTTTAAATTTGCAAATTAATTTTATATTAATTATATTTGGTTTAATCTGGTGAGCAGAACGTGCATGGGGGGGGGGGGGGGGGGAAATGATGATGGATGGTGGGGTGGTATGTCGTCAGACCAATCAACGGTGGACAGGCGTCGTTGGTTTGGGGCTTTAGCAGCGGACTTTTTGAGATTTAGCGGCGGTCTTAGCCCTTCACTAAAAGTCCCCTTTTTTTGTAGTGCTAACATGGTATTCAAGGACAGCCTAGAATGAGACTTAGTTGAAGGTCGTAGGAGCTAGAATATTTGCTAACAAATTCGTGAGGCTCAGAGCAGATGTTGACTTGTTCCATGGGATAGGTTTTTGCTGTGATCATTCCCTCAAAATTGTCCTTTAAAGGTGGTCAAGATATATTGGTCAATGGCTTCACATTCATGAAGCCCATACGACTTGATCATATTCAAATTTCAGGCTCAGCTAGAGCAAGGCAAGTGGTAGCCATCTCAGTTATGTTTTCAAATATTTTTAATTTTAGATCTATGGCTTTACATAACTTTTTTTTATTTCCATTAAAACTACTTTAATTGAATTTTCAGGTGATGGCTTGGCTTGGGCACCCATGAGATATATCAATAGGCAAAGATAGCTGAAATATTGGACTGACCTTTCAAGCCAAGACGCCATGGAAAGGCTTGGATCAAAGGCCTTCTCCCTGAAATGTGGTCTGCCAGGGGTTAGAAGTCATCTCAGATGATGCTCCATCTTGGTGCAAGGGAGGGCATTGAGTTTGGAATTTGATTGTGTATGATGGGTTGGGATTATTACCCGTTATGATCTTTTCCATCATTAATTTGAATGGAATCTGAGCAATCAAAATCAAGATACTAACAATATTTGTTATAGGTCATTAATTTATTTAATACAAACAGTGTTGACGGATAAACCATCTTCAGTTCATCCTGTTCTTTCTTTATTGGCGCGTTTGTAATTAAGATCTTTATGACTCTGGCAAAACTGTATGCATCAATTGTTTTTAATTGCTTTTTTATTACTTGTAATTTGTGTGTTTATTATCTACTATAGATGGTATTGTTTTGAATACTTGCATGCTTATTAATTAGAGTTATTGTTTTTCATTAGTAAAAGTTTTTACATTCCACTGTACTACACCTATTCCACCCACCCACCCACCCCACCCCCCAAGGTGAATTTGGATTCTAGGCCGTGTTTTGATACTTAAAGTCGAATTCAGGGTGAAAGATTCAATTAGGCAATTTTTAAGTTCACTTAGTTACCTAATCTCATCAAATTTAGTCAAGCCAAATATGTGAAGACAAGTTACAATTTTTTTTGGGTAAAAGGCCAAGCCTATTCCCTTTCATTCATCAAAAACAAGCTTACAACATTAGGTGTAAAAGATGTACAAGCATTATCAAAAGAGATGCAAGAAACTATGACATCCTGAATCCCAACCAGACCTAGTACAAAGCTCCAGAAAAACACCAGACCAGTGGCACAAACACAAGCCACAAAATCCAATGGCATACCATTGGAGTTGTCTGAATAGGGGCCTGCTTGACGGCGGATTAATGAACCCAAGGAAAGGGGAACCAAGATCAACGTCATATACTCGATTGGAGTCGGGGTAGTATACGGAAACCCGGAACCATCCCACAAACAGAGCTGTAACAGTGGCTGGGTGAGAGAGGCGTCACTTGACCAAGCATCGCATACCATCAAGAAAAGAGCACTGCTCTGACAAAAACCAAAAACCAACACCAAATCTCTGCGTCCGATGGGGAAGCACAACAAGATGCGACCAACCACCACATCTACATCAGGGGAGAAAAGGGGCAATCGACTAACAAAACACATACCCAACAAAGAGGATGGACGATTAGGTTGCGATAATAGATGGACCAACCAGACCCATCCAGATGCAATCGATCTCCATCGTCCCCGTCAGAAGAGTAGTCGTCTTCATCCACTTTAGAAGACTTCTCCATCAGTACAACCGCTCACAAAACAAGGGTTCGGTCAAAACTTGCACTAACCCGCTGAATAGACCGGAGAAAATCAGTGAAGATCGCCGGACAATGAACCCTTGACAGATGAATACTTGCTCGAACGAACACCTCTTCAAACCCTAACCCTACCCTAGCCCGAATGGGCATAACATAACACATCACGTCATCAAGACAATATGCTCAATAATTAGGCAATGGTAAAGAAAATGACAATATGCTCAATAATTAGGCAATTTAATAAAATATTTGCCACCTTACTCAAGCTTCATTAATTGTTACAACCAATTCATTAATTGTTACAACCAATCCAAGGTGGGGGACGACACATTACTGTAGACGTTTGTCTTGTTGAAACGTCAGCATAAAACGTCTTCTTCTTCGTCTTTGTTTTTCTTTTTGGTTATCGTGATAAGATGAAGTTAAGTTATAATAATATGAATCCAGTCATTACAAGTAATTTAATGCATTTTATTAGTTATTCAATGAGCAAATTTATTTGTTAAAACACAATATGGATTTTCAGGGTCGGTATCGAAAGCAGTTTTTTCCCTTCTTATTCAATGTTGGGGGCTTTGAAATTTGGGCCAGAGGGCGGAAAGCCATTTTTTAATTTTTGTTTGGTGAAGTCATCGAGGACTTGAAATACAACATCATTTATTTCTCTTCTCCACATAACAAATCTCGATCGCCTTCCTTGCAGAAACCAGTTCTCTGTATTTTTTTTCTCCCATCTACAAATCCTGTAAAGACGATGGACTTCTCCTTGATTAAGGACCTCATCAGCTTCTTCTCTCAATTGTGTACGGGTCCTATAAGTTACATCTGGGAACTCCAAGAGAATCTCAAAACTTTGAGAACTTCGATTGAAGAATTGAAAGATGTGAGGGATGATGTTAGAGCAAGAGTAGAAACCCAAGAGGCAAACGGAATGAGGCGAACGCACCAAGTAGGGGGATGGCTAGAAAAGGTATATACCATGGAGGTCGAAGTAGAAGGAATCTTCAGAGAAGGTTATGAAGAGATTGAAGACAGATTCCTTGGGGGTTTCTTCCCCAAGAATTGTTATGCTAGCTACAAGCTCGGGGAAAAAGTAGTGCTAAAAAAAACATATGTGGACGAACTAAAGGGCCAAGGGCGAGGTTTCGAGATTGTGGCGGTGGCATTGCCGCCAGCCCCAATACAAGAGATGCCTACTACACCTGCCACAGGCATGGATCTGATGTTCGAGAAGGCTTGGAGTTGCATTAGCAAAGAACAGGTAGGGATTATCGGTATCTACGGAATCGGGGGTGTCGGTAAGACTACCCTTTTGAAGCGGATCAACAACGAATTTCCGTCTTGCCAAATCCCTCATTTTGATATAGTGATTTGGGTTGTTGTGTCCAAGGAAGTAAACGCAAGAAAGATCCAAGACGATGTATCTAAGAGATTGGGGTTGTCATTATCGGACGATGAAAGCTTGGATGTCCGTGCTTCGAAGCTCCACTCTACGTTGAGTAAGAAAATGTTCGTGTTGTTATTAGATGACATATGGGAACCAGTGGATTTGACAGCCATCGGGATTCCTCCTCCCGATATCAAAAACAAGTCAAAGGTATTATTCACAACCCGCTTCGAGGATGTGTGCGGACAGATGAAAGCTCGTGAGAAGATAAAAGTAGAATGCTTGGACTCGGTGGAAGCATGGAAATTATTCCGAGAGGAGGTTGGAGAAGAAGCGCTTGATTCACATCCTGAAATACTTGCAATAGCTAAGCAAGTCGCCAAAGAGTGTGGTGGTTTGCCACTAGCACTCATCACTACTGGCAAGGCTATGGCTAGCATGAAAACTCCCCAAGAATGGAGACATCAACTAACCATCTTGAAGAAGTCTGCATCAGAGTTTTCAGGTATGGAAGACAAGGTATATTCCATTTTGAAGTTTAGCTATGATAGATTGCGTGACGATACCATTAGATCTTGCTTTTTATACTGTTCCATGTTCCCTGAAGATCATTCCATTGAGATAGAACAACTTATCCGTTATTGGATTGGGGAGGGATTCTTGGATGAATTTGAAGACATGGATGAGGCTGAAAACAAAGGATATGCAATCATTGGAATTTTAAAACGGGCTTGCTTATTGGAGAGTGGTTTAGATTCACCAACAAAAGAGGTTAAGATGCATGATGTCCTACGGGACTTGGCCCTATGGATAGGCTGTGACGGTAGAAGGAAAAAAAACAAGTTGTTGGTGCGAGCGGGTGTGCATTTGACGGAAGCGCCTGAAGTTGGGAAATGGAGAGAGGCCGAAAGAATATCATTGATGTTTAACAACATCGAAAAACTGGGGGATGAGGCACCTGAATGTCCCAATCTCTTAACTCTGATTATTTCTGAAAATAAAAATTTGGGAAATATTTCCGATGGTTTCTTTCAATATATGCATGTTCTCAGATGTTTGGATCTTTCTCATACAAGTATTAATGTGGTTCCAACGAGCATTGCGGAATTGGTTGAGTTGGAGTACCTTGGTTTGAAAGGAGCAAATATAAGACAGTTGCCTAGAGAGATGAAAAAATTAGTTAAATTGAAGTGTTTAGATTTGAGTTATACAAACCACCTTGAATTCATTCCATGTCGAATACTATCAAGGCTTTCAAAGTTGCAAGTGTTAGACTTAACTGAGAGTAATTTTGAGCATTGGGAAGTAGAAAGTGGTGATATTGGTCAAGATGACGGAAATGTTGGGGCTAGCATAGAAGAACTTGGATGCTTGAGGGACCTGCAATACCTCTCCATCAGGATAACAAATGTTGCTTCTCTTAATATAATCCTCAGCTTTGAGAAACTTGCAAAATGCACAAGACGTTTATCCATCACTAAATGCGAGCAATTGACACCAATGATTTTAAAGTATAGATCCTTGTCAAACATTCGTGTTATAGATATTCATGATTGCGAATTGAAGGATCTATCATGGCTTCATGGTTCTCGGAACATTGAATTTCTTGGCGTACACGCATGCAGGAATCTAAAAGTAATATATGATTGTGTAAACCCCAAAACGCTTGAAGTATTTGGTTGCGGAAGTCTACAACAAATATGTGATGGCATGGGTGGTTTTCCCAACCTCGAGATGCTTACAGTAATTCATTGTGAGGGTCTTCAAAACCTATGTGATGGCATGGGTGGATGCTTTCCGAACCTTACTCGTGTACATATTACTGGTTGCAATGCATTGAACGATTTATCATCACTTCGTGGATCTAAGAACCTTCAGGTGCTTGAAATATCTGGTTGCGAGGTTCTACGTGATGGCATAAGCGGTGGATGCTTCCCAAACCTTGATCACGTAGATATTAGCCGTTGCAATGAATTGAAGGATATATCATGGCTTGGAGGTGCTCCAAACCTTGAACGACTTCTTGTTGGTGATTGTAGGGGTCTAGAACTAATATGCGATGGTCGAGATGCAGAAGTGAAAGAAAGTCCAGTGAAATTCTCACGTCTCTCATTCTTAAGCTTGGTCAACCTACCTGAGCTAAAATGCATCCCTTGGCACGCCTTTCCTCCTGATACAGAAATTAAGATGAGAAACTGCCCAAAGGCAACCCCTCAAAATGAGGTCATCATCGTTGACTTTTGGATCCTCATTTTGATTTAAATATTCTTATACTTTTGTTATGAATCTCATGTACAAAGTTTTAATTCCCGTTCTCCTTCTTTTCTTTGCTTATGCAGCAGACATAAACCTCTAATGAACTTAAAAGGACCATGCATGATAGGCCATACAGACTTTGGAGTCGCTATTCTTGCTCAGGCATGCTTCTATTTCTGCTTCTACTTTTGATTTTGAATGCACATGTACTCAATTATCTCTCTTATAATTGTCATTTGGAAGCAGATTGAAACATCATCACTGTAGCTGGTTATTTGCAAGTAATTAAATCACACACACTATTAAAAGTAATGCTCTGATACCAAGTGTAAGAAAAAAATATCAATTTAACAATTGATGTAAAAATATTTGTGAAGGTTAAAGCCAAGCACACGCACATCCAAGTGTTACACCATGCTCCAATGTCCAAGAGAGAAAAAATTAAAAAAGGAAAATAGATAGGAAGTTTTTTATTTATTTTTTTACCGGATAATCTAGACTGATGGGATCCGAGCTTCTTATTTATACTAAATCAAGACTTATCTTAAATTAGGACTAATTCCATCAATTCCTAAATTAAGCCATTTGAAGTACCACTTTATTCCACTCCATAACCCTTTCCTTCCTATATATGTGTCCACATGGCATTGTGACACTTTAATTATTCTTATATTAAATAACTAGCAAACACCCCATGCGATGCACAGGAATGAATAAAAGTTACATCGATAAATAAGTGAAGTGATTTTATTAATTAAAAATAGACTTTTGAAGAGGGAACTGAAAATAACGGCGAAAATGAAGAGTAAAAAAGAAACATGTATTTTTATAGAGAGGAAGGAAAACACATATAAGCTTTTTGGCTCGGGCATGTGGATCATATCAAGAAAATACTGTTCATCACAGACAAAGTAAATAGGAGAAATTGTTTCGCACCATATGGAAGTTACGCTATAAATACTTATTTTATAATTAGAAAAAATTCAAAAGTTATCTTCATATAGAAAAAAAGGGCATAGATCATAATGCATTTAGAAAATTAGAACCAGAGATTTAATATGTAACTCAGTGCCACTGTTTTGGATCCTGATTTCAAGTGCTTGATATCCAAAATAGCAAAGTGAAGTAACTGTGTTCTTATTTGACTTTTAATTGAAAGGCAGTAATCGTTTTATGTTGGAACATTCAAACAATTACATCCCATTTAATTCATTATTGAGGAAGATGTGAGTATGCCAGTAAACGGCTGTGGTTGTAACATCCCAAAATTTTCTAATCTGGTTTTTGGACTAATTAAAAGATTTTCTATTAATTATTTTGGGATTTATTGAATTAATTGTAATTAATTATATTTATTAATTAGGTTAATTTGCCTATTTGAAATTTATCTCACATATTTTAGATTCGAGATTATTTATATTTTTCTTGATGTGATTTTCTATTAACTATTTGTCTATTTTACATCTATTTGAGGATTTATTAGAGTTATGCTGTGTTTGGGATTGCTTAAATAAGTGCTTATTAGGGCTTATAGCTTATTAAAGCTCTTATTTAAGTTTAAAATCTGTTTGGTTATCTTAGATGGGTAAGTACTTACCCATAAGAAAAAGAGGAACATGATCCATATGGAGAAGCACTTGAGACTGGCTTCTCCTTCCTCTATTGCGATAAGCCCTCTCGATCGAGCTCTCTCTCCCCTTCTCGAGTCTCTGCGAAATTTCTTGCTCTTTCTCTCTTCAACTGTAGCACCTTCTCCATTTACAGGTTCGTTTACCTCTTTGTGCACCTGTTACAGGTTCGCCTCCATTTACAGGTTCCCTTCTCCATTTACAAGTTCGTCTCCCTCTTTTACTTTTATTTTGTTTTTTGATCTGCATTGATCATCCTCTGATCTTTGTATATTTGTGTTCGTGGATTTTTGTAGATTTACTTTTTTTATTCTTGTTATTTGATTTTGTTTTTTAGTTGTGCTTCTTGTTCTTCAATCCTATGAGTTTCTGTCAGTGCATTGTCTGTGTTTGATGAATTGTGTGAAAGAAATCAAATGAGTTGGCATTCCATTGTCTTACTTAGGCTCTTTAACGGACTCTTTTTTTTTCCCTGTTATATTTTTTTTCCTCTTCTTAATTGTTGAGAAACGGTAGTTTTCATTGTTAAAATATATCTGCGCATTGATGCTAATCTTGCGTTCTTTTTGAAGATTTTTTTTTTTGTACCTTTCAATTAATCTTGAGCATCGGTTTGATGCAGTTACCGTAATTCGCTTTTGTTCCAATTTGGTCATTTAATTAATTATGAAAATCAGTCCGAGACTGATTTTAATAACCGAGAGACGTAAAATCGTTAGGATAAACTTTGTATTCAAGTGAAAAATCTCTTTGGATGGTTGGGGTTACTTGGGAGATTTGTGTCAAATTGCAGATGGCTCGTACTAAGCAGACTGCTCGTAAGTCCACTGGAGGAAAGGCTTCTCCTCTAGTGAATCACAGTACTCATGATCATTCAAATAAACAGGGCTTGTGTTTATTTTTCTCATGCTTATCTTGGCTATCAAATGCAATTAGGTTCTTGAAGATGGTTTTCGAGTTCTTTGCAAATAAGAGTCTAGTGACCGTATTTTCTGCCCCAAATTATTGTGGGTACTTGATAATGCTGGTGCCGTACTAATTGTGGATGAGGAATTGAGGTGCTCCTTCAAGATACTTGATTGCTGGTGCACAACCTGGTGTAAATGGGGACTTTAATCAAGAGATGACTTTCTAACTAATTACTTGGGTAGTCGTGTGTGATAATTGCTGGGTATGGGAATCTTTGATTTACTTGAGGAGTAAATTGTCTAAATTATATATGAGATTGTAATGTAGTGCTGTCCCTGAAGATCACGAACAAGCTGTACAAAAATGTATCTTGGACTCTTGGTGTAGCATGAACATTCTAAATCCAAACCCCATGATCAGCATTAGTAGGCTCTTTTTGTTTTGTCATTTTATTCACTTCTGACACACATGTATTAGAAACCCAGATCAGGCAATCTTCGCTAATTGTTTGATTGGGAAGAAGAGTGCTTCTGATAAGCTCTTTGACCTGTGGGTTAAACAGAATTACCGGTTCTTAAAGGTTCCAGCTTGTCTCCTGCAAACATAAGTCCCTGTTTGTTTGATGCTTTCCAGAGGTTCTAAACAACACAAGACACCCACAAATGCTCTTTATAATTGCAAATAACTTGTCACAACCTCAAAGGAATATGATATACAGTGCATGAGTTTCTTTGTAACTGAAGTATTATGGGATGATTTTTTGATTGGTTGTTTTATTTCTCTATTGCTTCTTTTCTGCTGACTTTTAGGTGTGCTTTGGATATTTGAATGTACCGCTTGGTTATTCCATCCAGTAGTTGAGCAATGAAACCATTAGTCCCACCCGTAATTTTCGAATTTCGATTTATTTGTGATATTTTGGGTAGTTGATTCAGTTTCGGCTTTTGGTGTGATTAAGATTTTTAGTGTACAATATTCCTTTTTATTAGTTTGGATTTTATTTAACTTATGACATTAATTTCTTGACTTGAATGAAATAGGAGATAAATGGAAAATCGAGTGCTTCTAGGCTTGATAACCAAATCAATCGACTTTGTGACGCTACGTGCAAGGCTGGTATTCAGATATGGATGAAGTAGAACCAGGAAGCAAGTTGTACTTATTTGCTACGGATTTATTCTTGAAGAAGGCTGGTGTTCGACTTGCATGGTTGCGGCGTTTACAATCTTTTGGTCTTACATTCCATTAAGATTTGAAGAAGGAATATAGGGAGGCTTTTGTTGAATTGAAGAAGGCTGGTGTTCGACTTGCATGGTTGTGGCGTTTACAATCTTTTGGTCTTATACTTCATTAAGATGAAAATCTTTTTTGATTGCATAGGAATTTTTGTTTTCTTTTTGTTGAGGGACAAATGAGAACATTCTTGAGATCACACTATTCTGTTTTTGTGTGCTTTTGTTTTTGTTGAAAAAGATCATTTAAGATTGTATTTTTCTTTGGTTATAGATCTCAATACAATTTATATGATTTCTCATGTTGCTGTTGCAACTTGTTTGTGGGTCGTAGGCCACACAAGTTAAAATATTTTGTTTTTTGTGGGGCTGCCTAATTCATGTAATCTCTTTCTCTCCCACTTGTTCCTCCACCTGGTTATTATCTATATTTTCTTCTTTTATTTTCAGGTCACATGGACTCTGAAGAACAAATCGATATGTTGCCACTCATGGCTGCTAAATTGATTCAACGATATCATAATCTTTATATCGTAAAAGAGCCATGTTGAGTATCAAAACACACAGGATGGGCCTTTGTGCATATGTGAAGATGAAGAAAGATCCTTTGATGATGAACCAAATCTTGATGGTATCATCAAGTAGCAACAGCTTGGGGAGATGGGTTGTACTAGAGATACGATTGCGAATGCTATAAAGTTTGCACATGATAGTGGTCATATTAGTTTTAGTTAATTACATATTTTGGCATTTGATACATATGCAGGGTTTTATTTCATAGATGATATTTCTTTTGTTATGGATTAATTTCTATATTTTCTAAATAGATGAATTTATTTTGTTAGATACACTTATTCTTGCTTTTTATTCCTTATTAAAATTTATTTTTAACCTAATTTTCCTTTTTTTTTTTTAGTTTTTGTTTTTCATAGGGATCCAAGTAAAATATAAGGCTTTGATATGTTTAATTTGGATAAAATAAAAAAATAAATGCTTTGATACATATTTTTACCAAACACTTTCCTTAACTAAAAAGCACTTACTATATTATTAAGTGCTTAAATAAATGTGTTTACCAAACACAAAACTTGTCATATGAGCACTTTTTTTATAACTATGGATAAGTACTTAAAAATACCAAGTTTTTTTTAAGTGCTCACCCATAAGCACAAGCTAGGCCAAACGCAACCTTAATTTAAATTCAAGGCTTTTATTCCTTAATTTGTGCAATTTTAAATGTGGTTGCTAAATAGAGGAATAACTTGGTATTTTGTTGGAGGAAAATTATTAAATTATTTTATTCTATTAATACGTAAATTATTGGTATAAAAACTTTGATTATTGGTCTTATATTTATGCATGTACAAATTAGGGGTCTTCTTAATGATTGGTGGAGTATGTGTGAAGGGTGTTAAGGGAGTAGGACCATAATATACTTCTATTGCATGCTTTAGGCCTTTTCTCTTTCTCTTTCTCTCATTTTACAAATTGATTCTCTAATGCTTATGTAAGAGTTTTCAACAAAGACAATGTATGAAATCATTTAACCCATTTATCTTCAACTCGATGGATTGTAGAAGTCCTATTTGTCTTGCAATCTCTTATATTTAAGCTGAAGTTTGACTCAGCTGTATTTGGTCTATGTACCATAGAGGTCCCTTAGTCTAAGCAGTAAAGTGATCGGCTGAAACAACGGCGTTGCTTGATTAAGACACTTGTTTAACCGACTATTACACCTGCTTTTAGCTTACTGCAAGGTTCTGGAACAGTCGACAGAAACCTACCATCTCCCTCTTCTCTTAGTTTCCTCTTCTGTGTTTTTCTTTCCCCAGTTTCCTCTTCCGTGTTTTCCCTTAGTTTGTTGATGGTTTGGAGGAAAGTTTCTACAGCAGTGTGGGAACTAATTTGAGTTTGCATAAGAGTGTTTTGAGTTCATGAGGACTGTGTTTTGTGAATTGCTTAACTAAAGAGAAGGTTCAAGCTTTGAGGTGCTGTAATCTGCACACAGAAACCAGTAAGTTCATCATTAGTTTCTATTTTAAAGGAATGGCTTTCTACTTTATTTGATAATTAAATATAGCCAAGCATGATTTTAGAGCATTTCCAAGTCAAACAGTGATGGTTTAAAGGTAGAAAATAAGTAGTTGTTTTAGTAATCATGGCATTCAGGGATACTCTGTTTTGGGTCATTTAGTTTTGTTTCAAATGGTGTTGACCCGTATTTGGGTGGTTGCAAAACTCTGCTAACATGATTATTAGTTGCATTTTAATAGCTAAAAAATTTATTTACCATGTGTAGATTACATAGGAACAAACGATAGCTTAAAAGAATCCCTAGATTAGTCTAGAAAAATCGTCCAAGCAGGCCATTTAATCACAGGAAATGATGAACAGTGTCATCGTCAACAATTGAAAAGATGTTAATTTGAAGTACAAAATTCGTATCTTAATCCAAAAACAGTCATATATATAGAATATTATTTAGATTTAGTATATAATGGGAGAATTATTGTTAAATTAGTGTGCAGAACTTAAAGAATTAATTTTTAGTTCAGATTTTAGTTAACTCAACAAATAAGTGCAAACTGGAATATATAATTACATTTTAGTCCCCTTTTGAAAGAAAAATCAAAAATTAAAGAAAAGGTGTTTAAAAGTGAATTTTAAGATTTATAAATTAGTTTACAAATAGGATAAGGTTAATTAAAGAGGGAAATTGTAATTTAGGCGAAATTTAGCATATTATATAAAATAGAATTTTGGTCAATTTAATTAAAAGTGGGGGGTTGGTAAGTGAATGGTTGTGTGACTGCATGATTTATTTATTTGCATAAAAGAATCTTAAATCGAATTTCATCGATGAATCTTGAATCTTAAATCGGGTTGGGGGTTAATCAGGTCGGGACATGACACTTTTGTCGATTTTTTTTTAATTGGGTCACTCGTCGGGCTGCCAGGTCATAATCGGATTGACCCAATTACTGGCGGGTTGGGGAAACCCCAAACCAATTAATAAACGGGTCAACCCAAACCCGTTTAACTCATGTCGGGTCGGTCGCACTTTGCTAGCTCTATTTGTCGGGCATATATCGTGCTTCTAATTCTCTACCTCGCATCCCCAATTCTTCTCAAGTTAGTAGGGAATTAGGTAACTTCAAAAATAGCCTATAAGCTAATTCTATGGAATTGGGCCTTAATTCTAATTTTAAATTCCAAATATTTAACCAATCAAAAGAATTGGAATTGGGAACCAATTCCAATTCTTACCCTAATTCCAATCCCTAATTCCGCAAACCAATTCCTTAAGTGTTTTTAATTTTCACATACCAAAAATATCCTTTCTTATTATATTTAATTCTACATATTTAACATATTTAATCCTTCTCTTCTCTAATAGTTATATACTTAAAAATGTTTTATATTATCTTCAATAATACTTCTCTAAGATTTTCCTTGTCTTTTTTATTTAAGAACGAATCCTCCTCTCTTTTTTTTTTTCATTTTTTTTAAACGAAATCTCATGGGTTTGACGAGATTAAAGAAAAAAAAATCTAGATAATATTGTACCATAATTTTTCTTAGGATTCCCTCCAATAATTGTACCATATGATAATATTTCAATTTTGTAGTGTGAACGGGCCCTGAGTTTCCACAACCCTTACTTTCCACAACCACGTGCCTGGACCACCGGTTCCTGGAATGTTTTTTTCTAGAAGACTCGACTCCAAAAGATAAAACAAGATTCACGTTTGTGTCATGGACAGCAACGATTCTCGGACACTTATATAAGAGGACGCACAGATGTGGGACCACCAACCGAATATTGTGAAAGTCGCATACCTACGTGTCTTGCTGTAAGATTAATGGTTTTATCTCAAGAATCCTCTCCAAGTGTAATGGTACGAATTGAGCTGTTAAAAAAGTAGATGAATGAAGAATTTAGATTAATTTTCATATGCAGTAATGGCTTTCACTAATAATTTCCAGCTTTGGGTATAATCCTTCACCTTCACAGGTTATGCCTGGAGATCTACCGGTGCAGAAAGGTGTGCGCTAGTTAATTAAAGATATTGTTTATCATTAGTAAAAGTTTTTACATTCCACTGCACGACACCTATTCAACTCTCGCCCGACCCCAAAGGTGAATTTGGAATCTAACTTGTGTCATAATAATACTGAAGTAAGAATCCAGTCACGTTGGTTATAAGAATCCAGTCACGTTGGTTATTAGTTGTAATCAACCATTACAATATGGATTTTAGACCAAATTCATTGCAAATTTATTTGTTAAAACACAACGTGGATTTTCAGGGTCGGTATCGAAAGCAATTTTTTCCCTCATTCAATGTTGGGGGCTTTGAAAACTGGGCCAGAAGGACAGAAGCCATTTTTGACCTTTTATTTGGTTAAGTTATCAAAGGACTTGAACTACAACATTATTTCTTTCTCTTCTCCACTTTACAAATCTCGATCGACTTCCTTGCAGAAACTAAGTTTTCTGTCTTTTTTTCTGTTCTCCCATCTACAAATCCTGTAAAGACGAAGGTCTTCTCCTTGATTATGGACATCATCAGCTTCTTCTCTCAATTGTGTGCGGGTCCTATAAACTACATCCGGGAACTCCAAGAGAATCTCAAAACTTTGAGAACTTCGATTGAAGAATTGAAGGATGTGAGGGATGATGTTATAGCAAGATTAGAAACCCAAGAGGCAAACCAAATGAGGCGAACGCACCAAGTAGCGGGATGGCTGGAAAAGGCAGATGCCATGGAAGTGGAAGTAGAAGGAATCTTAAGAGAAGGTTACGAAGAGATTGAGGACAGACTCCTTAGAGGTTTCTGCCCCAAGAATTGTTACGCCGGCTACAAGCTCGGGGAAAAAGTGGTGCGAAAAAAAATATATGTGGACGAACTAAAAGGCCAAGGACGAAGCTTTGAGATTGTAGCCGAGGCATTACCCCCACCTCCGGTACAAGAGATGCCTGCTGCACCAGCTAGGGGCATGGATCTGATGTTTGAGAAGGCTTGGAGCTGCATTAGTGAAAAACATGTGGGGATTATGGGTATCTACGGAATCGGGGGTGTCGGTAAGACTACCCTTTTAAAGCGAATCAACAACGAGTTTCTGTCTCGCCAAATCCCTAATTTTGATGTAGTGATTTGGGTTGTCGTGTCCAAGGAAGTAAACGTGAAGAAGATACAAGACGATGTTGCTAAGAGAGTGGGGTTGTCATTATCGGAGGATGAAAGCTTGGATGACCGTGCTTTGAGGCTCCACTCTGTGTTGAGTAAGAAAAGGTTTGTGATGTTATTGGATGATATATGGGAACCAGTGGATTTGACAACCATAGGGATTCCTCTTCCCGATATCAAAAACAAGTCAAAGGTATTATTCACTACCCGTTTTGAGGATGTGTGCGGACAAATGAAAGCTCGTGAGAAGATGAAAGTAGAATGCTTGGATTCTGCAGAAGCATGGAAATTATTCCAAGAAGAGGTTGGAGACGAAACCCTCAATTCCCATCCTAAAATACCTGCAATAGCTAAGCAAGTCGCCAAAGAGTGTGGTGGTTTGCCACTAGCACTCATCACTACTAGCAAGGCTATGGCTAGCACGAAAACTCCCCAAGAATGGAGACATCAACTAACCATCTTGAAGAAGTCTGCATCGGAGTTTTCAGGTATGGAAGACAAGGTATATTCCATTTTGAAGTTTAGCTATGATAGATTGCATGACGATACCATCAGATCTTGCTTTTTATATTGTTCGTTGTTCCCTGAAGATTATTCCATTGAGATAGAACAGCTTATACGTTATTGGATTGGAGAAGGATTCTTGAATGGATTTGACATGGATGAGATTGAAAACAATGGATATTACATCATTGGAATTTTAAAGCGGGCTTGCTTGCTGGAGAGTGGTCTATATTCACCAACAACAGAGGTGAAGATGCATGATGTCATTCGAGACTTGGCCCTATGGATAGGTCGTGACTGTGGAAGGAAAAAAAATAAGTTGTTGGTGCGAGCGGGTGTGCTTTTGACGGAAGCGCCTGAGGTTGGGAAATGGAGAGAAGCAGAAAGAATATCATTGATGTTTAACAACATCAAAAAACTACCGAATGAGGCACCCGAATGTCCCAATCTCTTAACATTGATTATTTCTGAAAATAGGTATTTGGGAAATATTTCCGATGGTTTCTTTCAATTTATGAATGTGCTCAGAGTTTTGGATCTTTCTTATACAAGAATTAACGCGCTTCCAATGTGCATTGTGGAATTGGTTGAGTTGGAGTACCTTAGTTTGGCAAATACACATATAAAAATGTTGCCTCCAGAGATGAAAAATTTAGTTAAATTGAAGTGTTTGAATTTGAGTTATACATACCACCTTAGATTCATTCCATGTGGAATACTATCAAGGTTTTCAAGGTTGCAAGTATTAGACATACTGTTAAGTAAGCATTGGGATGCAAAAAGTGGTGATATTGCTCAAGATGAGGGACATGCTGTAGCCAACATAGAAGAACTAGGATGTTTGAGTAACCTGAAATACCTCTCCATTGAGACATCATATGCCGCTTGTCTTAATACAATCCTCGCCAATGAGAAACTTGCGAGGTGCTTAAGACATTTATATATCAGAGAATGCAAGATATTGATACCGATGATTTTAAAGCATAGATCCTTGTCAAACGTTCGTGAAGTAAATATTCGTGATTGTGAATTGAAGGATCTATCATGGCTTCATGGTTCTCAGAACATTGAATTTCTTAAAGTTGGTTATTGCAAGAGTCTACGCGACGGCATAACTGGCGGATGCTTCCCAAACCTTGATCGCGTAGAAATTGAGTATTGCAATGAATTGAAGGATATATCATGGCTTCAAGGTGCTCCGCAACTCAGTATGCTTACAGTATTTCATTGCAAGGGTCTACAACAAATATGCCAAGGCACGGATGGATGCTTTCCAAACCTTCGGTTAGTGAAAATCCAAGGTTGTAATGCATTGAAGGATCTATCATGGCTTCGTGGTGCTCCTGACCTTGAACAGCTTGATGTACATTACTGCAAGGATCTTGAACTACTATGCGATGTTGAAGATGCGGAAGCGAAAGAAAGTCGAGTGAAATTCTCACGTCTCTCATCGTTGACCTTGATCAACCTACCTAAGTTAAAACGCATCCCTTGGCACGCCTTTCCTCCTGATGCACGAACCACGATGGAGGGCTGCCCAGAGGCAACCCCTCGAAATGAGGTCATCATCGTTGATTTTTTGATTTCAAATATTCGTATACTTTTGTTATGAATGTACAAAGTTCTAATTCCAGTTCTTCTTTTCTTATGCAGCACAAACATGAACCTCCAATGAACTAAAGGGACCATGCATAATGCTATATGTAGGCCATACAGGCTTTGGAGTCACTGTTCTTGCTCAGGCATGCTTCAATCTCTACTTCTACTTCTGCTTCTGATTTTGAATGCACATGCCGTCAATTCTCTCTTATAATTGTCATTTTGTGTGTCAAATGGTTGTTATTCATTTCCGTGTAAATTGGATTTAGAAGCAGATTGAAACATCATCACTGTAGCTGGCTGTTTGCAAGAAGATTGCTCTTAATAATGCTATATACATACATGCGCACGCGCACAAAATCACACATACTCAACGCGCATTTTTTTGACATGATGAAAAGGATTTTTAATATTTTTCTCAAATAATATCTAATTATATCGCTAAAAGGCTTGCTCTGATACCAAGCGTAAGAAAATAATATCAATTTAATAATTAAAGAATTCCCCCTTATAATGATATTTAAAGAATGGAATTTTCTTTTTACTCAGCTGTCAGCTCAACCCTTTTACTCTAATTCTACCCTTTTACTCTAATTCTTTTCAGCGAAGAAGAAGATTAGCAAGACTTAATTCATGGGGATGAATCTATATTATTTGTTAGACAAATGAGTAGTTTTTATTAGATTTTTTCTCATTCTTTAGGATTTGTTTATTATGAATTTGAATTGTAAGGAGTTTGAAATTTGGGTGTGGCTGTTTGGACAATTATGATTCAATTATTTCAAAAGAAAATTTTCCTTTTGAATAATTGTTTTTGAAACAGTTCTAATTATCTCGTTATTGTTTTTTCTTTTTTTCTTTTTTTCATTTTTTTCCTGTAAGCACCTAACTATTTAAATGTGGATATCAAATATCATTTTCTTCAAAATTAAAATGTATTATTGCAGCAACAGATAAGTAGAAACAACTGTAAAACAACAATAGTAAAACAACTGTAAACCCCAAATATTGGTGGGTATATTCTCTATATTAAGCATCCATGCATACTGAGTCCATAGTTAAAACCTACTCAGATTAGAACATCTGAACAGTTAAGATTTAAAGCTCCTAAAACCCTAAAGCTATAAATGCCTAGTAATAAGATTATGGTCCTCATCGCAACCTAAACACTCCATGGAAGGAGGAGTCCTTGGAAACCTGTTGTAATTGCGAGATACAAAAAGAGGAAAAATCCTTGGGGGATCTAAGTGACGATAATTTTTGGGATTAGCATAAGAACATATACGTAGAAACATTTCTTCGTTAAATTTCATTATATGTACATAATAATATGTAAAATTACTCTTTTTTTTTAACATCATCGACAATAAAATAAAATTTTAAGGTTGTTCATTTGTTATCCTATTGATTTTTACAACGTCACATAAGTATAATATCTTTTTTTTATTGAAAAATAAATAATGATTGAATAATAGGAGAAGCTGTAGAGAACTTGGCTAGTAGGAATGACCAGAATTAATCATAATAATAACCAATATTATCTAATAACCAATCTTATCTAAATATTGAAAAAATCTGAGACATGCATGATGAGTTAAATGAGAACTCTGAAACCATGATTATATGACATTAGTCTATATATATATAGATATAGATGCATATGTATGAATGTATATTCAAATTCATGACAGCATGTGCTGCTTCAATGATTGTATATTGGGGACTCTACTCGATATAGAAGTTTCTTGAGCCCCAGAAATAAAATGGCAATGGGCAATTGTGGCCCGTGTGTTAAAATACACTAATAACATGGTGTGCAAATGATTGATGAGATGGTCTAGTCCGATCGGTTTAAGCTAAGACACAAGGATGTTTGATCCTAACCAAAATTTTAATAGCTCAAGCTGGCTAATAGCTGTAAGTCCAGTTAGATATAACTATGGAAATTATTAACATGGAGCACCTCTACGGTTTGCATTTATTATTGTTATTATTATTATTATTTTGTTTGTTTATAATTTATTTTGTGTGATGGTATGCCTGTATGTAGCATTGGAATGTTATTCATGTCATATATTATTGAATAACTGTTAATTTTAATTTATAAATCGTAGTGTTCAAAGTTAATGAATGTCATTATTTAGGTATAGATTATGATTTTATGTCAAAAAATAGTTAGGAAGGGTAAATTAATACTTATAATGATGTTTAAAGAATGGAATTTTCCTTTTACTAAACTGTAAGCTCACTCCTTTTATTCTAATTCTTTTCAGGAAAGAAGATTACAAAGACTTGACTGCTTGGTGGCGAATTTTATATTATTTGTCAGACATTAAGTGGTTTTTATTAGTTATTTTTCATACTTTAGGATTTGTTTATTATGACTTTGACTCATAAGGATTTTGAAATTTTTATTTTTATTATATGCTTGAAACATTCAATAAATCTGGGTGTGACTGTTTGGACAATTATGATTCAATTATTTAAAAGGAAAATTTTCTTCCGTTGTCTCTATATATATTTCATAGAATTTTGGAGAAACCTCTATTAAAGAGGTAATGCATATTTAGAAATTGTTAAACCACTTTTTAGTAGTTCATGCCACAATATAATGCAAGACCAGGAAGGACTATTCTGCATTAACCGTGGCATGACCTTTAATTTGAAATAGCACTATTAAATATGTATATCAAATATCAGTTTCTTCATAAATGCATTATTGCAACTACAGATAAGTAGAATCAATTGATATAGAAGAACGTATTCAGAACAGCCCCAGAGTTTTAAGATGATAGCATGTACCAATTGTAGAATCCGGTGATATATTTGGTTCTTTTAAGCAGAAGGGAATCTGGTGTTCCCATAGGCCATAGGTAGAAAAGTTCTCCAGGTTTTCAGAGAAATGACAGAGAGACAAAAGGAACTCCCAAAATGTGTTACCAGAAAAACGGAACAACTTGGTACCAGCATTTCAATACACAAAAGCAAGAACACCAAAGAGACAACCAACATTTTCAATCCTGAAGCAACAATTAATCAACTTCATTGATATTCATCCAACTATCAGCAAGGATATGGTAAAACTAAAGGAAGATGAGTGAATATTAATGCAAGAGTTTCAATAGAAAGGTCAAAGGAACTCCCAAAATGAAATTAGAATGTGATCAAGTTACCTCTGTATGATCCGGCATTATAGGTCCGCACACTATTTTTCATCTTGTCGAGAAGGAAGTTCGACCATTTAATGTCCCAACAGTAGCTGATGCATATTACATTCTAGCCTGCCATGTCCGTAAGAGAATCAATCTACTTCAAAGATTGAATCCCACAATATGAAACAAGGCATGTGAAACTTTAAGTCGCAGCACCAAAATTATCTGAGCTAAACCGAGCCTCTGTAAACTTAATTCTCTCAGGCTTGCAGCAAATCCAGCCAAGTCATCCTCCATACATTTGAAAAGCAAGTTACAGACTCCATAACATCCTTGAAGTCACTGAACCCTCTAATGTTGCATCATTGGGATGATCCAGTTGCTGCACGATGAGAATCTCTCTAGCTATAAATTTCACATTCCTCGTCTCCAAGTTATCAAATCAAAGCTTCTTTGGTACAACAAATTTCCCTTTCGTTGTGTCCTTAGCATTGACTTAATGCTGTATCTGCCTTGCCCAAGCTGAGAAAAGAAGAGTTGACATCAATTATATCAAACACAACAGACCAACAGGAAGCAACAGTTCCCGCCATGCTTTTTCAAATTTCATCTTGTCTCACCCTTAGGCATTGACTGTAATGCTTCTGCTGCTTGTCTTTCCGGTTTCCATCCTGATCTTCAGTATGCTCGATTTTTTGTCACCTTAGCATCTGATTTCCTGCTCGACGAAACATATGAATTCCTACATCTCTCTCTCTATCTTCCAAACAGATAGGCCATCTCTCTTAAAATCAAACGACATTTCTCAAGGCATTATACAACACAACCATTCCTAGCAACCAATCCGAAACAGAAGACCAACTGAAGCCTCTTCAAATCAAATCTACAATCACCTGTTGAATCCGAAACCCTAAAAGAATTCCCCTCAGAACGCTCCATATACTGAACCCAAAACAGAAAGCAGGAAGCATAAACCCTAATCCGAAGCCTGGCATTGCCCCGTCAAAGCAAAGGAAAGAAATAATTGGCAGTCAACAATGAATTTGAGAGATAAGCGACAGGGCATAAGAAAGAAAAAAAAAATTTGTACAATATTCGTGTTTAGACTTTAGAGACGACACCCCGCCGCTAGAAACTGCAGAATTAGAGTTTCCATTTCGCTTGCTTGGTAGTACATACCACATAGAGAGAGTTTCGGCGATGCAGGTGTCTTGTATTTCTCGCTGCCCAGATCTATCGGCACCGGGTTCGGAACAAAGTACCCTCCTGAATTTTTTGGGTAATTTTTTAGTGTGGTAGTGGTGAGACTTGTGTCGTGTGTTGAAAACTAGCTTGAAAGAGCTTTTGGGGATTTGTGACTTTCTAATAAGTTTGGGTATTTATTGTCTAATATAACTGTTAAAATGCTCCTTTCTTCTGGACTTTTATCCTCACTCCCCTCACATTCAATGGGGGGCCACCATACATTTTGGGGGGCCCCACACGATCATGTGAGGGGTTGTCTACGGCATGCGCTGTAGACGATGCCCATTGCTTTCTTCTTCTTCTTCTTCAGGTACATGCAAGAAAATCCAACAATGGTTCTTTTAAACTATGATTATAGCATTCCATTTCTTCTATAAAAACTATGCCCAATGTCACCAAAACGTAATGAGACAGTGGGATTCCTTTTCAAGGGAGAATCATATCATGTAAATAATTTCTTCCCAATTAGCATACCGTCTGCAAAACGATGTTGGCGAATTCATAATTATATACATGGAATACAACTTAGAATCTCTGCTTGATCCGATGACCCAAATATGAGGATCTAAGATTTAAGATCACTTCCAAATATGCAAGAGAAGGCCAATCAATTAAATGGCTTGGATCCACGAGCATGTACACAAACTGTACCACCAAAAAAAAAAAACTTATAAACACCATTTATGACAAAATATGAACAAGGCCCCATTAACCCTGACGCATTTCCTCTACCTATTAGAATATAATTAGTTTTTTCTTCCATGTCATATGATTTAGCTGAAGGTCATAACATGGTATTCAAGGACAGCCCAGAATGAGACTTAGTTGAAGGTCATAGGAGCTGGCACTTTCGCTAACAAATTCGTGAGGCTCAGAGCAGATGTTGACTTGTTCCATGGGATAGGGTTTTGCAGTAATCATTCCCTCAAAATCGTCCTTAAAAGTGGTCAAGATATAAGATGTATGGCTTTACATAACTTTTTTTATTTCCATTAAAACTACTTTAATTGAATTTTCAGGGGATGGCTTGGCCTGGGCACCCATGAGATATCTTATATCAATGTGCAATCCTAGCTGAAATGGACTGACTTTTCAGGCCAAGACGCCATGGAAAGACTTGGATCAAAGGCCTTCTTCCTGAAATGTGGCCTGCCAGGGGTTAGAAGTCATCACAGATGATGCTCCATCTTGGTGCAAGGGAGGGCATTGAGTTTGGAATTTGATTGTGTATGGTGGGTTGGGATTATTACCCATTATGATCTTTTCCATCATTAATTCGAATGGAATCTGAGCAATCAAATCAAGATACTAACAATATTTGTTATAGGCCATTTATTTAATACAAACAGTATTGAAGGATAAACCATCTTCAGTTCATCCTGTTCTTTCTTTATTGGCGCGTTTGTAGTTAAGATCTTTATGACTCTGGCAAAACTGCATGCATCAATTGTTTTTAATTGCTTTATCATTACTTGCAATTTGTGTGTTTATCATCTATTATAGATGATATTGTTTTGAATACTTGTGCATGCTTATTAATTAGAGATATTTTTTATCATTAGTAAAAGTTTTTACATTCTGCTATACTACACCTATTCAACCCTCCCCCCACCCCCAAAGGTGAATTTGGAATCTAACTTGTGGTATCATACTTAAAGTCGAATTCAGGGTGAGAGATTCAATTAGGCAATTTTTAAGTTCATTTAGTTACTGTAAGGATTATTTTGTATTGGCTTTATTCCATGTCAAAAAGGTCTTATTAAAGTGGTCAAAGTATTTGGGATAGGTTATAGGTATTGCGGTTCAAACAGATTAAGGTCCGAGTAAATTTGATGAAGTTATGACCAACGTTCGATGAACGTTCGCCGACCGTTCGACCGTTGGTGTTCCACAGAGAAACCCGAGAGCAGCGTTCGCCCTACGTTCGCTGACCGTTCGACCGTTGGAGTTCCACAGAGAAACCCGAGAGCAGCGTTCGCCCTACGTTCACTGACCGTTCGACCATTGGAATTCCATAGAGAAACCTGAGAGCAGCGTTTGCCCTACGTTCGCTGATCGTTCGACCGTTGGAGTTCCACAGAGAAACCCGAGAGCAGCGTTTGCCTCACGTTCTCTGGCCGTTCGAACGAGAAGAGGAAAAGTGAGTTTTTGTGTTGAACGTTCGAGCCGCGTTTGCTGAGCGTTCGAACGCTCATTAACAAACTTCAGTTTTAGAAGTCTGATCTTTTCTGATTTGTTTCATTTTCTGCTTCTACCTTCTCCTAATCTATATAAGGAGTGTCTAGACTATTGTGAGGGTTACCCAAGACATTTTAGAAACCCTAAAAACATGTGTGAGAGCAAGAGTTCTCTCTTCTCTTCCTCCTCCTTCTTTGAGCCATCAAAACCTTCATTCATCTTTCTTTTCTACCTTGGAGTTCCGGGTTGGAGAGTTTGCTCGTGGGAGTTCCTACGGTTGCTAAGCGAGTTCGTTTGGCGTTTCAATAAGAAGATATTCAGAGTTCTGGGTCGTTGCAAGGATGCAAATCTGAAGAGTTCTTCAGATATTTACAGTGTGAGTCAAAGTCAGTATTGGGTCGTCTGAACCACTATTGTAAGTCTTCTTCTTATAGTGATTTTCAGAAGTGGCACCTTATCGCTCAGAGGGTTTTTTCTCTTTGAGAGTTCTCTAAGAGTTTTCCCTTCGTCACCAAAATTACTTGTGTTGTCTCTTCTTTATTTTGCAATTTTGTGTAATAGATTGTTAATTGCTCAGACTTATGCATGCCTATTAATTAAGAACTTGTTTTTAATTGATAGAAATTTTATTCCGCAATCGATTTCACCTATTCACCCCCTCTAGGTGATATAGAGTCTAAACTGTGTTTTTCAATTGGTATCAAAGAGGGTAACCAAATCCTTGACTCTGTTAGTCATGGACAAGTCCTCCACTGCCCCACCCTTCTTTGATGGCAGCAATTATGCCTACTGGAAAGTTCGAATGAGAGCCTATCTAAAGGCTATAGATGAAAAAGTTTGGGGAAGTGTTGAGAGAGGATGGAATCCTCCAACTGTGATTATAGATGGTGAGACAAAAACCAAAGACCCAGATAGCTATACTAGAGAATAGTTAATTGATGTTAACTACAACTCTAAGGGTGTCAATGCACTTTTTAGTGCAATCTCTGCTGATGAATTCAAACGGGTGTCTACTTGTCAAACCAGTAAAGATATTTGGGAAATTCTTCAAACCACTCATGAGGGAACTGTCCTTGTGAAGAACTCTAAATTACAGATGCTTATCACTAGGTTTGAAGAACTAAAAATGGGAGATGATGAGTCCTTCGATTCCTTCTATGCTAAACTAAGTGATATAGTCAACTCTAACTTTAACCTTGGTGAAAGAATTCCTCCAAATAGAGTGGTTAGAAAAATCCTTAGATCTCTCCCTGAACAATATAGACCCGAAGTCACTGCTATAGAAGAGAGTAAGGATATTAATGGCATTAGGGTTGAAGATCTCATAGGTTCGATTCAAACTTATGAACTCACTCTTCCTCCTACTAAGAAGAATAAGTCTATAGCTCTCAAATCTAGTAAAGAAAAGACTTATAATGATTCTAGTGAGGAATCCATGGGAGATGAAGATATTGCCCTGTTAGTGAAGAGCTTTAGGAAAATGTTTAGAAGGAGGAAACCAAGGAGAGAAAATGAAAATGAAAGGTATAAATCCAAGGGGAGTTCTAGTGGTAAAGATCAAAAACCCAGAATCAAATATGAATTTAGGGAGTCAAAACATCCTAAAGACTCTAGGTTGCAAAAACTCCAACAAATCAGATGCCATGAGTGTCAGGGTTTTGGTCACATTAGGTCGGAGTGTCCCACATTTAAGAAGCTTCAAGGGAAAGCAATGAATGCCACTCTTTATGATGAGAGTGCATCTGATAGGGATAGTGAGGACTCCAAAATAGAGGAAAGTCAAAACTACATGGCTTTCACCTCTATTGTTGGGAGTGGTGACTCTAGCAATTATGAAGACTTTCCACCAAGTGAAAATGCAATTGGTTCTCATGACGAGTCTGATGATGATGAGGAAAGTATTCAAGAGGCATATGACAAATTGTTTAGGGAGTGTTTGAAAGCAAAGAAACAATTGAAGTCCAACCTTAAAAGACTAAATGATGTAGAGCTCAAGAAAGAAGATCTTCAAGCAAAATTTGAAGATTGAATCCCTAAAATCTGAAAACAAGTCTCTTAAGGAAGAGCTTGAAAGAACTAAAACTCAACTCCAGAAGTTTTCTTCAGGTTCAGCCAATTTGGACAATATGCTAGGGATGAGTCAATTAGGAACTGATAAAAGGGGTTTAGGATATAAGGAAGTCTCCAATGATACTCCCTCTTCTTCTAAGACCCAAGTTGTGAATGTCAAAGGAAAGAATAGGTCCAATACTTCCAAGGGTAAGACAAACCAAGGTAGAAATCGTGGTCAAAAGTCTAATTGGTCAAAACCTAGGGGTGTTCCAACCAAGAGTTCCCAATCTCAGAATTTTATCCCTACTTGTCATTATTGTGGCATTTCTGGACATATTAGACCAAATTGTTGGGACTTGAACCAAAATTCTAGGAGATCCTCACCTAGAAAACCTCAAGAGAATTTGTCTAAACAAGTGAGAGAACTTTCAAATCAGACAAAGCTCTTAAGTCAACAATTAGCTTCAATGACCAAGAAAACCACCGAGCCTAAGCAAATTTGGGTTAAAAGAAGTGAATTGACTTGCCATGTAGTTCATGTTGCTTTGAAGGCTAGAAATAGTCTCATGTGGTATCTTGATAGTGCTTGCTCTCGTCACATGTGTGGTGACAAATCATTGTTTAAATCTTTTGAAGATTATTCTTGTGGTATTGTTACTTTTGGTGATGGAATCAAAGCTCCTATTGTAGGTAAGGGTGTTATTGAAATTTCTGGTATGCCTACTGTCAGCACCTCATTTTTGCACACTGAAAATGCCGAAAATGAGAACCCTAATTGAAAAAGTCAAACCCAGAAGGGTAAAAAAGTTGACTTTTTGATCTGGCATGAATTGATCACCAAACTTCATACCATTGGATAGAGGATTCCGATACGGTTCCAACGGCACCAAGATTGTCCAAATCGGAGTCCAGATGAAGAAGTTATGAGCTGGTCAAAACTAGGAATAGCAGAAATCAACTTTCTGCTAAAACCCAGATTAGTTGTTTAATCTGGCCCCAACAGAGAGAGCACTTCGACACGATTCCAATGCAACCAAGTTTGCTGGAATCGGGGTCTCGGATAAGAAATTATAAGCAAAATTGGTTCCCGGAGGGCAGTTTTGACTTTTTGCTAAAAGTTGAATCAATAGTTCAATTTTATACCGGCGGATAGAGATTTCCGACATGATCCTAACGCAACTGAATTTGCTAGAATCGGAGTCCGGATGAGGAAGTTATGGATCGGTTAAACCTGGAAATAGCAAAAGTTGGCTTTCCGCTAAACTCCGAATTAGCTGCTCAATTCTATACCAGCAGAAACAGCATCTCAACACGATCTTGACGCAATTGAGTTTGCTAGAATCGGAATCCCGGATAAGGAGATATGAGCAAAACTGCCTCCGAGGGAGCAGTTTCGCATTTCTGCTAAAAATCTGAATTTGCTGCTAAACTTTGGCTCAGTGGGTAAAGCATCTTATACTAATTCTAACACCATTAAGTTTGCTGGAATCAGATATCAGATAAAAGAGATATGAGCAGTCAAAGTTTCGGAAAATCTGCACACGTGACAAATACTGAAGAAAGAGCAATAAAGTAAAATGTTTTGAATTAAAAAAAATAATATTTTTATTAAAAACCTAATTAAAGTATTTAATTTAAATATAAAAGAAAATAAAAAAGATAAGGGACGCATGTGCATCAAAACCAAAAAAATCTCTCATTAAAATAATATAAGATGAAAGAATATCTAAATAATTTAAATAAATGAAAAAGAAAAGAAAAAAGAAATTAATAAAAAATTTGAATTCTTGCATATGGGGAATTGGTGTCCCATGAGTTGGCGATGAGCATTGAGACAATCATGAACTTTTTTTAAAGAAAGAGGCACAATTTCAAAATATTTATGTTCTAGTCATGTATCATGTAATATAAAAGGGGATTAACTCTCTACTCTCTCCATTGGGGGATGACCCATTTTTCTACCAACTTTTCTTCCATGTTTTTCCTCTCCTTCGTCCCTACCACCTCCACCCAAAACCAGCAATCTCCCAATTTGTCATCTTCATTCTAAAGTCCTCTTTAATCCCTATCTTACCCTTGAAATGATTCTCTTTATCCACTTTTTCTCTTCTACTCTCAATAATACAAAATATAGTCCATTGTGGGAGTCCAAAGAGCTCTTCAAGCTGCCATCAACATCTATTTGGGGATCATCATAGTTCTAAAAGAGAAGGTAAGACAAAGAATCCCCATGGTGAGGGGGATGCTCTATTCAAAGTTGGGAGGAGAGCAACCTTGTGAAACAAGAAAAGGGTGTTTAAATAAATATAGTTATCATTCTTATTTCATTGACTGATTATTTTTATTTGAGAGAGGGGTTTGCCCTCTAGTTTTTTTTTTTTTTTTTTTTTTTTTTGTATCTGATGTATCCTTGATTATCCCCCCTCATTCCCTTCACTTACTTGATTCTTATTATATTTGTTATTTTTTTTTTAGGGTCATGCATACACAATGAGAACATCTTACACACACATGCTTTCTTTTTCCTATCCCATTCACTATTTTAGTTCTTTAGGAAGTACACCACCCACATCCACGCTTAGCACATATATGAGTATAATCAAAGTATATTCACTATTACATTTATTATCCATGGCATCATTGGGCTTTCGAGTTTGCTCTTATTAGGATAAGGTTCTTTTCTTAGGTTCTTTCTTTTGTGTATTTATCGTGACTTGTGTATGCCTTAACTACTGTTTAGTTATGTTTAGGTGTCTCATAAGTGGATGCTTCAATTGTGTGATGTACACTTGAATGGATGATCTGATGAGTCTATAGCATAGGCCTTTTAGGCCATGATCAAACCTTCATATGAAAAAAGCATACGTGGTTTTGAAGTACCAAGGTAGGGACTTCTAGAGTCCCTACCATAAGCTCTCAAGATTAATCCCAAGAAATAAGGGAAGCACCCATGTTTCTCTTCTTCTTCATTGTGAGAAATACCCCATAAAAGGGAGACCATGTAAGCCAAAATGAGTGAATGTACCATTCAAAAAAAAAAAAAAAGAGAAGAAAGGGCTCTGGAGCTTGCAAAAGCCGGCAGATACCTGGAGAGCCGGCTAGCAGAACCATGCCAGAGATGTGGCCATTTTTCGAGGTCTAGGTCGAACTGCAAAGTTAGAGTGGTTCAGTGCAGTCGGGCCCTGTAGACCACCCAAAACCCATTTTGTTCGATCCAAACCCGCTTTACCCGACCCAACATTAATTTAACTTGAACACATTGGGCTTTTGGATCATTCCAAGCCCATTTTAGACTTGGGTCCATCTGGATCCATCAAAGCTTCACTGGGCCTTCCAACGGGGCCCACTATCAGCCTGGCCCACACCAAAGCCCGTTTCTCATAAATGGGTCATAGGCCATTTGGATAATTACTCATGGGCCAAGTCCAAGCCCAATGGGCCTTAAAATATTTAACCCACTTTGATTAAATGCATGTTTAATTAACCCTAAATCAAAATAGCCAAATCCAATAAGGGTTACCCAATAACCCTAATGGGCCGTGGGCTTGACTTAAAGCCCAGCTTGGCTACCCATGGGCCTTCCAACAGGGCCCATACCCGACCCACTTAATAAAAGGTTAATAAGATAAAAATCAATACAAAAAGGGACTTACACTTGCAAAAGTCCCTACCAGACTAATCTGATACATGCTGGATTAGGACAGGGTGAGTATAGTTGACTCAAACTAGGGAGACCCGAGGGACCCGTCATACCGATGGGGCGGGCCGGGGTGTCTTCGGACTTCCCCAGACGTAACCGAGGACTTAGCTAGATCTCTAATAAGCCGTAGACCAGACTTAGACCCGGATAGGCAACCCGTGTCTGCCTGCACCTCTCAGGCAGTGGCGACTCCGAAAGTCCCGATGCACGCACGAATTCCACGTGTGCCCCGCCGTGCGATCTAGGCAGATTTAGGTGCGCACACCTACTTTGAGTGAAGTACTATTTGTTGATGGCTTGAAAGCTAACTTGATTAGTATAAGTCAATTGTGTGACTCAAAGATGGAAGTTAAATTTGCTAAAGATATGTGTTCTGTGTTTGATGCAAATGGTTTGTGTGTGCTTCAAAGAGAAAGAACTCCTAATAACTATTATGGTGTGATTCCTAATTCTGATGTTGTGTGTAATTCTTCCAAAGTTGATATGCATGAATTGTGGCATCAAAGGCTTGGTCACTTGAATTTTAAAAACTTGACTGAATTGTCCAAGCATGATTTTGTTAGAGACCTTCCTAAACTTGCCAAAGTAGAACCAAATGTGTGTGGGCCATGTCAGTTAGGAAAGCAAATTAGATCTAGTCACAAAAAGATCACTAAGTGTTTAACCCACAAACCTCTTGAATTGTTGCATATGGACCTTATGGGTCCCTCTAAGACTGAAAGCCTTGGTGGTAGGAGGTACATTTTGGTTATTGTGGATGATTTCTCCAGATTTACTTGGGTTGAGTTATTAAGAGAAAAATCTGAAGCAAGTGAGCTGATTAAGTCTTTGTGTCGAAGACTCTCAAATGAAAAAGAGTCTAAGGTTGTTAGGATGAGGAGTGACCATGGGAAAGAGTTTGAGAACTCAATCCTTGAAAATTTTTGTCTTGAAGAGGGAATTCATCGTGAGTTCTTTGCTACTATTACTCCACAACAAAATGGAGCAATAGAGAGGAAAAACAGGGTTCTTCAAGAGATGGCAAGAGTTATGATACATGCCAAGGGGGTGGCCATGTATTTCTGGGGAGAAGCTATTAACACGGCTTGTCATGTGATTAATAGGGTGTATTTTAGGCCTGGGAGTACTGAGACTCCTTATGAAATTTGGTTTGGTAAAAAGCCCACTGTCAAATACTTTCGTGTTTTTGGAAGTAAATGTTTTATTTTGAGAGATAGGGAGAATTTGGCTAAGTTTGATGCCAAGAGTGATAAAGGAATCTTCCTAGGTTATTCTAAGAATAGCAGGGCTTACCGCGTGTATAATTTACGTATACACACTGTCATGGAATCCATAAATGTAGTTGTGGATGAAGGGGTTGATAAGTCTCAAGTTGAGGGGGAGACTATCCTAGAAGTTGGGGATAATGACTTGACTGTTGAAATTCAAAATCCTAAGTCATCTGAGTCATTGTCTTCAATTTCTAAAGAGGGTTTTTCTTCAACTCCAGGTCCTACAAAAGAACCTTCCTCTAGAGTGAAGTTAAATCATTCCAAAGAGTTGTTAATTGGTAATTTGAATGAAGGGATGAGACTTCGTAGGAAAGTCCTAAATCAGATGTCTTTTGCATCATATGTCTCAACTCTTGAACCTAAGAAGGTAGAAGAAGCACTCACTGATGAGTGCTGGATTAATGTCATGCATGATGAATTAAACCAATTTATTAGGAATGATGTGTGGTATCTTGTTCCTAAACCTGAAAACTATAATGTTATTGGAACCAAATGGATTTTCAAGAACAAGTCTGATGAACATGGTACTATTGTGAGAAATAAGGCTAGGTTGGTTGCACAGGGATATACCCAAGTTGAGGGTATTGATTTTGATGAAACTTTTGCTCCTGTAGCTAGACTTGAATCAATAAGGATTTTACTTGCTGTAGCTTGTCACTTGGGTTTTAAATTGCATCAAATGGATGTAAAAAGTGCTTTTCTTAATGGGATACTTCATGAAGAAGTATATGTTGAACAACCCAAGGGGTTTGTAGATCCTAAGTTCCCACATCATGTGTTCAGGCTTAAGAAAGCCTTGTATGGGTTAAAACAAGCTCCTAGAGCTTGGTATGAGAAACTTACTGTATATCTCTTAGATCACAAGTTCACAAGAGGAGGAGTTGATAGAGCTCTGTTCATTAGAAAGGATAAGAGCAGTTTCACTGTTGCTCAAATTTATGTGGATGATATTGTTTTTGGTTCTCCAATTGATTCTCTTGCTTTAAATTTTGCTAAAGCTATGCAACATGAATTTGAGATGAGTATGGTTGATGAATTAAATTTTTTCTTAGATCTTCAGATTTCTCAATCAACAGATGGGATTTTCATATCTCAATCTAAATATGCTTAAGACCTTGTGAAGAGATTTGGGTTGGACAACAAGAAACACACTAGAACCCCTATGAGCACTACCTTGAAACTTGATTCTGATTTATCTGGAAAGAGTGTAGATAACACTCTTTATAGAAACATGATAGGTAGTCTTTTGTACCTTACAGCTAGTAGGCCTGATATTGTCTTTAGTGTAGGTGTGTGTGCTAGATTCCAAGCAAATCCTAGAGAGTCTCACTTGTTTGCTGTCAAACGTGTCATATGATATGTTAACGGTACTGTTGATCATGGTATATGGTTCTCTAAAGACACTTCTGCAATTCTAGCAGGCTATTCTGATGTCGACTGGGCTGGAAATGCAGATGATAGGAAGAGCACAACTGGAGGTTGTTTCTATGTTGGGAACAATCTAGTGGCATGGATGAGCAAGAAGCAAAACTCTATTTCCTTGTCCACAGCTGAAGCTGGGTATATAGCAGCTGGTAGTGGTTGCACTCAATTACTTTGGATGAAGCAAATGTTGAGTGATTATGGGATTGAACAGGGAACTATTGTCTTGTATTGTGATAATACAAGTGCTATTAATATTTTCAAGAACCCTGTTTAGCACTCTCGAACCAAGCACATTGATATACGACATCATTTTATTCGAGAGTTGGAAAAATGTATATTCTACTTTGAAGTTTAGTTATGAGAGTTTAGAGGATGATACCATCAAATCTTGCTTTTTATACTGTTCCATGTTCCCCGAAGATCATTCCATTGAGATAGAACAGCTTGTACGTTATTGGATTGGGGAGGGATTGTTGGATTTCGACAACAGGAATGAGGCTGAAAATAGAGGATATGCCATCATTGAAATTTTAAAGCGGGCTTGCTTGTTGGAGAGTGGTTTATATTCACCAACAAAAGAGGTGAAGATGCATGATGTCCTTCGAGACTTGGCCCTATGGATAGGTTGTGACGATGGAAGGAAATTGCTGGTGCAAGCAGGTGAAACGGCAGAGGCGCCCAAGGTTGGGAAATGGAGAGAGGCCGAAAGAATCTCATTAATGAAAAACAACTTGAAAACATTAGGGGAGGAGGCACCCGAATGTCCCAAACTCTTAAGTTTGATTCTTTCTAGAAATTATTATTTGGAAAATATTTGCAATGGTTTCTTTCAATATATGCATGTTCTCAGAGTTTTGGATCTTTCTTATACAGAAATTAATGTGCTTCCAACGAGCATTGTGGAATTGGTTGAGTTGGAGTACCTTGGTTTGGCAATAACACATATAACAAAGTTGCCTCAAGAGATAAAAAGTTTAGTTAAATTGAAGTGTTTGGATTTGAGTTATACATGCTACCTTACATTCATTCCATGTGGAATACTATCAAGTTTTTCAAGGTTGCAAGTGTTAGACTTAATTGGGAGTAAATTTGTGCATTGGGGAGCAGAAAGTGGTGATATTGGTCAAGATGATGGAAATGTAGGAGCTAGCATAGAAGAACTTGGACGCTTGGTGGACCTGCAACACCTCTCCATCACGATAACAAATGTCGCTTCTCTTAATATAATCCACGACTCTGAGAAACTTGCAAGGTGCACAAGACGTTTATCCATCACAAAATGCGAACAATTGCCACCAGTGATTTCAAAGTATAGATCCTCGTCAAACATTCATGATGTTGTTATTGAGAATTGCAAATTCAAGGATCTATCATGGCTTGGTGTAAACCCGGAGAAGCTTAAAGTAGATCATTGTGAGGGTCTACAACAACTATGTGATGGCACAGGTGGATGCTTTACAAACCTTACTCACTTAAATATTTGGCATTGCGATGCATTGAAGGATTTATCATCGCTTCGTCGATCTACGAACCTTGAGTTCCTTGAAATATCTCATTGCAAGGGTCTACGTGTTGGCATAACCGGCGGATGCTTCCCAAAACTTGATTATGTAGAAATTAATGAATGCAAAGCATTGAAGGATTTATCATGGCTTCGAGGTGCAAACCACCTTCATGTGCTTACGATTCGTAAGTGTGGTCTACAACAAATATGCGATGGCACGGTTGGATGCTTTCCAAAACTTTGTAAGATGGATATCAAGGGTTGCTTTGCATTGAAGGATTTATCATTGCTTTGTGGTGCTCCTAACCTTGAAGAACTTTCTGTGATTAACTGCGAGTGTCTTGAACTAATATGCGATAGTACGGCTGGATGCTTTCCAAACCTTCGTGAGGTGGATATCAAGGGTTGCAATGCATTGAAGGATTTATCATGGCTTTGTGGTGCTTCTAACCTTGAAAAACTTTCTGTGAGTGGTTGCGAGTGTCTCGAACTAATATGCAATGGCACGGCTGGGTGCTTTCCAAATCTTCGTTACGTGTATATCAAGGGTTGTAATGCATTGAAGGATTTATCATGGCTTTGTGGTGCTCCTAACCTTGAAGAACTTTATGTGGGTGACTGCAAGTGTCTTGAACTAATATGCGATGACACGGCTGGATGCTTTCCAAACCTTCGTAAGGTGATTATCTACGATTGCAAAACATTGAAGGATTTATCATGGCTTTGTGGTGCTCCTAACCTTGAAGAACTTTATGTGAGTGACTGCGAGTGTCTCGAACAAATATGCGATGGCACGGCTGGATGCTTTCCAAACCTTCGTTACGTGTATATCTACGATTGCAATGCATTGAAAGATTCATCATGGCTTTGTGGTGCTCCTAACCTTGAGCAACTTTTTGTGAGTGGCTACGAGTGTCTCGAACTAATATGCGATGGTACGGCTGGATGCTTTCCAAAGCTTCGTAAGGTGATTATCTACGATTGCAAAACATTGAAGGATTTATCATGGCTTTGTGGTGCTCCTAACCTTGAAGAACTTTATGTGAGTGACTGCGAGTGTCTTGAACTAATATGCGATGGTGAAGATGCAGAAGTGAAAGAAAGTCCACTGAAATTCTCACATCTCTCATTGTTGTCCTTGTCTGAACTACGTGAGCTAAACCTTTCTCTGTTCAAAATATATATACAGGACATATTCTAATATTTAAAACACAAAGACATGAAAATTATGCTAGCTCCAATGCTTTATTAGTTCATAAGGAATTAAATTATCTGTGGTGGATTGAATTTAGGATGGAGAGGCTGGATTTGGGGACGCTAGCGGAAAAAGCTAAGGTATTCGGGACGATGCTAGGGATAGGCGGAGCCTTGATCCTTACATTTTTACAAAGGAGTTGAGATCAACATTTGGTCAACAAATATCAACCTCCTGAATCATTATCATGATGGAGGAGTCCACGTGACAAAATCGCCAGGTAATAGCCTACTGGATTCTTTCTATGCTGTTGGCATGTGTGTGTCCTTTCTCTTGCTGAGGATTTTTATCATATCGGCTTGCTCAGGCACGTTCAATTTCTACCGCTGCTTCTGATTTTGAATGAGCCCTCAATTCTCGCTCTTATAATTTTTATTTTTATGTGTCAAATGCTTGTCATTCATTCATTAGCTTGTAAACAAGATTTACAATCAGGTCTGTGCTTGACATGATACAGGTAACCTTTATTTTATAAATTTTTTCAGATGATCTAATATTAAATTATTTTTTTAATATATTCCTAAAATGCCATTAGTTTCTTTTAGGAGACATATTCGTTTCTATGATCTTCACTTTATTATTTTCGTTTTGAGATTTGGTTGTTTTTTATGCCCTAGATTTTCTTCCCTGGATTCTCTTCTTTTCTTTTGAAATCTGTGGGCTGTTTGTTAACGTTTTCAATTCAGGTTTCACCGTTTTTTTAAAACAAAAAACACAAAAACATGTTTGGCATGCATGGTTTTCAAATCGCATTTGAAAAAACGATTGAAAAACAAGACTGTTTCTAAAAACAAAAAATTTCAGTTTCTTAAAACTGAAAGTTTTTTAGTCACATTTTTGTAATTTTTTTAGTTAAAGTGCTCGATCCCAAAGCTCAAATCCTTCTTCCTGGCAAGCACCCCAGCGGAAATGCTGAACCCTCCACCTGTGTTGATGGGTTCCGCATCGATCAGGGATGAAATTAGTACGTTCTCCTCTGTACAGTTGTGTATGTAACACAACAAATGCAATGAAATTAGGACGTTCTCTCTTCAAATCTGTGTACAGCTCAACCCTTTTTTCCTAAATATTTTCCTGTTTCATTGTATTTATTGTTTTATGATTTAATCTTCACATTAGACTACCTTCAGAAATGAATCACTCAATTTCAATTTTATTTTGTTTCGAGCAGTGGCAAGCATAGTATCAAAACAGGTTCTTTGGTTATGGGAACTATTTAGTTATTTGAAGTTGCTTAAAGAGGATCATATCTCCCTCCCCAACTCTTTGTATTCTTCATCGATACTCAGTCCTGTTTGGTGATTACTTTGAAAACTTTAACGAACTTAAAAAGTTATTATTTTTCCCTTTCAATGAAGCATTTCATGTACCTACTAGAATATAAGCAGCTTTTTCTTCCATATCATATGATTCATGAAAGAGAATATTAAGTTAAACTTTTTTTTGTTGGATGAATAATAAAGTATATATATATGAGTGTAACAGTATGGAGGGTACAATAAGAAAGAACACAGGATCCTCACAAGACCCCATCGGACCCCAAATCAAAAACAATCTCGAACCACTAAACATATCACCAACTAGTACCTCTCAAGACAACTTAATCCAACAGGTCATTCAACTTCAAACCAAGAACATGTATCAACCCCTAACCTTACCCCAATTATTAGGTCATGTCTCAAACCGACCCTCTCCTCGTGTCATCCTCCACAATAAGAGACAAAAAGCAGCACTTTTTCCACTCCTTCATAATTTCTGTAGGCCATAAACCCTGGAACTCTGGAAGAATTGATGCCCACAATGCTACAGCAATCATAATAGAATCAAAAACCTGGTCCACCGATAACCGGACATCCCTGAATATCCTAATATTATGTTAATCAGTTTGTTTCTTTCCTACTTCTGCTTCACTACCTAACATGGTCTTCAAGGAGAGCTCAGAAATGAGTCTTATTTTAAAGTCCTAGTGGCTAGAGTTTTTGCTAACAAATGATTGACCTAGAGCAGAGTTTTATTGTCATTTCATTGACTTGTTCCACGTAACATAGTTTTATTGTAATTTACTTCTTCACTGCGATTGCAGGTCTTTTGGTTCACAGATCTTTAGTTTTTAACACTTTTTGAATTGTTTGTTACCTTCCAAAATATTAACTAGCATAAGGCACCTTCTTACAATGTATGCAGGAAGCTATTCTCTTAACTGTAGTGACCCTAGAATGTTGACAGCTTTTAATTTCATATTGGAGAAGAAATCTTATAACACAATAGTAAAACAACTATAAACCCCAAATATTGCTGTGTATATTCTCTATATTAAGCATCCCCGCATACTGAGTCCATAGTTAAAACCAACTCAGATCAAAACATCTGAACAGTTAAGATTAAAAGCTCCTAAAACCCTAAAGCTATAAATGCCTCTTAATAAGATTAGGGTCCTCATCGCAACCCAAACACTCCATGAAAGGAGGAGGAGTTCTTGGAAACCTGTTATGATTGCGAATTACAAAAAGAGGAAAAATCCTTGGGGGATCTAAGTGATGATAATTTTTGGGATTAGCATACGAACATATAAGTAGAAACATTTCTTCGTTAAATTTCATTATATGTACATAATAATAGGTACAATTACTCTTTTTTGTATGTTAAAAAAATTCTTTATTAGATATGATACATGTTCTTTGTTTATCATTATTAAAGAAATAAAATAAAATTTTAGGATTGTTCATCTGTCATTCTATTGATTAAGTCTTATATTTATAATATCTTGATTACATTGTAATTGTAAAGATATTGACCTTTTTTTTTTTTTAACATCATCGACAATAAAATAAAATTTTAAGATTGTTCATTTGTTATCCTATTGATTTTTATTTTTTTTTAATCCGTAAGTATATGGTGTTATATATTTATAGATAAAAATAACATGCAGAAGTTACAGGCACACACACTGTGTACCCGAATAATTTACTATTGACTACATTTCCCTTTTTAAACAACCCCCCACCCCTCAATCCCTGAACACAATATATTCCTCTCAGGTACCAAACAAAACCTAAATCAGAGAATCTATTACAGTTTATGAAATCTTCTAGGGGAATTCTAGCTTGTATTTTTTTTTACAATGTCACGTAAGTATAATATCTTGATTTTTTCTTTTTTTTTGAAATATAAATAATGATTGAATAATAGGAAAAGCTGTAGAAAATTTGGCCAGTAGGAATGACAAGAATTAATTATAATAATAACCAATCTTATCTAATTATTAGAAAAATCTGAGACATGCATGATGAGTTGAATGAGAACTCTGAAACCATGGTTATATGACATTAGGCTCTATATATATATAGATGCATATGTATGTATGCATATTCAAATTCACGACTGCATGTGCTGCTTTAATGATTGTATATTGGGGACTCTGCTCGATATAGAAGTTTCTTGAGCCCCAGAAATAAAATGTCAATGGGCAATTGTGTGGGTTAAAATACACTAATAACATGGTGTGCAAATGATTGATGAGATGGTCTAGTCCGATCGGTTTAAGCTAAGACACAAGGATGTTTGATCCTAACCAAAATTTTAATAGCTCAAGCTGGCTAATAGCGGTAAGTCCAGTTAGATATAACTATGGAAGTTATTAACATGGAGCACCTCTACGGTTTGCTTTTTATTTATTTATTATTATTATTATTATTTTGTTTGTTTATTATTTATTTTGTGTGATGGTATGCCTGTATGTAGCATTGGAATGTTATTCATGTCATATATTATTGAATAACCTTTTATTTTAATTTATAAATCGTAGTGTTCAAAGTTAATGAATGTCATTATTTAGGTATAGATTATGATTTTATGTCAAAAAAAATAGTTAGGAAGGGTAAATTAATACTCATAATGATGTTTAAAGAATGGAATTTTCCTTTTACTAAACTGTAAGCTCACCCCTTTTATTCTAATTCTTTTCAGGGAAGAAGATTAGCAAGACTTGACTGCGTGGTGGCGAGTTTTATATTATTTGTCAGACAATTACTGGTTTTTATTAGTTATTTTTCATACTTTAGGATTTGTTTATTATTACTTTGAGTTGGAAGGATTTTAAAATTTTTATTTTTATTATATGCTTGAAACATTCAATACATCTCGGTGTGACTGTTTGGACAATTATGATTCAATTATTTAAAAGGAAAATTTTCTTCCGTTGTCTTTATATATGTTTCATAGAATTTTGGAGAAACCTCTATTAAAGAGGTAATGCATATTTAGAAATTGTTAAACCACTTTTTAGTAGTTCATGCCACAATATAATGCAAGACCAGGAAGGACTATTCTGCATTAACCGTGGCATGACCTTTAATTTGAAATAGCACTTTTGCCTCAGTTATTTTAAAACAGCACTAATTATTTCGTTCTTTTTTCCTTTTTCTCTATCTAAGCACCTAACTATTTAAATATGTATATCAAATATCAGTTTCTTCATAAATGCATTATTGCAACTACAGATAAGTAGAATCAATTGATATAGAAGAACTTATTCAGAACAGCCCCAGAGTTTTAAGATAATAACATGTCCCAATTGTAGAATCCGGTGATATATTTGGTTCTTTTAAGCAGAAGGGAATCTGGTGTTCCCATAGGCCATAGGTAGAAAAGCTCAGGTTTTCACAGAAATGACAGAGAGACAGAAGGAACTCCCAAAATGTGTTACCAGAAAAACGGAACAACTTGGTACCAGCATTTCAATACACAAAAGCCAGAACACCAAAGAGACAACCAACATTTTCAATCCTGAAGCAACAAATAATCAACTTCATTGATATTCATCCAACTATTAGCAAGGATATCGTAAAACTAAAGGAAGATGAGTGAATATTAATGCAAAAGTTTCAATAGAAAGGTCAAAGGAACTCCCAAAACGAAATTAGAATGTGATCAAGTTACCTCTGTATGATCCGGCATTATAGGTCCACACACTAGTCATCCTGCACTCCAGAGGTCCAGCAACTTTCACTATTTTTCATCTTGTCGAGGAGGAAATTCAACCATTTAATGTCCAAGCATAGCAAATCACAGTTGAAAAAACACGCAGGTCCCAACAGTAGCTGATGCATATTACATTCTGGCCTGCCATGTCCAAAAAAGAATCAACCTACTTCAAAGATTGAAATCCCACAATATGAAACAGGCAAGGCATGTGAAACTTTAAGTCGCAGCACCAAAATTATCTGAGCTAAACCGAGCCTCTGTAAACATAATTCTCTCAGGCTTGCAGCAAATCCAGCCAAGTCATAGTCCATACATTTGAAAAGCAAGGTACAGAGTCCATAACATCCTTGAAGTCACTGAACCCTCTATTTTTGCAACATTGGGATGATCCAGTTGCTGCAGGTTGAGAATCTCTATCGTTATCAAATCTGTCGTTGTGTCACAAGCATTGACATAATGCTGTATCTGCCTTGCCCAAGCTGAAAACAGAAGAGTTAGACATTAATTATATCAAACACAACAGACCAACAGGAAGCAACAGTTCCCGCCATGCTTTTTCAAATTTCATATTGTCTCATCCTTTGGCATTGAGTCTAATGCTTCTGCTGCTTTTCTTTCCGGTTTCCATCCTGATCTTCTGTATGCTCGATTTTTTTTCACTTAAGCATCTGATTTCCTGCTCGACAAAACATATGAATTCATCTCTCTCTCTTCCAAACAGATAGCCCATCTCTTCTCTCTTAAAATCGAACGACATTTCTCAAGACATTATACAACACAACCACTCCTAGCAACCGATTCGAAACAGAAAACGAACTGAAGCCTCTTCAAATCAAATCTACAATCACCTGTCGAACCCAAAACAGAAAGTAGGTAGCATAAACCCTAATCCGAAGCCTGGCATTGCCCCGTCAAAGTCGAGGAAAGACAAATTGGCAGTTCGCCACGAATTATGGCTGTCAACAATGAATTAGAGAGAAAAAGGCGTAAGAAAGAAAAATAAAATTTGCACAATATTCGTGTTTAGAGACGACACCCCACCGCAAGAAGCTGCAGAATTAGAGCTTCCATTTCGCTTGCTTGGACTGTCTCGGACTTCTCGCTGTCCGGTATCTATCGGCCCCAGGGAAGAGTTCTTTATGTTTGTGGGACCACGACCGGCTGGAAGCCTGGACCGGGTTCCGCACCAAGTCCCGTCCTGAATTTTTTGGGTAAGTTTTTTAGTGCGGTGTGGTGAGACTTGTCTTGTGTGTTGAAAACTTGAAAGAATTTTGGGGATTGTTGACTTTCTAATAAGTTTGTGTTGTGTGTGTGTGGGTGTGGGTGTGCCGGGAGGTGGTGGTGGTGGTGTATGGTAGGAAATATACTGATATATGCGGAAAAATGCAAAAATAGGTTTAATATCTTCAGGTACACAGGTAGATGCAAGAGAATCCAACAATGGTCCTTTCATATTAGCCTTATAGCATTCCGTTTCTTCTATAAAAACTAAGCCCAATATCACCAAAATGTAGTGAGACGGTGGGATTCCTTTTCAAGGGAGAATCATATAAATAATTTCTACCCAATTAGCATACCGCCCTGCAAAACCATGTTGGCAAATTCATAATTATATACATGGAATACAACTTAGAATCCCTGCTACATCTGATGACTCAAATGTGAGGATCTAAGATTTAAGATCACTTCCAAATATGCAAGAGATGGCCAATCAATTGAATGGCTTGGATCCACGAGCATGTCCACGAACTGTACGACCAAAAAAAAAAAAAAAACTTATAAACACCGTTTATGACAAAATATGAACATGGCCCCATTAACCCCGTATAACTTGACTTGATGGTAATAGGATCTTATCTTGCTCTCCTGACATATAGTAGGAAAATCCAAAATATGCTAACACCTCTCCTTATTCCGCAGGAGGAACAGATCTCTACAGGAATCAGTGATGACTTTCCATAAGATCAGCAAGAGTAATCTTTCCAAAATTTCCAGAGTCTAGCTTATCAAACTGGTTGCAAATGGGCATGATATCTTTCTCTGCTATCTTTCCCATCTCCTTCAGCTTGTATATCACATATTCAGATTTGCTGAGCGACCAAAAAGAAAAAGATGAGAGTTTGCAAATTATTCCTTATGATGTAACAGATATATGAAGTAGTAAACACCGTCATCATTAAAGCAAGAAGATATGCAAGAAGTAGAAGATGATATTCAACAAATGAAACACCAGAGACAAATTCATTATAAATCAAAATTTACAAGGACCTCAAATACAGCAAGATAAAAAGTAGTCAACCTACAGAGTTAAGCCCAATTGAATTATCTATTGAGCCATCATCCAATTAGGCATCCTCCAATAATAAATTTATGCATTGTTTGGCATATCTGTGGGAATTTCATTACTCAGGTCTCCAGTAATGTTATAGGTTCATTGAACTTCAGCATAAACAATTTCACAATTTCTGATCTGCCAATACCCAATGCTGTCCAATAGTGCACTATTACCAATGGTTCTCAAGGATCAGAGAAGTATAATACAATCTATGGTGTCTAAGAATCTAATAGCTAATTAGGAAGACTGCAGATGATAAGTACGAAGAACTGCACACCACACCATATAATGGAGACTCTCCCCTAACTTCTGCGAACCCTGAAGTTTTCCTTTCCTGTATGATATGGATAGGGTTACTTCCACTTGGGGACTAAATGAATTGGGATTTCTCAGGCTCTTTTTGGTATCATCTGAAGAAAATCATTTTATACATTCTCCACACCGATTGTCTGGGGATTCAAATACAGAAAAAATTAAAAAATAGTTCCCTCGTTCCAATCTGGAAGCAATGAAAGGTGCCATTGGTAAAGAGATAACAATCTAATTTCCAATCTACTTGAATGATAACATAGAAAGTCCAAATGTCCTCAGAATTGATACATTGGTAAAGAGATAACAATCTAATTTCTTGTTCTCTATATCAGCAAACCGTGGTATTGTCTTTTAAGCCACAAAAGAGGATCCTAGCTTAGAGCCCTACACTGGGATACAACTTTTCTCTTTGATCTCTTATTCGCATCTAGTGTAGGTTACCAATTTTCATCTATCCATTCAAGGATTTCTATTTTTATATTATCCCCTTTCAAGTAAATTTAGAACTTAAGAGCACAAATCAACTGATTATTTTTGCTCATTTGATCTAGAGTACCTGCCTATTGCTACAAGTCTACAAGTTGCATTGTTCCTCAATTCAGCTGAGCTCTTCCATTTGGGATGTTAAAATCAGCTGCACACACTTCCTGGTTGCACTTAAAATTTTCAAGATTTCAATGTCCATTCATTAGCTAGTTGCACCTCAAAGTGCCCGGATTCCCACTTCCCCACTCAACAGAGGATGGATTTTTTCCATTCAAGGTTCAATTTCAGTTGCCTACAACCATGATATATAGTCGAAGTCCACACAATAAACACTAGATATTACTCGATTTTACAATTCTACAAAATAAGCAAGACTTGTTTGAGCATTGTCAACTTCGTTTCAATCCTCGTCCCATTTCTTGATTACAGAATGAAAGACATTTCATTAATTTACACTCAGGTGTCTTCCTTAAAAATGAATCCACCTTTTCATACTTCAACAATAAAAAGATGATGTTAGAACAATAAGAAACATCAGTAATCTAAGAGATAAGCTAAATCGACAAGAGGCAATAAGATCAATAGGATTTATTTCATTAAAATATGCAATGCAGTAAAAGTTACAGGGCTATGCATAGCAATTCATCCAATATAAGACAACTGCATAGTGTTCACTGATGTTTTTGGGACAGCCCCTATTTGCATCCGCATGGCCAACTATTTTTTTGGATTTGTAGAGTTTATTTCCTTTTCAGAAGATATTCCATTTCTCCCTCCATCCCTTTCTCCTTCCCACTCTCACACACGCATTATAGGAATACGGCAAATGCTATCAGAATCAGATCAAGAAAATAATTTGTTCTTCAAAATGGAGATTATAAAGAATCCTGGGTGCTGCTGGTTTTTTCATGATGAACATGCACTTGGCTTTCACTGCTGGGCTTAAAGAAATTGGCTTTCACTACAGGGCTTAAAACAGAGCTGATCTGTTTTTAGAAATTGGTTGCTGAGTTCTTTTGGCTTGTTTATTCAAATTTCTGAAAAGACTCATGAGATGGAAACCCAGGACGAACTTTTGCAATCCAATCAAGAGACTGAGGATAAATGAGAGGAATGCTTACTTTTCTCTTCTTGAATTTCACGTGTTATATTTGCCTTTTGCAATGTTAGGATCTAGTTTTTGATTCCAAAGTGTGAAGTGACCCAAAAATTAAGACCAGTTTAAAATGAGCTCAAGCAGGCATTTTATAGGTATACATATAGGATGCCTTATATAATGATTAGTTATTAAATCTCTAATGATGTGGTATCCTCCCAAGCTTGTGGGTTGACACGCAAATAGTTCGATCTGCTTGAAATATTTCTTGGACTTTTAAGTAGTTGGTAGTTGATACACTTCAAATATGGCTTGGCTTGGGCACCCACGAGATATCTTACATCATTGTGCTAACCTAGCTGAAATGGATTGACTTTTCAGGCCAAGACACCATGGAAAGGCTTGGATTTGTGAATAAAGTTGCAGAAACTATGGATTGAGCTGCGTGTTAAAAAGGCAGATGAATGAAGAGTTTAGATTATTTTTCATATGCAGTAATGGCTTTCACTAATAATTTCAAGCTTTAATTGCATCCATCTCGTTTCTCCAGTATATATAATGAAGCACGAACTCGTCATCCTTCACCTTGACAGGTTATGCCTGGAGATCTACCGGTGCAGAAAGGTGCGTACTTTATCCTGTTCTTTCTTTATTGGCACGTTTGTTGTTAAGATCTTTATGCCTCTGGTAAAACTGCATACATCAACTAGAGGATGGTTCTACAGACTGGTTACGATAAAATGCTCTTAATTGTTTTAAGTTGCTTTATTATTACTTGAAATTTGTGTGGTTATTATCTACTGTGGATGATATTGTTTTGAAGACTTGTCCATGATTATTAATAAGAGATTTTGTTTTTCATTAGTAAAAGTGTTTACATTCCACTGTACTACACCTGCCCCCGCTCCCTGATTGTATTTGGAGTCTAAGCCGCATTTTTCATAACTAAAGTCGAATTTGGGGTGAGAGATTCAATTAGGCAATTTTTAAGTTCATTTAGTTACCAAATCTCATCAAATTTAGTCAAGCCGAATATGTGAAGACAAGTTACTGTTGAACACCGTTCCTACTAAAAGCTTAAGCTGATAGTAGGGGCGAACTTTTATATATTTAATATATTCCTTAACACTCCCCCTCACGTGTGAGCCGGACTCAAACCCTTTTCTTTAGGGGACCCATTTTAGGGAGGCTCTATACGTGGAATATTTTTTTTCTCAACGGGTGGAGTGAAGGTTTGAACCTAGGACCTGGCGTTTGCCTAAGGCTCTGATACCATGTTGAACACCGTTTCTACTAAAAGCTCAAGCTGATAGTAGGGGCAAACTTTTATATGTTTAATATATTCCTTAACAGTTACAATGGTAAAGAAAATGACTATATGCTCAATAATTAGGCAATTTAATAAAATATTTGCCACGTTACTCAAGCTTCATCAGTTGTAAACAACCAATCCAAGGTGGGGGACGGCACATTACTGTAGACTTTTGTCTTGCTGAGACGTGAGCATAAAAAGTCTCTGTCTTCTTTCTTTGACTTTTTTGGTTGTTGGGATAAGATGAAGTTAACTTATAATAATACTGAAATAAGAATGTAGTCACGTTACTTTGATTAAGTATAAGCAAGTGGGGCTGTGGGGGTAAGGAAACTACTAGGGCTGGCAATGGGTCGAATACTATATCTGAATCCGACCTGAATCTAATCTGAAAATCTTGAATTTGGATATGAAATATAGATCCGTGGTTTGAATATAGATTTCGGATCCGACCGAATTTGGATCTGAATTCGAATCTATCCATATCCGATCCGAATATGATCCGAACTGAAATCAACATATACTTTTCATTAAACCATTGGTAAACTTTGTATAAACCATGGTTGAACCATCCTTACTCATGTCTTGCTTTAATATTTATATGGCTTATTAGTTTTGATAGTTAAAATTTGTTTTAATAGTTAAACTTGATTTTTGAGTTTTAAGTTCAAATTGATCTAATTCGGATTTCGGTTATTATATAAATTCAGTTTCGAATTTGGATTCACGTATAAAAGATTCGTCGGATTTCAGATCAATTAAATTTGGATATCGGATTTTTATTTTCGGTTCGGATTCGAATCATGATAAGTCCATACCGTATTCGACCCCATTGCTAGCCTTAGAAATGACAATATGTTGATAAGTTAATTAATGCATTTTATTCAATCGTTTTACTAAATATTTGTCACGATACTTAAGCCCCATTAGTTGTAATCAACCATTACAACGTAAGGGGGCCGCAAAATTACCGCATAATTACTATGGACTTTTTGTCTTGTTTAAGTGTAAGCAGAACAAGTCCTCAACTTCACCTTCTTTGTAGTTTTTGATTTTTTGTCCCTTGTGTAGTGATGATCGGAACATGAACTCAAGTTATAATAATATGGAAATAAGAATCCAATCACTACTTCTTTGATTGCCCATTTTAATGACTTTTAGCGCCAAGTCATTGCAAATTTATTTGTTAAAGCAACAAATGGATTTTCAGGATCAATATCAAAAGAAATCTTTTTCCCACCTTATTCAATGTTGGGGGCTTTGAATACTTTGGTTTGTATGATGTCCCTATCTCAATTGTTAAGGACTAAGATAAGATTGAAAAAAGGTAGCTGAAAATTACTCATATCATTTTATTTTTTCCATTTGATCATTTTTTTTAATTAAATATGAAATTTGGATGATGTTAATCAACACGTCAACTACAGATTATTAATGTGGAAGTCGCACTAAGGAAAATTAAATAACGAACCGGCTAAAGACCAAATGGATCAATTCTATACACTTATCTGAAACTTAAAATATTAATGTGAGTGATTCAAAGAAATCATAAATTTCTCATTAAGAAAAAAGGATATTGAACCAATACAACAAATTGGGGTAGGGACCATAGATTACTATAGATTTTTCAAATGCATTCTTGTAACACCCAGCGATTAAGATTAAGAAGAGTTCATACGGCAAAAGATTCTCTAAAATATGGGAGTGGGGTCCATTAGGAAATCCCCCACAACATAAAAGGTGGGAACAAGTGATATTAGTTAGAAAACTTATCAATTGTTTGTGCAAAGTGGCGTCCTAACTAGAGCTGGCAACGGATCGGGGTCAGGTTGACCCGATTAATGGCGGGTTAGGAAAACCCCAAACGGAACCCAACCTGCCAATAAACGGGTTCAACCTGCCAACCCGATTATATTTTTTTATTTTTTCAAAAAGTATGATTTAGAATAAGATTGGGGGGTAATTGGGTCGGATTGTGTTAGGTTCGAGTCGGGTTAGGGGGTTAATCGGGCCGGTTCATATCATTTTTGGCAATTTTAAAATCGAGTCATAATTGGGTTAGTGGGTCATAATCGGGTTGACTTGATTACTGGCGGGTTGGGAAAACCCCAACCCGCACCCAACCCAATTAATATATGAGTCAACCCAAACCCATTTAAATCGGGTCGGTTCGAGTTGACCCATCGGGTTGGGCCACCTTTTTGCCGACTCTAGTCCTAACTTCCCAACCCATTGAGAGAGTGGATTTGGTTAAGGACTTCCCAATCAAAAAAGAAGTCTACAAAAAAGGACTTGAAGGCAAGGAAAAATTATCTCTCAATCAACACAACACAATACAATACTACAACTTAGCTATCCAATGTTCTCAGACTTCCCTACTGCCATGCTATCCTCATAGCATGAAGTAGACTATCCTCCCTCATTGCTTCTTGTCGCAACAACACATGGAGACTCTCCTTACCCTTCATGATCAAGGTTAATGAAGATCATCTTTATTCCTTCAACCAAAGTTAGGGACAATCTTCCTTACTCCTTAAGATCAAGGCTAAGGACAGTCACTATATGCATTCCAAAACCAGTGATCATCAAAACCATCCCTGATCTCTTCTCTTTATACTCCGTGACAACAGTTAGAGGAAAACCAGTGATCATCAACCAAAGTTCATTCGTTCCAATAGGGGCTATATTAGGTCAGAAAGTTGTTAGAGATTTTTTTTTTCTTTTTCCAATGTACTTGAATGATAACATAGAAATTCCCAACGTCCTCAAAATTGATACATTGGTAAAGAGATAACAATCTAATTTCTTGTTCTCTATATAAGTGTAAGACATGGAAAATCAATTTAATGACTTCCTAATCATCACGCGGGATTCATTAGAACAAGGAGTCGCCACCATTCTTTTTAGGTGTGAATGGACACCAAAATCTCAAATCAAATAAAGAAGACAAAAATTAGAGTAAAAATAATTCTAAAATAAAATAAAAAACAAAAACAACCAGAGATGGGTAAGAGGATTAGGTTATGAACAAGGGAATGTGTTAGATACCCCTATTCATCCATACACAGTGGTTGCCAGGTATTGTTCATGTTAAAAATAAGAAGACTCGCTTAATAAAGGAAAAAAACATAAAAGTGACAAAAATGTATGGTTTTTCATATGAATAACCCAATTAACTCAGAACTGTCATTATGATCATACCATTCTAGGGGTTCCATGATTGAAATAAAACTGAAATAAAATCAAGAAAAACCAATTTAAAGTATAATCTGAAAAACTAGCTTTAGGCTAAACCGTTAAAAAGTTGAAAAACTAGATTGAAATCTATTGATGAAAACCTTGAAAAGCAAAATTCTGTAGGGTACAGAATTGATCCGATCTCCCATTAATTGAGAGACAAAAATCCAATCAACTCGTATTCATGAAAAAGCATCAAAAGGGAGAGTTCAGACCATAGGATCCTTACCCAAAATTGCAAATAAACCAAAAATCACTTTGGGAAGTAAAAGAATAAATCCAAATCATCTAGGGTACAAATCTTGGTCCAGGTTTTTCATTAATTAAGAGATCTGAGCCAGATTCACCGATATTGATAAAAAAAAACATCAAAAGGGGAGAGTTTAGACCATAGGATCCTCTCTCCTAGATTAAAACAATTTCAAAAATCATCTCATGAAACCCCAGAGACTATTTTAAGGCTGCTGATTTCAGATCAATCATATAGATCATGATAGATCCAGGATCTTAGCCTAATATCACCAAAATCAAGAAAACAATGCTGTAGGTGCAAAAATGGTGAAAATTCCCAACTGTAGAAGGAAAAGAGGATTTCATGCTATAAACAGCATGGATCCATAGGATTCCTCCAGATTCAAAATAAAACAATTAAAATATGAACAGGGTAGTAAATGCAACCACATATCACAGATTACAGCACATAAGGGCCTATCCTACGAATCCACCTGTTCTCTTTTCCCCTAGCTCTCTCTTCACGTTTTACGGCTAGAGAGGAGTCTTGAGGTACTTTGAGGTAGGTTTGGGGATACAAACACAAACAAGAGGCCTTATTCTAAAAAAACAAAAAAGAAAATAACAGATTATAGGGTTTTATTCTAAGAATCCACCTGTTCACCTTTCCCCTAGCTCTCTCTTCACGTTTTACGACTAGAAAGGAGTCTTGAGGTACTTGGAGGCAGGTTTGGGGATACTGTGAGACATGAAAAAATCACCGGGATGATTTCCCTCCGTCAACACACGGGCTCAACGTAAAAAATGGGAGAGTCGCCACCATTCAGATTTTTGAGGTGAGAATGGACACCAAAAGGTTCAAAAATAAGCAAAAAGAGCTAAAAGGCAAATTCTAGAGTAAAAATAACTCTACTTGAAAATCAAATCCAGAGATGGGTAAGGGGATTAGATTATGAATGGGGGAAGGTGTTAGGCACCCCCATTCACCCACACAAGGTGGTTGCCAAGTGTTGTTCATGTTAAAAAATAAGAAAGCTTGCTAAAATCATTGAAAACCTTGAAAAAAAGATTAAACAAATATATGATATTTTCATATGAGAAATCCAAGTGAATTCCAGATCCTCTTTTATGTCAATATCACTTCTGGAACATCACCAATAGATGGAAATCAAAGCAAAAATTGCACAAAACCCAAGTTGAATTAAATCCGGAAAATTCGGTAAAAGAAGGAACCATTTGTCTTAAAATCATTCAAATCCAATTTAAATTGAATCAAACCAAATTCATTTGAAAGATTATGATAGATAGAAGACTTATGCAAATTTTCAATCCATTCCGATTAAAATCCTAGGAGTTATTCTCCTTTGAAATCTGCTGCTAGAGATAATTAAAAGTGATAAGTGGGCAACTTTGGAAAATCATTTAGAAAAATCGGCTACATATAAATCCATGAAATTTGGTGTGAGTGAAGTCTGTATGGCCATATTTCAAATGAAATTAGCCATATACAAAAATTCATTCGCATGTGCCTTGGGTGGTCTCCCGAACAGGCCCCGAAGATCACAGATTTACCCAGAAAAGTGTTGTTGAGCAGTTCTGAGTAAATCTGTTACCAACAACACAAATGGAGTCAAAAAATTATGAAATCAACTGAATTTGAAACTAGACTTCCAAAGGAAAACTCAGAAACAAGAATCACTCGAATCAGACTTAAAACGAACACATGGCGCTCAATCGAAGTGACAAGTTCCGTATTCAGATCTGAATTGACCTATCAACTTCGACAGAGAGGTGTCAAAACTCCGCTTGATAGAAATTAATGAAATTTTACAGGCATAAACTAGATAGCCTCACCTTTCCCATGGCTCTAGAATCACTCCAAAATTCATCCGGACGATGAAGTTACGAGTGTCTGAAGTTTATGTACAGTTGCTGTCAAGTTAAGCCTTTTTAAAGAAAATCAACTCAAACAGTGATAAAGTGTGTGGAATCCGTGCAAGATAAATCAAAACCATTTTGAAAAGATATTGAAGAACCTCTTGAAAGAAATGGGGCACAAGTTCGGCTCACCATCCTCTCCGATTGGAAAGGATATGCCAAAAAAGACCCAATATTGAGCAAAAGTGCCCAAAAACTTAGAGGTTGGACCTAGAGGCCTTCAATACTCAACAAAACTTGCTTGAAATCAATTTGAAAATCAATAGGAAATATCACAGAATTGTTTGGGGCTATTTATTCCAGATCTACCACAATGACGGTAATAGATCTGAAATACAAGCCAAATCTGACAAAACAAGTGCTATGTGTAAAAATCCATTCTTTAACAATATAATAACATATAGCATGCATTTAAATCAATCAAATGGGGTTCTAAAACAACCTAGGGTTCCGTTCCATTATCATTTCCCTTAGTTCTCTTTCCACGTTAAACACGGTTCTTCAAGATAATCTTGAGGTACTTTGAATATGAAACGGTTTTCATAGAATCAAAAGGCTTATTCCAACAAGGTTCTAATACTATGATCAATCCCCAGTCTCGTTTCCCCTAGATCCCGCCTTCACATTTTACGGCTAGGGGAAGTCTCGAGGTACTTTGAGTAGGGGAAGGGTTTTCATACACATAGAAAAGGCCTTATTCTACAGAAAGGTAGAAGAAGAGATCTAGATCTAGAATGTAAAAACAGAAAAATAAAGAGAGGTTTGAGGCTTACCTGGGCTTCTGGAAGCAAGACTGCAGCGGTTCCCCTCTTCACTCGGAGCTCTTTGATCTCCAACTTCTTGGCAAAAGTTCTTGGCAAGAATTAATGGTCATTTGCTTAAGGAGGAGCCACCTATTTATAGGCAAAGGCTAGGGTTAGGGTTGGTGGGATGGTAGACACAACATAATGTCTATAGCCCACCAACCTTAACCCTAAGGCTATTTCCGAGATTTTCACTCATTTAATGAAGGATATGATGGTAAAATGTGAAAACTCTCGGAAAACTCTAATTTTGAGCAAAAAACATGTATCTGACATATCAGGTCGGATACACTAGCGCCTTAATGTATCCGGCATATGATGTCGGATACATTAAAGGCTGCTTGTATCCGACAACTTATGTCGGATACGAAGAAGAGTGCTCGTATCCGACCTGAGTTGTCGGATACAAGGAAAAAGCTTGTTTTCTCAAATTCTGTGCTGGCTTCAAAGGAGATAATGATTTTTGCTAATTATTGATCATTTTTACTGTGCAATTTGGGGTGTCTACAGATACAAATATAAAAAGGCTTTATTCTACAGAAATGGAGAAGATTAGACTATTTCTGGAATTAAAAAGAGAAAATAAAAGAGAAAAGAGACTTACCTGGATTGAGGAAGCAGAGGATCAGGGGTTCCCTTCTTCACTTGGAGCTCTTCAAACTTCAGATTCTTGGCCCTTTGCTTGAGGAGAGGCCCTCTATTTATAGGCAAACCCAGGGGCATGGTTGGTTCAAAGAGATATGCCAAAATCTTCCAGATTGAGTTAAAAAGGATTTAATGTCAATCCATTAAACCATAAAGGATAAACAAGAGGATTTGAATGGATAAACAAGAGAATTCTAATCTCCCAGAGATATATTTGAGTGCAGATAAGGCTCAGAAATCGAAAAAGGATAAATTTGCACAAAAAACCCGTGCCCGTATATATATTACGGTCGCGCCCGGCCCATATTATTAATATAGGCACGCCGTGCCGGTATATCAATTGCGGGCATGACCAGACCGTAAACAAAATATGGTCATGACCAGTTTGGCCAGATTTTACACTTTTTTTACCTGCTTCAAATCCCAATTAATATTTTTAATTATTTTCTCATTTTGTAGTGCAATTTGGGGTGTCTACAATAAGCAATGCATACATATTACTGGTTGCAATGCATTGAACGATTTATCATCACTTTGTGGATCTACGAACCTTCAGGTGCTCGAAATATCTAGTTGCGAGGTTCTACGTGATGACATAAGTAGTGGATGCTTCCCAAAACCTTGATCATGTCGATATTAGCCGTTGCAATGAATTGAAGGATATATCATGGCTTCATGGTACTCCAAACCTTGAACAACTTCTTGTTGGTGATTGTAGGTGTCTAGAACATATATGCGATGCGATGCCGGAGATGCAGAAGTGAAATGTAAGACCCCGAAAATTTCCTAATTTTAAAATTAAATAATAATGAATATTTATTTGAAGATTTTACTGATGAGATTAATTTATAATTATAGGTGATCTCGCATGGATAGTGAAGATTAGGAGTTTGGTGCAGATCTGACCGTTGGATCGTGATATATCGAGGTAAAATTAAAATTATGATGATGCTGTGTTCTGATTGGTTAGACGTAAGTGTAGCGATGCACAGAATCAAGGGTAATATAATAGGGTTTATACCCTAGTATTGTGAGACATGGAAAAATCACCGGAATGATCATCCCTCCGTCAACACACGGGCTCAACGCAAAAATGGGAGACTCGCCATCATTCATAATTTTGAGGTGAGAATGGACACCAAAGAGTTCAAAAATTAAGCAAAAAGGGTTAAAAAGCAAATTCTAGGGTAAAAATAACCCTACTTGAAAATCAAATCCAGAGATAGGTAAGGGGATTAGATTATGAACGGGGGAAGGTATTAGGCACCCCCATTCACCCACACAAGGTGGTTGCCAAGTGTTTGTTCATGCTAAAAGAAAATAGGAAGCTTGCTAAAAAATCATGAAAAGCCTTAAAAAAGGAACAAGTGTATGATATATTCACATGAAGATCTAAATGGATTCTAGATCCTCTCTTATGTCAATATCATTTCTGGAATATCACAAAAAGATGGAAATCAAAGCACAAGTTATTCAAAAACCAAGTTGAATCAAATCTGAAAAATTCGGTGAAAAGTAATGCCATTTGTCTTGAAATCATTCAAATACAATTTTAAATTGAACAAAACTAAATCCATTTGAAAGATTACAGTAAATAAGAGTCTCATGCAAAATTTCACTTCATTCCGATTAAAATCCTAGGAGTTATGCTCCTTTAAAGTTGCTGTTGGGGATAATCAAAAAGTGATAAGTGGGCAACTTTGGAAAATTGTCTAGAAAAATCCACTCCATAGAAATCTACGAAATTTGGTGTGATTGAAGTCTGTATAGCCATATTTCGAAAAAAACTAGCCTCATACAAAAATCCCTTCGGATGTGCCTTGGGTGATCTCCCGAACAGGCCCTGAAGATCACAGATTTACCCAGAAAAGTGCCATTGCGCAGTTCTGAGTAAATCGGCTACCAATAATTCAAATGGAGTCAAAAAATTATGAAACCAACTGGATTTAAACATAGACTCATAAAGGAGTGCCCAGAAAAAAAAAATCACTCGAATCGGATTTAAAACGAACACATGGCGTTCCGTCGAAGTGACAAGTTCTGTATTTGAACCTGAACTGTCCAATCAACTTCGACAGAGAGGTGTCAAAAATCCGCTTGATAGAAATTAATGAAATTTGGTAGACATAAACTAGACAGCCTCACCTTTCCCATGGTTCTAGATTCGCTCCAAAATTCATCCGGACGATGAAGTTATGAGCGTCCGAAGTAATTGTACAGGTGCTGTCCAGTTAGGCCCTTTTTGAGTAAAACCAACTCAAAATTGTGATAAAGTGTGTGCCATTCGTGCAAGATGAATACAAATCTTTGAAAAATCATTTGAAAACATTCCAGAATTGATTGAGGCCATTTATTTGAGATTTATCACAATAAATGCAATAAACCCCAAATATGAGCCTATCCCGCCAAAATGGCACTATGTATGTGCAAGTGTGTAAAACCAAACAAGATCAATAGCATGCATACATATTCATCAAAATGAGGTTCTAAAATAGCCTAGGGTTCCGTTCCATTATCGTTTCCCTCTGTTCTCTTTCCCCGTTAAACACGGTTCTTCGAGATAATCAAGGGTACTTTGAATATGAAACGGTTTACAATCAATCAAAAGGCTTTATGTTACATAGGTTCTAGTACTAGGGTCAATCCCCAGTCTCGTTTCTCCTAGATCCCACATCCACGTTTTACGGCTAGGGGGAGTCTCGAGATACTTTGAGCCGGGGAAGGGTTTTCACACACAAAGAAGGCCTTATTCTACAGAAAGGTAGAAGAAGAGATCTAGATCTAGGAATGTAAAGACAGAAAATAAAAGAAAAGTTTGAGGCTTACCTGGGTTCTGGAAGCGATCCCGCAGCAGTTTTCTTCTTCTCTTGGAGTTCTTCTTGGCGAGAATTCAAAACAAGAGTTGATTGCCATTTGCTTAAGGAGGAGCCTCCTATTTATAGGCAAAGGCTAGGGTTAGGGTTGGTGAGATTGGTAGACACAACATAATGTCTATAGCCCACCAACCTTAACCCTAAGGCTATTTCCGAGATTTCCCTTCATTTAATGAGGGATATGATGGTAAAAGTGAAAAGCTCTCGAAAAACCCTGATTTTGAGCAAAACTAGCGTATCCGGCATGTCAGGCCAGATACACAAGTACCTTAATGTATCCGGTCTATAATGCCGGATACACTGAGGTCCACTTGTATCTGGCATTTTCCACCGGATACAAAGAAGGACACTTGTATCCGGCCTGAGTTGCCGGATACAAGGAAAAAAGCCTTTTTTTCGAATTTTAACACAGGCAATACTTATTTACATATAATATCGTTTAAGTAAATGTCCTCGTATTTTTTAATCTCCATTTACTTAAGATATTACATGTAAATAAGCAAACACCCCCCCCCCCCCATTTGAATCCATTAAAAATAGTTCCAGACCCAAATTCCAAGTGAATAAAAAGTCAACTTTCCAGTTTTAGGCAAAATTCCGATTTTTCAGGTCTGGAAAAAAAGTTCAATATGTTAAAACCAAGGTATTCGTCAAGATTTAAAATCTCAAAAAAATTCTTTTATGCAATAACATGTCTAAAAACCTGATTACCGGGAAAAATTATCTTGAAATCTGGCTTTAAAAAATATTTCATTTTCTAGGGTCAAAAGTCAACAAAATTCAATCGGAAAAAGTTGACTTTGCACAAAAGATTGAATTTGGGCCTTTTCCTTTTCCGTTTTGGATTCAAATGGGCTAAGTATCTCAAACCCAATGCAAAGAATTGAAAATTCCAATAAAATATTTCTCTCCTTCAAGATTTATCAAAAAATCGTGTAATTTTGGGGTGTCTACAAGTATACAAATCGTATTTGACACTTTGTATTCTTCTATCGTATTGTCATTTGGTATTCGGCGGCTGAAGACGAACGAATGAACCAAAGAGAAGAAGAAGAGGAAGGAGAAAGAGAGCCTTTGATCCCAGTTTTCTCATTGTCCCAAAAGTGATCTGTGTCTGTGAAGAGAAGAAGTGTTGCTGGAAAGAGGAGGAAGGAGAAATCGCACAATAAAGGCAGGTAACGCACCCCGTTTGTCATTGATTTTGGTTTTCTTTGAGTTTGATTGTAAATGCATGTTTAATCGTAGTATATATGTATGTTTTGCTAGATTCGTATTGAATGTATATGTAGAAATTGTTTGGAATTGAGAAAACACAGATTTCAGACTCAAAATAGTTGTAGTCAGGTGGTGTAAACACCCCAAATTGCACTACAGAGTGAGAAAATAGTAAAAACATGTAATTAGAGCTTAAAAGAGGTCAAAAATGCATAAAAACTGACTAAGCAGGCTTTGCCCGTATTTCATTCACGGACCGGTCGTGCCCGAAAACTATCTACGGTCAGGTGCGCCCGTATTGGAATTACGGGCACCATTGGACCATGCATCATTTACGATCATTAAAGACTCGTGCGAGTTTTGTTCTTCTCTCGATTTCCGAGCTTTATCTTTAGTCCAATATCCCTTTAAATGAGCGAGTTATGTCTTTTATTCGCTGAAGTCACCTTGGTTGGCTATGGATGGACATTATCTCCAACTTTCACTCTATCCTGAGGATCAGGATTTATCCTTCTGGACCAGCCTTGCCCCTGTGCTTGCCTATAAATAGAGGTGAGATTCTAAAGCAAAAGGCCACGAAATTTTGAATAATCAAGAGCTCCAAGAGAAGAGAGGAATCCCTACTGCTTTGCTTGCTCAATCCAGGTAAGTCCCTTTCCCCTTTTATTTCATATTTTCAATTCTAGAAATAATAGGATCATCTCTATTGCTGTAGAATAAGGCCATCTTCTATATTTTGTATTCCTAAACTTCTCTCTAAGTACCTCAAGAGTCTCTCTAGCTTTAAAACGTGAAGAGAAAGCTAGGGAAAAGGGGAACAGGTGGATCCCTAGGATAGGACCCCATATCTGTTTTTCTCCTTTTTTATAGAATAAGGCCGTTGATTGTGTTTGTATACCCAAACCTATCTCTAAATACCTCAAGAGTCTCTCTAGCTGTAAAACGTAAAGAGAGAGCTAGGGGAAAAGAGAACAGGTGGATCCGTAGGGTAGGCCCCCATGTGCTCTAATCTGTGAGATGTGGCTGCTTTGAATATCCTGATCATGTTTTAATGTTTTTATGATATATCTGGATTAATCCTATGAGTTTATGGTGATTATAGCATGAAATCCGCTTTTTTCCTAAAAATTGGATTTTTCACCACTTTTGCACCTACAGCACTGTTTTCGTGATTTTTGGGATTTTAGGCTAAGATTCTGGATTCATCATGATCAATATGATAGATCTGGATCTACAAGCCTGAAAATAAATTCTAGGGTTTCATGATGTGGTTTTTGATTTGTTTTCCACTTTTGAGATAAGACCCTACGGTCTAAGTTCTCCCCTTTTGATGTTTTTCATAAACGTGAGTATTTTTTGTTTTTATTTCTTGCTTTAATGTGAAATTTGGGCTTTATCTATGTCCTGGACTGTTCAAGTTCAATTTTGAAATATTTTATAAAAAATCATATTTTTCTGAGATTTCTAGAATTTGACTTGATGCCAGATTTTTGATTTTTTTCACTTTAGATTGGTTTTATTTGATTTTATCTCAATTTTGTGTTGATCATGAAACCCTAGGAATGGTATGATCATATTTGAATGTTCTGGATCAATCAGACTATTCGTATGAAAAAACCATACATGTTTGTCTTTTTTGATTTTTTGTGATTTTTTATAGCAAGCCTTTTTCCTTTATTTTAACATGAACAATACCTGGCAACCACCTTGTGTGGATGAATAGGGGTGCCTAACACATTCCCCTGTTCATAACCTAATCCTCTTACCCATCTCTGGTTGTTTTTTTAGGAGGGATATTTTGCCCTAAAATTTGCCTTTTGTGCTTATTTGATATTTTTGGTGTCCATTCACACCTAGATTGAATGGTGGCAACTCTGTGTTTTTTAATGAATCCCGCGTGATAATCAGAGAAGTCATTAAATTGATTTTTCCCCCATGTCTCACAGTGGTCGCCTACTTCGATCGCCTAAGCGATTGTAGGCGACCGTTGAACGAATCACACAGATTTTTGGTCACTCACCCATCGCTTAGGCGATGGGATAAGCAACAGTGTATTAAGAGGACCGCCCAAGGGGATCGCCTAGGCAATCACTTGAGCGCTAGTTGACACCAAAATTTTCAGAGAAATTACACGGCCGCCCAGCTAGGTCGCCTAGGCAACTGTGCTGAGCGACTGAAACAGTAAATTAAAATATTCAAAATTTTGATTTCTAAATTGAAATAAAATGATTCTAAATAGATTTTAACATTTAAATTAAATAATTTGATATGGATTTACCTATTCAAATGACTTGTTTTCTACATAAACACTTGAGGATTTATTTTAGGTTTTATAGTTGCCTAAATTAAGAATAATTTGGGATTTTTGAGATTTTAAAACTTTAAACCTATTTGACTGAGATATTTATTTAGAAAAATTTGTTTCCACACATCATGATTTCTGATTTCCACAGATAGAGACTTTATACCAAAAACCCAACCCGGTTAAATTAATTTTGATAAAATTTAAGTATTAGAACCCTATATGCCACTGGGCACTATTACTATATATACATACATACAGATGAGTCCTTAGGAATGTTGGTGTCTAGTGGGCATAACTGAATATAGATCCATAGAATAAGCTAGATATCGAAGGTGTATTTATTTTGGGGTTATTACTCCCATTTTCAAGCAGGCTTCCTTTGCAAGTTAGTTTGCTCTCTAAGGTCCCATGTCTATAGGGTCATTTCGAGCATCGCTGGTGATTCTTGTACATGCAGATCAACGGCCATCTCCATATATTGATTTAGGGGCTGCATGCTGGTAGTTCATGCCAACTCCATGAGTTCATACGCAATAAGTCAATGACTAGGGCTCTTATCATCAAAGTGGGACTCGAGTTTGAATGTCTTAGTAGCTTCGCCCATAAGACGCACGGTGGCATAGCATTGAAGAGTGTCTTCTCAAAAAATTATCTTTCTTTGTGAGTCCTGCAATGACACTAGTATTGTTGTATGCCTGTTTACCGTTAAATTGACATGTGTAGTTGTACATGTTTTATCTTTTGATTGGATTTTGTTACCTTATTCATTACTGTTATAATGGAATTGGTTTGACTCTAGTTAGTTTGGAGATATGCTGATTTATCTTGGATTCCATTTCTTATCAGTGTAATGTCGAGTACATGACCCTTGGTAATAATTTAATGCTGATTTATTTTTCTCGATTGCTATGATTTGATTAAACAGAACCTGCTTAATCGTGTCTTTACCGAGCATGAAAATGGTTATTTTATATGTATATAAACTGTTTTTAGCATGCATCGTGTTATCTACTGAGATATTCGTATCTCCCTCGTTTTGTTTTTTTGTTTTTGTTTTTCAGCTGATACGCAAGAGGGGGATCTGAGGGTTGATACTCAGGGAGAGTTTGTAGATTTCATTCCAGAGGACTACTATTATCCAGATTGAGTTGAGGTTGTCTGAGAGATGAGACATTTGATTGTTTGTTAGTTTATTTTATTTATGGATTTGATGTATTGAGAGAAAGAGAGTGAGAGTTTTAGAACCCTTTGATTATACCAGACATGATCTGTTGACATCGATGGTTTTTCATTCTTTATCATATTCATGGTGATTTGTAGACAGTACACTTCTGTACAATTTATTTTCCGCACTCTGATGTTCACTGTTGGATTATTTAATTTTAGAGGGGGTTCTCATGAAATATAGAAATTTCAATGAGTTGGGGGGGGGGGGGGGGGGGTTGACCAGAAATTTTAGGGGGGGAAAACATAAATTTTAATTAAAATATATATTTTTTAGTGTGTGTGTGTGTGTGGTGGTGGTTGGTTTCGCCATTGCCCAGTAACATTTGGATTCACGTTGGATGCTGGTTGACCTGGGTTAGGGGCGCTACATGAAAGAAAATCCAGTGAAATTCTCACATCTCTCATTCTTAATCTTGGTCAAACTACGTGAGCTAAAACGCATCTCTTGGCGTGCCTTTTGTCTTGATACACGAACTAGAATTGAAAACTGCCCAAAGGCAAGCGCTCAACATGAGGTCATCATCATTGGCTTTTGGATCCTCGTTTCGATTTAAAATATTCTTATGCTTTTGTTATGAATCTCATGGACGAAGTTCTAATTCCGGTTCTTCTTCTTTTCTTCTCTTATGTAGCCCCCGCTCCCGGGTGTATTTGGAGTCTAATCCGTGTTTTTCATAGTTAAAGTCAAATTTGGGGTGAGAGATTCAATTAGGCAATTTTTAAGTTCATTTTGTTACCTAATCTCATTAAATTTAGTCAAGCCAAACACGCCAAGAGAAGTTGCAACAATAAAATAAAATAAAAATGACAATATGCTCAATTATTAGGCAATTTGATAAACTATTTTTCACGTTATTCAAGTTTCATTAGTTGTAAACAACCAATCCAAGATGGGGGACGGCACATTACTGTAGACGTTTGTCTTGCAGAAACGTGAGCATAAAAAGTCTATGTCTTCTTTCTTTATCTTTTTGGTTGTTGTGATAAGATGAAGTTAGCTTATAATAATACCGATATAAGTTAATTAATACATTTTATTCTATCGTTTTACTAAAATATTTGTCACGATACTTAAGCCACATTAGCTGTAATCAACCATTACAACGTTATTAAAATATGGAAATAAGGATCCAATCAGTACTTCTTTGATTGCCCATTTTAATGACTTTTAGCACAAAGTCATTGCAAATTTATTTGTTAAAGCACAAAATGAATTTTCAGGATCGATATGGAAACCAATTTTTTCCCTCCTTATTCTAAGTTGGGGCTTTGAATACTTCGGTTGGTAAAATGTCCCTATCTCAATTTCCAAGGACTAAGATTAAAGAAAAAGTAGCTGAAAATTACTCATATCTTTTTATTTTTCCCATTTGATCATTTTTTTAATTAAATATGGAAATCGCACTGAGGTAAATTAAGTAACGAATCAGCTAAAGGCCAAACGGATCAAGTCTATACACTTATCTAAAACTTAAAATATTAATGCGAGTGATTCAAAGAAATCATAAATTTCTCATATCCTGACAAAGAACCCATTTTGCAATCTTTCTATGCCTCTAAGAGCAATAAGACTAATTATAAATTTGTAATATTAATTTGCAATGAAATATAGATGAAAGGCATGCCAAATCACTCAGGATATACATCCTTAGCATATGGATTAATCATTTGTATTAAGTGAAAGCACTGAGTAATATATTGCCTAAAAAGTTTATTTTCAATTAAAAAATTTTAAAATAATTCTTTGTGTAAAATATTTAATATGTTTTAAAAAAAGGAAAAAACCTTAGGTGCTTAAATTAATTAAATGCTTAGTATTTAATACATAAAATATGGCCTATTTGATTTACCGTTTACCAACATAAGACTGGCGTATTGTTTTTTATTTAAAAAAAAATATGAAAAGTCCAATAAGTTAGTAAATATGAAAAACTATAAAATATGCGATTTTATAAAAAAATTGTGAATATCTTAGAATATTATTCATTTGTAGTAGAAATTTGATATTCCGAAGTAAAAATGAAAAAAGGAAAAGGGGGAAAAAAATCATGCACAAGTCATTTATTTCTGGACCCAAGGCTATGCTAGCTATTCATGGTTTAAAATATTATTCGCCCAAGCCAGACTCCATTTTTTTAGATCTGGAGTAGATGACTACTCGGATCAGGTGCTTGAACATTGATGGGAAGGTAGCCTCATAAAGGTGAGCATTTCTTCTAGAACCAAAATCCGGTGGTTTAGTAAAACCACTGGCTGAGATGCATTTTGGGGTGTGGGCCCCACTATTGAAAAGTGCCATCCATCCGCAAGTTTCATGCTAGAACCACTGAGTGGCTCCAGATGAAACGGTCTCCTCATAAAGATCTTCGCTCCAGTATCTCGGAGAAAAGCATGTGATCTTTTCGTCCTCTTTATTTTATTTATGTGATTGATATATTTCAGAGAGGTTCAATAAAGACAATTGGATGAATAATTTCTTCAAGCAAATGAGTCTCTGTAAATTTTCCGTAAAAGAGGTTTGAAGTCACTACTACAAATTAATTTCACCGTGGCATTTGAAGGACCTCCTCCAATTAAAAACTGGCCATCGCTCCGTGAAACAAAAGATAGAATCTATCTATTAGTATTATAAAGCGAACACCCGATTTTCTGGTTGACATTTGATGCCAAAAACACCTTCCACTTTTATCAAATCAACTCTTGCACTCATTTATTAATGCCATGTACATCAATAATTAACTGAAAACACCCTTAATTTTTAAGAATAGAGTAAGGTCTTGCATATACAGTTTAGTTATTCAATGCTATATTTTTGCATTTTATGTACAGTTGGATAGACCACAACCCACCCCGTTATTAACCTAATAGGGTTGAAGGGATTTTGATATGGGCTAAACTCTTACAGTTGTGAAATAGGGTTTGCCCAAACCCGGCCCTTTGCCATCCCCATTCAAAATATATTAAAAAAAAGTAGTTATGTACGAATATCTATACCTCAAAAGGGAAATGTTTCTTGTTAATATCTTTATGCCTAGTTTTGCTCTTTCTCACATTACCAGCCACCCTTAATTTTTGGTGCAGTTTTAGTTTTTTTGTTCTTGGAATCCTGAAAATCCTGCAAACACAATGGACTTCTCCTCAATTAAGAACATTATCAGCTTCATCTCTCAATTGTGCATGAGTCCTATAAGTTACATCTGCGAGCTCGAAGAGAATCTCAACACTTTGCGAACTTTGATTGAAGAAATGAAGGATGTGAGGGATGATGTTAGAGCAAGAGTGGAAATCCAAGAGGCAAACCAAATGAGGCGAACGCACCAAGTAGCAGGATGGCTGGATGAGGCAGGTGCCATGGAAGTCGAAGTAGAAGGAATCTTAAGAGAAGGTTATGAAGAGATTGCAGACAGATTCCTTGGAGGTTTCTGCCCCAAGAATTGTTATTCCAGTTACGAGCTCGGGGAAAAAGTGGTTCGAAAAATAAAAGATGTAGACGAACTAAAGGGCCAAGGACGAAGTTTCGAGCTTGTAGCGGAGGCACTGCCCCCACCTCCGGTACAAGAGATGCCTGTTGCACAAGCTACGCGCATGGATCGGATGTTGGAGGAGGCTTGGAGTTGCATTAGCAAAGAACAGGTAGGGATTATTGGTATCTATGGAATCGGAGGTGTCGGTAAGACTACCCTTTTGAAGCAGATCAACAACGAATTTCCGTCTCGCCAAATCCCTCATTTTGATATAGTGATTTGGGTTGCCGTGTCCAAGGAAGTAAACGCGAGGAAGATCCAAGACGATGTATCTAAGAGATTGGGATTGTCATTATCCGACTATGAAAGCTTGGATGTCCGTGCTTCAAAGCTCCACTCTACGTTGAGTAAGAAAATGTTTGTGCTGTTATTAGATGACATCTGGGAACCCGTGGATTTGACAGCCGTCGGGATTCCTCCTCCTAGTATCAAAAACAAGTCAAAGGTATTATTCACAACCCGCTTCGAGGATGTGTGCGGACAGATGAAAGCTCATGAGAAGATAAAAGTAGAATGCTTGGACTCGGTGGAAGCATGGAAATTATTCCGAGATGAGGTTGGAGAGGAAGCCCTTGATTCACATCCTGAAATAATTGCAATAGCTAAGCAAGTCGCCAAAGAGTGTAGTGGTTTGCCACTAGCACTCATCACTACTAGCAAGGCTATGGCTAGCATGAAGACCCCCCAAGAATGGAGATATCAACTAAACATTTTGAAGAAGTCTGCATCGGAGTTTTCAGGTATGGAAGACAAGGTATATTCCATTTTAAAGTTTAGTTACGATAGATTGCGTGACAATACCATTAGATCTTGCTTTTTATACTGTTCCATGTTCCCTAAAGATCATTCCATTGATATAGAACAGCTTATCCGTTATTGGATTGGGGAGGGATTCTTGGATGGATTTGACGACATGGATGAGGTTGAAAACAAAGGATATGCCATCATTGGAATTTTAAAGCGGGCTTGCTTGTTGGAGAGTAGTTTAGATTCACCAAGAACAGAGGTGAAGATGCATGATGTCCTTCGGCACTTGGCCCTATGGATAGGTTGTGACAATGGAAGGAAAAAAAACAAGTTGCTGGTGCAAGCGGGTGTACACTTGGCAGAAGCTCCCAAGGTTGGGAAATGGAGAGAGGCCGAAAGAATATCATTGATGTTTAACAACATTGAAAAACTGGGGGATGAGGCACCTGAATGTCCCAATCTCTTAACTCTGATTATTTCTGAAAATAAAAATTTGGGAAATATTTCCGATGGTTTCTTTCAATATATGCATGTTCTCAGATGTTTGGATCTTTCTCATACAAGTATTAATGTGCTTCCAACGAGCATTGCGGAATTGGTTGAGTTGGAGTACCTTGGTTTGAAAGGAGCAAATATAAGACAGTTGCCTAGAGAGATGAAAAAATTAGTTAAGTTGAAGTGTTTAGATTTGAGTTATACAAACCACCTTGAATTCATTCCATGTCGAATACTATCAAGGCTTTCAAAGTTGCAAGTGTTAGACTTAACTGAGAGTAATTTTGAGCATTGGGAAGTAGAAAGTGGTGATATTGGTCAAGATGACGGAAATGTTGGAGCTAGCATAGAAGAACTTGGATGCTTGAGGGACCTGCAATACCTCTCCATCAGGATAACAAATGTTGCTTCTCTTAATATAATCCTCAGGTTTGAGAAACTTGCAAAATGCACAAGACGTTTATCCATCACTAAATGCGAGCAATTGACACCAATGATTTTAAAGTATAGATCCTTGTCAAACATTCGTGTTGTAGATATTCATGATTGCGAATTGAAGGATCTATCATGGCTTCATGGTTCTCGGAACATTGAATTTCTTGGCGTACACGCATGCAAGAGTCTAAAAGTAATACATGATTGTGTGAACCCCAAGACGCTTGAAGTATTTGGTTGCAGAAGTCTACAACAAATATGTGATGGCATGGGTGGTTTTCCCAACCTTGAGATGCTTACAGTAATTCATTGTGAGCGTCTTCAACAACTATGTGATGGCATGGGTGGATGCTTTCCGAACCTTACTCGTGTACATATTTCTGGTTGCAATGCATTGAATGATTTATCATCGCTTCGTGGATCTAAGAACCTTCAGGTGCTTGAAATATCTGGTTGCAAGGTTCTACGTAATGGCATAAGCGGTGGATGCTTCCCAAACCTTGATCACATAGATATTAGCCGTTGCAATGAATTGAAGGATATATCATGGCTTCGAGGTGCTCCAAACCTTGAACGACTTCTTGTTGTTGATTGTAGGGGTCTAGAACTAATATGTGATGGCAGAGACGCAGAAGTGAAAGAAAGTCCAGTGAAATTCTCACGTCTCTCATTCTTAAGCTTGGTCAACCTACCTGAGCTAAAACGCATCCCTTGGCACGCCTTTCCTCCTGATACAGAAATTAAGATGAGAAACTGCCCAAAGGCAACCCCTCGAAATGAGGTCATCATCGTTGACTTTTGGATCCTCATTTTGATTTAAATATTCTTATACTTTTGTTATGAATCTCATGTACAAAGTTCTAATTCCGGTTCTTCTTCTTTTCTTTTCTTATGCAGCAGACATAAACCTCTAATGGACTTAAAGGGACCATGCATGATAGGCCGTACAGACTTTGGAGTCGCTGTTCTTGCTCAGGCATGCTTCAATTTCTGCTTCTACTTCTGATTTTGAATGCACATGCACTCAATTATCTCTCTTATAATTGTCATTTGGAAGCAGATTGAAACATCATCACTGTAGCTGGTTATTTGCAAGTAAATCACACATACTCTAAGAGTAATGCCCATTTGTTTGACATGATGAAATGAGTTTTTAATATTTTCCTCAAATAATCTCTAATTATATAGCTAAAAGCTTTGCTCTGAGACCAAGTATAAGAAAATAACATCAATTTAACAACTGATATAAAAATATTTGCGAAAGTCAAAGCCAAGCACACGCACATCCAAGCATTCCACCATGCTCCAATGTCTAAGAGAGAGAAAAATAAAAAAGGAAAATAGATAGGAAGTTTTTGATTTATTTTTTTACTGGATAATCTAGACAGATGGGGTCCGAGCTTCTTATTTATACTAAATCAAGACTTATCTTAAATTAGGACTAATTCCATCAATTCCTAACTAGTCTATCCCTACACACCAATAAGACTTTAATTAGGATTAAGCCATTTGAAGTACCACTTTATTCCACTCCATAACCCCTTCCTTCCTATATATGTGTCCACGTGGCATTGTGACACTTTAATTATTCTTATACTAAATAATTGCTCCTGAAGAAATACTAGCTTATCCCTCTCTCCCAAAGATGATGCTCCTGCATAAATTTTTGGGGAAATTGGTTTTTACGGTTAATTATTTAAAATAACTGTGATTCAGTCACCATATTCTTGGTAATCGGGAATTAGTGTTACTTTTTAAACATAATTGAGAATGAGTGTTAATTTAATGTTGATATGAGACTTCTTCCAAAAATGCCCTCAAAACACTTCTAAACCTCATTAAAACATGATGGCAAATACATTTTTTTACAAGTATGTTGAGGGCACATTTAGAAAAATTCCATGAATAATAAAACAACACTGTTTCTAATTCTATACTGCTACTAAAAGCACGAACTACACCTTAAGTGTTTTCAATTTTCACATACCTAAAATGTCCTTCCCTATAATATTTAATTCAACATATTTAACATATTTAATCCTCCTCTTCTCTAATACTTATATACTTAAAAAAGTTTTATACGTTATCTTCAATAATACTTCTCTAAGACTTTCCTTATCTTTTATCTTGAGGAACAAATCCTCCTCTTTTTTCTTTTTCTTTTTTTTTAAACGAAATCTCACTGGTTTGACGGGATTAAAGAAAAAATATCTCTTTATTAGGCCTCATTTGGCATTCATTCTGGATTAGGAATTCATTTTGAGAATGAGTTCCTAGAACTCATTTTAAGAATTAATTTTTAAAGCTTTCTAATTCCATTTGGTTTGCACATAGCAAAATGAATTCTAACCCAGACAATTGTTTGGTTAACAAGTAATAAAATGAGTTTTATGAAAATTTTCTTTTCCTTTATTTTTTTTTCTTTTTCCATGAATAATAATAAGAAAACCGGTTGATCCTTGAAAGATAAAACTTAAAATACCTAAAAGAAATTAAAATGAAAACTTAAATGCTTCTTATAAAAAAATTAAATATAAATAATTCAAATATAAAACACCTAAAGACAATGTTTCCAAACTCAAATCCAAAATGATGGCCAAAAGAAGGGTAAAATATTCTCAGGTTTAGCTTCAAGGAGATAAAAATGGGGGATTAGTGTGTGGAAATACTAGAAAAAAGGATAAGGTTACCTTCTAACGTCAAGCTGTTGCATAAATAGGAGATAAGATGATTAAAATTATGTCAAGACTATTTAAGCATGTAAAAAGAGTAAATAAGGAGGTTATGTTATGAATTAGTGGGTACGGGCATACAATTACGACTGAAGTAGAAATATAACAAAATGATAGGCAATTTGTAGAAGGATAACAAAAGATTACAATAACTTCTCTATTAAATAAGGAGAGAACAATTAGCAATGCTCACTCTCTTATAATAGGAGAAATCACACCCCCTCTAACAAAGGAAAGACTATGAGTATTTAGGAGAGACCTCAATTTTCTCTCTCTAACACTCTCCCTTTCTCTCTCTTTTCTCCTAAATGGGATACCTAAAACAAATGGGAATCATCAATGAGATGTATGTATTGCACCTATTTATAGGCACACATTGGAGGTGATGGCTTAACAGCTTGGAACAAGCTGTTACACAGCTTGATATAAGCTGTACTACAGCTTGCCACGAGCTGTAACACAGCTAGAAACTTCTCTACACCTCTTTTGACCAAGCTTGCTTCTTTGACTTGGCAACAGTGGCTTTACCGCCAACATTTCTCCCACTTAAACTCACTTTTGCAATCCTTCAATCCTTTCTACTTGTCATTTCCATGCCGCTTATGTTTCTGCTAGACCAATAGAAGATCGACACCACATAAACTTGTCATTGTTGATAGGCTTTGTCAAAACATCTGCTAGGTTGTCTTTAGTATGGATTTTCTGTATATCCACACTTCCTTGTTCCACCTTCTCACGAACAAAGTGATATTGAACTCGTATGTGCTTTGTCTTTGAGTGAAATTCTGGATTCTTTGCCAAGTGCAAAGCGCTCTGACTATCACAAAATAGAGTAATCTTCTCTTGTTTGTGTCCGAGCTCCTCTAGTAGCATTTGCAACCAGATTGCCTCTTCGCTGGCTTGTGTAGCTGCCACGTATTCTACTTCCATCGTTGAAGTGGCCACAATAGACTGTAGTTTCGAAACCCAGCTTACAGCTCCTCCAGCAAGAGTAAACACATAACCTGTGGTGGACTTGCTCTTGTCAAGATCACCTACATAATCTGAATCTACATAGCCTCTGACAGTAAAGTCTGATCCTCTATAACATAATGCAGCATTTGAGGTACCCTTGACATATCTCAGGATCCTCTTTACAGTATTCCAATGCTCTTTACCAGGATTCGCCATGTATCGACTAACCGCTCCCACTGCTTGTGCAATGTCTGGTCTTGTGCAAACCATAGCGAACATTAAGCTACCAATGCTTACGGTACTCGAGACATTTCCATCCTCTCTGCTTCACTGCTAGGGCTCATACTTGAGGATAACTTGAAATTAATAGGAAGAGGGGTAGAAATTGGCTTACAATCTTGCATGTTGAAGAATCGCAAGATTTTCTTCAAATAGTTCTTCTGAGAAAGCCAAATATTCCTATTATTTCTGTCTCAGTAAATTTGCATCCCTAGAATCTTGTTTGCCGGTCCCAAGTCCTTCATTTCAAACTCCCTAGCCAATTGTGCCTTTAAGTCTTTGATACGATCTTTGTTGGGGCCTGCTACCAACATGTCATCAACATACAATAGCAAAATAATGGAATCACCATCACCCAATGATGCAGGGGGATCCGAGACAGATGATGCGGAGCTGTCAGATTGTACATTGATGGCGCTGGAATACCATGAGTTGGCAGAGCATCGCAAAGGTAGGAAGTGATGGTGATATATTTCTAATTGGGGCAGTTTTGAGCACATTTTAGTATTTTGGCCATAACTTTGGCTACGGTTATCGGAATCGCGCATATGACCCCAATTCGGAAAGATATTTCCGGTGCGCACGCCATGCTACATGACTAAAGTCGATGTGCACCTTTATCGACCTCCAAATCGGCTGTTTTCCCCTCCGAATTGCTATTCTTAGTTATTTGTTGCTATTTTTGGTAATACTTCGTTTGTTAATTAGGAAGTGATTTTAATACCGATTTGGGCTAGTTTTTTCATAGGATGCTTATTTATTTATATATTTTATTTATGCATGCCTTAAGGGATTTTGCCGTTTTTAGTAACTTTCCAGTATAGACGATTTTGGCTATAAAGTCCGGCTTGTGGACTCAGTTTAGGGGACTTTGTTGAATTAATATTGAATTGAACTTCAGAGACGTTTTTCTCTGTGTTTTGGGCAAGCTGCTTGTGTTCTTCCCTGTTTATCATCTGTTCGAATTAGCCTACAGAATAATCTCTATTCTGTTTGGCGTCACCCAATCTCTTGTAGTAATTAAGCACAAGGATCTGAGCTGAATCTGTTGTATCCAAGGCTCATGATGAAAGAATCAAATCTCTTATACCTACACCGTGGTGCCTGTTTAAGACCGTACAGAGATTTGTTCAACCTGCAAACCAAGTTCTCTTTTCCTTTTTCTTCAAAACCTTCTGGTTGGAGCATGTAAATCTCTTCTTCAAGTTCTCCATGAAGAAATGCAGTTTTCACATCCAACTGCTCTAGGTACAAGTCAAATGTAGCACACAGTGCCAGAACTACTCGAACTGTTGTAAGACGAACAACAGGAGAGAATATCTCATTGAAGTCAATACCTTCTTTCTGAGCAAATCCTTTCACCACCAATCTAGCACGATACCGCTCCACTTGGTCATTGCCATTTCGTTTGATCTTGTAGACCCATTTGTTCCCGATGGCTTTCCTTCCATGTGGTAGTGGAACAAGATCCCATGTCTTGTTTTTATGGAGAGCTTCAATTTCTTCTTGCATTGCTACCATCCACAGGGAAGCTTCTTGGCCTTTTGTAGCCTCATGGAAAGTTGATGGCTCTCCATCCTCTGTTAGTAGACAGTATGCAACATTTCCCTCCATAATGTATTCAGAGTGCCAAGCTGGTTCTCTTCTCTCCCGAGTTGACCGGCGAACAACTTGTGGAGTTGCAAACTCAGCTTGTTCTTGTTCCTCATGCTCTGGTACTACTTCTTCAATTTGAACTGTAGTAGTCTCTGGTTTCTCTTTTGTAGTGCTATCATTTTCTTTTTCTTGTACTTTATCTTCAGTAAATATTACGTCTCTGCTGATTATCACCTTGTGGGCAGTGGGATCCCACAGGCGGTACCCCTTGACTCCATCAGCATACCCTAAGAAAATACATCTTCTGGATTTTGGATCAAGCTTTGATGTTTCTTGGGCATTGTACATATGGCTTACCAGTCCACAGCTCCATTGGCGTCTTCAAATCAATTGTGGTTGATGGTGACCGATTGATCACGTAGCATGCGGTCTTGACTGCCTCTGCCCAAAATGACTTGGCCATCCCAGTAGTTCTCAACATTGCTCTTGTTCGTTCTAACAAGGTTCTGTTCATTCACTCTGCTACTCCATTTTGTTGTGGAGTGTACGCCACTGTGAACTGTCTCTTGATACCTTCTTGTTGACAAAAGTTATCAAATTCATCACTGGTATATTCTCCTCCATTATCTGTCCTCAAGCACTTGATCTTCTTTTCAGATTCAAGTTCCACCCGCGCTTTGAATATTTTGAAAACTGATAATACGTCTTCCTTCCTCTTGATTGGATACACCCAACATCTTCTGGAGTAATCATCAATAAAAGACACAAAGTATCTTGCACCTCCTAGGGAAATAACCGATGCTTGCCAAACATCAGAATGGATCAGTTCTAAGATATCTTTGCTTCTAGCACTAGAACTGCTGAACTTTAATCTATGCTGCTTACTAGTAACACAATGCTCACAAAAGGGTAATGAAACCTTTTTGAGCCCTGGAAGAAGCTTTTGTTCAGTGAGAATCTTCAACCCTTGTTCCGACATGTGGCCAAGCTTGCAGTGCCACATCATCGTCAATTCTTCTACTGAACCTGCTGATGCAATAGATGTTTCTCCTTCTTGCTGTGTTTCTCCTTTCAGCATGTATAGATTTGGAGCTATCTTTTCCGCTTTCATCACTACAAGCGCACCTTTGAGTATCTTTATGATTCCATTTTGAATATGGGTTTTACACCCAATACTATCTAATTGTCCCAAAGACAATAGATTTTTCTTCAGACCTTTCACATGTCGTACCTCCTGGATGGTGCGAACTGTACCATTATACATTTTCAATTTGATGGTACCGATACCAGCAATCTCCAAGGCATGATCGTCTCCCATGAACACAGATCCTCCTGAGATAGGTTCATATTGGTGGAACCATTCTCTCCGTGGGGTCATATGCCATGTAGCTCCTGAGTCCATAAACCAGATATCAGCGAATTTTCATCTGCCTTCAGCAACTATTGTTGCCTCACTGTATAAAATTTCACCATCATCTGAGGTGCTTGCTACACAACCCTGAGCTTTTAATGACTCAGAACCTTTTCCTTTGGTTTCTTTGTTCTTCTTGAGATGCCAACACTCCCTTTTGTAGTGCCCTCTCTTGCCACAGTAATGACATTTGATATTCTTCTTGCTTCTAGATTTTGATCTACTATGATTTTGGCTCCCACTGGGGCCACATTCCGTTGATCTCCCTCTCGTCATCGTCAAGGCTTCAGCTTGTTGCGAGCCTCCAAGTCTATCTTCTTTGCTCTTACGCCGACTTTCTTCTTCAAGAACCGCAGCCGCAATATCATTGAAGACTAGTATTTCTAGGTTGTTGGTTAGGTTGATGATGAGTTGATCATACGAATCAGGTAGACTTTGAAGTAGAATTTCAGCACGTTCACCCGTCTCTATGTTATGCCCCATTGTTGCGAGCTGAGAAAATGAAGTGTTGAGGGTGTTGATATGGTCAGTCACCGAAGTTGATTCCATCATCCGAAGGGTGTAAAGCCTTCTCTTCAAGAAGATTTTGTTGTGTAGTGATTTGGCCTCATACAATTTTGTCAGCATATCCCATATCTCTTTTGCTGTCCTTTTCTCCGCCACACTTGACAATACTTCATCGGCAAGTGCTAGATGCAGATTAGCAATAGCATTGCCATCCATCTCATTCCACTTGCCATCGTCACGAATCTTGTCGGGCCTATCTCCAATTGCCGCCAAGTAGTTATCTTTTCTCAAAATTGCTTTTATTCTCATTTTCCATAATGAGAAATTATTCCCATTGAACTTTTCTATTTCGTACTTCGTCGCCATTGTTAAGGATGCCTCTTTTCACTAACTGGATCTGTTTGTAGCACAAAAAACAGGCTATAAACCTGGAGCTCCGATACCACTGTTATGAATTAGTGGGTACGGGCATACAATTACGACTGAAGTAGAAATATAACAAAATGATAGGCAATTTGTAGAAGGATAACAAAAGATTACAATAACTTCTCTATTAAATAAGGAGAGAACAATTAGCAATGCTCACTCTCTTATAATAGGAGAAATCACACCCCCTCTAACAAAGGAAAGACTGAGAGTATTTAGGAGAGACCTCAATTTTCTCTCTCTAACACTCTCCCTTTCTCTCTCTTTTCTCCTAAATGGGATACCTAAAACAAATGGGAATCATCAATGAGATGTATGTATTGCACCTATTTATAGGCACACATTGGAGGTGATGGCTTAACAGCTTGGAACAAGCTGTTACACAGCTTGATATAAGCTGTACTACAGCTTGCCACGAGCTGTAACACAGCTAGAAACTTCTCTACACCTCCTTTGACCAAGCTTGCTTCTTTGACTTGGCAACAGTGGCTTTACCGCCAACAGGTTACTAACTTACTATTAGATAGTAAGAAGCAATGCATATTGCAGGATCTAATAAGTCAAAAGGAAGACAAAAAAGAGCCTACATGGAGCTACCTTATATAAAGATATAAGTACAAATAACCTGACCAATGACATGTTTTTCACCAAACAGACTTTGTATAACAGAATTCATACTGTCAGCCACAAATAGTTGGAATAAGGCATTTAGCTATTGTTTCATCTCTATTTGTAACTATTAAGTACCCAATAGCACCAATTCCATTCATCAGTTTTTAACATTTCATCATAAGCTTGCTGAATTCAAAACCTTGCTAATATTGCCACAAAAAGCAAATGAAGAGCAAAGCAAAGTTGGCAATGCTAACCCCAACAAAACAAATCCAAAACACAGCTACAGGAAATAGGGTAAAGAGAGTGATGGGAGTGTGTGGAAAACTGGTCTAAGCTACATTCCACTAGAAAAATAAAAGAATAGCAACAAAGAAGATAAAGAACTACTAGGAAGAATATCCAAAAAAAATGACCTTTCTTGCCGGGCAACTCCTTGCCGTCTTTCACATAGAATTCTCAAATGTTGACTACAACCCTTCCTTACCAACTTCTCGCCTTTACCTTATTACCCTTCGAAATCTACACACTTAACAAAAAAATAAATGAGAAACAGAGTTGAAATGGTAAAGCAAAAAAAAAAAATGAGGGAACCGCCTCATCCACCTCCTAAGCACCATTAAAACAAAACAAAATTCAGAATGAATAAAGAGAACAACCTCACATACAACGATCTCATTACCGTCGTTGTTATGTTCCCTCGTGTAAGAGAGAGAGCATCATTGATTGAAGAAAAACCTTTCGCGCTCCTCAACTCCCCGTTCTACAACAGCTGTGGTAGAAACAGAACAGATTCTTCCGGATTTTGAAGGAAACATTTCTCGATTACCTCTAGCCACGATGAGAATGGTCATCAAATCCCTTTGATTGCAGCGTGTGGCAATGGAGGCTTGCGTGTGGCGATGGAGGCTTCCTCTGCGTTGAAGAGGAAGGATTGAGGAGGAAGGGTCGGCTGCTGTTCGTTGAAGAGAAAGGGTGGATTAATGTATTTACATTTCATGCCACTCTTTAAAAGTCACTCATTTTACAAGTTTGCCATCGCAAAAACGCACAAAACTCATTCCTCACATCTGGAAACAGGGTCGGGGGTGATTTTAAAAAACAATGGTTTTTCTAACTCTCATTTTGAGAGAATTAGTTTTGGCAAACTTACCAAACACTTTTCTATCTCTCAAAATTAATTCTAGGCTTTGAAACTCATTCCAAGGCCTGGAATGAGTTCCCAAAATGAAAGCCAAACGAAGCCTAAAATTTCCTTCTTCTTATAAATAAATAAAAAAGAGCGTGGCCGAGACGATTGGCGAGACTTTTGGGTATTTATTATGACTTTCTAATAAGTTTGGTATGTAGTAATGTCAAAATTCTATGATTTGTTAGTGTAAGCTTCTTATTATCATTAAAACTAGTAAGGTGCGGGTGCAACACTACACGTACTTAGAAAAGGGAAGAGAAGGAGGGAGACTATGTAAGACTGATTTTTTTGGAAAAATTAAGGAAGTTTTGACTATTGTAACCTTTTTATTAATAAATCTTCACAATAGTGTATAAGAGCAATTCTGGAAAGTTGTATATTTTTGTTGGCATGATTCACAAGGAATCAATTCACGTTATATATGTATAAATTTAAAATTTTTTTTTTTTTGGCCTTCCGCTATAGTCGTGAAATACTATCATGTGAAGCATCTTAGTGGAAGCGTTTTCTCAAATGGGCTACACATGAAATCACGCCATTGATGGTCATTTCTTAGGCACTCGACTATCTATTGACTGTTAAGATTCTTTATTGAAATGTTTTCTTTCATCTTTAAACACGAGATTTATGCATTTACAGGATTGCAAGCATTATGCATACAAAATCGGAGATCCAATAGAGCTTCTTTGTGATGTATTCTGGTTTCTTGGGCAAGTTAGAGGGCCAGACTTTGACAAGGAATTTCTCCTATCTCTGAAACCGTTCCAAAATTTCAAATGGTTTTGCAAAAGTCACTTCCTTCCTAACTCAATCTAGAGGCTCTCACAAGTTTATTGAGGATTTATAAATCATTTTGACTTTATTGGTAAAAAGGCTCTAGGAGCAAGTGAAGTTAATGATAACACTGAATATAATTTTTTATGGTAATTCACAACAAAATGTAGATGAAATGCATGCCACATCACTGTGGACTAATCATTTGTATTAGATGATAGCAATGACTAATAAACTAGCTGAAAAGTTTATTTTCAAATAAAATTCTTTAATATATTTATTTTTGTAAAATAGTTTCATATCAACCACGATGAGGGAGTTGCCTTATTTTTCATGAGGAAGTTCTCCAATCTGTCAAACTGTTCCAGATTTGAAATGGTATTGTTAAATCCTCTTCTTCCTAACGCAATTTAAAGCTCACGCGAGTTTTACCGAGCCTGAAACTTAATTCAAGCAATATTTTAATGATATTTGATTAAGATATGTTGTGGCCTGTATAATTGTGAGTTACATTTGGTTGAAGTAAAACCTCAACATAGGAACATCTTCAATCTTAGCTTTGAGTTTGTTAGGTAGTTAGATTATTTTTTCTGTGTTGGTATCTTTTAAATTTTGTATTATTTTTTGGTTGAAAAACCTTTTGCATATAGTTTGAAGTTTTGATGAATGACGTATGAATTTAAACACCTTATTCTTTTAATCTGAAAATGCATTGTATAATATCATGTTTTTTCTCTCTTTTATGGTAATGCTATGATATATCTTATTGTAAACATGTCTAAATTTGAAATTTCCACAGTTTCCTAATGTTTCCATTTGTTTAAACTATTATCAGTATATCCCTTGGCATTTTTCCTCTTTTGAGGAATGTGATATATCCCATGATATTGATGTTTAAAACCTGGAGTAGAAGATCCAAGCTGAGTTAAATCTTGGGAATATTGTTGCCACGATCATTTGTGAGAGGATACAATTATCATTTTTTTTTTTTTGGTAATGAGGATACAATTATCTTGAACAGGAATTTTAGATGTTTCGAAAAGGTAAATATATGTTCCTGCTTCCACTCTGAGCCCAAGAAAACAAATCCTAGATATTATTTGTGTGAGAAATCTCACATGGGAGTATTTTCCACATGAAGTTAAGGATACCCCACGATTGTTGGAAAATATAATTATAGAAGCTCTTATATAATCAATCAAAACTAAGAAAATAATTAGGTACAAATAAACCCAAAAAGTTGTTATAAAATCTCTAATTAAATATATTTGTTAAGTCCATGGTTTTTAATTATACTACTTTAAGTCTTTAATGGGTGTAATTTATATTTTTTGAGCAAAATCTATCCCAATAAGTGTAAAACAATTTTGTGAATAATAAAAATATTTTAAGAATTTTTTGAGATTTTTCTTTGTTTTTTTTTTTTAAAAAGTGTTTTAATACCCCTGGCCCGCCAGGCCCGGCAGGCTTGGGTCCTGGCTAAACAAGCTGCAGGGGCCGGTGGCCCACCCGGCACGCCTGGGGCGTGCCTAGGCCATACCTGGCCGGCCCGTTGAGCACCCCTAAAGGAAGGTACGCCGTTGTTCAGGCGTGCCTAGGCCATACCTGGCTGGCCCGTTGAGCACCCCTAAAGGAAGGTATGCCGTTGTTCGTAGCGCATTAATTCAACTCAGGTTTACTAGTAGATTAATTAAGCTTTGTAATTGAGTAGCTCCAGCTCAGTTTTCGTCACCCAGAAAGATTCCATCATTTAGATCTAGAGAAAAGCATGTGATCTTTGATTGACATCCACAAAAGTTCAACATAGGTTATTACAAGTGGAAGCTCCAGCTCACATTTTCACAAGTCAAAGCTCCGTTAGGGGAGCCCAATTTAACCTTTTTACGGACCCCAATTTGTTTATTAGACTTTGTATTTGACTGCAGCTCACATACGGGGCGTCACCCAGAAAGAATCCATGTTTTTCAGATCTGAAAGACTTAAATCTCTATTAGCCTCTATAGTTTTTTTTAAAATAAATCCTTTATATCTGATGACTGTTTTGTTTGTGGCACCTTCTTAACTCAGGAGTAGATGACTACTTAATAAACTGAAGGTAAGAAGACGTGTTTCTATCTCAATATCTTTCTTTACAAGACATGTACCCATTAAATAGAAGTTATACATGCTATAAGTGGAATCCTAGATCCACAATCAAAGGGTTAGAATAAGGCAACACTATACAAGGAAACAGTGAATCAAGGAATATACAGATCTGTAGGGATTCAATTCGTAACACCCCTTCTCAAGTTGGAGCATGTATGTCAAGAATATTCAACTTGCGCTTTAAGGTCTGAAAAATGATTCCTCCTAGAGCTTTGGTGAAGATATCGGCTAGTTGGAGTGCGGATGGAATGAACTTGGTGACAATCTGACCTGTCTGAATTTTTTCTCTCACAACATGACAGTCGAGTTCTATATGTTTGGTGCGCTCATGATATACGGGATTTGCAGCAATATGGAGAGCTATTTGATTGTCACAAAACAATTTAACAGGTCCAAGAGAGACTTGTAAATCATTGAATAAGTATCTGAGCCATGTAATTTCACATGTCGCAGCAGCCATAGATCTGTATTCAGCTTCTGATGAAGATCGGGAAACAATTTTTTGTTTCTTTGTTTTCCAAGAGATTAAAGAATCTCCAAGAAATACACAATATCCTGATGTTGATCTACTTGTCATGGGATAGTTTGCCCAGTTTGCATCACAATATGCTTTTAATGTCAAGGGACTATTTGAAGAGAATAGTAATCCAAGACCTGGACGATTTTTCAAGTACCGAACAATGCGAAGAGCTGCGTCCCAATGAGGCTTTCGAGGAGCATGCATAAATTGGCTAAGAATGTTCACAGAATAAGTGATATCAAGTCTTGTAATAGTAAGATAGATTAGTCGACCTACTAATCTTCTATAACGATCAGGATTATTTAAGAGATCACCTTGATCATTTGTGAGCTTCAAATTTTGTTCCATAGGAAAGTCAACTGGTTGAGCTCCAAGAAAACCAACATCATCTAGGATCTCCAACGTGTATTTGCGTTGAGATATAACAATGCCTGCTTTAGATCTGGCTACTTCTAAGCCGAGAAAGTACTTGAGATAGCCTAGATCTTTGAGATGAAATTGTTGATGAAGAAATAATTTCAGATCCTGAATAGCCTGTGTATTATTTCCTGTAATGATCATATCGTCCACGTGTAACACCCCGGAACCAGGTCAACACGTGTCGGTTTTATACTGGCTCCCGAGCGCCATTTTTAGGGCCCAAATTGTGATGAAAACTAACTTAAGAAACTAACCAAAGCAAATATAATCTAATCCTAAAATTTTCGGAAAAACTGCTATATAACGTCTGTAAATACGAGAATGGGCTAAGCCCTCAAACCACAAAAACAACACCTGATAAACGCAGTTTATATATATATCCATTCAAAGAAACCTAAACCATCACATATGCACAGGTAAAAGTAAGGTCCACTAAGTTCCCACTCTCTCTCTCTCTTTATTTACAATGTTTACAATATGTACAATTCAAAAAAAACATATACAATTATCAAAAGTGCCCTTTTCTATCACTAGCCCGGATAGAAGTAGTCCTCCGGCCTATACTCGGGATAATCGTCTATTTCAGCCCCGCTACGCTTCTCACCCGCTGGATCTGAAAACAAAACCGGTAAAAACGAAAACTCGTGTGAGACTAATGTCTCAGTAAGTAGCACAGTGCATGTGATAAACAGTTTATGCAGTTTCAATAAATAAATTAACATGTTACACATAATACGATTAATTCCAGCAAATCATGCAAAGAGTAATTCACATATATCAAAAACAATTCCCATAACAATATAATTTCAGAGAATAAAGTGGGTGCAAGATTCATGAATTAGCGTGTCTATAAATCGAGTTAACCACCCTTAGCCGGTTTGCCACCTCACTACTCGCCTTCGAAGCCGCGCACGGTCATCGTACGAGTGGAGCACCCACGCATGGGTTGGCACGCTGCAGCTCATCGATTCCACACGAAGGCCTCACCGATCCCACACGGTGGTACGCAAATGGCCCGGGGTATTAACACGACAAGCCAACACTAACGCACGATCCAGACGGACTGTGGATCCATGACTTTTTATGCGGCCTAGACTCGTATAAGAATTTCCCATGCAATTATTTTTACCAAACAAAACCTGAAAAATTAACTGCCCAAAGTATAACTCAAACCAAATGAACCTTGTTGTTCACTTACCGCAAATCCCTAGGCCATTCTGCCTTTCGGGATGCCATAGGCTTATTTGCCTTTCTCATCTAACAAGAAGCCTCAGCTTCAATTGCCAATTACAACTCGCGAATCACTTTATCAACCCAAATCATTACCGACTAAAGGTATGAAATAATTTTATAAACCAATTTTATAAAATATCCACGGTTGGTTTGACATTTTCGTTTACTCTGCAGATTGAATTATAACTAGTGACTTATATGCTAAACCTGATTTAAGCTATAAGGAATTGGTATGCGTGCTATACATCGTTGGAAAGCCCTACGAGTCTAGCTTCTAACGCAACAAACGGTTCGAAATTCGGAGTTTCCTACAGGGAATTATGGCTGTTTCTCTACAGGTGGTTTAAAACAGCCGCCAAATTAAATGGACGGAAATCATCAAATTCTCATGATTTTTCTTGCAATACCTCGAGTTCCGATTGGTCCGAAAAACCAATTCCATTCAACTACAATTACCCTCAAATAAATTTTAGAATGCTAATATGAATTTTTAGGCGAATATTTCTAGCCTTCGCAAGCCACCAAATCTTACACCAGTTTAAAATCAAATAACAGAATGGGTTTGCTTTAAAACTTCAAAATTGTACCTATGCAACCTGAAATTTCCTAATACATATCTACCTCTTTTCCTACTCCTAATCCATGCAAACCTCTTATTGAATCGCCCTGTCAAATCTTCAGAAGCAAGAAATCCATTAACATCTATTATCGTCCATTAACCTCTAAACAACCAATAAACATCCATTAACATCTAAGCATCACAATGCAATCACTGACATTTACCTAACAGCCGCCATTTACAGAAGTCATCAGATTCGATTCCTATGCTAACAGCAACTAACGGCAACTTCGATTAAACAACTAATAGCAATTCCTACACTATCAGTATCTAATAGTTAGGCAGAATTTGGAGAATAAATTCTTACTATCAAACTCCTGCCCTAACGGTAACTCAATCAGAGTATTTCAAGAACCTCCAATCAGAACCTAACCTTACTTCTATGCTAAAAACCAAAATAGCAACTTCAATCATTGTATATGCTTTTCAAGATTCAAAATCTGAAAATACCGCATCAACAGTTCTAACCTATATCCTATTTAAAATTTTAGAAACCCCCACCATCCATTAGCAAATCTAATATGGAAATACAGCAATAAAACTCCATCCAAATAAATATAAAACCTTCAATTTTCGTGTGGTTCCATCTCCATTTTGACTCCAACAATTCCCAAGATCACACAATAATCGAACAAAAGAAATCAAACACGAATCAAAAATCTGTTGACGGCAACGAGAAGAGAAATCAAAGTATGTTGCCAAGTTTAAAAACAAACAACCAAACAGTAATTTCTCTAACAAACAGAAATAAAAGAAAAAGATTAAACAGGAGTAAATCGAACGAGAAAAATGCTACTTACAGATTTTTGCAGAATCCCACGCCCAACCCCTTTTTCTTTCTGTCTCCTGTTTCTTTCTGTCTCCTTTTTCTTTCTTCTTCTTCCTCTTTTCTTCTTTCTTCTTCCTTCTTCTCTTTTCTCTTCTTCCTCTTCTTCCCCACGTTCTCTTCCTCTTTTCTCCTCCTCTCTTCTTCTCCTCTTCCACTCGTTTCTTCCTTCTTCTTCTTTTTTTTTTTGTTAAACCCCAATAGCACAAACCAAGGACGCCCCTCTCTCCTTCGTCCCCTTTCTTTTTCCCTCTTCTTCTTCTCCCTCTTCTCCTCTCTCCTTCTTCTTCCTTCGTCCCCTTTCCTCTCCGATTTCCTCCCTTTTCTCCTAACCTAACGAACAACACAAAACCCCCAAAATCATGAATCGTCATTTACTTTTATTTTGTTTTTTTTGTTTTTTTGTTTTTTTTTTTGTTTTTAAAACCAATGAACCATGAACCACTTGAACCCGGTTCACTTAAACTTGAACCAACTCCAATCAAACCACTAAACTAACCAAGCCCTTTCAAACCAAATGCTCGAATTGAAATTTTTTTGTTTTCTATTTGTTCTTATTCAATAATTTTAAATTTCAATTAAAATTTCTAAAAATTCCGGATCTTACACCACGTAAATGAGGACCACGGTTATGGATGAACCTTTTACTTGCACAAATAGTGAGTGGTCTGATTGAGACTGTGTAAATCCAGCTTTGTTGATGGCTTCTGAAAATTTTGCAAACCAGTTCCTAGGTGCTTGCTTAAGTCCATGGAGTGACTTATGAAGTCGACATACAAGCTGCTCCCCCTGTCGACAAAGACCCGGCGGAGGAGTCATATATATCTCTTCATCTAAGTTGCTGTGAAGAAAGGCGTTATGAACATCCATCTGAAATAATGGCCAGTTGCGGACAGCAGCTAACGCAAGGAGACAGCGGACAGTGGTTAACCGGGCCACTGGAGCAAAAGTCTCATGATAATCCAAGCCCTCTTGTTGGGTGAAGCCCTTGGCAACAAGTCGGGCTTTGTAGCGTTCCACTGTACCATCGGAGTTGTACTTGATACAAAAAACCCATTTACAACCAATGGGTCGATGACCTGTGGGAAGAGAAACTAAAGACCAAGTTTTCTGAAGTGTAAGAGCAGTGAGCTCATTATTCATGGCCTCACACCATTTAGGATTAGTTACAGCTTGAGAGTAGGTAGAGGGCTCAAGAGCACTGGAAATGGCATTGACAAAACAATGATGCGATGGAGATAAAGAATCATAGGAAATAAAGTGGGATAAAGGGTATTGAGTTCCTGAGTGTGAAGAAGTTGACGAGCCTGAAGTCACGACACAAGAAGTTGTACTGGTTTGTCCACAGTGGAAGTCACGTAAACGAATAGAAGGTTGGCAAACTCTGTCACTGCGTCGAAGAGCCGGATGAGGTTGTGATGTGGAAGGTGATGAGGAGGGAGAGATGAATGGTGTGGAGGACGGTATAGGTGGAGGTGGCGAAGAGTCGGGAACGGAAGTGGAAGGTAGCGAGTTAGGTGAAGAAGGGTCAGCAAGGGTGATAGGTGGAGTGACTGACGGTGGTATAGGTTGGGAAGACAAGGGTGGCAAGGGATCGAGATCTGATGGAAGAGGTGGAGATGAGAGAAGAGGGGCGGATTGGGTGTCGGGTTGGGGAACGGAGAAAGGGAAGAAAGTTTCATGGAAGATGACATCACGGCTGGAAAAAAATTTATGGGTGTCAAGGTCATAGGCACGATATGCCTTTTGACCAAGTGGATAACCAACAAAAATGCAGCGGTGAGCTTGGGGGTGCAAATTTGGCTATGGGTTGGAGATTAGTGGCATAGCAAAGACAACCAAATACCCGTAAATTGGTGTAGTTGGGTGTTTTGTGGTACAAAAGTTCAAATGGGGATTTGTGATGCAATAATGGGGTTGGCAGCCGGTTGATAAGATAGGTGGCGGTAAGCAAGCTTTCTCCCCAAAAAATTAGAGGTAGGTTAGCTTGAAATCGTAAAGCGCGGCCAACATTGAGAAGATGACGATGTTTGCGTTCTACAACACCATTCTGTTGTGGTGTGGATGGACAAGAGCTTTGAAATAGAATTCCAAGATCAAGAAAAAAAGATTTCATGGATAAAAATTCTGAACCATTATCACTTCGAACACATTTGATATGACATTGGAATTGCGTGTTAACGAACGTGATAAAAGATTTTAAAAAGCTTTGAGTTTCAGATTTGAACTTCATAAAAAATATCCATGTGAATCAAGTAAAGTCATCAACAATGGTTAAAAAATAGTGTGCACCTGTGTGAGTAGCAATACGATGAGGTCCCCAAATATCACAATGAATAAGATCAAAAGAGTGTAAAGTTTGAATAGAACTTAAAGGGAAAGAGTGTCTAGTTTGTTTTGCCAAAGGGCAAATTTCACAAAATTGATGAGAATCAAATATAAAGGAGGAAATTTTTTTGGATAAAAACTGTGATGGAACCTTGGACGGATGCCCAAGCTGTTGGTGCCAAAGATTGTTGGATGGGTGTTGGACATGATGAGATGATGCTAATCCGGAGTGTGGTACAATATAGTACAACCCCTTATGCTGTTTCCCCAGGCCAATCATCTTCTTCGTAGCTAGGTCCTGCAAGATGCAAAAATTGGAAAAAAAAAATGGATAGAGCAGTTTAGATCAGCTGTAATTTGACTAATAGAGAGAAGGTTTATATGAAAGGAGGGCACACAAAGTACATTGTTAACAAGTGTGTGATGTGAAAGATGAGCCGATCCAACACCGGTGATTTTAGCATATGATCCATCAGGTAGAGAAACTTGAGATGGTATGGGGACAAAAGATTTTCTGGTTATTGAAGATGCTATGTGATTTGTAGCACCACTATCAATAATCCAGTTAGTAAAATGAGAGTTTTGTAATGTGGATGATGAACAAAACGGTGTAGAAATACCTGTGAAATTAGCACAAGGAGGATTTTTACCATTGCTGAAAAAGGCCTTTATTTGTGAAAGCTCTTCGGGTGTGAACTGGACGGACTGATCTGAAGTGGGAGTGATGTGATGAGATTCAGTACCTATTTGATTTGCTGTAATTTTCCGCCCCTGATTAGGAGGCTGAACATCCTTGCCATGTAATTTGTGCCCTACAGGGAAGCCGTTTAGAAAGTAGCACCTATCCACCGTGTGAGTGGTGCCGTTGCAATAAGTGCACACAAGTGACTTCTTAGCCCCTTGAGGTTTAGACGAGGAAGGTGCCCAAGAACGAGATCCCTGTTGCCTTGAGAGTGATTGAAGTTTGACATTCATTGCATGGAGTTGGTCTGGACTTTGGTGTTCAATCAATCCTCTTTGCTTCTCTTCTTCACAAAGAAGAGAGTATGCTTTCTTGACTGTTGGTAAAGGTTGCATCAACATGATTTGTCCTCTTACCGCAGAGTACGATTCATTCAATCCCATAAGAAATTGAGCGAGCCTTACTGTTTCTTCTTTGTCATGCAAATGTTTCAATCCGCCACAAGTGCATGAAAAGGATGTGCTACAAGTTTTCAGTTCATCCCACAATGTCTTGATCATAGTATAGTAAGTAAAAATCGAGTTCTAATTTTGTTTTAATTCAACAATAGAACGTTGCACCTGATAGTGATGAGAGAAGTCACCTTGTGAGAAGCGCTCTTGAAGATCCGTCCATATTTCTGAAGGTGTTTCTATATATAGGACGCTGTTGGCAAGTTCCTGACTTAATGAGTTGACGATCCAGGAGAGAACCATATCATTGCAGTGCTGCCAAGCTTGATGCTTAGGATCAGTTTCACTGGGTGTGGGTATGGTGCCTTTGAGAAAACCCAACTTGTTTTTAGCACTAAGGCTTACCAACATAGAGCGTCTCCACATAGCATAGTTTGTTCCATCAAGGACTTTAGGAACAAGAATCATCCCTGGATGATCAGAGGCATGAATAAAGAGAGGATCAGATGGATCAATAGTCAGAGTGGTCATCGTGAGATCAATAGGCTTTTGAATTCCTTGATCAGCACTGGACTTTGTGGAATCATTCTCAGCCATTAGAGTGATTCAAGAAGGTTGCAGAAAATTTTCCAAAATAAGGATCAATGCTCTGATACCATAATAAACTGAAGGTAAGAAGACGTGTTTCTATCTCAATATCTTTCTTTACAAGACATGTACCCATTAAATAGAAGTTATACATGCTATAAGTGGAATCCTAGATCCACAATCAAAGGGTTAGAATAAGGCAACACTATACAAGGAAACAGTGAATCAAGGAATATACAGATCTGTAGGGATTCAATTCGTAACACTACTCGGATCAGATGCTTAAACCTTGGTAAAAGGGCAGCCTCTTAAAGATCCACGCTTCTTTATCCTGGAGAAGAGCATGTGATCTTTCTGTACTCTATATTTTATGAAAGTGATTGTTATAATTCCAGAGAGGTTCAATAAAGACGATTGGATCAAGCAAATGAATCTGTGAATTTTCTGTAGAAAATGGTTTGAAGTTACTACTTCAAATTAACTTCAACGTGGCATCGGATTGGAAGAACCTCCGACAATTAAAAACTGGGTATGGCTTTGTGATACAGAAAATAGAATAATGGAAATGCCAGCTTATGCTTATCCCTCTCTCCTAAGAATTGAGTAAGCGCATAAATTTTCCATCTCTATCATTCATAAGAATTGAGTAATCAATTTAGACCACATGCTTATAGCAGAGTTCACGAACGAGCGCCTATCATTAAAGAAACTGGGTACGAATGTTATCTAGAAGATATAATAATGGAAAGGGAAATTGGTTTTTTAACGAAAATAATTGAATTAAGATTTCTTTCAAACCTGTACTCCACTTTAAAAACAATTTCTTTATTATTATCTTTTATTGAGGTTAAAAAGTATTTTGAGGACATTTTTGAAATAAGTCTTCGGTGAACAATAAAGCGAAACTCATTCTTAATTACTTCGAAAGAGTATTATTAATTTTAAGTTATTAACAATTAGGTGATTGAATTTAGATTATATCAAAAAGTATTACTAATAACCAATTTGGGAAAATTATGAAAAAATGGTCACTTTTCATGGATATTTATAAGAACATGCCCCTAAGATGTGGAATTATAGAAAAGAACTACTTTTTAAAAATAATTAACTTGAAAGGTCACTTCTCAAACATAATTAAAAAATAGTATCATTTTATTATAGCCATACCAAGCTTGTGAGTCCACGTATGATGTGCTTGCATCCCACGTAGAATACGTTCGTGTCCTATGTAAAATGAGCTCATGTCTCATGTACTAAGCTTGAGTCCTATATATAATAGGTTGTCTACCAAGAAAATGATCCTCAAATTTAATTATGTTTGAAAGTAATCTTATAATTTAATTTGGACTGACATTTTTTATAAATATTGACACAAAGTGGCTCTTTTCTATAATTTGGGATCTTAGTGACATGGTTTTATAAAAATTGACAAAAAGTGACCCTTTTCCATAATTTTCCCTATCTTAAATTAGGACTAATTCCATCAATTCCTAATTAGTCTATCCCTGCACACCAATAAGAGTTTAATTAGGATTAAGCCACTTGAACTACCACTTTATTACACACCATAACCACTTCCTTCCTATATATATGTCCACGTGGCATTGTGACACTCTAATTATTCTTATATTGAGAGAAGTGCACAACAAGGGGAAGAATCCGAATCCATATAAATGAGCTCAATCAAGTACATTGTTTATAGATGAATAAAGTCATTTAAATGATGATGAGATCAATGTCATACACCAACCGATAATGGCCAAATTTAGAAGTATCAAACTTCTTTTCTGTAGTCAATTGGAATCTCTGTGTACTCGACAAAGGCTTGGGAAAACAACACAGAAAATGGGTTAGGTTAGGCCACTAAACAGCCAAGCTTTGCAGAACACTTTCATTTTTTTTTAAGTCGTATGAGTTGGCTCCAGCACACATTGTACAAGTTAACGAATCCTAATTTATTTATTAGCCTCTGAAATTGGTTCCAACTCACATGGGTTGATGAAGCCTAATCTCGAATCTTTCGGGCGTCACCCAGAAAGATACCATCCCCTTGTTTGTGGTGCTTTCAGCCAACGCACACGATTAAATAATTACTCCTGAAGAGAGACTCACCTATCCCTCTCTCCCAAATATGATGCTCCCGCTTATATTTTTTGGGAAATTGGCTTTTAGTGTTATTTTTTAAAATAATTGTGATTTAATCAACATTTTCTTGGTAATTGGGAATGAGTGGTACTTTTTAAATATAATTGAAAATGAGTGTTAATTTAATGTTCATATGAGACTTTTTCCAAAAATGCCCTCAAAACACTTCTAAACCTCATTAAAACATGATGGCAAATAATTTTTTTTACAAGTATGTCGACAACACTTTTGGTAAAACTCAAGATTCTGTAGCGACCTGACCCGACCTAATAAGATATTGTCCACTTTAGAACTAAATCCATACAGTTTTGTCCTCAAAAGGCATCTCACTAGGTTAAATGTTTTCCCTGATTCTTATACCTTATCGGGCATTCATCCATTTCCAATGTGGGGAACGGAATGTCATAGACTCCCCTGAGTAGTAGTTGTAAGGCATACAAAGGAATCCCAATTGACACCCTTCTAAGAGCCCTAAAGTTTTCATCCTCCTCTTAGTTTGCCTTCCTTATATGATATGGGATAGGCTAAATGAATTGGGATTTCTCGTGCTCTTTTGGTATCATCTGAAGAAAATCATTTCATACATTCTCCACACCAGTTTGTCTGAAGATTTAAATACCAAAAAAAAAAGGAATATAATTTGTAGTTCACTTGTTCCAATCTGGAAGCAATGAAGGGGCTATATTAGGTCAGCAAGTTGTCAAAGTTTTTTTTTTTTTCTTTTTCTTTTTCCAATGTACTGGAATGATAACATAGAAAGTCCAAATGTCCTCAGAATTCATACATTGGTAAAAGAGATAACAATCTAATTTCTTCTTCTCTATATCAGCAAAGAGTCGCTTTGTTTTTTAAGCCACGAAAAACCTTTTTCTCTTTGATCTCTTGTCGCATCCAGTGTAGGTTACCAATTTTCATCTATCCTTCTATCCATTCAAGGAATTTCTCCCTTCTCCATTTATATTATCCTCTTTCAAGTAAATTTAAAATTTAACAGCACAAATCAACTGATTATTTTTGCTTATTTGATCAGAATACCTGCCCATTGCAACAAGTGTACGAGTTACCTTGTTCCTCAATTCAGCAGAGCTCTTGAATTTGGGACGTTAAAATCAGCTGCACACACTACCTGGTTGCACTTAAATTTTCTAGATTTCAATGTCCATGCATTAGCTAGTGGCACCCCAAAGTGCCTGGATTTCATCCATGCCACGTCCCCATTCAACGGAGGATGGATTTTTTCCATTCAAGGTTCAATTTCAGTTGCCTCCAATCATGATAGATTGTCAAAATACCCACATTAAACACTAGAAATTACTCGATTTTACAATTCTACAAAATAAGCAAGCCTTGTTTGAGACAAGAGGCAATAAGGTCGAAAGGATTTAATTTATGCAAAATAAGCAATGTAGCAAAAGTTATAGAAATATGTATCGAAATTAATGCAATATAAGACAACTGCATAAGAATTTTTGGGAGTCCCTCCTCATTTGTAAGTGGGATTGGTTAAATGGGAATGGCAATCTCCCTCATTTTCAAGACTATGGTGACATTGGAAAAGGTTTTTTTTTTTTGGTAGAAGTGACATTAGAAAAGTTAGACATGTGTGGGGATTTGGTGTGCATTGATTGCACATTTGACCACCTTGAAGCCTCTCTTTGGAGAGAAGGAAGACACTTGGTCTTTGAAGGAGTGTGGCTGTTTCTCTCTGCAGAAAGATACGGCAATTTGAAAGGTTCTTTGACGCCTCCTTTGACCCACCATTTCAAGCTTTTTCTCTATGCCGATTAAGCTGAAATTGTGAAGGTTGATTGCTGAACTTGTGGTGACTCTATTCACAAGCTTAAAGTGTTAATCCGGTGTGTCCGAAGATATTGTTTTGAAGTACTTTTCTATAGTCCTCATTGGTGGAGTTTCATGTAGACCAAAGGGTTTGTTTCTTGATGTTGTTGGTACTCTTTAGTGTAATCTAGAGACAAATTTTGTAACCCCATTATTCTACATAGTGAAAGTTTCTTGACTGGACTAGGTCTTGGGTTTTTCCCTTCACGTTGAAGGGTTTTCCACGTAAGAATTTGGTGTGTTCTTTGTGATTTGGATTGCTTCATTTTGTTATTTATAATTCCGCATTGTAATGTTATCTCTACTTGGGGTTATATCTATTGACTTGCAGATAGTGGGAAAGTTTCCCCATCAAGAATCACATTAACGCAACTGCTAAACAAAACAAATGAAAAAGAAAAATTAGATACCTAACAAAATCATTATTGTCAATATTAGCCGCAAGAAACTGGGAAAGAGTCATATACTGACAAAGAACCCATTTAGCCATCTTTCTATGCCTCTAAGAGCAATAAGACTAATCATAAATTTGTAATATTAATTTGCAATGAAATATAGATGAAACGCGTGTCAAATCACTCAGGATATATATCCTTAGCATATGGATTAATCATGTGTATTAAGTGAAAGTAGTGAGAAATATAATGCCTAAAAAGTTTATTTTCAATTAAAAAATTTTAAAATAATTCTTTGTGTAAAATAGTTAATATATTTTAAAAAAGGAAAAAACCGTAGGTGATTAAATTAATTAAATGCGTAGTATTTTTAATACATAAAATATGGCCTATTTGATTTACCTTTTACCAACATAAGACTGGCATATTGTTTTTTATTTAAAAAAAAATGAAAAGTCCAATAAGTTAGTAAATATGAAAAACTATAAAATATGTGATTTTTATAAAATTTGTGAATATATTAGAATATTATTCATTTGTATTAGAAATCTGATATTCCGAAGTAAAAATGAAAAAAGGAAAAAGGGGAAAAAAATCATGGACAAGTCATTTATTTCTGGACCCAAGGCTATGCTTGCTGTTCATGCATGGTTTAAAATATTTTTCGCCCAAGTCAGACTCATAAAAGCTAGGCTTACAACCTTGAAAGACTCCATTTTTTTTAGATCTGGAGTAGATGACTACTCGGATCAGGTGCTTGAACATTGGTGGGAAGGTAGCCTCACAAAGATCTTCGCTTCATTATCCTGGAGAAAAGCATGTGATATTTTCGTACTCTTTATTTTATTTATGTGATTGATATATTCCAGAGAGGTTCAATAAAAACAATTGGATGAATAATTTCTTCAAGCAAATGAGTCTCTGTAACTTTTCTTTAAAAGAGGTTTGAAGTTACTACTACAAATTAATTTCACCGTGGCATTTGAAGAACCTCCTACAATTAAAAACGGATTCAAATCACCTGCTGGGCGCCCAGCACTGCTGGGTGCCCAGCAGCCAATGAGAATCCCCCAGGGAGGGATTCTCATTGGTTGCTGGGCACCCAGCTGTGAGACATGGATTCATCTCGGATGACTTCCGATTATCGTCACGCGGGGATCAATAAAATGTTAAGAGTCGCCACCATCCATCTTAGGGTGTGAATGGACACCAAAAGGTTCATAGATGTCAAATAGAGCCAAAGTAGCTCTAAGATGAGAAAAAATCCAGAGATTGGGTACGGGGAATTATTTATGAGCGGGGGAAGGTGTTAGGCACCCCCACTCATCCGTCTAAGACGGTTACCACATGTTTGCTTATGCTATAAATTGTTTGCTAGTAAAATAAACAAAAAGGTGCTTAACAAGCACAATGTGTGTGACCCTTCCACATGAGAAGTCTAATGAGTTTAGACTCTCTTCGTGGATTCATCACTTCTAAAACTTCATGAGTGAAGCGAAATCCAAGTAAAAATGAAGAAAATCAAGCCAAGGCAAATCTGGAGAAATTTGGTCAAAAGAGCTTGAAAGCTTTGATAAACCATAACTCATTCAATTTAAATCTAAATCAAATGAAACCAAAGCCATTTGAAAACTGGTATATAGTAGAGTATACAGTAAAAATTTCAGCTCAATCCGATTCGAAATGAGAGAGAAATCCACATCTGAAATCTGCTGCTATAACTTGGAAAAAGTGATGAGTAGGCATTTTCAAAGTCCTATTCGTGGAGTTTGGCTCAATAAAATTCCATAAAAATTGGTATGGAGGAAGTATGTAATGCCCTCTTTCCAAATAAAAAAGTCTCACCCCAAACTCTATCCGGATGCGACTTGTGTGCTCTCTTGAATAGGCCTAGAAGACCACAGATTAGCTCTGGACTATGCCAGCGAGCACCTCTGAGTCAATCAAGCACACAGGCCTCAAAACAAATCAAAATCTGTTGAAACCAGTTGGAAATGAAAATAGACTTCTCAAGGAAAACTCAGAAATTAGAATCACTCAAAACGGATTAAAATTGAATAAACGGTGCACCATCAAAGCGGCAAGTTCAGCAATCTGGGCTGAACTGTCCCACAAACTTTGAAGAGATGGTGTCAAAAAGCGGCTACATGAAAGTGGACGAAAATTTCCAGATATTAAATAGACTTTCCAATCTATCACATGTCTTTGGAATCACTCAAAAATTCATCCGGAGGATGAAGTTATAAGCATTCCAAGACAGGCTACAGATCTGTCCTGTTTTTGAAGAACTTTGAATAAGAAGCCAAAATCAGTGTATGTGTGTGAGTGGATTCGACCAAAACCTTAAAATCAGCAAGAAATCCTCTCATGAAGTTCTAAAACTCACTTTAAGGCCTAGGATCTCAGATCTTCCATATTGAACATGGAAAGCCCAAGATCTAGCCCATTTGATTAAAACTAGTGAAAAGTGAGTGTGAAAGTGTGGGAAAGCTCATTTCTATGAGAAGGTTGGAATCCATGGCTATTGAGAGCATGGATTCACATCTTCTCCAAATATAAAATAAAATCAGAGAAGCATTCAAGGGTTCAAAATAACCATATAGCATGCTTTTCATCACTTGTGGGTTCTAAACCTAGAGGATCCATTCCACCTTCCTTTTCCCCAGGCTCTCTCTTCACGTTTTACGGCTAGAGAGGATTCCCAGGTACTTTAGAAGGGGTTTGGGGTTACAAAAATGCACAAAGGCCTTACACTACAGAAAGGTAGAAGATGGGAGTTGGAATTGTAAAGAGAGTACTGGAAAACCAAAGGAGAGCTTTACCTTAGGTAGCTTGAGCTTTGAGTAGACAATCCAGCAGAGTTTCTCTTCTTCTTGCAGAGCTTCTATGCTTCAAATTGCCAGCCATTTGCAAGAGGAGGACCCCTCTATTTATAGGCCAAGTCAAGGGTAGAAGAGTCCCAAGGGTAGGCCAAAAAGGCCTTCTAGATTATTCCAATTCTCCTCCAAGGCATGAATTGGTGTAATTCAGCAAGTTTCGGAGGGTGAAATAGGGAGTTCAAGTCCCTAAGAGAGAGGTAATATGCGTAAATAAGGCTCAGAGATCGAGCCATTTCGCAAAGCCTCGAAACAGCCAAAACCGTATACTCAGTGCGGTTTCCACAGAACCGCCACTCAAAGTGCGGTTTAATACAAAATCGACTAAACCGCATATACAGAACGGTTCAATTCAGTTATGCTTTAATTGAGTGCTGGACACGCGGCTTAACGGCCGAAGCTTCTCGAAGCCACGTGGCCGCCAGCGCAACAAGCAAGGACCTGAACCGTGCTGTATGTGCGGTTGCAACCGCACATACAGAGCGATTGAAACCGAAATTGTAAAAACCGCATACACAGTGCGGTTGGCACTGATTTTGCATGTTTTTGAAAGTTTGACACATGTAAAGGCTCAAATAAGACCTTTGGAGCCCTTCTTAGTTAATCTCCTATATTGGGGTGCAATTTGGGGTGTCTACAACTGCCCCCTCTTCGCTGGGATTGGAATCAATTGGCAGCGGAGAGCAAAAGACCCGCAAATTGCACCTCTCAGGATCATGTCCATTCGATTATGAGCTGCAAGAACTCCAATATGGTTTTTTGAAAAAGAATTTGTTTAAAGGATTTGATGAAAAGTCCCTAACCTTAAGGGTCAAATCCTCTCCTCGCCTCTCACAGAGCACTCGTGGCTATGAAGTGAGATTTGAGCAAATTTTAAAAGCAAAAGTTGGTAGGATGGTGTTTCTTGCAATTCACAATTGTCCTGGACATAGATCCTTTGAGAGAGATTGAAAAAGTTTTGAAAATTCATTTTTGGGTGCCAACCGTACTGAACATGCGGTTTTTAGCATTTTCAATTTCAACCGTGCTGTATGTGCGGTTTTCAACAATATTAATACCAACCGCTCTGTGTGTGCGGTTTTCTAGGTTTCATATAACCGAGACCGCGACCGCGGTTCCTCACTCTGTCTTCGCAAAACCCTCGAACTCCCGAACTGTTCCTCTTCTCTGGCGACCGTGCTCTCTCTCCGGTCTTCATCCTTCCTTCTCCGGCGAAATCACTTCCTCCGGTGACTTCATCTTCTTCCGGTGAGATCACGCTTCCTCCGGCGAACTCCTCTTTTTCCGGTGAAATTGCTTTTCCGGTGGACCAAGCTTTTCCGAGTGATTGATAATCACGGTGGTGACTGTAACTTCCGGCGAACACCTCCTATTGCCCTTCGGTCTGCTCCTGCTGCGCTTGCTCACCACGACCGCCACTTCAGTCGACCTTCCTCTAAGTTCCGGTGAGATTACAGCTTCTACCTTTGTTGCAAAACCTTGCTTTCGACCGAAACAGGTGGGTGGCCGAATCTGGATTTCTCATGCAAATTCTCAATCTGAAAATCCATGTCTATATTTGCTGATTGAATGAACTTGTTTGAGGCATGATTTTAATTCTTTGTCCTTGATTGATTGTATGGGTTGCTTAATTGCTGATAGGAGAAAATCCCCAATTTTGCATGCGCCCATTGCCTGTATTGACCTGAACTCAATCATGACTTACACTGTTCATATTTTTTGGCATGATTTAGGTTCTTTGCTCCTGGTTGAGAGACCTCCCAATTTCTGTGCTTGCTGACCGCATAGATTTATTTGAATTTTGCCATATCATTTTGTAATTCCTTTGAAGGCCAATGCTGTCAGTGTCTCCCATATCTGTATCTGTTCATGCTAGTATACATCTGATTTTTCTCGGTTGGCATTCCACTTGTTTATGCATAGTCTTTGCTGTTTGGGATAGAGGTACAGGTGTCTCCCCCCTGATTTATTTGTATGCTGGCATTGATTGGCTTTGGATCCAATTGATGCTAACACCCTATTAGCACACATAGGATTGAGCCAGAAACATTAATTTGAGCTGAACATCCGGATGTTTGTTAGGAACTAAGTGATCCCAAACATTGTGATTGCCTTTCCCTGTGAACCTGAAAATTAAAACACATTTAACAGTTTAGGCTTTTAGGTGAGTTTGTAAACCTGTCAAGACTCTAAAATTGAGAATTGAAAACCCTGAATAGATCCTTTCAAGAACCTTTCTTCTTTTTTCTTTTTTCTTTTTTTATTATTTATAAGAACGATATGTAGGAAATTTTGTTTCTTATATATTGTTCTTATATATAACAGAAATAATAAAGAAATTGATAAAGAATCAAATCCTGGTTTGGCGGGGCACTTTTTGAAGTGCCTCTTCCGATCTCCATTTTTCTGCAAATAAAACCAACTTGATTAATCCAGAAAATCTAAATTAACAGAAACATGAAAGTAGATATAATGATCTTAAATGCCGAAAACATAATGAATTTCTCCCTGCAATTTGATCCTGTAGATGGCCTGTACACGTCGCGCTTCTCGGGGTCCCGCAGATGAGCCTTCATCTTCGAGGGTTCGGAGGGACCCGGCCGATGTGGCCTCTTCTTCTAGGGCTGAGCCAGACCCTGAGCCTTCTTCTCCCAGTGGTCTGGAGCTTTCAGATTCAGACTCTGGAGCGTCTGGGGATTCACTGGAGTCGATTCCAGAGGTATTCCCTTTCCCTTTTTCAAAAACCGGCCTTTCTTTTATCATATTCAACTTAAACCCTCTTTTATTTGCTTTTCTAGCCTGCTGGTGAGGTCCGAGAGCGTAGGGGAGGCCGTCGTAGAGGTAGGGCAGGAGCCCGGGCGACTCGTGTCGCCATTCCTGCAGAGATAGCAGATCAGATCCGGGACACCTCTCTTCTTAGTAGTTTGACGACGCATCCTTCGGCAGGCGTCAGGGCAGACATCCCCCTTAGATACCCTTCTTCCCATTTCCGAGGGAGCTGGGCCCTTTTTGCTGATGTTGTAGGGGCTTGCTCGTCTTCTCTGCGCCGAGAGATGGTCCGTTTTGGATTTGGCCCCTTCATTACCATCACCGGCGTTCGTCAGGATCGGCCCTTGATCTTGGCTTTGTTGGAGCGCTTTTTCCCGGAGACCCTGAGCTTCCATCTGCCTGATGTGGAGATAGGCATTCGCCCCTCCGACTTCGCTCTCATTACCGGGATCAGGATGACTGGAGATGTCATCACTGAGATGGATCGGCCGACGGACTTGGAGATTGCCGAGCTGTTAGGATATGACGAGATGCCCGTGGAGGCGTGGGATCGGAGCAGGATCACTCGTATATCCCGGACATGGTTGAGGGAGGCATTTGTGGAGAGGGGATTCAGCACCTTAGCAGCGGATCATCCCAGCTTCCCGATGGCTTTCAGATTTCTTTTCCTTCTGATGATGGGCTCCTGCTTCTGCCTGGAGGATACTACTTCAGTCAGCCCTCATTTCTTGAGTCTTCTCCGGGATTTGCACCGAGCGAGGGACTACGCTTGGGGCCAGCTGGTTTATGGCACCTTGCTAGCGGGCCTTCGACGAGTGGTTTCCGGCCTGTCCTCTCCCAGGGGAGCCGGAGTGGGTTGCAGATTTTTCTGGCCCTTTCTGCAGGTATAAATTCTTTTCTTCTTCCTTTCCTTTCTTTTCTCTCTCTCTCTCTCTTTTTTTCTTTCTTTTTCTCTCTTCTTTTTTTTCTGCCTAACCTCTTTTTTCTTTTTTCTTTTTTCTTTTGTCCCTTTTTTTCTTTTTTCTTCTTCTCTTCTCTTTTTTCTTTTCAGTTCTTTGCTCGGGTCTATGTGGCCCACTTTCGCCCTACCTCCACTTTGTCTGAGGGGACATTTCCCTTGGCCCGCCGGTGGAATCAGATTAGGCGTGACTCAGAGAAGAGTCGCCCTAGGTCGGCCAGGGTTCACCTAGACAGGACCTTCAGGAGAGAGGTAAGCATTTTTCCCGTCTCTCTTTTCTTCATTTCCTTTTCTCCTTTTTATCAGATTCTGATATTCTTCTTTGTTCACTCTCAGCTATCTGTCCCCCGTCTTGACGGCCTGCATGACGAGCTGGCTTTTCAGCCCTTCGTGGATGACGCTTTCGCCCTAGATCAGCGGCGCCAGAGGTACCCATTCTTCATTGGGCAGTTGGGTAGTATATGGTACCTCGGCGAGCGATTTTTCTTCCAGCATACTGGCGAGCTCCGGATCCCAGTGGCTCCTCCAGCTACAGCCCCTTTCATCCCTCCTGGTCCATTCGACCCTGCCCATTTCGGCGAGTGGGAGGCAGGAGATGGCCTTCTAGTTGATGGTGACTATGATACCTGGTTCGGGCAGGTCTCAGTGGGTTGTCTGATGCAGCCCATGCCCGTTCGAGGTGGAGTTACTGAGATAGGGGGGTAGTGATCCGCCTCTATGACACCACGGTATGAACCTCCTTTCCTTGTGCAGTCTTTTAGTCTTCCTTTCTTATTTACTGATATCTTTTCTTTTCTTATCTCATTTCAGGAGGCACAGCTAAAGGAGGTCCGGGCTCGATACGCGGATCTGGAGCGCCAGCTGGCTGAGAGGGACGCCGCCATTGCTGAGAGCGATGTCATCATTACTGGGCAGGCCGCTCTCATTGCTGACTTGCGGGCTCAGTTGGCCAGTGCCCAGGGTCAGGCGGGACCTTCAGGAGCTCAGGTCTGTCTTTTCCAGTTTCTGTATTTTATTTTATCTTTTCAAAAAAAAGAAAAAAAAAATGCTTCTGATCAATCTGTTTTTGCCTTTCATGAGGATGTGGCGGCTTCACCATCCAGTTCCCGCACTTTGTCCTTCTCTTTAGGAGATATAGAGATCCCGGAGAGAGAGAGCGAGGTAGCGGCCGAGGCTACTTCTGCTGGTGTAGTTCCTGAGTCGGCCGAGATGCCCGAGGCCGCACCTGTATCTGAGACCGCTCCTTCATCTGAGCCGGAGACTGCTCCTGAGCCAGCGGAGGGTGGATCGGAGATTCCTGTGGTTCATGAGACGGCCGGGCCTACGAGAGAGGAGGATGTTCCCGGCGCAGCAGATCCAGAGGTGGCCGAGCCTACGAGAGAGGAGGATGTTCCCGGCGTAGCAGGTCCATCTCTTCCGGTTGAGGACTCTCAGGTTCTGGAGCTGGTTCCCTTGGCGACTGACTCTTCAGTTTCATGCTTCATGGACCTGACCCGGGGTGATCCAGCCCAAGCCTCAGCCTCTTCCACCGATCCTGCGCCTCCTGCAGACCCGGTGCTTCCTGCTGGTCCATCCTCGCTTGGTGAGTCTTCATCTCCCGCTGGCCAGCGTTTCTCAGATCACTTTTTCATCCGGCAGCGACGGCGAGGTAGAGGCGATAGGGATTGACCTGTTAGAGATAGGTCTAGATTTAGGATTTATCAGATATTTGTATATAAACTTGATGTATTCATTGGCAGTTTATATGAAAAGAGAAGATTTTTTTGGTTTTGTTTCCTTTTTTGTAGATTTTTTGTTTATTTTTGTATATTTGTCATGTTACAATTGTTTATACAGGTAACAGGTTTTCTGGGAACATGACTTATTAAAAGAAAGAAGTAAAACCCCTTTTTGTGCAAAAACCGTACATTCAGGGCGGTTGTGCAAGAACCGTACTTATCCCGCGGTTTTTAAACTTTGCGGGAATGCAACCGCATATTAAGTGCGGTTCAGGCACAACCGTTCTGTGTATGCGGTTTTAGCCCTTAGGTTATTTTAAAACCGCGAATTGCGGGCAGGACGTCATTTTGACGTATTGCTTAGGTCAGAAACCCCCTGTTTCGGCGATTTTCTCTCTCCTAGCTGCCTTTAATCCACTTTTGCCCATTAATGGCCTCTGGTTCAGCTTCTGTGCCTTCTTCATCTTCTGTACCTAAAATATCAGCACCTAGACCAAAAATTAGGTCCAAACCTCCTAATTTGACTAGGTATGCCATTGTAGATACATTCTATGAGAGGTGGGTCTCCTCAATGACCCCTCAAGATGAGATGGATTGGGCCTCTGCCAATCTAGGCCACCTCCTCTCAATCCCAAAGATTCCTCTAAAATGGGAAATCATATAGGCACTAATTGGGCATTGGGAGCCTCAATTGAACCTCTTCAGGTTTGGGGAAAAAGAGATGACCCCTACAGTCGAGGAGGTTGAAACCATCCTCAACCTTAGCTTTTCTAAGAAAGTAGTTAACCCACCTCTCAAACCGAGCTTCAAAAAGGAAGCCTCCACTTTTTTGGGGATTAACAAGAAAGAGTTAGGGGAAGCCGACGCTTTATTGACCCTATCAAAGTCATTTTTGACTGAAAAGCTGTTGAATAGCCCAAACCAGTCGGCCCGGTTCAATGCTTTGACCTTGATAGTGGTCAATCAACTTTTATTCCCCCGAGGTGATAGCGAGGTTGATTTATCCCTCATTTCAGTCATCTGTCAAGTTAGGGAGCGCGAAAGGCTTGCCCCTATGATCCTGGCTGAAATATACCAGGCCTTGACTGACTGCTATCACAGGAAGCAGAAAAGTTTCCTTGCCTGCGCCCCTATACTTCAGGTAAAATCTGAATCTCTTTCTTTGAATTGTAATTTTTATTGCCATGTTGAAATTTTCTAAGGTTGGAAATGCTTCCCTGTTTTGTGCAGCTCTGGTTACTTGACCACCTGAGTCAAGTTGAAGAGATAACCCGGCGCTTCTTCCCCAGATTGGACGTTCCTGTTTTGATGAGCAACAGGGGGTGTCCCAATATACATGGCGGCAAACAGGGATGGTTCGCTTTCTTGGGGACTCTTCAGGACGACCAGGTGAGATGGCCCGGTGCTTACCAGCCCTCCGTCGAGACAGTGATCAGCTTCTCTGACCGAAACTTCGCTGTGCTCATGGGCTTGAAGTTTGCCTTGCTCTATTTGCCTTTGAGGGTCATCCGGCAGTTTGGAGAGGAGGTGCAGGGGATCCTAGTACCTCAGGGATATGAAGAGCTCATAGGTCCGCTCACACCAGCTACCATGGGTCTCTGCTTCCGCCTATTGAAGGAATGGTCGCAGGCCTGCTTTTTGAGAGGCCCTGTCTTCTCCAAATTACATGAGAAGGACTATCTCCTTTGGATTAGGGAGCAGGTGCAGAGCTGTGCCTCTATACCGGCTGATCCTCCCGCTATCCCGTGTCCTACTTATGAGGACCTCTTGGAGACCGAGCGGGCTTCTCATAGGCGGCTTCAGCTCATATGGGTGGAGGAGGCCCGCACTTTGAGGTTGGAGAAAGAAGACCTGGAGCGGCGATTATCAGAGCAGATACAGGCCCGTCGCTTCGAGGTGAGAGCTGCATGGCGCAGGCATGACGAGACCATGGCCAGGCTCAGAGATATGAGGACCAGGCAGACCCTCTCCGATGACGTCATCTCATTCCTCAGTGACCCAGATGCAGAGGGGGCTGAAAGGCTTGTGGCGGTTCAGGCGGCTCGGATCAGAGAGCTTGAGGAGAGGCTAGGGGATAGAGATTAGCCCCTTTCATTGTATTTTTTCCTTTTTTACACTTCTGTACAAAGAGAAACTCCACTAGTGGAAAGATAGAGAATACAAAGTAGGTTTTTATACTATTGGCCTCAGAACTCTCATATGCTTGTAAAAACTGATAGTTTTAATGAAAAGTCACTGATTTCTCATCATCGGCCAAAATATAGTTTTCATTTTTGTGTGTTTTTATTGTAAATTGGTCCATAATGCTTTAATCCCATATGGTTGGACGAATTGAAGTAAGTTGGGCAAAAAGGGTGTTTCAGTTAATGAGGAGGAAGCCAATCCGTCCCCCTTGGAACCCTTAGACTCATCCCCAAGTTTCCTTCCCACTTTCAGGGGGCCTGCCCCAGCCTACTGGTTTAGTCCTGTGCATAAAATCTGCTCAATTCCCTTCTGCTGCGCAAAACCGCGCATTCAGAACGGTTTGGCCAAAACCGTCTTCAATATGCGGTTGCATAGCCCTTCTGCCAAAACCGTAGAAAAAGGGCGGTTTTAGTTCAATCTGTATCCCAAGCACGGTTGGTGACCTTTTTCCTGTTTCTTTCTTTTCTTTTATTCTCTTTTTTCTTTCGCCTTCTTTCTGCCAATATTGCCCCTAGTGCCTGTTACGGTTTTCACTAAGACCGGCTTGTTTATTCCGTCATCGCTCTTTCAACATCCCGAGCTTGAAGGAATACACCCAGATCCCCGAGGACTTGATCGATAGGACGAAATGAAGGTTGTGTTGGGTTAAAAAAAAAATTATTATAGGCTCAACATTTTAACATCTTGAAAATGGGACAACTGGGCTTACAGTCATAATGGATGCGACCCCCCATTCCCAATATTGGCCTTCTGTTTTTTCTTTTGGCCTTTCTTTTCTATTTCCCTTTTTGTTTTTCTATTAACCCTGCCCCAGTCGCGACTGTAAGCTCCAGTTTGGGTTCTTTAAAACACGAACAGGCTCAACTTGGTTTGATCTAGGGATATTAGAATTTGTGAGGGAGGAAGAAAAATGGCCTCGGATCATTTCTTTGTGATATTCCTTCAAGGGAAATATTGTTTGACCGCATCGGAGTTGATCGGCTCAGGAAAATCTGTCCCATCCATTTCTGTCAAGATAAGAGCGCCTCCTGACAAGCTCTTCTTCACTACATAAGGTCCCTCCCAATTTGGCTTAAACTTTCCACGAGGGTCTTCCAGAAATGGTAATATCTTCTTTAAGACTAGATTACCCACTTGGAAAGCTCTGGGCTTCACTTTCTTGTTGTAGGCCCTGGCCATTCTGTTCTGATACAGTTGACCATGGCAAAGCGCATTCAACCGCTTTTCTTCTATCAGATTAAGTTGTTCATATCTAGACTGAACCCATTCAGCTTCTTCCAGCTCTGTTTCCATAAGCACTCTTAATGAAGGGATTTCTACCTCAACAGGCAAGACTGCCTCTGTTCCATAAACCAAGGAATATGGCGTTGCCCCAGTAGAAGTTCGGATCGAGGTTCTGTAAGCATGGAGAGCAAATGGTAACATCTCGTGCCAATCTCTATAGCTTACCACCATCTTCTGGATTATTTTCTTTATATTCTTATTGGCCGCTTCTACTGCTCCATTCATTTTTGGCCTGTAAGGGGCTGACTTGTGATGAGTTATCTGAAACTGCTCACACATCTCCTTCATATCCTTGTTCTTAATATTCGAAGCATTGTCTGAAACTATGACTTTTGGCAACCCATAGCGACAAATTATGTTGTGCTTTAGAAACTTAAGAACATGGTTTCCTGTGATATTTGCATACGAAGCAGCTTCAACCCATTTTGTGAAATAATCAATTGCCACCAGAATGAACCGGTGTCCATTAGATGCTTTTGGAGAAATCATCCCAATGACATCAATACCCCACATAGAGAATGGCCATGGAGAGGTCATGCTGTGCAGTTCACTTGGTGGTGCATGCTTATTATCAGCATATATTTGGCACAAATGGCATCTCTTAACATGTAGGCAGCAATCGTGCTCCATTGTAGACCAATAATATCCCAATCGCAATATTTTCCTTGCGAGCATGTGTCCATTCATGTGCGGCCCACAAACTCCCCCGTGCACTGTTTCAATCAACCTTTCTGCTTCAACCTTGGTGACGCATCTGAGTAGAACATTATTGTAAGATCTCTTATACAACTGCCCACCACTTAGAAGAAACTGTCCTGCTAACTTCTGGATTGTTCTTTTTTCAGTGGGACTAGCGCTTTCTGGGAAATTTCGATTATCCAAGAAATTCTTGATATCTTGGAACCATGGTATTTCTGTTTCTTGCGCTCCTTCCAAAACAAGACAGTAAGCTGGCTCGTCTCTGACTTCAATTTCAAGTGGTTGTATGTCTACCCCTTCTGGAATACTAACCATTGAGGCCAATGTCGCCAAGGCATCCGCAAACTTATTCTTAGCCCTTGGCGTATAGCTAAAAGAAATTCGAGTAAATTTGGTACTTATTTCTTCCAAATATTGGTGATATGGGATCAATTTATGATCTTTGGTTTTCCATTCCCCAGTTGTTTGGAAGATGATAAGACTCGAATCTCCATATACGTCAAGTTCTTGAACATCATGGTCCAGAGCAGCCTGTAGTCCGATTATACATGCCTCATACTCTGCTATGTTGTTCGTGCACTGAAATCTCAATTTCACTGCTATTGGGATATGTGAACCATCTGGCTTTACTAATACTGCGCCGATCCCATTTCCATTCATATTTGCAGCCCCATCAAAGAACATCTGCCAGGAGTCTTCACTGTCTTCCTCTTCAGCAAACAAGATAGCCTCATCCGGGAAATTCGTTTTAAGAGGTTGATAATCTGGCAATGGATGCTCAGCTAGGTGGTCAGCAATTGCCTGACCTTTTATTGCTTTCTGAGTGACATATGTCAGGTCGAATTCTGAAAGCAAAAGCTGCCACTTTGCTGTTCTACCAGTTAAAGCCGGCTTCTCAAACAGATATTTTAGCGGATCCATCCTTGAGATCAGCAAAGTCGAATAGCTTAAAAAATAGTGCCTAAGCCTTTGAGTCGCCCAGACCAAAGCGCAACAAGTCTTTTCCAATGGCGAATATCTTGTCTCATAATCTGTAAACTTCTTGCTCAAATAGTAGATAGCCTTTTCTTTTCTGCCTGTTTCATCATGCTGCCCCAATACACATCCCATTGATGTTTCTAGAACTGATAGATACAGAATCAGTGGTTTTCCTGGAATTGGCGGTACTAGAACAGGAGGATTTGACAGATAATCCTTTATTTTGTCGAAGGCTTGTTGGCAATCCTCATTCCATATAGTTGGGTTATTCTTCCTTAGAAGTTTAAAGATCGGCTCGCAAATAGCAGTGAGTTGTGCTATGAACCGGCTGATATACTGAATTCTTCCCAGAAAGCCCCTAACTTCTTTTTCAGTCTTAGGAGCTGGCGTCTCAATGATTGCCTTGGCTTTAGACGGGTCTATCTCAATCCCTCTTCTGCTTACAATGAATCCCAATAATTTCCCGGATGTGGCTCCAAAGACACACTTTGCTGGATTAAGTCTTAAGCTGTACTTCCTTAGACGGTCAAATACCCTCTTTAGATTGATTAAGTGGTCTTCCTCTTCACATGATTTAGCGATCATGTCATCCACATAGACTTCCATCTCTTTGTGGATCATATCATGGAAAAGGGCTGTCATGGCCCGCTGATACGTTGCCCCGGCATTCTTTAATCCAAAAGGCATGACTGTGTAGTGGAAGGTTCCCCAAGGAGTAATGAAAGCGGTTTTCTCTTGATCCTCCTTTGCCATTTTGATTTGGTTGTATCCGGAAAAGCCATCCATAAAAGAGAACAGGCTGTGCACTGCCGTATTATCAACCAAGATGTCGATGTGTGGCAATGGAAAATCATCCTTCGGGCTGGCTTTGTTCAAATCTCTGTAATCCACACACATCCTGACTTTTCCATCCTTCTTTGGAACTGGGACTATATTGGCTAGCCAATCAGGGTATGTGGACACCGCCAAAAACCCGGCTTGAAACTGCTTTACTACTTCATCTTTGACTTTCAAAGTCCACTCCGGTTTCAACCTTCTCAATTTCTGCTTAATAGGCTTTACTCCTGGCAGGATGGGCAGCCTGTGTACAACCATGTCTGTATCCAACCCTGGCATATCCCGATAAGACCATGCGAACACGTCCTTGTAATCGGCCAAGAATTGGGACATTTCTTTCTGCTGCATTCCAGACAAGCATGCTCCAATCTTTACAATTTTTGGGTCCTCTTCAGTTCCCAGGTTTATGGAAATGGTTTCTTCAATATTAGGTTGAATACCCTTTTCGTGACGCTCCAATTGATATGATATTTCTCTTGGAAGGTCATCGTCTTCGGCCTCGATCTCCTCTTCGATCCCCATTAGGTCGAAGTCGAGCTCGAGGTCGAAGTCGTATTCAACTTGCTTTAATTCGGTCTGTATATATGGCTCATAAGCAGTCTGGACCATTTTGAAAGCTTTAGATTTTCTAGAAAAAATTGAAAAATCTTTTTGGGTTTTTTGAGAACCTTCTAGAGAGGCTTTTCCTGAAGATGAAGGTTCATTAAAACCTTCAGGAAAAGGGCAATCCACTAATGGAGTTTTTTTTTGGAGGCCGCAGCTGATTGCCAACCGTATGCAGCCTCAAATGTCAAAGGGGTCTCTTCCCAATTTTTTAGTATAAAGCCCTCTGGAACAGGTGGTATAGTGCAAACCTGTTCTTCCTCAAACTCTTGATCCGATACCATCATTACCGGATTTGAAAAACTGCCCTTTTCTGCTTCTGGGCTGAGTTCAGAGGTGACTTCATCAGGAATCTTAATTGATGACCAGTCGATAAAAGGAACCTCTTCTTCTGCTTTTTCTCTTCCTTCATCCTCTGTCATTGCAAAGAATGCCCCTGTCTCCTCTGTGAAATCCTGCTGCTCTTGTGGCAGTGGCTCAGGCTTACCTGTGGCTTTAGGCGCCAAAGTGGATGAGAGGGGGATAAAAGGTTGAAGGGTTGAAGTAAAAGGCTTTCTAAAAGGGTTGTCATTGAAATACGGAGGCTTGGAGGAATCTGTAGGAGGAGCCAATTGAATGGTATGAGAGGGCCTCGGGAAAGTTTCCCTTAAATGAGGGAATTTTCCTTGATTCTTTTCCCTCTCATTTTCTTTCTGTGGTCCCCTCTTCCATCTTCTCATTTTCATCCCTAGTCCCATTCGTGGGACCAGCCTCTGTGCCTCTATGGGCGTCACCCTTCCTTGCAGGTTAATTCCCAACCCCTTCCCTGGGTGGAAATTGCAATCCTTTAAGACCTTCTCCACCATCTTATTGGCGCATGTCAACTTCTCATTTTTTAGACACCCCCCAGGTATGAAGTTGACTGTTTCGAACTGAAAAGAGTGAAAAGCAATTTTGTCCGCAGTTAATTCTACATTAATAAAAGGTACATCCGGTGATATGACAGGAGGGACTAGGTTCTCGGCTAGGACCGTTATTACCCTTTGGCCTCTTATAAATTTTACTCTTTGATGCAGAGTAGAGGGTATAGCCCTAGCTGAGTGGATCCACGGCCTTCCCAGAAGTAGATTGAAGGCAGCCGGAATATCTATCACTTCGAATGTGATATTAAAGATATTCGGTCCGATGGTAATCGGCAATTCAATCTCTCCCAGGGAGTGTGTTTTGGAGCTATCGAAAGCTCTTACAACCCTCCCGTTCTGCTTTATCTTGGATTGGTCCAGACCAAGCCTCACGCATGTTACAAGGGGGCAGACGTTTAAGGCTGACCCATTGTCAATTAGGACCCTGGCTATCATGCTACCCTTACAGAGCACAGTGATGTGCAAAGGGTCCATGTGATAGCCTCCAACAGGGCTAATCTCGCTTTCTGAAAAGCTTATTACATTGTGAGACAGGATCTGGCCGATCATCGTGCCGAGCTGGTCTGGCTCAATTGTTTTGGGCACATGGGCGCTCTGGAGTACTTTCATTAAGGAGTCCCTATGCTTTTCTGAATTAAGCAATAATCCCAGTATTGATATCTGGGCAGGGACTTTGGTTAGTTGGTCAACAATATTGAATTCACTCTTTCTCAGTATCCTTAGGAGGTCCTCTGCCTCCCTATTGTCGACCTGAGGGGTGTCTTCCCCTATCTTGGCCTTCCCCTTCTGGACTTGCTCTGCTTCTTTCCTTTCTTTTTCTTTTCTTTCTACACACCTCCCTGATCTTGTCATGAGGTTTACCTCCTCCTGACCTTGATTCCCGGCCACTGGGATAGTGGTCGTATAACCCTCGCTGTAGTTCCAAGGTACAGCGGTTTCTGAATAAGAGGGTTTAGGCACGTTAAATACCAAGGGTTGGAGGTGGGACCTTGGTGCTGATGTAGGAATAAGGTTAGAAGAAGGCACCTCAATAACCAGAGGCGAAGATTGCCTTGGTGCCTTGGGTTGAGAGGATTTTAAGGTCTGAGAAGAAACAGACATAATTGAAGCAGTGGTGGGGTCATAATTAATGACCAAAGATGGTTTGGATGATGGAGTAGTGGGGGAAGCAACAGCCTGGTTGCAATTAATAATGAGAGGGGGTTTGGCTACATTAAGCTGGGCCATGAGAGAGGCGGCCCGGTTTAGAGAGGCATTAATGTCCTCTGCAGTCTTGCCATTTCCATTATTTCCAGAAATGACGTTGATTTGTTCCTCTATCTCTTCCTGGTCAAAATAGACCTTAACGGACGTCCCTATTGGCGCAATTAGCTGCGAGGGATCAAACGTCCTAGGTCTAGAAGAGATGGTCCCTACGAAATTGGAAGGACCAGCCCCATTATGCTGGGGCAGAGGATTCTGACCAATGTCAGTCCTGGCGGGAAAGGGTGCAGCTGTGTTAAACAACAGGGTTCCCTGATCGATCAAATCTTGAATGGCGTGTTTTAATGGCCAACACCTGTCTGTAGGGTGTCCTGGTGCACCCATATGGTATTCACAGGTGGTGGAGGGATCGAAATTCTTTCCCTTTGAAGCATTCGGATTTGGTTCTTTCAGGGTGACATACCCTGCGTTTAACAAAGATGGCAAAAGTTGGGATGGAGTCACAGGAAGAGGGGAAAGGACCCTGCTCCTTCTGGACGCCATCCAAGCGTCTCTCTCCTCTTTTGAGAATACCCTTTTTTGGTTGGGTATAGCTGCCTGAGGGACATTAATGTTGAGAGGGTTTTGATAGGTCGATTGTGGCTGCACCGGACTGGGTGGAGGTGCAGCAATATTGATTTGGATGGGTTTTTGTGGTGGTTGGGGTTGTACCATGTTTACTTCCCCTTCTTTCTTTCCTCCATTCCTTCTTGCCCCAATTTTCTGCTTCTGGGCCGAAGGATCAAAAGTCGGCTCCTGCTGACGAGCCGTGGCAGAATGGTCGTGGATTCGCCCGGATCTGATTCCATCTTCAATCCGGTCCGCGACTAGTACTAGGGCAGCGAAACTGGTGGTAACCTGACCCACCAAGTGATTGTAAAATGGATGCCCCAGCGTGCCAATAAAGGTGGTAACCATCTCTGGCTCCATCATGGGAGGCCTGACCTGAGAGGCGGCTTCTCTCCACCTTTTGGCATACTGCCTAACTGTCTCATCTCTTCCCTTACTCATTTTCATCATGTCGTACCTATCTGGCACGATGTCAGCATTGAAACGGTACTGAGCAAGGAAAGCATCAGCTAGGTCCTTCCACCTTCTGATTCTGCCGTGGTCCACAGTTGCGAACCATCTCAAGGCTGCCCCAGTTAGGCTTCTCTGGAATAGCTGGATCAGGATGCCATCATCCCGGCCAAATTGACATAACGCCCCACAGTAGAGCTTCAGATGGCTCATTGGGCATCCGGTGCCGTCATATTTTTCAAAGTCCGGGCACTTAAATTTGGCCGGTAAGCATGCGTCAGGGTACAGGCAGAGATCTTGGAAATTGGTACCACCCAACGTGTTGATCCCCCTCACTTCTTTCAATTCCTCCTGAATGGACTCCAGTTTGTCCAAAAATTTCCTCTCCACTTCTACCCTCAGTCTCTCTTTTTCTTTTTCTTTTTCCTTCTCACATTCAGATTCCTCCTCCCGGATCAGGATAGGCTCGGGGTTTGGATGAGAGAGTTCAGGTTGAGGTGGGATAGGTTGGATTGGTGGTGGAAGTTCAGTCTGGGGTGGAGCCTGTGGTGGTGCATTGTGGGATGATGAAGCTTGGTGAACCTGAGCCTGCGCCTGTTGTGCCTGCACCTAAGCCTGAGCGGCTTGGTTGGCCAGCAAATTCTCCAATAGTTTGGTCATCCCTGCCACTTGCTCTTGCAGTTGAGCAAAGGCCTCAGCCGAAACAGTAGATTGTTCTTCAGCAGGGTTCATGGTAGCAGCTTTTAATCTTTGAGAACGTCGGGGAGCAATGGTTGCAGTAGGAACTTAGTACCTTAGGTAAAAGAAAAAGACAAAAGAGAAAAAGGTTAGTATCCCATCGATTCAACTTTACACACCTATGCATGCATGCATGTAGGCTTGGTGAACATGAGTCTGGAATTTCCTTTGTATTCATATATATATTTTTTTGCCTTTTGTATTTATGGTTGAAATAACCTTATTAGAATGAAGTGATTGATACGAAAAAGATCAAACCACAGAAATTTTGTAGGAGTATTCTAGGGCCTCCAACATGTCCCACAAAAGATGATGCGCCTACAGTAAAAGCCTGTAGACAAATCAAGACTTGGAATCACGCAAGCTTCCAAGGGCTTATGCTTTGGAATTAAGGTTTCCACAACCTCCTGAAATTACGCAGGCTTTCAGGGGCCTATGAGTTGGTTGGTACGAAAAAGACCGACCAAAGTTGGAATTGAGGCTTCCACAACCTCCTGAAATTACACAGGCTTTCAGGGGCCTATGAGTTGGTTGGTACGAAAAAGACCGACCAAAGTTGGAATTGAGGCTTCCACAACCTCCTGAAATTACACAGGCTTTCAGGGGCCTAAAATTTTCTAAATTCAGGCTTTAGAAGGCCTATGAAGATTTTGAAAAAGTCTGGAATTTCAGGCTTCCAGGAGTCCTATGAATTTCTAAATTCAGGCTTTAGAAGGCCTATGAAGATTTTGAAAAAGTCTGGAATTTCAGGCTTCCAGGAGTCCTATGAATTTCTAAATTCAGGCTTTAGAAGGCCTATGAAGAAAAAGTCTGGAATTTCAGGCTTCCAGGAGTCCTATGAGTTTCTAAATTCAGGCTTTAGAGGGCCTATGAAGAAAAAGTCTGGAATTTCAGGCTTCCAGGAGTCCTATGAGTTTCTAAATTCAGGCTTTAGAAGGCCTATGAAGATTTTGAAAAAGTCTGGAATTTCAGGCTTCCAGGAATCCTATGAGTTTCTAAATTCAGGCTTTAGAAGGCCTATGAAGATTTTGAAAAAGTCTGGAATTTCAGGCTTCCAGGAATCCTATGAGTTTCTAAATTCAGGCTTTAGAAGGCCTATGAAGATTTTGAAAAAGTCTGGAATTTCAGGCTTCCAGGAATCCTATGAGTTGATTTTCTGAAATTCCAAGGCTTTCAGATGCCTAAAATATTTTTGATTTCCCCTTAGTTGTTTTTGAGTTAAAAAGAGACTCAAATTGATTTCAAGGAGATGATTTACTTAAAATTTTCCTTTCACTTGATTTTTAAATGATTATTTGCTTGGAATTCAAAGGTTTCCAAATGACCCAATTGCTCTTTGGGAGAAATCTTAAAAGTTTGAACACTTTATGTTTAAAGATTTCTTGAAGATTGATTTTTGATTGGAATTTGCCCCATTTTAACAGAGTTGAGCTTCCTTTCATGAATTGCATTATACTTTAAGCTTAACATGTTTTGGGAACTTATTGTGATTTCCAAGTTTAATTCTTGAGGTTGAAGTATGATTAGGTTGGTTATTTGAACCAATTTTCTTTTAATCATTTACTTCACTTAAGATGGGTTAAGTGTTCAAATTAGGTAAAAAGAGCCTAACATGAGCTTAAACCGCAAAATTTGGTGCTTGACCTGACTTTTGGTTTGAGCCAACTTTATTTCATCATTTTCAACTTTGAGTTGGATTAATTTGCTCAATTTAGGTGAATATGTTCAAAATGAGCTTAATCTCTTGATCCGGGTGGATTTGGAATGGTTTAAATGCCATTTATCTTATTTGGAGCCCCTGCCCATTTGCTTATATGACTTAGGGATGAAAGGACCCAGAAATGTTTAATTAGCATGGCCAGAATGGGATTTCGGCTTAAAACCGCACACTCAGGACGGTTTGGCTCAAACCGTATGATACATGCGGTTGCAGCGAAAATGCAGACAACCGCATACTCAGGACGGTTTTCACCTGAAAAACAGATTTTCGAATTGTTTCCTTTTCCAATTGGTTTTATTAGCTTGGTTACTTGCCCAAACACACTGTTCACCACTGGGTGGCTTCTGGACTGCCCCAAATTGGGCACTTGACATATCAAATGGCATTAAAGGCCCGCTTAACCCTTGAATTTCATGAAATTGCATGGGGATACCAAAAATATGCACAAACAGACTTCTTATGATAAAAGAAACATGTTACAATACAAATTGGCCTTCAAGGGCGTGAATCAAAATAAAATTACAATTTTAGCCTCCTTGGGCTTGAGAATGAGAATTTTTAAACTAAAAAGGAAAAATCCCTTTGTACCAGCAGCTCCAGGGTGTTCTCCACACCAATTTCCTGCAAAACAAAGGATTAGTAATATTCATACATAGGAGGGCCTAGGTTCTCTCCCCAAAATGGACACCCAATGCATGGATTTCGGGACTTTTAGGTGCCTCCTATGGACATTTGGGGTAGAACGACACCTAAGAAGAGTAAAAACTCTCTCTAAGGGCTACACCAATCCTAGGATAACAATAACTTTCTGGGAAAAACAAAATCCCAACAAATGAACATCATGACCATTACTTTACATGGTATGAAGGCAATCATAAAAACTGAAATTGAAATTACCTTGTTGCCTCATGTTTACCCTCAAAATGGTATCTAGATCATACCTTGGATCACCTAAGCCATGCAAAACGGCCTTTCCTCATTACAAACCCTTTTCCCATCGCATTTGGTTTACTTTTGCCAAAAACGTGTTTCTCCACCTTCAAGCGTGGGGGTTTTGGGTTTTGGCTTATTGGCAACTTAGAGCTCAAGCCTAGTGTATGACCAGAATTCTAGATCCACCATGTCATCACATCATTGGCTCAAAGCTTCTAAGGTGAATGTTTTCACTTTCGCTTTCCGAAGTAACGACCTCGGTGCGCCAAGCTACACACATTCTTGTTCAACTTCCTATAGGTGATAGGTAGGCTGTGTAAAAAAAATAAAAAGGTGCACAAGTGCATTTGAAAAAGATGGGTCACATTCAACACAACGTCCCACCCTTGCCACTCTTTTTTCGTAGCCATGCAAGCACAATCCAAAAACAACCAAGGCATGATATAGAGATCATTTGTGATAGATAAACATGAAAACATCAAGGTAATAAAAAAAAACCTAGCATGCTCAATCTAAACATGCATTCACCCAATCATACAAACATGAAAGCATGTTATCATGTTATACAAAAATAACATTTGATTATGGTGAGCATGCTTGACATATTCAAAATATCTCTCAAAAAGAATTCAAATCTCATGCTCATGACATTTAATCACAAATCAAAGCATGCTATCATGGAAACATAGTGATCTAGCATGGTAAGACTAATTAGGCCTTCCTAAGCATGGTTCTAAACATACTCAAGCATGGAAATCACACACCCTATTCTCATGGGTCTCATATGCTCTCAAACAGAAGCACACAAATCAAAATATACTTATTATGAACAAACAAAAAGCAAACAATCAACAAGATCAATCAAAGCATGATCAAGCAATCCAAGCATGGCTCAATTCCACAAATTCCCCAGCAGAGTCGCCAGTTGTGAGACATGGATTCGTCATCTCGGATGACTTCCGATTATCGTCACGCGGGGATCAATAAAATGTTAAGAGTCGCCACCATCCATCTTAGGGTGTGAATGGACACCAAAAGGTTCATAGATGTCAAATAGAGCCAAAGTAGCTCTAAGATGAGAAAAAATCCAGAGATTGGGTACGGGGAATTATTTATGAGCGGGGGAAGGTGTTAGGCACCCCCACTCATCCGTCTAAGACGGTTACCACATGTTTGCTTATGCTATAAATTGTTTGCTAGTAAAATAAACAAAAAGGTGCTTAACAAGCACAATGTGTGTGACCCTTCCACATGAGAAGTCTAATGAGTTTAGACTCTCTTCGTGGATTCATCACTTCTAAAACTTCATGAGTGAAGCGAAATCCAAGTAAAAATGAAGAAAATCAAGCCAAGGCAAATCTGGAGAAATTTGGTCAAAAGAGCTTGAAAGCTTTGATAAACCATAACTCATTCAATTTAAATCTAAATCAAATGAAACCAAAGCCATTTGCAAACTGGTATATAGTAGAGTATACAATAAAAATTTCAGCTCAATCCGATTCGAAATGAGAGAGAAATCCACATCTGAAATCTGCTGCTATAACTTGGAAAAAGTGATGAGTAGGCATTTTCAAAGTCCTATTCGTGGAGTTTGGCTCAATAAAATTCCATAAAAATTGGTATGGAGGAAGTATGTAATGCCCTCTTTCCAAATAAAAAAGTCTCACCCCAAACTCTATCCGGATGCGACTTGTGTGCTCTCTTGAATAGGCCTAGAAGACCACAGATTAGCTCTGGACTATGCCAGCGAGCACCTCTGAGTCAATCAAGCACACAGGCCTCAAAACAAATCAAAATCTGTTGAAACCAGTTGGAAATGAAAATAGACTTCTCAAGGAAAACTCAGAAATTAGAATCACTCAAAACGGATTAAAATTGAATAAACGGTGCACCATCAAAGCGGCAAGTTCAGCAATCTGGGCTGAACTGTCCCACAAACTTTGAAGAGATGGTGTCAAAAAGCGGCTACATGAAAGTGGACGAAAATTTCCAGATATTAAATAGACTTTCCAATCTATCACATGTCTTTGGAATCACTCAAAAATTCATCCGGAGGATGAAGTTATAAGCATTCCAAAACAGGCTACAGATCTGTCCTGTTTTTGAAGAACTTTGAATAAGAAGCCAAAATCAGTGTATGTGTGTGAGTGGATTCGACCAAAACCTTAAAATCAGCAAGAAATCCTCTCATGAAGTTCTAAAACTCACTTTAAGGCCTAGGATCTCAGATCTTCCATATTGAACATGGAAAGCCCAAGATCTAGCCCATTTGATTAAAACTAGTGAAAAGTGAGTGTGAAAGTGTGGGAAAGCTCATTTCTATGAGAAGGTTGGAATCCATGGCTATTGAGAGCATGGATTCACATCTTCTCCAAATATAAAATAAAATCAGAGAAGCATTCAAGGGTTCAAAATAACCATATAGCATGCTTTTCATCACTTGTGGGTTCTAAACCTAGAGGATCCATTCCACCTTCCTTTTCCCCAGGCTCTCTCTTCACGTTTTACGGCTAGAGAGGATTCCCAGGTACTTTAGAAGGGGTTTGGGGTTACAAAAATGCACAAAGGCCTTACACTACAGAAAGGTAGAAGATGGGAGTTGGAATTGTAAAGAGAGTACTGGAAAACCAAAGGAGAGCTTTACCTTAGGTAGCTTGAGCTTTGAGTAGACAATCCAGCAGAGTTTCTCTTCTTCTTGCAGAGCTTCTATGCTTCAAATTGCCAGCCATTTGCAAGAGGAGGACCCCTCTATTTATAGGCCAAGTCAAGGGTAGAAGAGTCCCAAGGGTAGGCCAAAAAGGCCTTCTAGATTATTCCAATTCTCCTCCAAGGCATGAATTGGTGTAATTCAGCAAGTTTCGGAGGGTGAAATAGGGAGTTCAAGTCCCTAAGAGAGAGGTAATATGCGTAAATAAGGCTCAGAGATCGAGCCATTTCGCAAAGCCTCGAAACAGCCAAAACCGTATACTCAGTGCGGTTTCCACAGAACCGCCACTCAAAGTGCGGTTTAATACAAAATCGACTAAACCGCATATACAGAACGGTTCAATTCAGTTATGCTTTAATTGAGTGCTGGACACGCGGCTTAACGGCCGAAGCTTCTCGAAGCCACGTGGCCGCCAGCGCAACAAGCAAGGACCTGAACCGTGCTGTCTGTGCGGTTGCAACCGCACATACAGAGCGGTTGAAACCGAAATTGTAAAAACCGCATACACAGTGCGGTTGGCACTGATTTTGCATGTTTTTGAAAGTTTGACACATGTAAAGGCTCAAATAAGACCTTTGGAGCCCTTCTTAGTTAATCTCCTATATTGGGGTGCAATTTGGGGTGTCTACACCAGCAGTGCTGGGCGCCCAGCAGGTGATTTGAATCCATTAAAAAGTGGGCATCGCTCTGCGATACAAAAGATAGAATCTATTTATTAGTATTATAAAGCGAACACCCGATTTTCTGGCTGACATTTGATGCCAAAAACAACCTCCACTTTTATCAAATTAACTTTTACACTCATTTATTAATGCCATGTACATCAATAATTAACTGAAAACACCCTTAATTCCTAAGAATTGAGTAAGGTCTTGGATATACAGTTTAGTTATTCATTTTTTTTTTCTTTTTCCAATGTACTTGAATGATAACATAGAAATTCCAAACGTCCTCAAAATTGATACATTGGTAAAGAGATAACAATCTAATTTCTTGTTCTCTATATAAGCAATGCATACATATTACTGGTTGCAATGCATTGCATGATTTATCATCACTTTGTGGATCTAAGAACCTTCAGGTGCTTGAAATATCTAGTTGCGAGATTCTACGTGATGGCATAAGCAGTGGATGCTTCTAGAGCCGGAAAAATGTGATCCGAACCGACGGGCCAACCCGATTAACCCGATAATAAATGGGTTTGGTTGACCCATTCATTAATTGGGTTGGGGAAACCCCAACCCGCCAGTAATCAGGTCAACCCAATTATGATCCACCAACCCAACGAGTAACCCGATTAAAGGAAAAATGTGGCAAAGTGTCTCGTTCCGGCCCAATTACCCCGCAATCCGACCCGAACCCGATACAACCCAATCCAATTACCCCCCCCCCCCCCCTCTAACCATATTTTAATCATATTTTTTGAAAAATAAAAAAGAATAATAATAAAAAACGGGTGGGCGGGTTGAACCCATTTATTGGCGGGTTGGGTTCAGGTTGGGGGTTTTCCAACCTGCCTTAATTTAGTCCAACCCGAACCTAACCCGATTAACCCCAATCTGATAAATGACCCGAGTCGAACCCGACCCAACCCAACCCGTTTCCAGCTATAGATGCTTCCCAAAACCTTGATCATGTCGATATTAGCCGTTGCAATGAATTGAAGGATATATCATGGCTTCATGGTACTCCAAACCTTGAACAACTTCTTGTTGGTGATTGTAGGGGTCTAGAACATATATGCGATGCCGGAGATGCAGAAGTGAAATGTAAGACCCCGAAAATTTCCTAATTTTAAAATTAAATAATAATGAATATTTATTTGAAGATTTTACTGATGAGATTAATTTATAATTATAGGTGATCTCGCATGGATAGTGAAAATCAGGAGTTTGGCACAGATCTGACCGTTGGATCATGATTTATCGAGGTAAAAATTAAAATTATGATGATGCTGTGTTTTGATTGGTTAGACGTGTAATAGGTGATAGTGCAGCGATGCACAGAATCAGGGGTAATATAATAGGGTTTATACCCTAGTATACAAATCGTATTTGACACTTTGTATTCTTCTATCATATTGTCATTTGGTATTCGGCAGCTGAAGATGAACGAATGAACCAAAGAGAAGGAGAAGAGGAAGGAGAAAGAGAGCCTTTGATCCCAGTTTTCTCATCGTCCCAAGAGTGTTTTGTGTTTGTGAAGAGAAGAAGTGTTGCTGGAAAGAGGAGGAAGGAGAAATCGCACAATAAAGGCAAGTAACACACCCCGTTTGTCGTTGATTTTGGTTTTCTTTGAGTTTGATTGCAAATGCATGTTTAATCGTAGTATATATGTATCTTTTGCTAGATTCGTATTGAATGTATATGTAGAAATTGTTTGGAATTGAGAAAACACATATTTCAGACTCAAAATAGCTGTAGTCAGGTGATCACCTACTTCGATCGCCTAGGCGATTGTAGGCGGCCGTTGAACGAATCACACAGATTTTTGGTCGCTCACCCATCGCCTAGGTGATGGGGTAAGCAACCGTGTATTAAGAGGACCGCCCAAGGGGATCGCCTAGGCAATCACTTGAGCACCAGTTGACACCAAAATTTTCAGAGAAATTACATGGCCGCCTAGCCAAGTCACCTAGGCAACTATGCTGAGCGACTGAAACAGTAAATTGAAATATTCAAAATTTTGATTTCTAAATTGAAATAAAATGATTCTAAATAGATCTTAACATTTAAATTAAATAATTTGATATGGATTTAACTATTCAAATGACTTGTTTTCTACATAAACACTTGAGGATTTATTTTAGGTTTTATAGTTGGCTAATTAAAAATATTTTGGGATTTTTGAGATTTTAAAACTTTGAACCTATTTGACTGAGATATTTATTTAGAAAAATTTGTTTCCACACATCATGATTTCTGATTTCCACAGATAGAGACTTTATACCAAAAACCCAACCCAGTTAAATTAATTTTGATAAAATTTAAGTATCAGAATCCTATATGCTACTAGGCACTATTACTATATATACATACATACAGATGAGTCCTTAGGAATGTTGGTGTTTAGTGGGCATAGCTAAATATGGATCCATAGAATAAGCTAGATAACGAAGGTGTTTTTATTTTAGGTTGATTACTCCCATTTTCAAGCACGCTTCCTTTGCAAGTTAGTTTGCTCTCTAAGGTCCCATGTCTATAGGGTCATTTTGAGCCTCGCTGGTGATTCCTGTACATGCAGATCAATGGCCATCTCCATATATTGATTCAGGGGTTGCATGCTAGTAGTTCATGCCTACTCCATGAGTTCATGCGCAATAAGCCGATGACTAGGGCTCTTATCATCAAAGTGGGACTCGAGTTTGAATGTCTTAGTAGCTTCACCCGTAAGACGCACGGTGGCATAGCATTGAAGAGTGTCTTCTCAAAAAATTATCTTTCTTTGTGAGTCCTGCAATGACACTAGTATTGTTGTATGACTATTTATTGTTAAATTGACACATGTGTAGTTGTACATGTTTTATCTTTTGATTGGATTTTGTTACTGTGAGACATGGGAAAATCACTGGAATGATCATCCCTCCGTCAACACACGGGCTCAACGCAAAAGTGGGAGAGTCGCCACCATTCATGATTTTGGGGTGAGAATGGACACCAAAGAGTTCAAAAATAAGCAAAAATAGCCAAAAGACAAATTATAGGACAAAAATAACCCTACTTGAAAATCAAATCCAGAGATGGGTAAGGGGATTAGATTATGAACGGGGGAAGGTGTTAGGCACCTCCATTCATCCACACGAAGTGGTTGCCAAGTGTATGTTCATGCTAAAAAAAAAAAATAAGAAGCTTGCTAAAAATCATGAAAAAGCCTTGAAAAAGGAACAAGTGTATGATATATTCACATGAAGATCCAAATGGATTTTAGATCCTCTCTTATGTCAATATCATTTCTGGAATATCTCAAAAGATAGAAATCCAAATCTCAAGTTGCTTAAAACCAAGTTAAATCAAATCCGGAAAATTCGGTGAAAAGTATGCCATTTGCCTTGAAATCATTCAAATCCAATTCTAAATTGAACCAAACCAAATCCATTTGAAAGATTAGGGTAAATAAGAGTCTCATGCAAAATTTCACTTCATTCCGATGAAAAATCTAGGAGTTATGCTCCTTTGAAATTGCTGCTGGGGATTTTTAAAAGTGGTAAGTGGGCAAATTTGGAAAATTGTCTAGAAAAATTCACTACATAAAAGTCCACGAAATTTGGTGTGATTGAAGTTTGTATGGCCATCTTTCAAAAGAAACTAGCCTCATACAAAAATCCCTTCGGATGTGCCCTGGGTGGTCTCCCGAACAGGCCCCGAAGATCACAGATTTACCCAGAAAAGTACAAATGAACAGTTCTGAGTAAATCGGCTACCAATAATTCAAATGGAATCCAAAAATTATGAAACCAACTGGATTTGAAAATAGACTCATAAAGGATTGCATAGAAACAAAAATCATTCGAATCGGACTTAAATCGAACACATGGCGCTCCGTCGAAGTGACAAGTTCTGTATTTGAACCTGAACTGTCCACTCAACTTCGACAGAGAGGTGTCAAAAATCCGCTTGATAGAAATTTGTGAATTTTGGTGGACATAAACTAGACAGCCTCACCTTTCCCATGGTTCTGGAATCGCTCCAAAATTCACCCGGATGATGAAGTTATGGGCGTTCGAAGTAGGGGTACAGGTGCTGTCAAGCTAAGCCATTCTTGAAGAAAAAACCAAATCCGAAAATTGATACAAATATGTGATTCGTGCAAGATGAACACAAATACTTTAAAAATCATCCAAAAGGCATTCCAGAATTGATTGAGGCCATTTATTTGAGATTTATCACAATAAATGCAATAAACCCCAAATATGAGCCTATCCCGCCAAAATAGTGATATGTATGTGCAAGTGTAAAAAAAACCAAACAAGATCATGCATATAGATTCAACAAGATAGGTTCTAGCATAGCCTAGGGTTCCGTTCCATTATCGTTTCCCTCTGTTCTCTCTCCCCGTTAAACACGGTTCTTCAAGATAATCAAGGGTACTTTGAATATGGAACGGTCTACAATCAATCAAAAGGCCTTATGCTACATAGGTTCTAGCACTAGGGTCAATCCCCAGTCTCGTTTCTCCTAGATCCCGCTTCCACGTTTTACGGCTAGGGGGAGTCTCGAGATACTTTGAGCCGGGGAAGGATTTCCACACATACAAACAAGGCTTTACACTACAGAAAGGTAGAAGAAGAGATCTAGATCTAGGAATGTAAAGACAGAAAATAAAAAGAAAAGTTGAGGCTTACCTGAGTTCGGGAGGCGATTCCGCAGCGGTTTTCTTCTTCTCTTGGAGTTCTTCTTTGCGAGAATTCAAAACAAGAGTTGAGTTCCCTTTTGCTTAAGGAGGAGCCTCCTATTTATAGGCAAAGGTTAGGGTTAGGGTTGACACAACTTAATGTCTAGAACCCCCCAACCTTAACCCTAAGGTTATTTCCGAGATTTCCCCTCATTTAATGAGGGACATGATGGTAACAAGTGATTTCTCTCGGAAAACCCTAATTTTGAGCAAACTTAAAGTATCCGGTATATCAGACCGGATAAAAAAGGGCCTTAAGGTATCCGGTACATGGTACCGGATACACTAAGGCTCACATGTATCCGGATAATCATACCGGATACAGGAAGGAGTACTTGTATCCGGCCTGAGTATCCGGATACAGGTAAAAGTTTATTTTCTTCAATTTCTGTGCTGGCTTTCCAGGAGATAATGATTTTTGATGATTGTTTGTGCAATTTGGGGTGTCTACAGTTACCTTATTCATTACTGTTATAATGGAATTGGTTTGACTCTAGTTAGTTTGGAGATATGCTGATTTATCTTGGATTCCATTTCTTATCAGTGTAATGTCTAGTACATGACCCTTGGTAATGATTTAATGCTGATTTATTTTTCTCGATTGCTATGATTTGATTAAATGGAACCTGCTTAATCGTGTCTTTACTGAGCATGAAAATGGTTATTTTATATGTCTATAAACTGTTTTTAGCATGCATCGTGTTATCTACTGAGATATTCGTATCTCCCTCGTTTTGTTTTTTTGTTTTTGTTTTTCAGCCGATACTCAAGAGGGGGATCTGAGGGTTGATACTCAGGGAGAGTTTGTAGATTTCATTTCAGAGGACTACTATTATCCAGACTAAGTTGAGGTTGTCTGAGAGATGAGACATTTGATTGTTTGTTAGTTTATTTTATTTATGGATTTGATGTATTGAGAGAAAGAGAGTGAGAGTTTTAGAACTCTTTGATTATACTAGACATGATCTGTTGACATTGATGGTTTTTCATTCTTTATCATATTCATGGTGATTTGTAGACAATACACTTCCGTACAATTTATTTTCCACACTCTGATGTTCACTGTTGGATTATTTAATTTTAGTCTGGTATTTTATTTGATGTTATTTATGGGCCCAGTAACAATCGCAGAATCAAGACTCCAAATCTGGGGGGGGCAAAAAAAAATTTCAATTAACACTTCTCATGAAACATAAAAATTTTAATGATTTGGGGGTGGGCAAACCAAAAATTTTAGAGGGGGTTCTCATGAAATATAGAAATTTCAATGAGTTTGGGGGGGGAACCAGAAATTTTAGGGGGGGCAAAACGTAAATTTTAATAAAAATAAAAATATAAATATATATATATATATTTTATTAAAAAATAAAAGTTCGGGGGGCCAATTGCCCCCCTAACCATAACGTGGTTCCGCCATTGCCCAGTAACATTTGGATTCAAGTTGGATGCCGGTTGACCTGGGTTAGGAGCGCTACATGAAAGAAAATCCAGTGAAATTCTCACATCTCTCATTCTTAATCTTGGTCAAACTACCTGAGCTAAAACGCATCTCTTGGCATGCCTTTTGTCTTGATACACGAACAAGAATTGAAAACTGCCCAAAGGCAAGCGCTCAAAATGAGGTCATCATCATTGGCTTTTGGATCCTCGTTTCGATTTAAAATATTCTTATGCTTTTGTTATGAATCTCATGGACGAAGTTCTAATTCCGGTTCTTCTTCTTTTCTTCTCTTATGTAGCAGGCACAAACGTCTAATGAACAAAAGGGACCATGCATGATAGGCCATACAGACTTTGGAGTCGTTGGTCTTGCTCAGGCATGCTTCAATTTCTGCTTCTACTTCTGATTTTGATTGCACAAGCACTCAATTATCTCTCTCATAATTGTCATTTGGAAGCAAATTGAAACATCATCACTGTAGCTGGTTATTTGCGAAAGTCAAAGCCAAGCACACGCACATCCAAGCATTCCACCTTGCATCAATGTCTAAGAAAGAGAAGAATAGAAAAGGAAAATAGATAGGAAGTTTTTGATTTATTTTTTTACCGGATAATCTTGACAGATGGGATTTGAGATTCTTATTTATACTAAATCAAGGCTTATCTTAAATTACGACTAATTCCATCAGTTCCTAATTAGTCTATCCTTACACACGAATAAGAGTTTAATTACGATTAAGCCACATGAACTACCACTTTATTACACACCATAACCACTTCCTTCCTATATATGTGTGCACGTGGCATTGTGACATTTTAGTTGTTCTTATATTGCGAGACGTGCACAAGAAGGGGAAGAATCCGAATCCATATAAATGAGCTCAATCAAGGAGCTAGATTGTTTATAGATGAATGAAGTCATTCAAATGATGATGAGACCAATGTCATTATCTTAATAGCCCCGCCAACCAACAATGGCCAAATTAATTTAGAATTATCAGACTTCGTTTCTATCCTGACAACTGCTGGAACCTCTAGGCCCCGTTTGGATAGCGGGAGAATACAAAAAATTGAATGAAAACATGCTTTTCTCGCTTCCTAAGTGCGTTTGGATGACTAAGAAATTGTGGGACCCACAGTTTCTCAAGAATGAAAATGATAAAAATTGTTCATTTTTGTTTCCTGCACCTAAGTATCGGATTCTGCGTCGTGAGAAGTGAGATTTAAGGATTTGCAAATAATACCCTTCTCCTACTTACGATTATTATTGGAGAAATTGGTTTCAAGTGATAATTTTTTAAAATAATTTAGATTCAGTCACCCAATTCTTGATAATTGCAGAATAATAATATTTTTTTAAAAATAAATGAGAATAAGTGTCATTTCACTTATTCTAACCATCATGAGATATTGACTTAATGCAAAATGAGTGGATTCCTATTTTTATGGACAATAACATATATAGGCATATATGGGCAATGTACCAATCCCATATTTCCAATCCTAACGAACAAATCTCTACAACACAATTGTAATTTCCAAAAACTTCCGAAGCCAATTTAATGGTTTTAATGAAAACTATAAGAAACACAAAAAATAAAAAATAAAACTTAAAAAAAACATAAATTAAAAAATGGACAAACATTAATTACAAGGATGACAATGGCGCTAGTCTCTTCAATTAACTATCCAGTTAATAAAAAACACTATCAACAGATATTGGTTGACTACCCAAAGCCAAAACCATGCATACATGTAAGGGTAGAATTGGAAATTACATTCAGGATTCTAATAACTTTCTTGTTATCCAAACATAAAATTCTAGATTTTTAGTTAAAACTACTAAATTTTCTTATAACATCCAAACAATATCGAGAAAACAACACAGAAAATGGGCTCCAATTTGAGTGTCTGGATCATATAGGTGTCTCCTGATGAAGTAAAGAAGATGGGTTAGGTCACTAAACAAGCCAAGATTTGCATAACACTTTTATTTTTTTAATCCTATTAGTTAGCTCCAGCTCACATTGTACAAGTTAACGAATCCTACTTTGTTTATTAGCCTTTGTAATTGGCTCCAGCTCGCAGAAAGGTGCGTGCTTTAGCCTATTCTTTCTTTATTGGCACTGTTGAGAATCGTGCAACAAAACAGTAAAGAGAGAAAGAGCGAAGAAGAAGACAAAGATATAAGTGGTTCGGTGTTGAGCCTACGTCCACTATTACGGCAAAGTAATTCCACTATCTAAAAAGATTAGGGTTACAACAGTATATATACAACCCTAAACCCGGTATTTTTGAAAACCCAAAAATACCCTTTACCATACCGCGGGGGGCAAAACCCCATTGTTCACTGCGCATCCAATTCGTTCCCAGGTCCCTCCCCTTGGACCGAGAATATGAGCCATCATTTCCAAAAGGCACATTTGTTGTTAAGATCTTTATGCCTCCGGTAAAACTACATACATCAACTAGAAAATGGTTCCACAGACTAGTTAAGATAAAATGCTCTTAATTGTTTAAAGTTGCTTTATTATTACTTGCTCTATTATTATCTGCCGTGGATGATATTGTTTTGAAGACTTGTCCATGATTATTAATAAGAGACTTGTTTTTCATTAGTAAAAGTTTTTACATTCCACAATACTACACCTATTCAGCACCAGCACCCGCTCCCCAGGTGTATTTGGAGTCTAAGCCGTGTTTTTCATAATTAAAGTCAAATTTGGGGTGGGAGATTCAATTAGGCGATTTTTAAGTTCATTTAGTTACCTAATCTCATTAAATTTAGTCAAGCCAAACACGCGAAGAGAAGTTACGACAATAAAGAAAATGACAATATGCTCAATTATTAGGCAATTTAATAAACTATTTTTCACATTATTCAAGCTTCATTAGTTGTAAACAAGTAAACAACCAATCCAAGGTGGGGGACAGCACATTACTGTAGAATTTTGTCTTGCCGAAACGAAAAGTCTCTGTCTTCTTTCTTTATCTTTTTGGTTGTTGTGATAAGATGAAATTAACTTATAATAATACTGAAATAAGAATCCAATCACGTTACTTCGATTAAATATAAGCAAATTGGGGTAAGGAAACGACAATATCTTGATAAGTTAATTAATGCATTTTATTCTATTGTTTCACTAAAATATTTGTCACGATACTTGAGCCACATTAGTTGTAATCACGATACTTCATCTTCTTTGTAGCTTTTGATTTTTTATCCCTTTTGTAGTGATGATCAGAACATGAACTCAAAGTTATAATGATATGGAAATAAGAACCCAATCAGTACTTCTTTGATTGCCCATTTTAATGACTTTTAGCACAAAGTCATTGCAAATTTTTTTGTTAAAGCACAAAATGGATTTTCAGGATCGATATCGAAAGCAATTTTTTCCCTCCTTATTCAAAGTTGGGGCTTTGAATACTTCGGTTGGTATAATGTTCCTATCTCAATTGTCAAGGACTAAGATTAAAGAAAAAGTAGCTGAAAATTACTCATATTTTTTTATTTTTCCCATTTGATCATTTTTTTAATTAAATATGGAAATCGCACTGAGGTAAATTAAATAACGAATCGGCTAAAGGCCAAACGGATCAAGTCTATACACTTATCTTAAACTTAAAATATTAATGCGAGTGATTCAAAGAAATCATAAATTTCTCATATCCTGACAAAGAACCCATTTTGCAATCTTTCTATGCCTCTAAGAGCAATAAGACTAATTATAAATTTGTAATATTAATTTGCAATGAACTATTGATGAAACGCATGCCAAATCACTCAGGATATACATCCTTAGCATATGGATTAATCATTTGTATTAAGTGAAAGCACTGAGTAATATATTGCCTAAAAAGTTTATTTTCAATTAAAAAATTTTAAAATAATTCTTTGTGTAAAATAGTTAATATGTTTTAAAAAAAAAGGAAAACCCCTTAGGTGCTTAAATTAATTAAATGCTTAGTATTTAATATATTTTTTTTTTTTTTATAGAAAAACCCACTAAGGCAGGATCTTAGTATTTAATACATAAAATATGGCCTATTTGATTTACCTTTTACCAACATAAGACTGGAATATTGTTTTTTATTTAAAACAAAAAATGAAAAGTCCAATAAGTTAGTAAATGTGAAAAACTATAAAATATGAGATTTTTATAAAAATTGTGAATATATTAGAATATTATTCATTTGTAGTAGAAATTTGATATTCCGAAGTAAAAATGAAAAAAAGAAAAAGGGGAAAAAAATCATGGACAAGTCATTTATTTCTGGACCCAAGGCTATATATGATGGCTGCTCATGGTTTAAAACATTATTCGCCCAAGTCAGACTCATAAAAGCTAGGCTTACAACCTTGAAAGACTCCATTTTTTTTTTAGATCTGGAGTAGACGACTACTTGGATCAGGTGCTTGAACATTGGTGGGAGGGTAGCCTCTTAAAGATCTTTGCTTCATTATCCTCGGGAAAAGCATGTGATCTTTTCGTATTCTTTATTTTATTTATGTGATTGATATATTCCAGAGAGGTTCAATAACGACAATTGGATGAATAATTTCTTCAAAGCAAATGAGTCTCTAAATTTTCTTTAAAAGAGGTTTGAAGTCACTACTACAAATTAATTTCACTGTGGCATTTGAAGAACCTCCTGCAATTAAAAACTGGGCATCTCTCTGTGATACAAAAGATAGAATCTATCTATTAGTATTATAAAGCGAAAACCTGATTTTCTCACTGACATTTGATGCCAAAAACACCCTCCACTTTTATCAAATTAACTCTTACACTCATTTATTAATGACATGTACATCAATAATTAACTGAAAAACACCCTTAATTCCTAAGAATTGAGTAAGGTCTTGGATATAGAGTTTAGTTATTCAATGCTATATTTTTGCATTTTATGTACGGTTGGATAGACCACAACCCGCCCCGTTGTAACCTAATAGGGTTGAAGGGGTTCCCTGGCCATCCCCATTCAAAATATATTTAAAAAAAAGTAATCATGTACGAATATCCATACCTCAAAAGGGAAACGAATCATCTAAAATTTTTTTATTTTAGAAGTAAAAATAAAAAATCAAAATCAAACCTCATTCAAAAATTGTTAATGAGGTATATTAATGTCAATATTTTAGGGTAAAAACTATTTCAAAATAATAAAAAAAATTCCATATACTAATATCAAGACCCCAAAAAAGAATCAAATAGGCTATTTATTTGTTTTTTTTCAATTTTGGAAATAAAAAACAAAAAATATATTATTCAATTTTTAGGAGATTAAACCTCACTAAAAACTTGTTAATTTAGTATACTGATATCAATATTTTAAGAGTGTATATATTATGCCATATATATAATAATAGAGGGATACAAATGAAAATATATGATAATATGAGAGGTGAAACAGTAAATATTCTTTTTCTTTTTTGACTTACTCCTATTAATTAGTTGGCCCCAGCGCACTTTTCAACAAACCACGTTGTTTATTAGCTTTATTATCTCTTACATCTGATTGCAGTCTATATATATTTATTTATTATGGCATAGGAAGTTAAGCTGTATTTATTTATTTTTACCCAATTAGGATTAGAATGATAGTGAGGTCACATGCTTTAACCTTCTTTTTTTCCTTTTTTTCTTAACATCTTCCCTCATGAGTTGAAATCGTCTACCATACTTCCTTGAATTGCTCCCTGATGTGGTCGTAAGATGCTGTCATATAGAGCATCTCACGGCCACTGTTTTTTCATGTGAGGCCCACTTGATACATTTATAATAACTAAAAAACACTGACTGTGAGATACGTCACATAACAATATCTCATAATCATTAATTACAGGTACCAATTCAGGCAAGTATGCCACAAAATTTCAATCTTCTCTCGTAGCCCGTCCTTGAACCTAGAAATCAGGAAATCCCGTGAAAGATCTCCGTCTCATTATCCCAAGAGAAAAGCATGTGATCCACAGATGGATTATTAGGAGTGTTCGATTGGCACTATCACGTGGATATTCACATGTTGTTTTAGAAGGTGATTCGTTGGTGTTAATTCAATTATTGAAAGCCTCCAAAGAGGGTCGATTGGAGGATTTTGCAGATTCCATCATCCATGGAGAATTTTCCCTTATGTCGTAGAACTTTATCACTCTTGGAAGTTTGGAACTAGTTTTCAGCGGTTCATATCAATCACACATTTCGAGAAGGCAATTCTACTGCCGATTATCTAGCAAACTTTGCTCTCGACGCATTCTCATGCTTTTGGGTTGTTAGGCTGCCTGGAGGCTTATGTAATATTTTGTTTAGTGATGCTGCACGCCATGCAACTACTAGAACAATTTCTGATCAATAAAAGTATTTCTGTTTCGTCATAAAAAAAATAAAAATAAAAAAAGGATTGGACGCCGACGCTCCAGCTCACATTTCTATAAGTCAAAGCTCCGTTAACAAAGCCCAATTATTTTAACGTTTGTTTATTAGCTTTTGTAGTTGGCTCCAACTCACGTATGGGGCATCACAATGATGCCCGGTACATTAAAGGGGTAATTGGTTTTTAGTGTTACTTGTTTAACATAAATCAGATTCAGTCAGTTAATTTTTAAAAATTAAAAATTAATGATACCTTTTCATTTTTTTAATTAAAATTCAATCTCATTTTATTGTTTATAAAAACTTTCTTCCATAATACCATCATCAAAAGACTTTGAAAACATTTTCACTTATTTAAGTACAAGGGAGGTTTGAAAGTCTTTTTGAGGGTATTTTAAAAGAAATTCTCCGTAAATAGTAAAATAACACTGAATTTTAATTTTTAAATAAAATATTATTAATTCTTAATTTTCAAGAATTGAGAGACTAAATCTGAATTATTTTGAAAATAATCACTAAAAACCAAATTTCCCTACGATAAAGGATTAAGTAAGGTCTTGCGTAAATTTTTCATGCCTCTCTTGTCAGTCTAGTTCTTAAATGCTAGCTAGCATGCTATTTGTCTTCTTCTCATGCGTGTGAACACCATTATCTTTCAGATAAAATATTTGAATTTTTTAAGTGAAGACTTGAACCACCGTTTCTTTCTCTTCTCGACATTACAATTTCTCTTTCCTTACAGAGTCTAGTTTTGCTCTTTCTCACATTACCAGCAATCCTTAATTTTGGGTGCAGTTTCCGTTTTTTTGTTCCTAGAATCCTGAAAATCCTGCAAACACAATGGACTTCTCCTCCATTAAGAACATTATCAGCTTCATCTCTCAATTCTGCGTGAGTCCTATAAGCTACATCCGCGAGCTCGAAGAGAATCTCAACACTTTGCGAACTTCGATTGAAGAAATGAAGGACGTGAGGGATGATGTTAGAGAGAGAGTGAAAACCAAAGAGGCAAACCGAATGAGGCGAACGCACCAAGTAGCGGGATGGCTAGAAAGGGCAGACGCCATGGAAGACCAAGTAGAAGGAATCTTAAAAGAAGGTTATGAAGACATCGGGGACAGATTCCTTGGAGGTTTCCTCCCCGCGAATTGTTATACCAGCTACAAGCTCGGGGAAAAAGTGGTACGAAAAATAAAAGATGTGGACGAACTAAAGGGCCAAGAACGAGGTTTCGAGATAGTAGCGGAGGCATTGCCCCCAGCTTTGGTACAAGAGATGCCTGCTATACCAGCTATGGGTATGGATCTGATGCTTGAGAAGGCTTGGAGCTGCATTAGTAAAGAACGGGTGGGGATTATGGGTATCTACGGAATCGGGGGTGTCGGTAAGACGACACTTTTGAAGCGGATCAACAATGAATTTCTGTCTCGCCAAATCCCTCATTTTGATGTGGTGATTTGGGTTGTCGTGTCCAAGGAAGTAAACGCGAAGAAGATCCAAGATGATGTCGCTAAGAGACTGGGGTTGTCATTACCGGAGGATGAAAGCTTGCATGACCGTGCTTTGACGCTCCACTCTGAGTTGAGTAAGAAGACGTTTCTGTTGTTATTGGATGACATATGGGAACCAGTGGATTTGACAGCCATCGGCATTCCTTCTCCTGATATCAAAAACAAGTCAAAGGTATTATTCACTACCCGTTTTGAGGATGTGTGCGGACAAATGAAAGCTCGTGAGAAGATAAAAGTAGAATGCTTGGATTCTGCGGAATCATGGAAATTATTCCAAGAAGAGGTTGGAGACGAAGCCCTCAATTCCCATCCTGAAATACCTACAATAGCTAAGCAAGTCGCCAAAGAGTGTGGGGGTTTGCCACTAGCACTCATCACTACAGGCAAGGCTATGGCTTGCACGAAAACTCCCCAAGAATGGAGACATCAACTAACCATCTTAAAGAAGTCTGCATCGGAGTTTTCAGGTATGGAAGACAAGGTATATTCCATTTTGAAGTTTAGCTATGATAGATTGCCTGACAATACCATTAGATCCTGCTTTGTATATTGTTCGTTGTTCCCTGAAGATCATTCCATTGAGATAGAACAGCTTATACGTTATTGGATTGGGGAGGGATTCTTGGATGGATTTGACGAAATGGATGATGTTGAAAACAAAGGATATGCCATCATTGGAATTTTAAAGCGGGCTTGCTTGTTGGAGAGTGGTTTATATTCACCAACAAAAGAGGTGAAGATGCATGACGTCCTTCGGGACTTGGCCTTGTGGATAGGTTGTGACGATGGAAGGAAAAAGAACAAGTTGCTAGTACAAACGGGTGTGCATTTGGCAAGGGTGCCCAGGGTTGGGAAATGGAGAGAGGCCGAAAGAATATCATTGATGAATAACAACTTGAAAACATTAGGGGAGGAGGCACCTGAATGTCCCAAACTCTTAAGTTTGATTATTTCTAGAAATTTTTTTTTGGAAAATATTTGCAATGGTTTCTTCCATTATATGAATGTTCTCAAAGTTTTGGATCTTTCTAATACAACAATTAACGTGCTTCCAACGAGCATTGTGGAATTGGTTGAATTGGAGTACCTTGGTTTGGCAGGAACAGAGATAACAAAGTTGCCTCAAGAGATGAAAAGTTTAGTTAAATTGAAATGTTTGGATTTGAGTTATACATGCTACCTTACATTCATTCCATGTGGAATACTATCAAGTTTTTCAAGGTTGCAAGTGTTAGACTTTACTCGGAGTAAGTTTGAGCATTGGGAAGTAGAAAGTGGTGATATTGGTCAAGACAAAGGAAATGTTGGAGCTAGCATGGAAGAGCTTCGATGCTTGAGGGAACTGCAACACCTCTCCATCAGGATAACAAATGTCGCTTCTCTTAATATAATCCTCGGCTCTGAGAAACTTGCAAGGTGCACAAGAGGCTTATCCATCACAAAATGCGAACAATTGACACCAGTGATTTTAAAGTATAGATCCTTGTCAAACATTCGTGATGTCGTTATTAAGAATTACAAATTCAAGGATTTATCATGGCTTTGTGGTGCTCCTAACCTTGAAAAAATTTTTGTGAGTCACTGCGAGTGTCTCGAGCTAATATGCGATGGCACGGCTGGATGCTTTCCAAACCTTCATAAGGTGAGGATCATCAGTTGCAATGCATTGAAGGATTTATCATGGCTTTACGGTGCTCCTAACCTTGAAAAACTTTTTGTGAGTCACTGCGAGTGTCTCGAACTAATATGCGATGGCACGGCTGGATGCTTTCCAAACCTTCGTAAGGTGGATATCGAAGGTTGCAATGCATTGAAGGATTTATCATGGCTTTGTGGTGCTCCTAACCTTGAAGAACTTTCTGTGAGTGGCTACAAGTGTCTCGAACTAATATGCGATGGCACGGCTGGATGCTTTCCAAACCTTCGTAAGGTGAGGATCATCAGTTGCAATGCATTGAAGGATTTATCATGGCTGTGTGGTGCTCCTAACCTTGAAGAACTTTCTGTGACATACTGCGAGTGTCTCGAACTAATATGCGATGGCACGGCTGGATGCTTTCCAAACCTTCGTGTGGTGGATATCGAGGGTTGCGATGCATTGAAGGATTTATCATGGCTTTGTGGTGCTCCTAACCTTGAAAAACTTTTTGTGAGTCACTGCGAGTGTCTCGAACTAATATGCGATGGCACGGCTGGATGCTTTCCAAACCTTCATAAGGTGAGAATCATCAGTTGCAATGCATTGAAGGATTTATCATGGCTTTGTGGTGCTCCTAAACTTGAAGAACTTTCTGTGAGTGACTGCAAGTGTCTCGAACTAATATGCCATGGCACGGCTGGATGCTTTCCAAACCTTCGTGTGGTGGATATCGAGGGTTGCAATGCATTGAAAGATTTATCATGGCTTTGTGGTGCTCCTAACCTTGAAAGCCTTTCTGTGAGTGGCTGCGGGTGTCTTGAACCAATATGCAATGGCACGGCTGGATGCTTTCCAAACCTTCGTATGGTGGATATCGAAGGTTGCAATGCATTGAAGGATTTATCATGGCTTTGTGGTGCTCCTAAGCTTGAAGAACTTTCTGTGAGTGGCTACAAGTGTCTCGAACTAATATGCAATGGCACGGCTGGATGCTTTCCAAACCTTCGTGTGGTGGATATCGAGGGTTGCAATGCATTGAAGGATTTATCATGGCTGTGTGGTGCTCCTAACCTTGAAGAACTTTCTGTGAGTGACTGCGAGTGTCTCGAACTAATATGCGATGGTGAAGATGCAGAAGTGAAAGAAAGTCCACTGAAATTCTCACATCTCTCATTTTTGTCCTTGTCTGACCTACCTGAGCTAAAACGCATACCTTGGCACGCCATTCCTCCTGGTACACGAACCACGATAGAGAGCTGCCAAAAGGCAACCCCTCCAAATGAGGTAATCTTCATTGACCTTTTTATCCTCGTTTTGATTTTTGATTTCAGTTTCTTATAGTAGTACAGGTATAAATTTCTAACTCCGATTCTTGTTCTTTTCTTAGGCAGCGCAAACATTTGGAGTCAAATGAAATTATTCGGAAGAGGAAGAGAAAGAACTTTATATAACGAACCCAGTAAGCTATTACCAGGTGAAATTTAAGGTTAAACCTTTCTCCGTTCAAAATATATTTATAGGACGTATTCTAATACTTAAAACACAAAGACATGAAAATTATGCCATCTCCAGTGCTCTATAATTAGTTCATAAGAAATTAAATTATCTGTTGTGGATTGAATTTAGGTTGGAGAGGCTGGATTTGGGGACGCAAGCGGAAAAAGCTAAGGTGTTCGGGACGATGCTAGGGATAGGCGGATCCTTGATCCTTACATTCTACAAAGGAGTTGAGATCAACATTTGGACGTCAACCAATATCAACGTCCTAAATCATTATCATCATGAGGAGTCCACGTGGCAAAATCACCTGGTAATAGCCTATTGGATTCTTTCTATGCTGTTGGCATGTGTGTGTCCTTTCTCTTTGAAGAGGATTTTTATCATATCGGCTTGATAAGGCACGTTCAATTTCTATCGCTGCTTCTGATTTTGGATGACCCCTCAATTCGCGCTCTTATAATTTTTTCAGATGATCTAATATTAAATTATTTTTTTAATATATTCCTAAAATGCCATTAGTTTCTTTTAGAAGACATATAATAGTAGTCTTCACTCTGCCGAGAAAAAAGAGCTAAACGGCTATATCAACCTCATCCATTCAGTAGGATTTTCTCTTTTACTCGTTTCTATGATCTTCTCTTTATTATTTTCGTTTTGAGATTTGGTTGCTTTTTATGCCCTAGATTTTCTTCCCTGGATTCTCTTCTTTTCTCTTGAAATTTGTAGGCTGTTTGTTAACGTTTTCAAATCAGGTTTCACCGTTTTTTAAAAACAAAAAACACAAAAACATGTTTGGTATGCACGGTTTTCAAATCGCATTTGAAAAAAACGATTGAAAAACAAGGCTGTGTACAGCTCAACCCTTTTTTCCTAAATATTTTCCTGTTTCATTGTATTTATTGTTTTATGATTTAATCTTCACGGTAGGCTACCTTCAGAAATGAATCACTCAATTTCAATTTTATTTTGTTTCGAGTAGTGGCAAGCATAGTATCAAAACAGGTTCTTTGGTTATGGGAACTATTTAGTTATTTGAAGTTGCTTAAAGAGGATCATATCTCCCTCCCCAACTCTTTGTATTCTTCATCGATACTCGGTCCTGTTTGGTGATTACTTTGAAAACTTTAACGAACTTAAAAAGTTATTATTTTTCCCTTTCAATGAAGCATTTCATGTACCTACTAGAATATAAGTAGCTTTTTCTTCCATATCATATGATTCATGAAAGTATTAAATTATAAGTCAAAATTCAGTAAAGACAAATCAATCTGTTAGTCTGTTATAATAGTCTGTTAGTTAGTTAGCTAGTCCGTTGGTCTCTGTTATGATAATTAGTTATCAATGTATGTGTATAAATAGAGATCTGTTTCATGTAAAGAATCAATCAAGACAATACAACTTTGTCATTTTTCTATCCAATATTTCTCTCTGCTTTCTTGCAAATCTTTCCTTCTTATTTTGATATGGTATCAAAGCTTATTTTGTTCTGATTTTTTTCTTTGATATGAGTTCTTCCATATCATATGATTCATGAAAGAGAATATTAAGTTAAACTTTTTTTTGTTGGATGAATAATAAAGAAGTATATATATATATATATATATCTAAGTGTTAACAGTATGGAGGGTACAATCAGAAAGAACACAAGATCCTCACAAGACCCCATCGGACCCCAAAACAAAAACAATCTCAAACCACTGTACATATCACCATCTAGTACCTCTCAAGACAACTTAATCCAACAAGTCATTCAACTTCAGACCAAGAACATGTCTCAACCCCTAACCTTACCCCAATTATTAGGTAATGTCTGAGACTGACCGTCTCCTCATGTCATCCTCCACAATAAGAGACAAAAAGCGTCACTTTTTCCACTCCTTCACAATCTATGTAGGCCGTAAACCCTAGAACTCTAGAAGAATTGATGCTCACGATGCTACAGCAATCATAATAGAATCAAACACCTGGTCCACCGATAACCGGACATCCCTGAATATCCTAATATTATGTTAATCAGTTTGTTTCTTACCTACTTGAGCTTCAATACCTAACATGGTATTCAAGGACAGCTCAAAATGAATCTTATTTTAAAGTCCTAGTGGCTGGAGTTTTTGCTAACAAATGATTGACCTAGAGCAGAGTTTTTTTTGTCATGTCATTGACTTGTTCCATGTAACATAGTTTTATTGTAATTACTTCTTCACTGGTATTGCAGGTCTTTTGGTTCACAGATCTTTAGTTTTTTACACTTTTTGGATTTTTTGTTACCTTCCAAAATATTAACTAGCATAACCTTCTTATAATGTATGCAGGAAGCTATTCTTTTAACTGTAGTGACCCTAGAATGTTGACAGCTTTTAATTTCATATTTGACAAGAAATCTTATAACACAATAGTAAAACTGTAAACCCCAAATATTGGTGGGTATATTCTCTATATTACGCATCCACGCATACTGAGTCCATAGTTAAAACCTACTCAGGTTAAAACATCTGAACAGTTAAGATTAAAAGCTCCTAAAACCCTAAAGCTATAAATGCCTATTAATAAGATTAGGGTCCTCATCGCAACCCAAACACTCCATGAAAAGAGGAGTTCTTGGAAACCTGTTGTGATTGCTAGATACAAACGGAGGAAAAATCCTTGGGGGATCTAAGTGACGATAATTTTTGGGATTAGCATACGAACATATAAGCAGAAACATTTCTTCGTTAAATTTCATTTTATGTACATAATAATATGTACAATTACTCTTTTTGTATGTTAAAAAGAATACTTTATTAGATATGATTTATGTTAATTTTGTTCATTTTCAGAGGATGTATCTAAAACCAATAGGATTCCTTGTTTATCATTATTAAAAAAATAAAATAAAATTTTAGGATTGTTCATCTGTCATCCTATTGATTAAGTCTTATATTTATAATATCTTGATTAGATTGTAATTGTAAAGACATTGACCTTTTTTTTTAACATCATCGACAATAAAATAAAATTTTAAGGTTGTTCATTTGTTATCCTACTGATTTTTACAATGTCGCATAAGTATAATATCTTGTATTTTTTTTTTTTGAAAAATAAATAATGATTGAATAATAGGAGAAGCTGTAGAAAATTTGGCTTGTAGGAATGACCAGAATTAATTATAATAATAACCAATCTTATCTAGTTAAATAACCAATCTTATCTAATTATTAGAAAAATCTGAGACATGCATGATGAGTTAAATGAGAACTCTGAAACCATGGTTATATTCAAATTCACAACTGCATGTGCTGCTTTAGTGATTGTGACCCGTGGGTTAAAATACACTAATAACATGGTGTGCAAATGATTGGTCAGATGGTCTAGTCCGATCAGTTTAAGCTAAAACACAAGGATGTTTGAACCTAACCAAAATTTTAATAGCTCAAGCTGGCTAATAGCTGTAATTCCAGTTAGATATAACTATGGAAATTATTAACATGGAGCACCTCTACGGTTTGCTTTTTTTTTATTATTATTATTAATTTGTTTGTTTATTATTTATTTTGTGTGATGGTATGCCTGTATGTAGCATTGGAATGTTATTCATGTCATATATTATTTGTTTGTCTATATATATTTCATAGAATTTTGGAGAAACCTCTATTAAAGAGGTCATGCATATTTAGAAATTGTTAAACCACTTTTTAGTAGTTCATGCCACAATATAATGCAAGACCAGGAAGGACTATTCTGCATTAACCGTGGCATGACCTTTTAATTTGAAATAGCACTTTTAAATATGTATATCAAATATCAGTTTCTTTATAAATGCATTATTGCAACTACAGATAAGTAGAATCAATTGATATAGAAGAACGTATTCAGAACAGCCCCAGAGTTTTAAGATGAGCATGTACCAATTGTAGAATCCGGTGATATATTTGGTTCTTTTAACATGGAGCACCTCCATGGTTTGCTTTTTTTTTATTATTATTAATTTGTTTGTTTATTATTTATTTTGTGTGATGGTATGCCTGTATGTAGCATTGGAATGTTATTCATGTCATATATTATTGAATAACCTTTAATTTTAATTTATAAATTATAGTGTTCAAAGTTAATGAATGTCATTATTTAGGTATAGATTATGATTTTATGTCAAAATATAGTTAGGAAGGGTAAATTAATACTTATAATGATGTTTAAAGAATGGAATTTTGCTTTTACTAAACTGTAAGCTCACTCCCTTTATTCTAATTCTTTTCAGGAAAGAAGATTAGAAAGACTTGACTGCTTGGTGGCGAATTTTATATTATTTGTCAGACATTAAGTGGTTTTTATTAGTTATTTTTCATACTTTAGGATTTGTTTATTATGACTTTGACTCATAAGGATTTTGAAATTTTTATTTTTGTTATATGCTCGAAACATTCAATAAATCTGGGTGTGACTGTTTGGACAATTATGATTCAATTATTTAAAAGGAAAATTTTCTTCCGTTGTCTCTATATATATATTTCATAGAATTTTGGAGAAACGTCTATTAAAGAGGTAATGCATATTTAGAAATTGTTAAACCACTTTTTAGTAGTTCATGCCACAATATAATGCAAGACCAGGAAGGACTATTCTGCATTAACCGTGGCATGACCTTTAATTTGAAGTAGCACTTTTAAATATGTATATCAAATATCAGTTTCTTCATAAATGCATTATTGCAACTACAGAACAGCCCCAGAGTTTTAAGATGATAGCATAGGCCACAATATATTTGGTTCTTTAAGCAGAAGGGAATCTGGTGTTCCCATAGGCCATAGGTAGAAAAGTTCTCCAGGTTTTCAGAGAAATGACAGAGAGACAAAAGGAACTCCCAAAATGTGTTACCAGAAAAACGGAACAACTTGGTACCAGCCAATATATAAAACTATGCAAGATAGGGAACAATGAAATACACAAAAGCCAGAACACCAAAGAGACAACCAACATTTTCAATCCTGAAGCAACAAATAATCAACTTCATTGATATTCATCCAACTATTAGCAAGGATATCGTAAAACTATAGGAAGATCAGTGAATATTAATGCAAGATTTTCAATAGAAAGGTCAAAAGAACTCTCAAAATGAAACCAGAATGTGATCAAGTTACCTCTGTATGATCCGGCATTATAGGTCCACACACTAGTCATCCTGCATTCCAGAAGTCCAGCAACTTTCACTATTTGAAAAGCAAAATTATCTGAGCTAAACCGAAATTATCTGAGCTAAACCGAGCCTCTGTAAACTTAATTCACTCAGGCTTGTAGCAAATCCAGCCAAGTCATACTCCATACATTTGAAAAGCAAGGTACAGAGTCCATAACATCCTTAAAGTCACTGAACCCTCTAATGTTGCATCATTGGGATGATCCAGTTGCTGCAAAATGAGAATCTCTCTGGCTATAAATTACACATTCATCGTCTCCAAGTTATCAAATCAAAGCTTCTTTGGTACAACAAATTTCCCTGTCGTTGTGTCACTAGCATTGACATAATGCTGTATCTGCCTTGCCCAAGCTGAAAAAAGAAGAATTAGACATCAATTATATCAAACACAACAGACCAACAGGAAGCAACAGTTCCCAACATGCTGTTTCAAATTTCATCTTGTCTCACCCTTTGGCATTGATTCTAATGCTTCTGCTGCTTTTCTTTTTGGTTTTCATCCTGATCTTCTGTATGCTCGATTTTTTGTCACCTTTGCATCTGATTTCCTGCTCGACGAAACATATGAATTCCTACATCTCTCTCTCTATCTTCCAAACAGATAGCCCATCTCTCTTAAAATCAAACGACATTTCTCAAGGCATTATACAACACAACCATTCCTAGCAACCAATCCGAAACAGAAGACCAACTGAAGCCTCTTCAAATCAAATCTACAATCACTTGTTGAACCCGAAACCCCAAAAGAATTCCCCTCAGAACGTTCCATATACTGAACCCAAAACAGAAAGCAGGAAAGCATAAACCCTAATCCGCAGCCTGGCATTGCCCCGTCAAAGTAGAGGAAAGAAATAATTGGCAGTTCGCCACAAATTATGGCTGTCAACAATGAATTAGAGAGAAAATCGAAAGGGCGTAAGAAAGAAAAATAAAATTTGCACAATATTCGTGTTTTGAGCTTCCATTTCGCTTGCTTGGTAGTACATGGAGAGAGTTTATGCGCTGCAGGTGTCTTGTATATCTTGCTGCCCGGCATCCATCGGCACCAGCCACCAGAGAAGAGTTCTTTGTGTTCGCACTTTGTCGGACCACGACCGGCTGGAAGCCTGGACCGGGTTCCGGACAAAGTCCCGTCCTGAATTTTTTTCAGGTATTTTATTATCTTCATTAAGAACCAAAAAAGCAAAAAAGGGAAAAATATTTTTCATTTGTCTCATGATCCTGGAAACTGCTTTCACTACAGGTCATATAATCATCTCCATAAAAGCCCCCACTCTCTGCATTGCTTTCAGCGTTCTAGAGAAACCAAATCAATTGAATTGAAGAAGACGAAGATCAGATGATATATTAGAAAGTATATCTTTCTCTGCTATCTTTCCCATCTCCTTCAGCTTGTATATCACATATTCAGATTTGCTAAGCAACCGAAAAGAAAAAGATGAGAGTTTGCACATTGTTCCTTATGATGTAACAGATATATGAAGCAGTAAACACCGTCATCATTAAAGCAAGAAGATATGCAAGAAGATATGCAAGAAGTAGAAGATGAGATTCAACAAGTGAAACACACCAGAGACAAATTCATTAGAAGTCAAAATTTACAGGGGCCTCAAATACAGCAAGATAAAAAGTAGTCAACCTACAGAGTTAAGCCCAATTGAATTACACCAAGATGCTAATTAAATATAGCTTGGGAAAGAAACGTGCCAAGGGAGTGGAAAAAAAAAAGAAGCTGATTAGTAAGGGGAAGCAGGCAGTAGTCATACTTTTTCTTTCAACCTTCCAAAATTTATTTCAAGATCCCTGCCTAACATAGGAATTCAAGAAATTATATACTACTTAATTTACACATAATACCATAGTGCTTCTCAGAGATTATTTATCGAGTAACTGGAATTAGAAAATATGAGCCACTTCATGACAAGTTGCCATGGGAAACTTTGACCACAAATACAATACCCAAGGATCATTTGCAGGAGCATCATCAAAGTCTAACCAAGGAGAAAAATATTATATAGATTCTAGTCCAATCATTCAAACTACTAGGAAATATTTCCATATATTCCTTTGTCTTTCAAGAAGCTAATATCTACTTCATACTTACAACAGTAATCAGCTTTACTAAACTGTTATCTATTGAGCCATCATCCAATTAGGCATTCTCCAATAATAAATTTATGCATTGTTTGGCACTAATCTGTAGTATCATGCCTACATATCTGTGGGAATTACATTACTCAGGTCTCCAGTAAATATTATAGGTTCATTGAACTTCAGCATAAACAATTTCTGATCTGCCAATACCCAATGCTGCCCGATAATGCACTATTACCAATGGCTCTCAAAGGATCAGAGAAGTATAATACATTCTATGGTGTCTAAAAATCTAATAGCTAATTAGGAAGACTGAAGATGATAAGTACGAGGAACTGCACACCACACTATATAGAGTTAATGGAGACTCTGCCCTAGGTAGTAGTTAAAAGGCATACAGAGGAATCCCAACTGACACCCTTCTGCGAGCCCTGAAGTTTTCATCCTCTTCCTAGTTTGCCTTTCCTGTATGATATGGATAGGGTTACTTCCACTTGGGGACTAAATGAATTGGGATTTCTCAGACTCTTTTTGGTATTCTGAAGAAAATCATTTTATACATTCTCCACACCGATTGTCTGAGGATTCAAATACAGAAAAAAATTAAAAAAAGAAAAAAAATAGTTCCCTCGTTCCAATCTGGAAGCAATGAAAGGGCTAAATTAGGTCAGCAAGTTGTTAGAGAGTTTTTTCTTTTTCCAGTCTACTTGAAAGATAACATAGAAAGTCCAAATGTCCTCAGAATTGATACATTGGTAAAGAGAATAACAATCTAATTTCTTGTTCTCTATATCAGCAAACAATGGCATTGTCTTTTAAGCCACAAAAGAGGCTCCTAGCTTAGAGCTCTACACTGGGATAGAACTTTTCTCTTTGATCTCTTATTCGCATCTAGTGTAGGTTACCAATTTTCATCTATCCTTCTATCCATTCAAGGAATTTCTCCTTTCTCCTTTTATATTATCCTCTTTCAAGTAAATTTAAAATTTAACAGCACAAATCAAGTGATTATTTTTGCTCATTTGATCTAGAATACCTGCCCATTGCAACAAGTCTACGAGTTACCTTGTTCCTCAATTCAGCCGACCTCTTCCATTTGGGATGTTAAAACCAGCTGCACACACTACCTCGTTGCACTTAAATTTTCTAGATTTCAATGTCCATTCACTGATGCTTTTGGGACAGCCCCTATTTGCATCCGCATGGCCAAATATTTTTTTGGATTTGTAGAGTTTATTTCCTTTTCAGAAGATATTCCATTTCTCCCTCCACCCCTTTCTCCTTCCCTCTCTCACACACGCATTATAGAAATATGGCAAATGCTATCAGAATCAGATCAAGAAAATATTTTGTTCTTCAATATGGAGATTTGTAGAGTTTATTTCCGTTGCCAGCTCTAGTGGGTAGGTCAATAAGACATGGTATGTAGGTAAGGGCTAAGAAATGGTGAAATACATGTAAATAGAGATTCCTTAGTCCGTCCTTAGGAATTCAATCGTAATAAAAGATCTCTTCTCCAACTCTTTATTATCCTTTTTTGGCTCTTTGCTGGATGGATTTTCTATAGAATAAGTGTTCCCAAGTCTTTACGATCTAGTTTTTGATTCCAAAGTGAAAAGTGACCCAAAAATTAAGACCAATTTAAAATGAGCTCAAGGAGGCTTTTTATAGGCATACATAGAATGTCTTAGATAATGATTAGTGTCAGAGTCTTAATAATAGTTATCTAAGAAGACACTTGCCCCTCACTCAAAGTATCTGTTATTAAATCTCTAATGATGTGGCATCCTCCCAAGCTTGTGGGTTGACACGCAAATAGTTCGATCTGCTTGAAATATTTCTTGGACTACTTTTAAATAGTTGGTAGTTGATACACTTCAGATATGGCTTGGCTTGGGCACCCACGAGATATCTTACATCAATGGGCAAAGCTAGCCGAAATATTGGACTGACTTTTCAGGCCAAGACACCATGGAAAGGCTTGGATCAAAGGCCTTCTTCCTGAAACGTGGCCTGCCAGGGGTTAGAAGTACCATCTCAGATGATGCTCCATCTTGGTGTAAGGGAGGGCATTGAGTTTGGAATTTGATTGTGTATGGTGGGTTGGGATTATTACCCGTTATGATCTTTTCCATCATTAATTCGAATGGAATCTGAGAAATCAAAATCAAGATACTAACAATATTTGTTATCTAATACAAACAGGAATATTTGTTATAGGCCACTTTAACGGCTCAAGCAGATATGCTGCAAGTCTATTAAGAGACAAAAGAGAACAGCTTGGAAGAGCATGGGAATGGCAGTTTTCACACACTTCTATGGAAGGAAATGTCAAACCATGGATTGAACCTTAATAAGGACTTGTGTATTTACTTAACACCATCAGCATTTGTAAATGGACTTAATTGTCTAGATTAATTAGAAAAAGTACCACAGCGGTTTGTGTCTATAGATCGGCACACCTCATGGTGCACGAGGACCATATTTAATCAAGAAGAAAAGCCCACGTTCTGAGCATGGGTAGATGGAATCCTATCGAGCTGCTTCGTTGACCGCACCGCCTAAAATAATGACGGCTTAACCGAAACAAATTTTTGGTTTCAGTAATATGTTTTAATTATAATTCTGATTTAATCATCAAGTAATTAATAATTCAAAATAATTGATTTTTTTGAAAATAATTGTCAATCAGTACCGTTATAATTTACAAAGGATTCGTAATTAATAATTTAAAATAATTGATTTTTTTGAAAATAATTGTCAATCAGTACCGTTATAATTTACAAAGGATTCGTAATTAATAATTTAAAATAATTGATTTTTTTGAACATATCAATCAGTACCGTTATAATTTACAAAGGATTTGTAAAAAGCACCACTAATTTTTAATTATCAATGTTTAATGACTGAATCATAATTATTTATACAAACTTAAACTAAAAACCAAATTCGTCAGAAAAATAAAAAAAAGACATTGTTAGAAGCATTAAATACGCTCTTGCATTTAAAGCGCCTTTAATAATCTGTTGGTTATTTGTATTATAAATATAATTATATATAATTTTTACCCAAAATATATATATATAATTATATATAATTGAAAAAATGACTAATTATATTTAAAAAATATAATGTCACAATAGTTACAAATTAAATGACTATAAAACATGCATAAAATATTAATTGAGATATTTTTTAAAACAATATGTTTTATTTCCCTTTACAAATTAAATGACTATAAAACTCGATAATTATAAAATAATAAGATATAAATAAAATGACACTTGTTTTCAATTTTACCGTAACGAATATTAAATGTAATTCTTCTCTAAAAGTTTGGATCCATTCATCATTATAAACGTTAATGATAATTCTATAGAAAAAATAATAATAACATGTAAGGGTTGCAGCTTTATCTCCGATGAAAGTGTAAAAAAAAACTTGTTGATGAAAAAGCCCAGCCGTCTGGCGTCAGACTCTGAACGTGATAGCATATGATGGCCGCTGCATGAATATCATAGTAAGTCTTGGCAGACGATATTTTATTTTATGAATATAATAATTAAAATTCAGTCAGCTCTATTTTGGATTAGAACTCTTTAAAAAACATTTATTAAAATAATCAAATTTTAATGGCAATTTCCTATTACAAACCCCTCACTTCTTTCAAGAATGCATGTTATATAAGTTAATTGATAAAATGGACAAGTCACCTATGAAATGACTTATACAACACACTGCTGATTTGTATAATTATATAGTAATTTGTATCCTTTTATAAAATGATTATCACGATACAATATATTAACTTTTACAGTTCAGTTATTGGGTGTTTTATATATTTTATCAATTACCTTGTATAGCAAAGTATAACGGCACCCTTGGAAGGTGAATCCGGTTTGCAACCGTAAAATCAACAATGTATAAGGGCATTCTTGTAATATCATTTTTCACCAAATAAAATTACAACCAACCATGGTGATTGAATTTTAATTATTTTCAACTTTCCCTCATTTCATAATCTTGACGGGGACTTATCATCTACCCACGCAGGCATTACAGCTCATTGCATCTCAATAACGTTAATAGGACATTTCATCACTGACCGTGTCATTATGATTAATGGACACTGCATTTTTGTGGGTCCACGTACAGATAATGCCTGGGCTTGGTGTAAAGAATTCTGACTCTTCTCAACTACCAACTATTGGCATCATTTCTCTTCAAATCACCTTTTATACTCGGTCCCTACCAGCCTTTGTTTTTTTGGTTAGTGCGGTCCCTACCAGCCCCCACCGAAGATGAGATGTATAAAGAGTTATTAGTCTTTATTTGATTGAAATATATAAAAATGCTCTCATAGGAGCATTTTTGTTAATTCAATTATATAAACTATAAAGTGCTCTCGTAGAAGCTTGCAGTAGACACATTCAACAGCTTTAGCAAGCTTGAAATTCCTAGTAATTCAAAAGAAATCTCGTTTCACCTCAGCGGTTGCCGATTTGTGTCCGAGCTATCTTTAGTCAGTCAACCTCTGTTACTTCTGACAGTCCCATTTATAGCTCTTTATTGCTCTGGTCATTCATTTATTATGATTGATAAAGTAACTGATGAAGAATGCTATAAATTTCTCCAGCGCGATCCATCTATCGCGGTGCATCTAGCTAATTTATTCATTTGAGTGGTCCTTTCTGCCTCCTAGATATGTGGATCCTATCTTGTCAGTGCATCACATGAACAACATTAATGATAGCATGCACTCATTCATACACATGAGAGCGTTCATCCTCTACAGCGCATGCTGCGTACACCCCCTCACATTTAGTGGGGGGGCCCACCATACATTTGGGGGGCCCCACACGATCATGTGAGGGGCTGTCTACAGCATGCGCTGTAGACGATGCCCATTCTACACATGACTACCTAGCCTCAAAACACAATCCCCGCCGGTAGCATACACTCACTGTTACCAACCATAGGATATACATCTATCTCTATACTTACATTTAGCAAAGTCAATTGGGTAAATATATCCCAAATTCTAGCCTCTATTTTTTTTTTCTATTATCCTCCACAACCAAAAAAATCTTAAACTATAACCATCATATTTACCGTTCTTTTCACTTTCAAATTTAAACCACACCCCTACTTCTTTATTGCAGTTATTAGGTTCAGGACATACAGCATGCACATGCCACCACTAATTCAATATCATGCTAAGGCATGTCATGCTACCGACTTCAACTCTAAAGCTACCAACTTCACAAGAAAATCCCTAAACATTGTTAAATAATCCATAGAGCCAAAATCTTGAGCTAATAGATGTCGGTATAACCATGTTTATCAAAATTTGATGTCATACTTTCAGTTTTCTTAACTTTTAAAAGATAAAATATGTTTCCAAAACTCGAAGTCATAATTTTAGTTTAAAAATAATATAAGATATCCTGTTTACTAAGTCAAATGTGCTAAAGTTTGAAACTTAATTGTTGCGACATGATTCTTATGCAACAACTTGTTTTATTGGAGAAAGGCCCTTCTCAAATATAACGTGTTACTTGTACGGAACTTTCAGGAAAATATTAAAAAAAAAGGAAAATTTGACGAATATTTTTACCAGTAAGTCTCTATCAAAACATGTAATTTGAGCCGTTAAAATTCTTTTTGTCATCAAACGTTTTAGAGTTAAGGTGGACAATATGAAAGAACACTATTCAATTATTATATCGTAAAGTATTGGAATTCTTCAACGGTGTATTTAAAAATAAATAAATAAATCTATTATATTAAGTGGCATGGGGGTGGCATCTAACGTGATAGGTTCGCGTGCTTTGGGGTTGAGGTGGCAAATTCGAGATATTACATTCCAATCTATTACATTCATTAGGCTTTTTTTTCGTGTTTGTGATAACCATTGAGTTATCATACATGTTATGAACTTGAACAAAAGCAGAAATCCTCTTGATTATTGAAATATTTTTAATTAAATTAACCCATGTAAGTTCTCAATGGTCCTCCCATTGTATTAGCTCAGGATTTACAGCCACCGAAATCTAAGAAAGGCTTAACTTATTTAAATAACTTTATGACGTTAAAGTGTTTAGTCTTTGATAAGGATATCCTGAATCAGTCACATGACATTAAAGTGTTTACTCTTTGACAAGGATCGCCAGAATCATTTATTTGGATTTAATGTCTTGACAACAGTACACATCCATTAGGCTTTTTTTCGTGTTTGTGGTAGCCATCTAATCCTCTATGGTAACTTTGCAGGCTTAGCCTGTCTATTGAGGGCACAGAGTGAGAGATAGGGTGAGAGAGAGAAGCATTAAATGCAGCAGAGTATCTCTTAGATTCGATTTTCTGGCTGACATTTGATGTCGAAAACACCTTCCACTTTTATCAACTTAATTTTTACACTCGTTTATTAATGCTATGTACATCAATAATTAACTTAATTCTTAAGAATTGAATAAGGTTTTGCATATACAATTTAGTTATTCAATGCTATATTAATGCATTTTATGTACAGTTGTATAGACCGACCACAACCCACCACGTTTTTTTTTTTTTTTGGGTAGTGAAACAAAAATTTATTAAGCTATTGACGGTTGTTTCTTACATACATCTGTCCATTAACATCCCCAAGAAAAACATTTGAAAGAAAGGAAGGACATCTGGATAACCAAAGACACGAGTATTTATCCAGAGCATAGTTGGCTAACAAATCAGCCACTTGGTTCCCTTCACGATACATATGAGAAAAGTTAATTTTCACGAAAGAATCTGCAAGTCTTCAAGCTTCTAACATTAGAGTTGAAGAGATTTTGATATGGGCTAAACTCTTACAGTTGTGAATTAGGGTTTACCCAAACCTGGCCATTTGCCATCCCCATTCAAAATATATTAAGAAAGGTAGTCATGTACGAATATCTATACCTCAAAAGGGAAACGAATCATCTAAATTTTTTTTTTATTTTAGAAGTAAAAATAAAAAATCAAACCTCATTACAAAATTATTAATTAGGTATATTGATGTCAATATTTTAGGGTAAAAACTATTTCAAAATAGAAAAAAAATCCATATACTAATATCAATACCCCAAAAAAGAATCAAATAGGCTATTTTAGATTTATTTTTTCCATTTTAGAAATAAAAAACATATTATTCAATTTTTAGGAGATTAAACCTCACTAAAAACTTGTTAATTTAGTATACTGATATCAATATTGTAAGAGTGTATATATTATGCCATAAATATAATAATAGAGGAATACAATTGAAAATATATGATAATATGAGGGGTGAAACTGTAAATATTCTTTTTCCTTTTTAACTTACTTCTATTAATTAGTTGGCCCCAGCGCAATTTTCGACAAACCAGTTTGTTTATTAGATTTATCTTTTACATCTAATGAGTCTCTTGCGTGTGATTGCAGTTTATATATATTTATTTTGATTGCAGTTTATATATATTTATATATTTATTTATTTATTTTGTTTTTACCAATAAAGATTAGAATAACAATCGCGTGACGTGCATTCTCATAGCCGATGCTTGAACCTACAAAGCAGGAAATCCCGTGAAAGATCTCCATCGCATTATACCAAGAGAAAAGCATGTGATCGACGCATGGATTACAGCTCTCAAAGCTCCGTTAACAAAGCCACATTGTTTATTAGCTTTTGTAGTTGGCTCCAACTCACTGTATGGGGCGTCACAATGATGCTCTATAATACATTAAAGGATTAAGTAAGGCCTTCAATGCTAGTTAGCTGGCTTTTTTCTTTTTTTTTTTGGTAACCAAACGAAAGTAATATAAGTTAAGAAACGTTGACTGTTCTCACAGATGATTCACCTAAAGTCAGCAAATAGAATAGAAGGAACGAAGGTTGGGTACACGCCCAGAAACAAGGATAGTGATCCAACACGAAGTTTGCGAGCATGTCTGCTGCTTTGTTAGCCTCCCTATAGATATGAGAGAAAGAGACGAATTCAAAGATGCTGCACAAGGACTTCGCTTCATCAAGAATATTGGCAATTGACCATGGTATATCCAAACCAACCCCGTTCATAAACTTCACAATCAGGACCGAGTCGCTTTCCACTTCAATTCTGTTTTCTCCTCTTGCAACAGCAAGACGCAGCCCCTCCAGCAAACCTTGGGCCTCAGCTACTAAGGAGGTAGAACATCCCAAGGTCATGAGCAATTGCCGCACAGAACCTTCCATCAGCTCCTCTACAAATAACTCCACATGCGGCTCGTCCAAATAACTGCACAGCTGGCTATTAGTCATGTTAGACCGCATGCCTATAGCGGCAGAGGTCACGTACCTGGGGATTCTCGACCATGAATAATATTGTACCATAATTTTTCTTAGGATTCCCTCCAATAATTGTACATAAGATAATATTTCAATTTTGTAGTGTGAACGGGCCCCGAGTTTCCACAACCCTTACTTTCCACAACCACGTGCCAGCCCACCGGTTCGTGGAATTTTTTTTAAGAAGACTAGTTTGGAAGGCACGTGCGAACCACGTTATGTATCACAATTTAGTAATTAAGGATTAGTGATATATTTTAATGATTTTTTCCCAAAAAAATGCCCTTGATATACTTGTAAAATATTTTATTGGTTAAGAAGTTTGTTTGTTAGCAAGTTTTTTTAGGGTATTTTTGGAAGAAAACTTATCTTAACAGTAAAATGACACTCATTTCTGACTAAATCTGAATTATTTCTAAAGATTATCACTTAAATACAATTTTATAAATTTTTTTCTTGGTCATTCTCTTCTCATAAAAACACTTTTAAAAGCATTTAATATTTTAACACTTACGTTATCTTCATGTATGAGTGAGAGGCATTATCAAATAATTATGAACCACATGGTAAGATTAGTTTCAAAAATCATTATTTGGGTACATAAGTAACAAGAACTAAAAAGGTAAATAAACATAATTTTATAATATAACACAAGGTGGAAATTTTCTGTAATTTTTTTATGCATTAATTTCTATTGTTGGTATAAAATGATGCCAAATGGAGCATTTCACATTTTGAAAACTAACTTTTGTTGTTCAAATGAGGTTATGCTTTTTAAAAATAATTCAGACTCAATCAACGACTTTCCTGTAATTGAAAATTAGACAGAAGATCGAAGCAGATAATATCAAACTCTTTTTATATGAAATACTTAAAATTAAATTAGGAGAAAAAAACAATAGATGGTTAAATGCACATTAAATGCAATTAGTTTCTTCGCAGACGAATTTGGTTTTTCAGCATGAATTTTTCTTTAAAAAAAATAGCCTGAATTGTTTCTCAAAAAAGTTAAATTGCACGAATTTTTAAACATATTGAATCACTAAATTCTTAATAATTAGAAATTAATGATAGTTTTTACAAATAATTAAGAATGAGTATCATGTTCACTTAAGGTCTTGTTCCAAAAACACCCTCAAAACATTTTTTAACTTCATTAAAATCTCACTATAATAAACAAATTATTTTACGAGTATGTTGAAGGCATTTTTAAAATACAGTTCTTTTATACGAAATACTTAAATTAAAATGAGGGATAGATTTGCAATTGGTTTTTTTTTTCCCAACGAAACTGGTTTTTACTATAAATTAACAAAAATAACTCTGATTCAATCATTAAATTCTCGGTAATTAAAAATTCGTGATAATTTTATAAATAATTGAGAATGCATGTCACTAATGTGTGGTTCTATTAATACCAAAAAATTACAGATTCACGGTTATTTTAAGAAATATCACTAATGTTAATTACCAAAAAATTGATGACTGAATCTGTTTTAAGAGAAAATTCCATGTTTGTTGATTTCTCATTTTTTTTATAATACCTTCACTAAATTTTATGTATATTTACGAAGTTTTATTAAAATTATATTACATTTTATTAAATGTTATTTATATTTTTTGATTTCTTAAAATTATGATAAGCTATTCTCATTCAATAAATTGTAAAGATTTAAAAAATTATGTATGGTTCTATTAACATCCTAAGTTTACTCAACATAAAACACATATTTTTTACCGTCAATAGTTAAATTGATACTTTTTCAAGAATTTATGAAAATTATCATTAAATCTCAATTTAAGTGAATTAAATATTAATAATGTATTTAATGTAATGTATTTAATATATTTAAATATAGTTAGTATAATATTAAATAAATTTAACTCATTCAAAATTGTTTTAAAAATATCACTAAGTTTTAATTACATATATTTTGGATATTGGATATTAATTAATTTTAGCAAGTATAACTTAAAACCAATTTAAAAAAAGAAATGTAGAAAATTGAAATTCAGTTGCCAATTGTTGGCCTTATTAGGCGACCGCATTCGCCTCTCTCTTTATTTTTATATAAAAGACGAAATTAATTTTAATTGTAATTACCAAAATTTGGTAATTAGAAATTAGTGATACTTTTTACAAATAATTGAGAATGATTATCATTTTACGATTCACATAATACTTCTCCCAAAAATGCCCTCAAAACACTTCTTAATCTCATTAAAACATGATAACAAACAAATTATTTTACAATTTCTTCTATACAATCACTATAAAGCCAGAAAAAAACATGTCAAAGAATATTTAAATAGCAGGTGAAATCGGACAAAAAATAAAGCACAAAAAGACAAAAATATGTACAAAATTCTTTATATTAGGTAATAGATATGCTGTGTCATATACATTAACAAAGGTTTTAAAATCTATATAACTTATATCACTAATTAAGAAATTAATTTTTACAATTACTTTAATCACTTATAGTAATTAAAATACTTGGACTTGTAAATTAGAATATAGTGTACATGATACTCTGGTTTTTAAAAGAAGATTATAATTGATTTTAAAAGAAAGTTATTATTATAGATAATAATACTCAGTCGCAATTACAATTATAACTATAATGAATTAATATGATGAATAAAATTCTTATAATTAATGAAATTATACTGATTCCCAATTATTTTAAAAAAGTTTAACTAATACAATGCATCAATAATTAATTTTATGACTGAATCTGAATTAAATATAATTATATTTATAATACAAATAAATTAATACATTGAAATCTTGGTAACTATAAAATAGTAATACTTAAATAAGGAACATTCTAAATTTTTAAATAAGGTAAATTATACTTAACATTTAGTTAAAACATATAATTCATAATTCATTTAAGTCATGACTATACGTATAATTTTTTCAATAATGTACATTATGCATAATATAGAATTATAATTCATTTAATTTAAAAAAAAGTGTAATTTTTAAATGCATTTATATTTTACAATTATCTTTAAGTGGTATTTTTTGAATGAATCTTTTGTATATAAAATGAAATGACACTTATTTTTAATTATTTTTAAAAAATTGTGAAATACAATAGAATTTGTTTTATAATATAACACTATAAATAAACAAATTTTTGGAAAATTTGAATGAGTTTTATTTTATAATTCAAAGATGTTTTCTACCTAAAATTTCATTTAAAAGGCTTATAAACATTATGTTGGGTGTATTTGGAAGAAATGTTTTGTGAGCATTAATATAATTTTCAATCTCAATATATTTATTTTAAATCATTATTTTATAATTATATGAAGAACAATGTGATCAAATCTGAATTATGTTTTAAGAAGCATTACCTAAAACTAAAACTAATTTTCAGTACTTTTTTTTTTTTTTAAAAAGAACAGGGGATTTTTATATTAAGGATAAAACGATACCTAAAACTAAAACTAATTTTCAGTACTTAAAATTACGAGAATAACCAACAGAATCATCAAGCGCATTTAATGCTTCTGTTGCATTTAATGTTTGTTTTTTTAGACGAAATTGGTTTTTAGTTTAAGTTTTCATAAATAATTATGATTCAGTCACCAAAATTTGGTAATTAAAAATTAGTAATGCTTTTTACAAATCCTCCCTGAGAGGAGAACGGCATTGATTGACTAAATCATCAATTATTTTCAAAAGTAAACTAATGTACAAGTGTTTAGCAAAAAAACACAAAAAAAAAAAAACCTAATCTACAAGTCGCTTAAAGCCAACTGAGCTGACGGACAAGTCAGCGTAAATAACGATGTATTTAAGGACAAAAACGGAAAAAAATGTTAAAAACATAGGTCAAGATGGGAAAAAAAATCAGGACAAAAAAAAGCACGAAGAGTTTCTTTTATAATAGGTATAGATATAGATATAGATATAGATATATACTAGTTGGAAGACACGAGATATATATATATACTAGTTGGAAGGCACGTGCCCATGTTTTGTGCCTGTGTTATATATAACAAATTGGCAATTAAAAATTAATGATAATTTTTTAAAAATAACTGTGAATTTGTATCATTTTACTGATCATGAAGGATTTTTTTCAAAAAAAATGCCCTTAATGTACTTGTAAAATAATTTGTTTGTTAAGAAGTTTTTTGAGGGTATTTTTGGACAAAAATACTTATATGAATAGTAAAATGACACTCATATTCTAACTAAATCTTATTTATGTTTAAAGAGTATCACTTAAAGCCAAATTTCCAATTTGTTTCTTGGTTATTCTCTTCAAAACACAGGCTCATAATAACATTTTTAAAAGCATTTAACTTTTTAACACTAAAGCTATCTACATGTACATGAGAGGCATCATCAAATAGTTATGAGCCCCATGGTAAGATTATTTTCAAAAATCAATATTCGGGTACATAAGTAGTAAGAAATAAAATGGTAAGTAAAAAGGTCAAGAACACAAGGTGGCAATTTTCTGTAATTTTTTTGTGCATTAATTTTTGCTGTTGGTATAAAATGATGCCAAATGGAGCATTCCACAATTCGAAAACTCACTTTTGTTGTTCAAATGAGGCTATGCTTTTTAAAAATAATTCAGATCCAATCAACGACTTTCCTGTAATTGAGAATTATTTAGAAGATCGAAGTAGATAAAAGCAAACCTTTTTTATATGAAATACTTAAAATTAAATTACGGGAAAAAAGGCAATAGATCATTAAATGCAGTTGGTTTGTTTGTTTGTTTTTTTTTTTTTTGCAGACAAAACTGGTTTTTAGTGTGAATTTTTCTCACAAAAAATAGCCTGAAATTTTTCTCACCAAAAAAAAAATATCGTGAATCTTTAAACATATTGAGTCACTAAGTTCTTAATAATTAGAAATTAGTGATAGTTTTTATAAATAATTGATAATGAGTATCATTTTAATGTTAACATAGGTCTTGTTTCAAAAATAACCTCAAAAAACTTCCTAATTTCATTAAAAGTCTTAATATAACAAACAAATTATTTCCTAACTTCATTAAAAGTCTTAATATAACATACAAATTATTTTACAAGTATGTTGAAGGCATTTTTAAAATAAAGTTCTTTGATAAAAAATACTTAAAATTAAAGGGTAAATTGGTTTTTAGTGATACCTTATCGAAATAACACAAATTCAATCTGCCAAATCTTGGTAATTGGTTTTTAGTGATATGTTTTTAACATAATTAAGAATCAGTTTCATTTTACTATTCATTAACAAATTATTCCAAAAAATACCCCAAAAGACTTTAAAAACTCTTTTACTCATTTTGTTATAAGTGAGGTTTGCAAGTCTTTTGAGGGCATTTTTGAAGAAATTCTTAATAAATAGTAAAATACCATTGATTCTCAATTGTATTAAAAAAAGTATCACTAAAAAGCAATTATCAAGATAGGGCCGACTGAATCTCAATAATTTTGAAAAAGTAACACTAAAAACCAATTTTCTCAAAATTAAATGAGTGCCTTTTTTTTGAAGAAATTGGTTTTTAGTGTAAATTTATAAAAATAACTCTGATTCAGTAGCTAAATTCTTGGTAATTAGAAATTAGTGATAATTTTCATAAATAACTAAGAATGCATGTCATTTTACTGTCAACATAAGTCTTCTTCCAAAAATACCCTCAAAACACTTATTAACTTCATTAAAATCTCATTAAAACATGATAACAAACAATTTATTTTACAAGTATGTTTAGGGTTTTTTTGGAAAAAGAAAATCCTTCATGAAAAGTAGGACATAGATTCACAGTTATTTTAAGAAATATCACTAATTTTAATTGCCAAAAAATTGATGACTAAATCTATTTTAAAAGGCAATTCTATATTTGTTGATTTCTTATTTTTCCTAAAATATCTTCACTAAGTTCTATGAATATTTACGAAGTTATATTAAAATTATATTACTTTTATTAAATTTTATATTTTTGATTTCTTAAAATTATAATAAGTTGTTCTCATTCAATAAATTGTATAGATTTCAAGAAATTTTTTATGTATCTATTAACATCCTAAGTTTACTCAACATTAAACACATTTTTTTTTATCTTGCTTATGTAGAAATTGAATCTAACAATTTGTTATTAACATTTTTTTATCCTTAATTTTTTGTGTTGGAATGGATTAAACAAAATGGTTCTTAATCACTGCTTCTCTTAATTCTTATAAGTGAGAGAAACATTGTTGTCACTTTATTTTACTATTTGCAAAAACTTTCTTTCCAAAATACCCTTAAAAGAGTTAGAAACCTTATAAAATACCTTAAACAAAACCATGATTACAAAGGGGGTCATAAGGGCATTTTTATAAAAATTATGCTTCAAAAATTAAATGATACTTTTTTTAATAATTTTTAAAATTATTGAAAAAATCTCAATTTAAGTGAATTAAATGACTGAATTAAAATTTATTTTTAGAAAGCACCCCTCCTACCTCGTATGATGTCATGAGATTACTTGGGTAGAAAACACATCCACTGTAGCACCCCGGAACCAGGTCAACACGTGTCGGTTTTATACTAGCTCCCGAGCGCTATTTTTAGGGCCCAAATTGTGATGAAAAATAACTAACCAAAGCAATTTTAATCTAATCCTAAAATTATCGGAAAAACTGCTATATAACGTCTGTATATACGAGTATGGGCTAAGCCCTCAAACCACAAAATCAACACCTGATAAACACAGTTTATATCTTCATTAAAAACTAAACCATCACATATGCACAGGTAAAAGTAAGGTCCACTAAGTTCCCACACACTCTCTCTCTCTCTCTTCATTTACAATATGTACAGTTTCCAAAAAAAACATATACAACTATCAAAAATTTGCCTTTTCTATCACTAGCCCGGATAGAAGTAGTCCTCCGGCCTATACTCGGGATAATCGTCTACTTCAGCCCCGCTACGCTTCTCACCTGCTAGATCTGAAAACAAAACCGGTAAAAACGAAAACTCGCGTGAGACTAATGTCTCAGTAAGTAGCACAGTGCATGGGATAAACAGTTTATGCAGTTTCAATAAATAAATTAACATGCTACAATAATACGATTAATTCCCGCAAATCATGCAAAGAGTAATTCACATATACCAAAGAGCAATTCCCATAACAATATAATTTCAGAGAATAAAGTGGGTGCAAGATTCATGAATTAGCATGTCTGTAAATCGGGTTAACACCCTTAGCCGGTTTGCCACCTCACTACTCGCCTTCGAAGCCGCGCACGGTCATCGTACGAGTGGAGCACCCACGCATGGGTTGGCACGCTGCAGCTCATCGATCCCACACGAAGGCCTCACCGATCCCACACGGTGGTACGCAATTAGCCCGGCATATTAACTCGACAAGCCAACACTAACGCATGATCTAAACGGACTGTGGATCCACGACTCTCTATGCGGCCTAGACTCATATAAGAATTAACTTTGCAAACTCAATCCAAGTGAACCTCGCTGTTCACTTACCCTTAAAACCAGAGGCCATTCTGCCTTTCAGAATACCATAGGCTCATTGCCTTTTCATTTAACAAGAAGCCTCAGCTTCGATTGCCAATTACAACTCGCGAATCACTTTATCAATCCAAATCATTAACAACTAAAGGTATAAAATAATTTTATAAACCAATTTTATAAAATATCCACGGTTGGTTTAAAATTGTCGTTTACTCTGCAAATTGAATTCTAACTAGTGACTTATATGCTAAACCTGATTTAAGCTATAAGGAATTGGTACGTGTGCTATACATCGTTGGAAAACTCTATGAATCTAGTTTCCAACACAACAAACGGTGCTAAAATCAGAGTTTCCTACAAGAAATTATGGATGTTATAATACAGGTGGTTATAACCTGCCGCGAAATTAAATGGACGGAAATCATCAAATTCTCATGATTTTTCTTGCAATACTTCGAATTCCAATTGGTCCGAAACCAATTCCATTCAACTACAATTACCTTAAACTAAATTTTAGAATGCCAATATGAATTTTTACACGAAGATTCGTAGCCTTCGCAAGCCACTGAAACTTTGGACTACCAACCCCATCTTAACTTTCTCTAACAGAATGTAGCCTAGACAAATCTCATTTTCTCAGCCCTATTTCAGAACCCAAATCAGTATTTTTCTCATGCCAACTCAAACCTAAATTAACACTTTCATGTCTAATCAAAACCTAAATTAATGCTCTCATCACAAATAACATCAAAGAGCTAAGCAATACAAGTTCTCCAAAATACTGTGTCCCATATAAACTCGTTAATTTATAAGCCCACACCAAATTCCTCAGCTTAGGCTAGAATCTCTTCCCACGACCCGTTCAGATAAACAACAATTTTCAACTTAGGTTATATCCACAAGATAGACCATGCAATTTCTCCATTATTTTAGCTCCCAAGTAACATGAAAGATTGCCTACAATGAATGGTTAAGAGCCTAAGATTTAAAACATGAATAAGCAATTCTCAATTTTCATGATTCCTCAAATCTGTCTAAAGACTATCAATCTGAATAAGGGATAGATGAACCTTTAAAAAAAATTGAAATTACAAAACTAACAAACTGAAAATCAATAATTATTAACTCCCCAACTTCAGCCTCCATATTCACATTATTCAAGTCAGAAACGAGATCTCTAATAAACTCTTTTGTCCCATTCTCTCGAATACAAACCAATTTCATAACAAAACCCACATCCCTAACTAGACGACCCGTCTGCACATCCAAGAAACCATCCTCAACAGTTATTTACATCCTACTCAAAAACCATCTAATAATATATCCTAACAATTAATTTGTCAGAGGGAATCAAATTTATTTAAAACAACAAAATGAGCAATTTCAGCATGCTACCAGATTTCTTTCTGTATAAACTTGATTAGATACTATTACTAAATCTGAAAACAAACTTTAGTTGGTAGTTTCCAACTAGAGAACTTTTCGTTTGCCACAGAGAAATAACAAACAGAAAACCTAACGGTAATCAACCAGAATCGTTCAACAAGAATCGATCAAAACAGCAATCAATCAACAATAAAACCAAACAGTAATCGATTAAACGAGAAAATATACTACTTACACAGATTTCGCAGATCCCATGCCCAGACAGAACCAGTCGCCCAACGCTCTTCTCTTCTTCCCTTTTTCTTTTCTTCTTCCCTTTTCTTCTTTCTTCTTCCTTCTTCTATTTTCTCTTCTTCCCCACGTTCTCTTCCTCTCTTCTCCTCCTCTCTTCTTCTCCCCTTCCACTCGTTTCTTCCTTCTTCTTCTTTTTTTTTTTTTTTTTTTGTTAAACCCCAACAGCACAAACAAGGACGCCCCTTCCCTCTTCTTCTTTCTTTTTCCCTCTTCTTCTTTCCCCCTTCTCTTCCTCCTTTCCCCCTGTGAGACATGGGAAAAAATCACCGGTGTGATCATCCCTCCGTCAACACACGGGCTCAACGCAAAAACGGGAGAGTCGCCACCATTCATGATTTTGGGGTGAGAATGGACACCAAAGATTTCAAAAATAAGCAAAAAGTGTAAAAAGACAAATTCTAGGATAAAAATAATCCTACTTGAAGATCAAATCCAGAGATGGGTAAGGGGATTAGATTATGAACGGGGGAAGGTGTTAGGCACCCCCATTCATCCACACGAAGTGGTTGCCAAGTGTATGTTCATGCTAAAAAGAATAAGAAGCTTGCTAAAAATCATGAAAAAGCCTTGAAAAAGGACTAATGTATGATATTTTCACATGAGGATCTAAATGGATTTTAGATCCTCTCTTATGTCAATATCACTTCTGGAATATCTCAAAAAAAGGAAATCAAAGCAAAAGTTGCTCAAAACCAAGTTAAATCAAATCCGGGAAGTTTGGTAAAAAGTATGCCATTTGCCTTAAAATCATTCAAATACAATTTTAAATCAAATCAAACCAAATCCATTTGAAAGATTATAATAAATAAGAGTCTCATGCAAAATTTCACTTCATTCCGATGAAAAATCTAGGAGTTATGCTCCTTTGAAGTTGCTGCTGGGGATTTTTAAAAGTGGTAAGTGGGCAACTTTGGAAAATTGTCTAGAAAAATCCACTACATAGAAGTCCACGAAATTTGGTGTGATTGGAGTCTGTATGGCCATCTTTCCAGAGAAACAAGCCTCATACAAAAATCCCTTCGGATGTGCCCTGGGTGGTCTCCCGAACAGGCCCCGAAGATCACAGATTTACCCCGAAAAGTGCAAATGAGCAGTTCTGAGTAAATCGGCTACCAATAATTCAAATGGAATCCAAAAATTATGAAACCAACTGGATTTGAAAATAGACTCAAAAAGGAGTACTCAGAAATAAAAATCACTCGAATCGGACTTAAAACGAACACATGGCGGTCCGTCGAAGTGACAAGTTCTGCATTTGAACCTGAACTGTCCACTTAACTTCGACAGAGAGGTGTCAAAAATCCGCAAGATAGAAGTTTATGAAATTTGGTGGACATAAACTAGACAGCCTCACTTTTCCCATGGTTCTAGAATCACCCCAAAATTCATCCGGATGATGAAGTTACGGGCGTCCGAAGTAAGGGTACAGGTGCTGTCCAGTTAAGCCACTTTTGAAGAAAACCAAATCCGAAAATTGATAAAATGTGTGTGATCTGTGTGAGATGAATCCAAAACCTTTGAAAAACATTTAAAAACACTCCAGAATTTGATTGAGGCCATTTATTTGAGATTTATCACAATAAATGCAATAAACCCCAAGTATGAGCCTATTCCCCGAAAAAAAGTGTAATATGTGTGCAAGAGTGGAAAACCAAGTAAGACAACCACATATCATGCATACAGATTTAACAAAATAAGTTCTAGCATAGCCTAGGGTTCCGTTCCATTATCGTTTCCCTTTGTTCTCTTTAAGATAATCAAGGGTACTTTGAATATAGAACGGTTTTCAAACAATCAAAAAGGCCTTATGCTACATAGGTTCTAGCACTAGGGTCAATCCCCAGTCTCGTTTCTTCTAGATCCGCCTTCACGTTTTACGGCTAGGGGAGTCTTGAGATACTTTGAGCCGGGGAAGGATTTCCACACATACAAACAAGGCTTTACACTATAGAAAGGTAGAAGAAGAGATCTAGATCTAGGAATGTAAAGACAGAAAATAAAAAGAAGAGTTGAGGCTTACCTAAGTTCTGGAGGCGATTCCACAGCGGTTTTCTTCTTCTCTTGGAGTTCTTCTTTGCGAGAATTCAAAACAAGAGTTCATGGCCATTTGCTCAAGGAGGAGGCTCCTATTTATAGGCAAAGGCTAAGGTCATTGGTAGACACAACTTAATGTCTAGAACCCCTCCAACCTTAACCCTAAGGTTATTTCCGCGATTTCCCCTCATTTAATGAGGGACATGATGGTAAAAGTGAAAAGCTCTCGGAAAACCCTAATTTTGAGCAAACTTAAGGTATCCGGTATGTCAGACCGGATAACAAAGGGCCTTAAGGTATCCGGTACATGGTACCGGATACACTAAGGCTCACATGTATCCGGTATCAGTATCCGGATACGGGAAAGGGTACTTGTATCCGGCCTGAGTATCCAGATACAGGTAAAAGTTTATTTTCTCCAATTTCTGTGCTGGCTTTCCAGGAGATAATGATTTTTGATGATTGTTTGTGCAATTTGGGGTGTCTACACCCCCTTCTCTTCTGCTGCGATGTCCCCCTCTCCTTCGTCCCTCTTCTTTTTTTCTTCTTTTTTATCTTTGCTTTCTTCTAACCAACGACCAAAACCCCAATTTAAGAAATCGATTTTTTTTTTTTTTTAAACTTGAACCATTTGAACCGGTTCACTTAAATTGAACCAACTCCAAATAGACCACTACACTAACCAATAGCCCATTAAACCAATAACCAAATGAATTAATTAAACCAAATGAAATTTTTTTTTCTATTGTTCTTTAATAATTTTAATTAATCTTAATTAAAGTTTCTCAACATTCCGGAATGTTACATCCACTAACAGTAAAGTGTCGCTATTTTCATTTATTTTTAAAATTTATCACTAATTTTTAATTTGAGATAGTTAGTTGACTAAATCTTAATTAGTTGTAAAAAGCGTTTCCCCCAAAAAGACTAATTCGGCCACCACACATAAAAGGGAGAAAAATTAGTTTTAAGTGATGTTTCTTCTCTTTCTTGAGTTTTTTGTTCTTCATCATACATTGACGGCGTTGATGAACTTAATCTCCATGTTGATAAATTTAACATGAGCAAGGTAATATCAAATACTTATCTTAAAAAGAAGAAAATAAATGATAGCAACAAAGTTTATCTTAAAATTAAAATTAATTAATATGAATTTCACTTTCTTTCAATTGAATTAGCTCTTATTAGCTTTAATGTAAAGATAGTGTCATTGTGAACAAGACAAATATAAATGCTTGCGTTAACAGAAGTAAATAATTTGTTATTACAACATTAGAATGCGTATTTCTTTTTCTTTCAAATTCCATATACAAGCATAAGATAATGAATTATAATATTTCATGAATATATCTTTGTTGTGTATTTCATGATGTTTAGAGATATCGTTTTTTTCATATGTATATATATTTTACTATAGAAAAAAAGTAAGCGTCTTCTTAATATTATATTGACCGTTAAATCATTGAATTAGTTAAATAGTTTTCTACCAATCTAGATAAATGCCGATGAAGAAACGGATAAGTGGTGGCCTGCAATTTAAAAAAAAAAGATTTAAAAGCGTATTTTCCCTATAGTGCACATTTGTTGAAATGGTATTACAACAGTATGGTTTTGCGACAAATGTTATTCAGAGTGCGGAAACTTGACATCTTTGGCCATGAGAATAAAATCATTACCGCTGTATTTATATGCTTTCTCTTGAAAGAAAAACAACAATGGAGAACTTGTAAAATGATATTGTGTTTTAGAATGTCTCTTTTTTTTAATGTACATAATGTTTTTTACAATGTAAATTTTTGTTTCTTAATAATATAATGCATGTACTCCTTTTCAAACTTAGAACTTTTTATGTCTATATTTTCCATTATTTTTTTTCTTTTTATCTTTCATAGCCGCGTATCACATGTAAATTTTTACGAAAGCTCATGAGCCTTCATTACAACTACAATCAATGATTCCTCCTTGCAATGCCTATAACCAATTAGTTAATTATTATATTCACTTAAAAACTAAACTGTTATAGTTCACTTGACTCGAAAATAATATTTTAAATTGAAATATTAATTACTTTGATGAAAATAGTTTGTACAAAACAATATTTACATGATTTAAATAACAATTCCAATGTCATGAATGCAAAACAATGTTCCAATAGTTCCAACTTTAAACTAATAGTTATAAAGTCTTTCGAAAAATTAAGAATTTTAGATTATGACAACCTTTTTAATGAACAATATCATTCTCCTTATTTGTAATGGTGTGATCAGAATTAATTAAATTAAGTTGGTGAAGATGAGCAAAGAACGAGGCACAAAAGAACAAAATATAAAAGAGGAAATTAAATTTTAAGTGATACTTTTAAAACATATTCAAGATTCAGTCATATTGATTTTAAGTGATATTTATAAATATAATTAAGATTCAGTTATATTAATTTTACTGAGTAATCAAATCTGAGTTATTTGTAATTATAACTGAAATATGACAACTTAAATTATTATAATTAATAAAATTATACTGATTCTTAATTATGTTAAAAAAGTATAACTAATCCACCTGCATCAATAATTTTATGACTGAATTTGAATTATTTGGTAAACAGATAAAACAAAGGCTGGCATTTTAATGTGAGCTGACGTGCAACCCAAGTGAGCTGGTTTGAATGTAAATAGCAACATAGTTAAGGAGAAAAGTGGAACAAAAATGTTAAATCGGCATTGGTTTTTAGTGAGCTGGTCTTGCATTTAATGCTCACTTTTTTTCAAACGAAATTGGTCTTGCATAGGCAGTGTAAATAGCGATGCATTTAAGGACAAAAGTGGAAAGAGACGTTAGAAACTTAGGTCAAAATGGGAAAAAAAATCAGGACAAAAAAAGTACAAAGAGTTTCTTTTATAATAAAAATATATATATATATATATATATATAAAATAAAATAATAATATATAATATATATAATAGGTAATAGATATAAATATATAATATAATATATAATATAATACTAGTTTGGAAGGCACGTGCAAATAGATATAAATACATGTTATGTATCACAATTTAGTAATTAAAGATTAGTGATATATTTTAATGATTTTTTCCCAAAAAAATGCCCTCGATATACTTGTAAAATATTTTATTGGTTAAGAAGTTTTTTTGTTAGCAAGTTTTTTTTGCGTATTTTTGGAAGAAAACTTATCTTAACGGTAAAATGACACTCATTTTCTGACTGAATCTGAATTATTTCTAAAGAGTATCACTTAAATACAATTTTCTAAATTTTTTAACACTTACGTTATCTTCATGTATGAGTGAGAGGCATTATCAAATAATTATGAAACACATGGTAAGATTAGTTTCAAAAATCATTATTTGGGTACATAAGTAACAAGAACTAAAAAGGTAAGTAAACATAATTTTATAATATAAGAACACAAGGTAGAAATTTTCTGTAATTTTTTTATGCATTATTTTCAATTGTTGGTATAAAATGATGCCAAATGGAGCATTTCACATTTTGAAAACTAACTTTTGCTGTTCAAATGAGGTTATGCTTTTTAAAAATAATTCAGACTCAATCAACGACTTTCCTGTAATTGAAAATTAGACAGAAGATCGAAGCAGATAATATCAAACTCTTTTTATATGAAATACTTAAAATTAAATTAGGGGAAAAAAGCAATAGATGTTTAAATGCGCATTAAATGCAATTAGTTTCTTCGCAGAGAATTTGGTTTTTAGCATGAATTTTTCTTTTAAAAAAATAGCCTGAATTGTTTCTCAAAAAAATTCAATTGCACGAATTTTTAAACATATTGAATCACTAAATTCTTAATAATTAGAAATTAATGATAGTTTTTACAAATAATTAAGAATGAGTATCATGTTCACTTAAAGTCTTGTTTCAAAAACACCCTCAAAACATTTTTAACTTCATTAAAATCTCGCTATAATAAACAAATTATTTTACGAGTATGTTGAAGGCATTTTTAAAATACAATTCTTTTATACGAAATACTTAAATTAAAATGAGGGACAGATTTGCAATTGGTTTTTTTTTCCCAACGAAACTGGTTTTTACTATAAATTTACAAAAATAACTTTGATTCAGTCATTAAATTCTCGGTAATTAAAAATTAGTGATAATTTTATAAATAATTGAGAATGCGTGTCACTAATGTGTGGTTCTATTAATACCAAAAAATTACAGATTCAAAGTTATTTTAAGAAATATCACTAATGTTAATTACCAAAAAATTACAGATTCAAAGTTATTTTAAGAAATATCACTAATGTTAATTACCAAAAAATTGATGACTAAATCTGTTTTAAGAGATAATTCCATGTTTGTTGATTTCTCATTTTTTTTAGGGAAATTTACAATAACCCCCCCCCCCCTGAGGTATGGCGAGGGGGCACGGACACCCCCTCTGGTTTCAAATTGATCACTTATAAGCCCTAAGCTTCTCGAAACCGTCGCGTTACACCCCCACCGTGAGTTTGAGAGAGACGGAGTTAACTTAACAATTATCAAAGACGAAATTGCCCCTGCTCTTAAGCGACATGCCTTCCCCTGTTCGTTTCTCGCAGATTAAATCGTACAACCTTGCTTAAATCGTACATGGTCTTCATCAGACCCTGAAGAACATCTCGGGTCTCGTTGGCAAGAGCAGAGAGATCACGCTCGACGGTCGGCCCGACGATCTCCTGATGCTTGAACTCTGAATGGTCAGTCGGGGTTTTGGGTTTTTCAGAATTCATCTCATCATCAGAAGAGGAGGTTGATAAAGATCTGGGGTTTTCATTTAATAGCTTATCAGAGCTAGGGCTTTTCGGTTTTTCTTGCAAGTGCGTTGCAGATTTGACCTTGGTCGCAGAACATGAGTATGATTTGGTGTAAACGAGATTAGGGTTTATGGGTTTTTGTTCCGGTGATGGTTGAAACCTAGAAAGGGTAATAGAATCCGAGAAAGCCGAAACGAAAATAGGTAGACTGAATCCACTGTTTACGAGCTTTTGTTGAGAGCAATCTGAGAATCCGAATGAAGGGAAGTAATTAGGGTTAGGTCTTTGACAGATACATCTAGAAATGTGATATGCAGAATAAGTTGAATGGGAAAGTGTAAAAATCCTTGTGGTTAATCTGCGAGAAACGAAGGTCGCCATTACTGTCCCTTTAAGCTTCCTAAGAAGCTACTGAGGCCAAATTGAAAATATAAACCTACCTGTGTTAAGATGAAATGGCAATAACTTATTCATTCCAATGAAACCCTAAAACCGAAAACGACATCAAAACCTAAAATCAAAAACGAAATGAAAGGAAGAAGAAAACCAAAATCAAGTCGTTTGATTTAAACCCTTACCAGAAAACCTCCCTCCGTTGGCAGCTCCGCGACTCACGCTCGCTCGCTCCGGGTGCGTCAGAGAGAAGGGTTCTTGCGCGAAGGAGAAGGGGGAAAGAGAAGGGCATGTCGCTTAAGAGCAGGGGCAATTTCGTCTTTGATAATTGTTAAGTTAACTCCGTCTCTCTCAAACTCACGGTAGGGGTGCAACGCGACGGTTTCGAGAAGCTTAGGGCTTATAAGTGATCAATTTGAAACCAGAGGGGGTGTCCGTGCCCCCTCGCCATACCTCATGGGGGGTTATTGTAAATTTCCCTTTTTTTTATAATATCTTCACTAAATTTTATGTATATTTACGAAGTTTTATTAAAATTATATTACATTTTATTAAATTTTATATATATTTTTTGATTTCTTAAAATTATGATAAGTTATTCTCATTCAATAAATTGTAAAGATTTAAGAAATTATGTATCGGTCTATTAACATCCTATGTTTACGCAACATAAAACACATATTTTTTACCTTCAATAGTTAAATTGATACTTTTCAATAATTTATGAAAATTATCATTAAATCTCAATTTAAGTGAATTAAATATTAATAATGTATTTAATATATTTAAATATAGTTAGTATACTATTAAATGTATTTAGTATAATATTAGAATTGTTTTTAAAATATCACTAATTTTTAATTACATATATTTTGGATACTGGATATTAATTAATTTTAGCAAGTATAACTTAAAACCAATTTAAAAAAAAGAAATGTAGAAAATTGAAATTCAGTGGCCAATTGTTGGCCTTATTAGGCGACCGCATTCGCCTCTCTCTTTATTTTTATATAAAAGACGAAATTAATTTTAATTGTAATTATCAAAATTTGGTAATTAGAAATTAGTGATACTTTTTTAAAAATAATTGAGAATGATTATCATTTTACGGTTCACATAATACTTCTGCCAAAAATGCCCTTAAAACACTTCTTAATCTCATTAAAACATGATAACAAACAAATTATTTTACAATTTCTTCTATACAATCACTATAAAGTTAGAAAAAAACATTTCAAAGAATATTTAAATAGCAGGTGAAATCGGACAAAAAATAAAGCACAAAAAGATAAAAATCGGACAAAAATAATACTTAGTTGCGATTTCAATTATAACTATAATGAATTAATATGATGAATAAAATGCTTATAATTAATGAAATTATACTGATTCTCAATTATTTTAAAAAAGTTTAACTAATACAATGCATCAATAATTAATTTTATGACTAAATTTGAATTAAATATAATTATATTTATAATACAAGTAAATTAATACATTAAAATCTTGGTAACTATAAAATAGTAATACTTAAATAAGGAACATTCTAAATTTTTAAATAAGGTAAATTATACTTAACATTTAGTTAAAACATATAATTCATAATTCATTTAAGTCATGACTATACGTATAATTTTTTCAATAATGTACATTATGCATAATATAGAATTATAATTCATTTAATTAAAAAAAGTGTACTTTTTAAATGCATTTATATTTTACAATTATCTTTAAGTGGTATTTTTTGAATGAATCTTTTGTGAATAATGACTCTTATTTTGTATTATTTTTAAAAAAATTGTGAAATACAATAGAATATGTTTTATAATATAACACTAAAAGCAAAATTTTTGGAAAATTTGAATGAGTTTCATTTTAGAATTAAGAGATGTTTTCTACCTAAAATTTCATTTAAAAGGCTTATAAACATTATGTTGGGTGTATTTGGAAGAAATGTTCTGTGAGCATTAATATAACTCTTAGTCTCAATATATTTATTTTAAATCATTATTTTATAATTATATGAAGAACAATGTGACCGAATCTGAATTATGTTTCAAGAGAATCTGAATTATGTTTTAAGAAGCATTACATAAAACTAAAACTAATTTTTAGTACTTAAAATTACGAGAATAACCAACAAAAGCATCAATAGCGCATTTAATGCTTCTGTTGCATTTAATGCTTGGTTTTTTTTTTGGACGAAATTGGTTTTTAGTTTAAGTTTTCATAAATAACTATGATTCAGTCACCAAATTTTGGTAATTAAAAATTAGTGATGCTTTTTACAAATCCTCCTTAACAGTAGAACGGCATTGATTGACTAAATCATCAATTATTTTCAAAAGTAAACTAATGTACAAGTGTTTACTAAAAAAACAAATAAAAAAGCCTAATCTACAAGTCGCTTAAAGCCAACTGGGCTCAAGTCAGCGTAAATAGCGATGTATTTTAAGGACGAAAACGGAAAAAAATGTTAGAAACGTAGGTCAAAATAGGAAAAAAAATCAGGACAAAAAAAGTACAAAGAGTTTCTTTTATAATAAAAAATATATAAAAAATAAATAAATAAATATATATATATATATAATATATAATATATATAATAGGTAATAGAAATATAATATATATATAATATATATAATAGGTAATAGATAATAGATAATAGACTTGACTTCAAAAGATAAAACAAGATTCACGTTTGTGGGTTATGCCTGCGGATCTACCGGTGCAGAAAGGTGTGTGCAAGCTTTATCATTACTTGCAATTTAATAAAATATTTGAATGTTACGCAAGCTTCATTAATTGTTACAACCAAGCCATGGTGGGGGACGGCACATTTCTCTAGACGTTTGTCTTCTTGAAACGTGAGCATAAAAAGTCGTCTTTGTTTTTCTTTTTGGTTTTTTTTTTTTTTTTGGTAATGTTTTCTTTTTGGTTATTGTGATATCACGTTGGTTATAAGTTAATTAATGCATTTTACTCTTATCGTTTTCCTAAAATATTTGTCACTGTACTTACCCCACATTAGTTGTAATCATCCATTACAATATGGATTTTAGAGCAAAGTCATTGATTTATTTGTCAAAACACTGTATGGATCAGTGTCGGTAACTAAAGCAACTTTTTCCCTCCTTACTGACTCAATGTTGGGGGCTTTCAAAATTGGACCAGAAGGCCGAAAGCCATTTTTTACTTTTTATTTGGTAAAGTTACAAAGGACTTGAACTACAACATCATTTCTTTCTCTTCTCCAATTTACAAATCTCGATCCTCTTCCTCGCAGAAACTGAGTTTTCTCTCTTTTTTCTCTCCCATCTACAAATCCTGTAAAGACAATGGCCTTCTCCTTGATTAAGGACATTATCAGCTTCTTCTCTCAATTGTGCGCGGGTCCTATAAGCTACATCCGGGAACTCCAAGAGAATCTCAAAAGTTTGAGAACTTCGATTGAAGAATTGAAAGATGTGAGGGATGATGTTAGAGCAAGAGTGGAAACCCAAGAGGCAAACCGAATGAGGCGAACGCACCAAGTAGCTGGGTGGCTGGTAAGGGCAGACCCCATGGAAGTCGAAGTAGAAGGAATCTTAAGAGAAGGTTATGAAGAGATTGAAGACAGATTCCTTGGAGGTTTCTGCCCCAAGAATTGTTATGCCAGTTACAAGCTCGGGGAAAAAGTGTTTCGAAAAATAAAAGATGTGGACAAACTAAAGGGCCAAGGACGAAGTTTCGAGCTTGTAGCGGAACCACTGCCCCCACCTGCGGTAATAGAGATGCCTGTTGCACAAGCTACGAGCATGGATCGGATGTTGGAGGAGGCTTGGAGTTGCATTAGCAATGAACAGGTAGGGATTATCGGTATCTATGGAATCGGGGGTGTCGGTAAGACTACCCTTCTGAAGCGGATCAACAACGAATTTCTACGTCGACGAACCATTCATTTTGATGTGGTGATTTGGGTTGTCGTGTCCAAAGAAGGAAACGAAAAGAAGATTCAGGATGATGTTGCTGAGAGATTGGAGTTGAAATTATCGGAGAATGAAAGCTTCGATGTCCGTGCTTCAAAGCTCCACTTTGAGTTGAGTAAGAAAAGGTTTGTGCTATTTTTGGATGATGTATGGGAAGTGGTGGATTTGACAGCAGTCGGGATTCCTTGTCCCGATCTCATAAACAAGTCCAAGGTAGTATTCACTACTCGTTCTGAGGATGCGTGCGGACAAATGAAAGCTCGTGAAAAGATAAAAGTAGAATGCTTGGATTCTGCGGAAGCATGGAAATTATTCCAAGAAGAGGTTGGGGACGAAGCCCTCAATTCCCACCCTGAAATACCTGCAATAGCTAAGCAAGTTGCGGAAGAGTGTGGGGGTTTGCCACTAGCACTCATCACTACTGGTCGAGCTATGGCTTACAAGAAAACTCGTCAGGAGTGGAGACATGCGGTAAGCATCTTGAAGAACTCTGCATCGGAGTTTTCAGGTTTGAAGAAAAATGTATATTCTACTTTGAAGTTTAGTTATGAGAGTTTAGAGGATGATATCATCAAATCTTGCTTTTTATATTGTTCGTTGTTCCCTGAAGATTATTCCATTCAGATAGAACAGCTTATCCGTTATTGGATTGGGGAGGGATTTCTGGATGAATTCGATGACATGGATCAAGTTGAAAACAAAGGATATGACATCATTGGAAAATTAAAGCAGGCTTGCTTGCTGGAGAGTGGTTTCAATTCAAGAACGGTGAAGATGCATGATGTCCTTCGGGACTTGGCCCTATGGATAGGTTGTGATGATGGAAGGAAAAAAAACAAGTTGCTGGTGCAAGCGGGTGTAGCCTTGGCAGAGGCACCCAAGGTTGAGAAATGGAGAGAGGCCGAAAGAATATCATTGATGAATAACAAATTGGAAACATTAGGGGAGGAGGCACCCAAATGTCCCAATCTCTTAACATTGATTCTTTTTCGAAATTCTTTTTTGAGAAATATTTGCAATGGTTTCTTTCAATACATGCATGTTCTCAGAGTTTTGGATCTTTCTAGTACAGGAATTGAAGTGCTTCCAACGAGCATTGTGGAATTGGTTGAGTTGGAGTACCTTGGTTTGGCAAGAACAAAGATAACAAAGTTGCCTCAAGAGATGAAAAGTTTAGTTAAATTGAAATGTTTGGATTTGAATCTTACAAGGGACCTTGAATTCATTCCATATGGAATACTATCAAGGTTTTCAAGGTTGCAAGTGTTAGACTTTACTAAGAGTAAGTTTGAGCATTGGGAAGCAGAAAGTGGTGATATTGGTCAAGACGAAGGAAATGTTGGAGCTAGCATGGAAGAACTTGGATGCTTGAGGGAACTGCAACACCTCTCCATCAGGATAACAAATGTCGCTTCTCTTAATATAATCCTCGGCTCTGAGAAACTTGCAAGGTGCACAAGAGGCTTATCCATCACAAAATGTGAACAATTGACACCAGCAATTTTAAAGTATAGATCCTTGTCAAACATTCGTGATGTCTCTATTAAGAATTGCAAATTCAAGGATCTATCATGGCTTTGTGGTGCTCCTAACCTTGAAAAACTTTTTGTGTGTGGCTGCGAGTGGCTTGAACTAATATGCGATGGCACGGCTGGGTGCTTTCCAAACCTTCGTGTGGTGGTTATCTATGATTGCAATGCATTGAAGGATTTATCATGGCTTTGTGGTGCTCCTAACCTTGAAGAACTTCATGTGAGTAGCTGCGAGTGTCTTGAACTAATATGCGATGGCACGGCTGGATGCTTTCCAAACCTTCGTGTGGTGTATATCAAGGATTGCAATGCATTGAAGGATTTATCATGGCTTTGTGGTGCTCCTAACCTTGAAAAACTTTCTGTGAGTGGCTGCGAGTGTCTCGAACTAATATGCGATGGCACGGCTAGATGCTTTCCAAACCTTCGTGTGGTGTATATCAATGGTTGCAATGCATTGAAGGATTTATCATGGCTTTGTGGTGCTCCTAACCTTGAAAAACTTTCTGTGATAGTCTGCGAGTGTTTCGAACTAAAATGCGATGGCACGGCTGGATGCTTTCCAAACCTTCGTGTGGTGGTTATCTATGATTGCAATGCATTGAAGGATTTATCATGGCTTTGTGGTGCTCCTAACCTTGAAGAACTTCATGTGAATAGCTGCGAGTGTCTTGAACTAATATGCGATGGCACGGCTGGATGCTTTCCAAACCTTCTTGTGGTGGATATCATTGGTTGCAATGCATTGAAGGATTTATCATGCCTTTGTGGTGCTCCTAACCTTAAAAAACTTCTTGTGAGTAACTGCAAGTGTCTTGAACTAATATGCGATCGCACGGCTGGATGCTTTCCAAACCTTCATGAGGTGGATATCTATGGTTGCAATGCATTGAAGGATTTATCATGGCTTTGTGGTGCTCCTGACCTTGAAAAACTTTCTGTGAGAGGCTGCGAGTGTCTCGAACTAATATGTGATGGCACGACTGGATGCTTTCCAAACTTTCGTGAGGTGGATATCTATGGTTGCAATGCATTGAAGGATTTATCATGGCTTTGTGGTGCTCCTGACCTTGAAAAACTTTCTGTGAGAGACTGCGAGTGTCTCGAACTAATATGCGATGGCACGACTGGATGCTTTCCAAACCTTCGTGAGGTGGATATCGAGGATTGCAATGCATTGAAGGATTTATCATGGCTTTGTGGTGCTCCTGACCTTGAAAAACTTTCTATGAGAGCCTGCGAGTGTCTCGAACTAATATGCGATGGCACGACTAGATGCTTTCCAAACCTTCGTGAGGTGGATATCTATGGTTGCAATGCATTGAAAGATTTATCATGGCTTTGTGGTGCTCCTGACCTTGAAAAACTTTCTGTGAGAGACTGCGAGTGTCTCGAACTAATATTCGATGGCACGATTGGATGCTTTCCAAACATTCGTGAGGTGGTTATCTATGATTGCAATGCATTGAAAGATTTATCATGGCTTTGTGGTGCTCCTAACCTTGAAAAACTTCATGTGAGTTGCTGTGAGTGTCCTGAACTAATATGCGATCGCACGGCTGGATGCTTTCCAAACCTTCGTGAGGTGGATATCTATGGTTGCAATGCATTGAAGGATTTATCATGGCTTTGTGGTGCTCCTAACCTTGAAGAACTTTCTGTGAGTGGCTGGGAGTGGCTCGAACTAATATGCGATGGCACGGTTGGATGCTCTCCAAACCTTCGTGAGGTGGATATCGAGGATTGCAATGCATTGAAGGATTTATCATGGCTTTGTGGTGCTCCTAACCTTGAAAAACTTTCTGTGAGTAACTGCAAGTGTCTTGAACTAATATGCGATCGCACGGCTGGATGCTTTCCAAACCTTCGTGAGGTGGATATCTATGGTTGCAATGCATTGAAGGATTTATCATGGCTTTGTGGTGCTCCTAACCTTGAAAAACTTGTTGTGAGGCACTGCAAGTGTCTCGAACTAATATGCGATGGTGAAGATGCAGAAGTAAAAGAAAGTCCACTGAAATTCTCACATCTCTCATTGTTGTCCTTGTCTGACCTACCTGAGCTAAAACGCATACCTTGGCACGCCATTCCTCCTGGTACACGAACCATAGAGAGCTGCCCAAAGGCAACCCCTCCAAATGAGGTAATCTTCATTGACTTTTTTATCCTCGTTTTGATTTTTGATTTCAGTTTCTTATAGTAGTACATGTATAAATTTCTAATTCCGATTCTTGTTCTTTTCTTATGCAGCCCAAACATTTGGAGTCAAATGAAATTAGTCGGAAGAGGAAGATGAAATTTAAGGTTAAACCTTTCTCTGTTCAAAATATATATAAAGGATGTATTCTAATATTTAAAACACAAAGACGTGAAAATTATGCTAGCTCCAGTGCTTTATTAGTTCATAAGAAATTAAATTATCTGTTGTGGATTGAATTTAGGTTGGAGAGGCTGGATTTTGGGACGCTAGCGGAAAAAGCTAAGGCGTTTGGGACGATGCTAGGGATAGGCGGAGCCTTGATCCTTACATTCTACAAAGGAGTTGAGATCAACATTTGGTCAACAAATATCAACCTCCTGAATCATTATCATGATGGAGGAGTCCACGTGACAAAATCGCCAGGTAATAGCCTACTGGATTCTTTCTATGCTGTTGGCATGTGTGTGTCCTTTCTCTTGCTGAGGATTTTTATCATATCGGCTTGCTCAGGCACGTTCAATTTCTACCGCTGCTTCTGATTTTGAATGAGCCCTCAATTCTCGCTCTTATAATTTTTATTTTTATGTGTCAAATGCTTGTCATTCATTCATTAGCTTGTAAACAAGATTTACAATCAGGTCTGTGCTTGACATTTCACCCAAAAAAAAACAAAAGAAAAGGTCTGTGCTTGACATGATCTAATATTAAATTATTTTTTTTAATATATTTCAAATAATGTTTTAACATTAAGAGGAGATGTACGCTTCCTAAAATGCCATTAGTTTCTTTTCGAAGAGAGAAATATAATAGTAGTCTTCACTCGATCTGCCGAGAAAAAAGAGCTAAACGGTTATATCAACCTCATCCATTCAGTAGGATTTTCTCTTTTACTCGTTTCTATGATATTCACTTTATTATTTTCGTTTTGAGATTTGGTTGTTTTTTATGCCCTAGATTTTCTTCCCTGGATTCTCTTCTTTTCTTTTGAAATCTGTGGGCTGTTTGTTAACGTTTTCAATTCAGGTTTCACCGTTTTTTTAAAACAAAAAACACAAAAACATGTTTGGTATGCACGGTTTTCAAATCGCATTTGAAAAAAATGATTGAAAAACAAGGCTATTTCTAAAAACAAAAAATTTCATTTTCTAAAAACTGAAATGCAATGAAATTAGGACGTTCTCTCTTCAAATCTGTGTACAGCTCAACCCTTTTTTCCTAAATATTTTCCTATTTCATTGTATTTATTGTTTTATGATTTAATCTTCACAGTAGGCTACCTTCAGAAATGAATCACTCAATTTCAATTTTATTTTGTTTCGAGCAGTGGCAAGCATAGTATCAAAACAGGTTCTTTGGTTATGGGAACTATTTAGTTATTTGAAGTTGCTTAAAGAGGATCATATCCCCCTCCCCAACTCTTTGTATTCTTCATTGATACTCAGTCCTGTTTGGTGATTACTTTGAAAACTTTAACGAACTTAAAAAGTTATTATTTTTCCCTTTCAATGAGGCATTTCATGTACCTACTAGAATATAAGCAGCTTTTTCTTCCATATCATATGATTCATGAAAGTATTAAATTATAAGTCAAAATTCAGTAAAGACAAATCAATCTGTTAGTCTGTTATAATAGTCTGTTAGTTAGTTAGCTAGTCCGTTGGTCTCTGTTATGTTAATTTTGTTCATTTTCAGAGCATGTATCTAAAACCAATAGGATTCCTTGTTTATCATTATTAAAAAAATAAAATAAAATTTTAGGATTGTTCATCTGTCATCCTATTGATTAAGTCTTATATTTATAATATCTTGATTAGATTGTAATTGTAAAGACATTGACCTTTGTTTTTTTTAACATCATCGACAATAAAATAAAATTTTAAGGTTGTTCATTTGTTATCCTACTGATTTTTACAACATCACATAAGTATAATATCTTGTATTTTTTTTTGAAAAATAAATAATGATTGAATAATAGGAGAAGCTGTAGAAAATTTGGCTAGTAGGAATGACCAGAATTAATTATAATAATAACCAATCTTATCTAGTTAAATAACCAATCTTATCTAATTATTAGAAAAATCTGAGACATGCATGATGAGTTAAATGAGAACTCTGAAACCATGGTTATATTCAAATTTACAACTGCATGTGCTGCTTTAGTGATTGTGACCTGTGGGTTAAAATACACTAATAACATGGTGTGCAAATGATTGGTCAGATGGTCTAGTCCGATCAGTTTAAGCTAAAACACAAGGATGTTTAAAGAATGGAATTTTCCTTTTACTAAACTGTAAGCTCACTCCTTTTATTCTAATTCTTTTCAGGAAAGAAGATTAGAAAGACTAGACTGCTTGGTGGCGAATTTTATATTATTTGTCAGACATTAAGTGGTTTTTATTAGTTATTTTTCATACTTTAGGATTTGTTTATTATGACTTTGAGTCATAAGGATTTTGAAATTTTTATTTTTATTATATGCTTGAAACATTCAATAAATCTGGGTGTGACTGTTTGGACAAGTATGATTCAATTATTTAAAAGGAAAATTTTCTTCTGTTGTCTCTATATATATTTCATAGAATTTTGGAGAAACCTCTACTAAAGAGGTAATGCATATTTAGAAATTGTTAAACCACTTTTTAGTAGTTCATGCCACAATATAATGCAAGACCAGGAAGGACTATTCTGCATTAACCGTGGCATGACCTTTAATTTGAAATAGAACTTTTAAATATGTATATCAAATATCAGTTTCTTCATAAATGCATTATTGCAACTACAGATAAGTAGAATCAATTGATATATTTGGTTCTTTTAAGCGGAATGGAATCTAGTGTTCCCATCGGCCATAGGTAGAAAAGTTCTCCATGTTTTCAGAGAAATGACAGAGAGACAAAAGTGTTAGGTTTAACATTTTATTTTAGCTTTATTCAGTGTCAAAGAGAAAGTGTTTTAAGTGTGTTTAGAATGTTTAGTTTGAGTCCAAGAAGACATGGTTCAAACGGCATCAACATCGGGGTCAAATTGAAGAAGTTATGCCCAACGTTTGGTCAACGTTCGCTAGCCGTTCGAACGATCATGCTACAAAGAGAAAATAGAGACTAGCGTTCGACCAACGTTCTCTGAACGTTCGATCGTTGGTGACACACAGAGAAACCAGAGAGCAGCGTTCGCTGAACGTTTGCTGACCGTTCGACCGATGGAGTTCCACAGAGAAACCCGAAAGCAGCGTTCGCCTCACGTTCTCTGACCGTTCGAACGAGAAGAGGAAAAGTGAGTTTTTGTCTTGAACGTTCAAGCCACGTTCGCTGAACGTTCGAACGTTCATTAACAAAACTTCAGTTTTAGAATTCCAATCTTTTCTGATTTGTTTCCTATTCCGAGTCTACCTTCTCCTAATCTATATAAGGAGTGTCTAGACTATTGTTAGGTGAACAAAAAGAGGTTTTAGAAACCCTAAATTCGTGTGTTAGAGCAAGAGTTCTTTCTCCTCTTCCTTCTCCTTTGTTGAGCCATCAAAGCCTTTCTTCATCTTTCTTTTCTACCTTGGAGTTCCGGGTTGGAGAGTTTGTTCGTGGTAGTTCCTACGGATACCAGGCGAGTTCGTTTGGGTGATCGTGTGAGAAGATCTTCAGAGTTCTGAAGTGTTGCTGTGGAGCAAATCTGAGGACTTCCTTAGATACTTTCAAGTCTGTGAGTTGCAGAGTCTAGCATAAGGATGTTGAGTCGTCTGAACTACAGGTTGCAAGTCTTCTTTTCATATTGGATCTTTTAGGTGGCTTCTGCATAGCCCGGAGGGTTTTTCTCTAGTGAGAGTTCTCATAGAGTTTTCCCTTCGTCACCAAAATTGCTTGTGTTGTCTCTTTACTTTATTTGCAATTTTGTGTGATTGGTTATAAACTTGTGCATGCCTATTAATTAAGAACTTGTTTTTAATTAGTAGAATTTTTATTCCGCTGTGCTTCACCTATTCACCCCCCTCTAAGTGTATTTAAAGTCAAAACCCTGTTTTTCAAAAAGGAACTCCCAAAATGTGTTACCAGAAAAATGGAACAACTTGGTACCAGCCAATATATAAAACTATGCAAGATAGGGAACAATGAAATACACAAAAGCCAGAACACCAAAGAGACAACCAACATTTTCAATCCTGAAGCAACAAATAATCAACTTCATTGATATTCATCCAACTATTAGCAAGGATATCGTAAAACTATAGGAAGATCAGTGAATATTAACGCAAGAGTTTCAATAGAAAGGTCAAAGGAACTCCCAAAATGAAATTAGAATGTGATCAAGTTACCTCTGTATGATCCGGCATTATAGGTCCACACACTAGTCATCCTGCACTCCAGAGGTCCAACAACTTTCACTATTTTTCATCTTGTCGAGAAGGAAATTCGACCATTTAATGTCCAAGCATAGCAAACCACAGTTGAAAAAACACGCAGGTCCCAACAGTAGCTGATGCATATTACATTCCGGCCTGCCAATCAACCTACTTCAAAGATTGAAATCCCACAATATGAAACATGCAAGGTATGTGAAACTTTAAGTGGCAGCACCAAAATTATCTGAGCTAAACCGAGCCTCTGTAAACTTAATTCTCTCAGGCTTGCAGCAAATCCAGCCAAGTCATACTCCATACATTTGAAAAGCAAGGTACAGAGTCCATAACATCCTTGAAGTCACTGAACCCTCTAATGTTGCATCATTGGGATGATCCATTTGCTGCAAGATGAGAATCTCTCTGGCTATAAATTTCACATTCATCGTCTCCAAGTTATCAAATCAAAGCTTCTTTGGTACAACAAATTTCCCTGTCGTTGTGTCCTTAGCATTGACTTAATGCTGTATCTGCCTTGCCCAAGCTGAAAAAAGAAAGAGTTACACATCAATTATATCAAACACAACAGACCAACAGGAAGCAACAGTTCCCACCATGCTTTTTCAAATTTCATCTTGTCTCAACCTTTGGCATTGATTCTAATGCTTCTGCTGCTTTTCTTTCCGGTTTCCATCCTGATCTTCTCTATGCTCGATTTTTTGTCACCTTAGCATCTGATTTCCTGCTCGACGAAACATATGAATTCCTCCATCTCTCTCTCTCTCTCTCTCTCTCTCTCTCTCTCTCTCTCTCTCTCTCTTCCAAACAGATAGCCCGTCTCTCTTAAAATCAAACGACATTTCTCAAGACATTATACAACACAACCATTCCTAGCAACCAATCCGAAACAGAAGACCAACTGAAGCCACTTCAAATCAAATCTACAATCACCTGTTGAACGCGAAACCCCAAAAAAATTCCCCTCAGAACGTTCCATATACTGAACTCAAAACAGAAAGCAAAAATGCATAAACCCTAATCCGTAGCCTGGCATTGCCCCGTCAAATTAGAGGAAAGAAATAATTGGCAGTTCGACACGAATTATGGCTGTCAACAATGAATTAGAGAGAAAATCGAAAGGGCGTAAGAAAGAAAAATAAAATTTGCACAATATTCGTGTTTAGAGACGACACCCCGCCGCAGAAGCTGCAGAATTAGAGCTTCCATTTCGCTTGCTTGGTAGTACACGGAGAGAGTTTATGCGCTGCAGGTGTCTTGTATATCTCGCTGCCCGGTATCCATCGGCACCAGCCACCAGGGAAGAGTTCTTTGTGTTCGCACTTTGTGGGACCACGACCGGCTGGAAGCCTGGACCGGGCTCCGGACAAAGTCCCGTCCTGAATTTTTTCAGGTATTTTTATTATCTTCGTTAAGAACCAAAAAGGCTAAAAAGAGAAAAATATTTTTCATTTGTCTCATGATCCTGGAAACTGCTTTCACTATATTGCTTTCAGCGTTCTAGAGAAACCAAATCAATTGAATTGAAGAAGATAAAGATCAGATGATATATTAGAAAGTATAACTAGTCGGATTCTAGATTGAGAAAATCCAATCGACAGAGACTTACAATCGTTTCTTTATCTACAATGCGCCATCCTCCCCATCTTCTTCTGGGATGGCTGGTGCAAGAACCGCGTTTTCATAAACTTCTATGAATCTCTCTATGTACCATTTTTAACAACAAAGCGCATAATGAATACAAATAAACATATACAAATTATTAACAGTCAAAATCCTTCAACGCCATCTCTTCTCATGGAAGAGGAGGGCTGACTTCCGCCTTTCCTGGTGCCCTTTATTAACAACAATGGTTCTTTTATACCATGATTATAGCATTCCATTTCTTCTATAAAAACAATGCCCAATATCACCAAAATTTAATGAGACGGTGGGATTCCTTTTCAAGGGAGAATCATGTAAATAATTTCTACCCAATTAGCATACCGCCCACAAAACCATGTTGGGTAATTCAAAATTATATACATGGAATACAACTTAGAATCCCTGCTAGATCTGATGACCAAAATGAGGATCTAAGATTTAAGATCATTTCCAAATATGCAAGAGATGGGGCCAATCAATTGAATGGCTTGGATCCATGAACATGTACACAAACTGTACGACCAAAAAAACTAACGTATAAACACCATTTATGACAAAATATGAACAAGGCCCCCTTAACCCTGTATAACTTGACTTGATGGTAATAGGATCTTCTCTTGCTCTCCTGACATATAGCAAGAAAATCCAAAATATGCTAACACCTCTCTTTATTCCGCAGTAGGAAAACATCTGTACAGGAATCAGTGATGACTTTCCATAAGATCAGCAAGCGTAATCTTTCCAAAATTTCCAGAGTCTAGCTTATCAAACTGGTTGCAGATGGGCATGATATCTTTCTCTGCTATCTTTCCCATCTCCTTCAGCTTGTATATCACATATTCAGATTTGCTAAGCAACCGAAAAGAAAAAGATGAGAGTTTGCACATTGTTCCTTATGATGTAACAGATATATGAAGCAGTAAACACCGTCATCATTAAAGCCAGAAGATATGCAAGAAGTAGAAGATGAGATTCAACAAGTGAAACACACCAGAGACAAATTCATTAGAAGTCAAAATTTACAGGGGCCTCAAATACAGCTAGATAAAAAGTAGTCAACCTACAGAGTTAAGCCCAATTGAATTACAACAAGATGCTAATTAAATATAGCTTGGGAAAGAAACGTGCCAAGGGAGTGGAAAAAAAGAAGAAGCTGATTAGTAAGGGGAAGCAGGCAGTAGTCATACTTTTTCTTTCAACCTTCCAAAATTTATTTCAAGATCCCTGGCTAACATAGGAATTCAAGAAATTATATACTACTTAATTTACACATAATACCATAGTGCTTCTCAGAGATTATTTATCGAGTAACTGGAATTAGAAAATATGAGCCACTTCATGACAAGTTGCCATGGGAAACTTTGACCACAAGTACAATACCCAAGGATCATTTGCAGGAGCATCATCAAAGTCTAACCAAGGAGAAAAATATTATATAGATTCTAGTCCAATCATTCAAACTAATAGGAAATATTTCCATATATTCCTTTGTCTTTCAAGAAGCTAATATCTACTTCATATTTACAACAGTAATCAGCTTTACTAAACCGTTATCTATTGAGCCATCATCCAATTAGGCATTCTACAATAATAAATTTATGCATTGTTTGGCACTAATCTGTAGTATCATGCCTACATATCTGTGGGAATTACATTACTCAGGTCTCCAGTAAATATTATAGGTTCATTGAACTTCAGCATAACCAATTTATACCTAATGCTGTCCAATAATGCACTATTACCAATGGTTCTCAAAGGATCAGAGAAGTATAATACATTCTATGGTGTCTAAAAATCTAACAGCTAAATAGGAAGACTGCAGATGATAAGTACGAGGAAATGCACACCACACTATATAGAGTTAATAGAGACTCTCCCCTGGGTAGAACTTATAAGGCATACAGAAGAATCCCAATTGACACCCTTCTGGGAGCCCTGAAGTTTTCATCCTCTTCCTAGTTTGCCTTTCCTGTATGATACGGATAAGTGGGGACTAAAATGAATTGGGATTTCTCGCGCTCTTTTTGGTATCATCTTGAAGAAAATCATTTTATACATTCTCCAAACCAGTTATTTGAGGATTCAAATACAGAGGAAAAAAAAATCATAGTTCACTCGTTCCAATCTGGAAGCAATGAAGGAGCTATATTAGGTCAGCAAGTTGTCAGAAATTTTTTTTTTTTCTTTTCCCAATGTACTTGAGTGATGACATAAAAAGTCCAAATGTCCTCAGAATTGATATATTGGTAAGGAGACAACAATCTAATTTCTCGTTCCTTATATCAGCAAACAGTGGCCTTTTTTTAAGCCACAAAAGAGGCTCCTGGCTTAGAGCTCTACACCGGGATAGAACTTTTCTCTCTGATCTGTTATTCGCATCTAGTGTAGGCTATTAATTTTCATCTGTCCATTCAAGGAATTTCTCCTTTTATATTATCCTCTTTCAAGTAAATTTAAAACTTAACAGCACAAATCAAATGATTATTTTTGCTCATTTGATCTAGAATACCTGCCAATTGCTACAAGTCTACAAGTTACCTTGTTCCTCAATTCAGCTGAGCTCTTCCATTTGCAATTAAATTTTCTAGATTTCAATGTCCGTGTATTAGCTAGTTGCACTTCAAAGTGCCTGGATTTCATTCATGCCACTTCCCCACTCAGAGGATGGATTTTTTCCATTCAAGGTTCAATTTCTGTTGCCTCCAATCATGATAGATTGTCAAAGTCCATACATTAAACACTAAAAATTACACGATTTTACAATTCTACAAAATAAGCAAGACTTGTTCAAGCATTATCAACTTCATTTCAATCCTCTTCCCCATTTCTTGATTACAGAATGAAAGACATTTCATTAATTAACACTCACGTGACTCTCTTAATAAAGAGTCCACCTTTTCATACTTAAACAATCAAAAGATGATTTTAAAACAAATAAGAAACAACTGTAATCTAAAAGATTAGCTAAATGGGCATGAAGCAGTAAGGTCAAAAGGATTTATCTTATTAAAATATGCAATGCAGTAAAAGTTACAGGGCTATGTATCGCAATTCACCCGCTATAAGACAACTGCATAAAGAATCACATTAACGAAAATGCTAAACAAGAAAAGATGAAAAATGAAAATTACATACCTCACAAAACCATTGTTGTCAATATCAGCCGCGAGAAACTGGGAAACAGTCATATCCTGGCCAAGAACCCATTTTGCCATCTTTCTATGCCTCTTGTCAATTCGTGCCTCAGCCAAGTAAAGGAATGCTCGAGCAACTGCAAGTGTGGACACCAACAACCAAACTGAGGCGAATACACGCCCAGGCAATGAATTAAACGCCCGATCACCATAACCGACGGTCGTAACCGACATGACCGAAAGATAAAATGAATCCAACCATCCAAGCCTCTCAAGAAAATGCATCACCCCAGTACCAATTCCAATACAAATAATCACAACTCCTAATGCCAATCCTACCTTCATTCTTATCCTCATCCTCCCCTTCTTCACATCAATAATATAAGACCTAGAGGCATCATGTTCTCTCCCAGGTTTAACAGTGCTTAACAAAAGATTCTCCTGCAAATCAAGCACATAACTAACCATCCCACTGAGTAGTATGTCAATGAATCCAAACCCAACCAACACAAACATTATCGAAAACAATTTCGTCAAAGTTGATTTCGGGGTGATATCGCCATACCCAATTGTGCACATAGTCACAATACAAAAGTACAGAGCATCAACAACCGGATGAGTCTCAGTTCCAGAGAAATGCTTACGATTAAGCCAATAGATAACAACACCCAGAGAGAGATAAATTACGAGAAGCACGCACGCTTGGCGAACGATCGAGGAAGAACCGAACTGAGGTTTGGGAAGAGACGGGTGTTCGAAGTCATTGATTACCGCCATGGCAGGAGCGGTTTTGGATCGATGGAGATTGGATTTCGCAAAACCCACACTGGGATCGGTAAGCCATGACTGCTGTTGTTGTTGTTGCTGCTTTTCGTTCTGGGAATCCGAGGAACATCGAGGAGAATTTAGGGATAGGGTTAGGGCATCAACAAGGTCGGTAGAGGTTTCAGACGGAGAAGGGGAAGGACCAAAAATAAGACGATCTTTGAGCTGGGAAGGCGTTAGAGGGATCACTATCTCTCCGTCTTCAGGGAGGGGATGCAGAGAGGCAGTAGTAGAGAGCTGAGGTAGTTTTCTCCTCGGGCTATGGTACGGAAGAAGAGGCTCTTTCTCCATGGCATGTGAACGGAAAACCACTAACGGTTAATCGGAAAACCAGAAACCACTTTCAGTGAGAGTCACCGAGCCGTTTTAGGTTTTACAGAGATCTGGAAAAGGACAAAGAAGGAGGAGAAGACGACGGAAGTGAGGAGGACCGGGTGATTGTATTCTACTCGAACACCAACGTCGTATAATGGCTATAAAGAGAAAGAAAAGACTGTACGAAGAAATTGCGGGAGAAAGCGAGAGAGATTCGGTCTCCGTCTGAAACTGTGAAACTGTGAAACTGAGTGGGGTCTCGATCGGTACGAGCTCCCGCCACGATCAGTGTGTGACGCGAGTCTCAGTGTTAATCGCAATAACGGGTCTGTGTATTGCGACTAAGGTCGCCCGGCTCTGCCAAAAGTGCAAAACTAGACCGACCGGTAGGGGTGCGCGGCGGGCCGGCCCGGCACGGCCCGGCACGCCTCAGGCGTGCTCGGGCGGGCCGCGGGCCAGCCGTGCCGCGGGCCTGACGTGCCGCGGGCCTGGCGGGCCGCGGCACGCCAGGCCCATTTGCCCCAAACCCAAGCCCGGCACGGCACGCCCCAGCAGGCGTGCCGTGCCGGGCCTAGCCCGCCGGGCCGGCGGGCCAATTAATTTTTTTTATTTTTAAAAATCCCAAAAAATCCCAAAAAAATCCCAAAAAATTTCTGTAAAATACTTTTATTATTCACAAAATTGTTTTACACATATTGAGATAAATTTTGCTCAAAAAAATATAAATTCATTAATTAGCATAAGTACACTTACAACTTTGCAAAAATTACATAATTACTTGAACAAATAATACTGCATCACTATAGTATAAGCACATCCCAACTAGGTTGGCACCCACTCATCTATCTATCATTTGCAGTTTAAAAGAAACAAAAAAAAGAGAAAGTACAATTCCTATACTTTGATTACAAAAATTATAACAAAACTTAGACTACTCTAGTTGACTAAAATCAATATTCAAATCATCAAAGTCTCCAGCAAGTTGATCATCTTCATATTCTTGTTCTCTCAGTTCTGCCCTTAACCAATCTGTAAGACTAACACATGCTTGCACCATCTCCGGCGTTAATCTGCTCCTGTAATCATCCACGGTTCGTCCACCTGCACTAAAAGCTGATTCCGATGCAACTGTGGACACCGGAACCGTTAGTAGATCACGTGCCATGGCGGAAAGCACAGGATAATTAACCTGATTTTGCTTCCACCATGTCAAAATGTTAAAAGCATTATGCTCTTCTATAGTATTAAAACTCATTGGGGGGCTTTCTAAAAAAATCATTAATTCAGATGATCCCCCACTACTAGAAGCTGGTTGTTTTCCCTTTCTTCTCCCACTTAAAAAATTCCAAGCGGAATTATTTGGTAGTGTTTGTTGGGTTCGTGTATGACTTTGTATGCTACTACTAGTATCGTATTCACAAAAAAGTCTTTCTAATAGATTTCTTATTTTACGTATATCTATTTGAAAAGTAGAATTCATATTTTCATTTATTCCATCTATTAAGTCTTCAACTCCTAATTTAATCCTAGGGTCCATTGTAGTAGCTAAACAATATAAATTAGGCATCTCTTGCCAATATTTTAAAATTTTAATTTCCATTGCAGGGATAATTTCCTTAGCAATGGGTACATCTCTATATTGTTTAAAACAAATACTTATTTGATATAAACAAGTTATAATACTTGAAGATGTTGGGTAATAAACTACTGATAAATATCTTGTTGCATCATAAAAAACTTTTAAAAAATCTCTTAAAATTTCGGCTATTTGCCAATCAAGATCCTCTAAGTCACTTTCAGGCATTTTACTTTTATAAAATATTGTAATTTCTTGTTTTAATCCTAATGCAGCTTCTAGCATTATATATGTTGAATTCCACCTATGTTCAACATCTAGGGTAATTTTTTTATATTGTTTTCCTAAAGTTTCACAATAATATTTAAATTCTCTAGCGGTTGTGCTAGATTGTTTTATAAATCTTACTGCATCTCTAATATTTATTAAATGATGTTGAACAATTTTTAATCCATCTTGCACAACTAAATTAAGAATATGACAAGCACACCTAACATGAAATAAACTTCCATCTATATTTAAGTTTAATTGTTGTCTTAATATTCCTATTGCAACATTATTAGCACTTGCATTATCAAGTGCTAGAGCCATTATTTTATTGTGTATTTTATAATTTCTTAGATTTCTACTTATAGCATTTGATATATTTATTCCAGTATGGCTAGCATCTAGTGGTTCAAAAGTTATTATTCTTTTTTCCATATTCCAATTTTCATCAATATAATGTGCGGTTATAGCTAAATAGCTTATTTGTTGTCTACTTGTCCAAATATCTGAAGTTAAAGCTATTTTAAAAGTACTGTTTGACAAAGTTTCTATTAATGCAGTTTTCATTTTTCCATATAATTTTATGGCATCCTTTCTTCAAGTGTGGCGTGAAAAAGGTTTAAATTGTGGTGCTAAATATTTAGTTAGTAAACGGTGAAATCTTTTAGAATCTATTAATCTAAAGGGTAATTCTTCTTGAATTACCCACTTTACTATTTCAAGCCTAGTTTCTTCTTGATTAAAAATAAAATTACTTATAGCAACACTACTAGTAGAAATTTGGGTTTGCCTAGGGTCAATTTGGCCATGTTTTGGAAGGCATTTCTGCAAATGCCGGTTCAAGTGGCCTGTACCACCTTTGCCTTTACAACTAAACTGTTTTTTGCAATGGTTACACACTGCCTTCTCTTCACTCCCTACACTTTCAATTGTAAAATTAAGCCAAACACTAGAGGTTCTACTCCTCTTAGTGCTCCTAGGTGGTAGGGAAGACGATCCCATATCCTGTGAAGGGAATTCTGTTTCAAGACCTTGGATGGGAGGGTCATTATATTGGGGTTGGGTTATATCATCAGAAAATACTGGGTCAGAAAGGGGTCTAAGATATTCCCTTTCTTCAGTGTCAAAAAACATAGGATACCTAGGGTCCATTATCAAATTTTTTGAAAAAAAAAATTCTTAATAAATAATATTATAATAACTATTTGGTGATATTAATTTATAAGAAAGGTAGAAGGAGAGACTTACTTATAATAATAATATTTATACTAATTTTAAAATCAGAAAATTAAATAGAAGAATACCTCTTTAGAATGAATCTTGAACTTTGCAATTGAAGCCTTCAACCTCCAGAGTCCAATTTCCCACTTTTGATGCTTGAACAATTAGAAGAGATTGAGTATCACCAATTTCCAATTACAACAATTAGAGCAAAGAACTATTTGATAATCAATTAGAAGAGAGTAGGAGATTGTAGAAGTGGTGTGGTTTGGAGTGGGAAAGGGAGTGGCTATTTATAGAAATTAAAAGTGGCTTTTTACTACCTCTACCCTTCAATATGACTGTTATTTTGCAGTTGGAAGGGTAGAAAAGGTCTTTTTATCATCAATTACAACTATATCCCCCCAATATAGTTGTTATATGGCTGTTGGGGGGGTAAAATAGGCATAAAAATGGCTAAAAGCCACTTGTATGGAGGGAAAAGAGAGCTAGCCAACGGCTAGCTCTCTGGCGGGCCAGGCGGGCCGCCGGGCGGGCCGGCCCGCGTGCCCAACGGCAGGCACGCGTGCCTGCCGTTGGGGCATGCCAAGCGGGCCGGCCCGCCTTGCCCCAACGGCAGGCACGCGTGCCTGCCGTTGGGCGCGTGCCCAGCGGGCTCGCGCGCGGGCCAGCCCGCTTGGGCCCGCGCGCGCCCGCGCCGAGCGCGGGCCCGGGCTGGCACGCGGGCCCGCGTGCCGCGTGCCCTGGCGGGCCGTGCCCCCAGGGCCCTAGGCCCGGCACGGCACGCCCCAGTGGGCGTGCCGTGCCGGGCCAGGCCCGTGGCGTGCCGGGCCGTGCCGGGCTCGGGCCGGCACGGCCCGTTGCTCATGCCTACCGACCGGTAAGCTGTGGAGCTCGAAGTTAAGGAGTTTGGGTCCGGTTTTAATGAGTTTAGGCTCAACCCAATCAAAACAAAATATAAAATTGTTTTAAATACTTTTTTTATTTTTTGTTATGAATACAAATGTTAAAAAACCATACATACATACATACATATTCATCTTTAAATTTTTGTTTTATAATTAATTACATAACTACAAATACAATGTAAGCGTATAACTAATTGGGTTCAACCTAGGCCTTCTGAGTTGTATAACATAAGCCCAAACCTAACACAAACTTAATTTGGAGGCACACATAAAACCTAACCCAAACCCAAACTAGATGTTCCGCTCGACTCTTATTCGGATTGAGTTGGGAAAGCTTTGGGCGGTCTAAGTTATATTTATAACTCAACTAACTGGTTGAGTCCAATCTAAGTCAAAAAGTCAAGTTGATCATCTCTTTTCCTTTTCTTTTTTTTTTTAATCAAGTAATTTATTGACAAACCCAATAATCATCAATTGTATAGTTATCAATATAAGTCGAAAAATAAAAGAACAGTTTTAATTTAAATTAGACATTAGAAAATAAGAATTCTCATGGTTTCAACTCTTTAAGATCAGTCTCTAAATTTTTAGAAATTAATGTACCAAGAATTGGAATTTTAGTGATGTGGCAATGGTCTCATGGTTTTCTGTTTTGAATTGAAGTGCACAAGAGAGATTCACTCAAGTCTCTTCGAATAGTGAAAAGCCCGCTAACAAGCAAATAAGTGTAGCCTAAGATGGATACAAGTTCCTTCATCATTAACTTAAAAAGCAATGTTCAATTTCATGCAAACCAAATCAGGCCTGAAAATGATCTAATGTGCCCTCTTTGCCTTTTGACATTATTTGTGCCCTCTTATAATAACCCGATCTTACCAATAATAATATTGTCCGCTTTAGCGTATTTGGCTTCACGTTTTGTTTCTGGGTTTTATCCTAAAAGTCTAGTTGCATAAGGGAGTTACAAACCTACATATATAGACTTTCACTTTATCTTCACCGAGCAATGTAAGATTCCAAAATCTTGTCCCGTGAACCTACCAGTACAAAGGGATGAGAGCATGTGATAGGTCATGCCAGGCTGCTCTTTTCGGCAACCAATATAAAGGGATGAGAGCATGTTATAGGTAAAATGTAGCTCTTTTTAGGCAACGCGATGCCCTCCGTGTTTGATTGCAACTGAAAAGCCACACTCAAAGCACACTTTTATATGAAAGTTTCTGAAGTTTCAGGCAATTGAAATACCTATTTACCACCCTTAGGTTTGTGTAACTTTTTGTGAGCTAACCATTGACGTGGCAAGAGAAAAAAATATATATCAACAATTTTTCCCTTTTATTCTAACAACTTAGAGGTAGACTTGATATTTAAAAAACACAAAATTGTCGATATATGTTTTTCTCTTACCATCTCATCAGTCAAACCTCTAAAAGGAAGAAATTGTGACACATAAAAATTCTCAAAGATAATAAACTGATATTTCAAAAACCTCAAAAGAGTAAGTATTCTCAAAGATAATAAACTGATATTTCAAAAACCTCAAAAGAGTAAGTAGGACTGTCTGAAAACCTCAATAGGTAAACTGTAATTATGTACAAGAAAGAAAAGAAAAATAAAATAAAAGATGTGCTGTTTTGATCACCTAAACCGTCAATCACAGACCATCGAAAGATAAATGGCTTGTGGGGTTTGTAACATCAATATCTAACCCAACTCGGCCTATTTATCATTCATTGGGTTCCAGTTGATCAGATTAAGAACACTTTTATCTTCTATTGACTGGTATCTAACCTAACCCACTAATATACCAAACACGTTGACCAGTTGGTTCAACCGTGTCACCTTTACACGTACATACCTCCATTGTTGGGATAATAACACCAAAGACGAGAGAAAATGGCATGATGGTTTCCACCCAAAAAAAAAAAAAATGGCATGATGGGGCCTCATAACCTGTCCATGTCATTGACATTTTAACCTTTGATCTCGCCGGAATTTCCTCTAATTCTATCTTTTGTAGGGGATGGTAGGCAGTGGCGGAACCAGGCTATGTCGAGAGGGGGCAATTGCCCCCCCTAAATTTTTATTTTTTAATTAAAGGTATATGTTTTTCTATATATTTTAATTGAAATTTATGTTTTGCCCCTCCTAAAATTTCTGGTTTGCCCCTCTATCTCCATAAAATTTCTATATTTCATGTATAAGTGTTAATTGAAAATTTTTTTTGCCCCCTCAGATTTGGAGTCCTGGTTCCGCCACTGATGGTAGGGTCTTCTAGCTTGAATTGAAAACTAATCATTTAAATATTTCTTTTAGATTAATTGCTAGGCTCCAGACACATTGATAGTAATTTCTAGGTTACAGACACATTGATAGTAATTTATTTTATCTGAAGATTGATGTCCTCATTAAAGAGTCATCTCCAAGGACTACGTAACCCACATCTCTGTAACATAAATTGCTTTAAAATACCACCAAAGACCAACTGTTAGCTCAGAATTTGCCTAAACCACCTTATTGAAAATGGGTTTTATTTCTAGCTAGTCTAATGAGCCATGGGGTAAATCTGGGGATGGATACTGAAGTACTGAAGCCAAGGTTCTTCAGTTAAAATATCCAGAGATGACACTGTCAAATTAGTTTTGTCTTGCACAAACTATTCTAAACAAACATTTGGAACCAATTGCTTATATGAAACCACAAAAGTAACATACCTTATTGATACCTTGCTGTCCAAGTCCAGCGGCACCTATCCTTCCCGGCCATCTTTTTCCGGCAGTCTCATGTCAAGATCTGGCACTTTCCTTCATCGCTCCTATGCCCAGTCAAGCATAGAAAGGGTCCCAGCAACTGCCAAATAATCGCGGAGTTCCTATACTGCAACATTTAGAATGCAGTTTCCATAACATACTGTGATCACAGAGATGACAGAATAGAAACTATATACCCCAACTCAATCCCTCAAAGACAAACACCACCAGAGTCACTAGAATATGTAAAGCCATAATTGTTGATGCCACAGCCACCGTCACTCGAAACATTGCTTTCATCCGCTGTCCTCAATAAAATCACCAATAAACTTACCGAAATGCCTCAAGACCTAAACCAAGAAGGTTGAATGCATACAAAGACCTCTATGAAGGTAGTTTCAGTCACAATGTTATCATACCCGATAGACAAAAGCATCAACCCAACTGTAATAACATCTATGTATTAGACTGGTGTAATGGGTGATCTAGCAGTTGACAACATCAAGAAACAAGGTCTATTTTATGCTGGGCTCACAGGGTTTTGTTCTATTTCTATCTACTAAAGGAAGCTAATAGATGGACAATCACTAAAAAACCATAAATAGGTTTGCAATATGATGATCTGCTGCGGGGAAGGGATGCAATAAGGTTGTCTGTTTTGGGAAGAGAAGATGCCCTTTTTATCCTGCTGATGGAAGAGAAAGTAAGATCAAAAGAACAACTGCTAGTCAACATGTTTGACATCCGATTGCCAAACATACAACCCCCACTATATAGTAGAGATATTAACTGTCATTCAGTCGTGTGTGCCAGCTGTTGTAAAAACTTCCTTGAATTTGATGTTTTCAATTTCATCCGTCTTCCATAAGTATGCTTATGTGCTTATATATACACATAGAGAGAGAGAGAGAGAGAGATGAGTTCTTCCACTCAGAATGTCTATTTAATTTTTGCCCCCTTTTTACTCTTTTTTTGTTTCATTCCAGGCAAACATTTCAAGGACAAACCAGATGTCAGAAAAGTTAGAAGCATGGTCCAGAGGAATTTGGTTCAACAGTAGTTTAAGACCCCCAACAAAGAGCAACAAGGTGACACTGTAAATATCCAACGGGAGAACTTAATGTACTCCTTAATTTTGAGAAAATTAAAGAGAGAAAATGACCTGAACATTAGGGTAGAAATTTTCCATGGAAGGAACAAATTCTCATACTCTTTAACATTACATAAACTGTTTAATGCACATAAAAAGAAAGAAAAAATACAATAATTTTCAGCAGCAGTATCATGTTAACACAGGTCAAAATATTTAGGACTAAAAGCATAGACCAGCACACTGGAAATATACATCTGAAACAGTCTATTTGTCCTTCAAAGGTGTAACTAATCATCCTCGAGAACACGACGCCTCTGAATCTGAAGAATATCAGCATTAGGAGAAAAACAGTGAGATATCGACTTTTGCATATAACACACAATTACAGTACATGGGCACAAATGATAACATGACTTACAGTTACTTTGGTCTGTTTAGTTGCTTGGTTATTAATCTGCTCCAGCAATGATATAAGCCTCTCTTCAGAAACCTGAAAATAAAAAATGATATGAAAACAATTGATGAGTTCCCTAATGAAACAATTTTAGCAAAGATTGGATGCATTAGATAGAAGTGCATTGATGGACACCACAATATCTGCACATATTTCCTTACCTTCTCAACTATCTGGCCCATTTGAGCAGATCTCAGTAGAAGATCCTCAACCCCCCTTGCTTTCTCAGGTTTTACTAAAGCAATCCGAGCAACTGTTGCAAAGACATTATACATAAATACATATTCCCAATAAATTATTTTAGTCTCATTAATCCAAACAGAGAAATATGAATTCCATAACTTGCTCTAGATTCATCACTCTCATGATCACTGATACAGAAACTAGAATAATCCATCCACACAAAAGTAGCTCACAGAGAGGATTCAGGACTTGCTTTCTCCTGGTTGTTATACCATGAAAAATAGAGTCCATGGTCAATTTCATTATTGAAGACAGTGAAAAAAAAAAATTTTTGAAGACAGTGAGGGCCCTGTTTGGCATAGCTTCCTAAGGACCAGAAAATGCTTCATAAGCACAAAAGGTACAGGACAAAGCCATTTCTCACAATGCCCTTATATTTGTAGGAAGCTATGCCACATAGAGTCTAAGACCCACAATTTAACTTACAAATTCTCAAGCACTTCCAAAAAAGAAAAAAAAATATAACTATCAAGGATTCAAATAACCAAGGATTTGAACATAGAAGATCTCATATGTAATTAGTTGACATACTCAGTACACAAGCAGGCCCCAAGATAGCAACAAACATTGCAGATAACTAGTTAACCTCTGCTCTAGTTCGAGTGTGCCTTTCATGATCAATAATACAGAAACCAAAATAATCCACTCGCAAGCAGATGACATAAAGGACTAACAGACTTGCTTTTTGTTTAACTGGCATACATGAGCCACAGTAACCACAAACAATTTCATTACTAAAAAAATTACTACCATTTAAAAATACTGTGATCATAACCAAAGCTTGCATGTAACAAACAATGCTGAATGACCTTTATACATGAATAAGCAGCAGACTATTGGGTGTTGGAATGGGATAGTAAACAACACTCTGAAACATTAACAGAAACAAAACCCAAAATAAAACCTTTTCCTTCTGAGCAAAGAACCAGTATTTATTTAACAAGTACAAATTCCTTTATAAGATATGACCTTATAGTTTATGAAAAGAAAAAAGAATGATAATCTAAGTCCAAAGCAACAAATTTAAAGACAAGCAAAGAATTTAAACCTACGCCTTTCTCGTGCTTCAGATGACAAAATCTGACTGAGCATCATTTGCCTCCGTTCATCTGCCTCCCTGAAATGATTCATTTAACGAATCAGCCCCAGAATAATTTTAGACATGGAGAAAGCTAAGCAAAAAAATACTCTAAAAATATGTACAAAAAAAGGGGTAAAAGATAAGGAAACATACTGTTTGGCCTCTTCTTGGGCTTTTTGCTGCTCTGAGCTTTGCTGATTTCCCTGTTTGTCAAAGAAATGCATGTAGTAAAGCTTGTAATAAATGTACAAAAAAAGGGCAGAGCCACCTCAAAATTGAAGCAACAGAGTTAAAAAACACAGAGTGGAATATCACTTACAAGGCCGTTCTGTGCCATTAACTCCTGCATTCTTCTTTGTCTGATGGCTTCTAATTCAGGATCAGCCTAGCCAAAAAAACAAGAAACAAGATAACAGAACTCAGTCACAGCTCCAACTCCAATTAGAATATGAACATGGATTAACTTCAGCTAACCTAATTTACCATCTACCCAGAGCTAACTCAAGCTATACTAAATCCTCTGTCAAAAAATAGAATGCAAGACATTTATGGGCAGCACAAGCACTATTAAGCTTCCCAGTAATTTTCCGATTCTCTTTACTAGTTTGAAGGAATTACAACCCCAGAATAAAAAAATTTCGACGCATCACCAAATCTTTCATGTATCAGTTCTATAACCAACTGAACCCACGATACCAAATAATAAGAAGAAAAGCCCTAAATTCTCCAGCCGACCTGAGAAGAGGAAAATGAAACAAGAAAGAGAATCTCGTGGTTGCTGTAAAATCTATGAAACCCTAGCAATCATTTCGATCTGAGAAAAACACACAGAAAACAAGGAGTTCAAGGGCATTAAAAGATGAGTTTAAGCACATATAGAAATACCATTTTTCAGCGTCGGAGAAGACGACCCTAATCCCTGATCTCTTCCAAACCTTTCTTTCCCTTTCTTACAGATGACTTGAGATTCTCCCTCCGTTTTAGGCCCCTTCTTAAAGAAACAGAAAAGGGAAAAGTTTCATCCGAAAGTTCCCTCGTGATTGACCCTTCGAACATAAGACATACTAAATATAAATCCATAGAATACATGAGTGTGACGTATGAACAACCAAAAGCTCATTAAAATTGATGAACCTTAATATGAAAGTTAATAGTATTATTTTATTTTTCTAAGTAATATATAATGACAAATATATTATATCTATTCTAAAGAGAATGACCGGATAATACTTTTATGTATACTACATATAACGAGAATAGGCCCTGGAAACATGCCAATAACTATATGCGACTTCCCAAAAATCCCTTACCGCCCTTACCGTTTATTGTGAAGGTATTATTAATATAGGTTTAAGATAATCAAAACTTTGCTTATTCATTAAAATCTAAACCGTTGCAAAACTGTTCCCTCTTTCTACATATAGTACTGCAAGTGTACCTGCTATTATATATAATATATATATCCCAACTCATGTAATTATCATATTTATAAGTTTAGGTGCATATTTATAGGTACATACACATAGTATTGCGCTCTATCCCTTACCTATATCTATATATTAGGGAAATTTAATTTTTAGTGGTACTTTATCAAACTATTTAAGATTTAGTCGTCAAAGTTTTAACTTTTAACTTTTAGTACACTTTTATCAAAATAATTAATTTTTAATGCCATTTCAATGTTACAGATAAATTCTTCCAAAAATACCCTTATACAATTTACTTCTGAGACTTGTACAAACAATAAATTGACTTGTACAAGCCATTTTAGACTTGTACAAGTCAAAAATTAACTTGTACAAGTCAATAAAGTGACTTGTACAAGTCATTTGGATAGGTGATGTAAGGGCATTTTTGGAATAGTTGAATTGTAATAGTGAAATGGCACTAAAAATTAATTATTTTGATAAAGGTGTACTAAAAGTTAAAACTCAAAACTTTACCAACTAAATCTTAAATAGTTTGATAAAGTACCACTAAAAATTAAATTTCCCTATATATTATATATAAAGCAAAGCGCCCTTTGGATAATGCACCAACTATTTTGTTGGACTTCCTCAAATTTCCCTTGTACTTTATTATTAAGCTTATAATAGTTATATTAATCTTAATTTATTTAAACTAAGCAGTTGCAAAACAATTCCCTCCCACCTCTTCATTTGTCATCTATCTATATCCCTCTGCTTGGCTAATTAACAAGATCAAGCTCAACTCATCGCTTGGCTCTTTAACAAGCTTATAAATATAAATAAATCCTATCTCTACTATTAAGGACATACCAGTGAAATTTGTTTTATAAGTACCATCCACTCACTTCCCATGTTTAGCTCCCTACTTTTAAATAATTATTTAACAACTTGTTTACCTACTTGTCTTTAAAAAAATTACTAAAAAATATAAATTAATCACAATTACATATTATTTTGCCTTTGATAGTTACTAAATATCATGTATATGAACTATATTACATGTTATTATTAGCTATTATTATGAACTAACATCCTATGTTGAACAAATTCAAAAAGGTCAAATTCAGACCTAGCTCATTTGTTGGCAAGTTAAAAAAATAACAATAAGATAAACATAAACATAATCTTACCAAAAGCCAATTTAACAATAGTGGCTTTAGGTTTGTTTGATATGTTTGGTTGACCTATGTCATGTGTCTGGCTTAGAATTTTAGTAATCATCAATACCATTATACGAAGGGAAGTTTAGAGATTTCGATCCACATTTAATTTGTTATACCCCTGAAAGCTAAAAAAAATTTCAATGTCCCATGACTAATCACGATATTGAGAAACGGAACCGTTTGATTTATTTTTATTTTGGGTTAAACCGAAACAATTGGCACCCGACAGGCTCTGTTTGTTTGAATGTAAAAAACTATCTTATAAGAAAAAATATTTGTTGAATTAAAATTTTCTACGAAAAGATTTTCCTCATCTTATTTTCTCAGATATTTGAATGTAAAATGGAAAACTTTCTGAACTTTTTTTCTTTTTTTTTTTTTTTCTCTAAATGTGCTAATACAAATTTTTAGGTTCTCTACCCTATTTAACCCATTCAACAAAGAGAGAGAGATGTGTGTTGATGAGTAGCTTTCACCAAAACAAAAAAAATATATAGAAAATTTTATTTTTTCCTCTTATTTTTCATCAATTAGCCCCTTTTTAAATTTTTTGTTAAAATAAATACAAGGAAAATTTAAAAAATGTATTTCTTTTCCTTCATTTTCTTGGTGAAGCAAACTGAGCCTTAAGGAAAGATACTGTGAAGTGCTTAACCACTCGTCTACTTTACTGCATTAAGCCGGCTAGAATTCCTTTGGATGTTGGGAAAAAGGGGAAAAACATTCTAATAGACCAATTTAATCGTCTACAATGCCTTACTGCATTAACAGAATTCCTTTTAGATGTTGCGAAGAAAAGGGAAAAGAAAATTTCAAATTCTAATAGAATTCCTTTGGTTGTTGGGAAAAGGAGGAAGAAAAAATTCTAATAGTCTGCAATGCCTTACTGATTAAGCTGCCAATCCAAACTTAGTATGCTGAGGAAAAAGGGGAAAAAAATTCTAATGTCTTAAGCCGGCTAGAATTCCTTTGAACATTTATAAATTGAATTTTGCTAATGAATCCATGACTACCTGGCACCTGCCATGGACCAAAATATAATATGAAATTAACTGATCTTTTCTTGTGTTGGGTTTTCTCGGAGCTCATGCAAGCAACCATGGATGGGCTGATCTGATCTTACTTTCAGTTCCATTTTGTGGTAAACCAGTTTCATTTCAAAGTTCTTTTAAGTATTGCCACACATGCATGGTGATGACTTAACCTTCAAAACATTAACTCCTCCTTAGATAGCATCATCTAAGGTAATAGGGTCCTAACAGTTTGATCGCGCAAGAATAAGGGATGGATATATATATATATATATATATCCCCACCAGTAGATCATCATAAGGAAGCGCCCATTGAAAAGCGTGCCAAAAATATATATATATATTTTTCCAAAAATAACCTTATAATGTGATTTTATCTTATATATTTAAATGGATAAATTATTATTATTTTTTTTTTACGTTTCAAAGATATCCTTCAATAATTTCTTATCCCTTACATGTCTCCGACTTTTTATCTATATAATTCAAATGTAGGGTTTGTTTGATTACAAAATAAATAAAGGGGCAGATGCTTAACTTGTCACAAATTGATTATGCATTGTAGTTAAAACTCTTAGCTGAGCTCAGCATAGAAAGGAAGAAAGCCAAAATTCAAGGCCAAAGAAGTTAGATTTAATATTAAGGATAAAAAAAAAAAGCACTTAAAAGTCTAAGATTAAGAAAGAATATAAAAAGATGGTTTGCGCATATAAAGTGAAGACCTGAAGACGCAAGTATGCAACCGCCAGAAAGTGTGAGAAAATTTATTGAAAGATCCAAGAGAGACATAAAGACCAAAATGAACATACATGAACTTTTGAGTAGTTTTGGTGGTTGGGATTGGTGTTTAGGCAAGGTAAATTCGCCCAAAGAGATTAATATAATTAGAGGAGGGTGAAAGGAAGTTTCTCATACCATGCTTAGCAACACTTCCAATCTGAAATAAGATTTTCAACCAAAATTTTTAGTTTTCCAAATTTTTTTCCATTCTCATTTTTGTTTTTGGATACCTTAGTTCTAATATTGCAGATACAATTACAACAAAGAAATTACAAAACCTCAAAAAAAAAAAAAGACAAAATATATCATTCTTTTATAACTAATTTCAAAATAAAATATCAATGCAGATAGTCGCTTTCATATGTTTATGTATAACTTTTATGTAGAGATTTAATGAGTTCTCTGTAAATACTGTTTATTTCATTCATTATTATACAAACACTATATAAGAACATGTACCATTCATTAGAAACCAGAGCAATTACGAAGCAGGTCCCGAAAATATCAGCACACCTAGAATCTAACTCCACATAAGAAAATTCACTTTTGATAACAGGTGACACAAAACTGTAATCTAGGACAAAAGTTGGTCAGTCCATACCATGAGGAAATGGTATAAACTACAGTATGTCTACACCATTTATGTTGACTGCTTAGCAGCAGCCTTCTGTCTGAGTAGGTGTTGTATATCAAGATTGTTAATCTTAGCCGCAAGAATGAAGTCATTTTCTGTTAGTCCACCTGCACAAGATTCAGAAATTTATTATGATCAATAACACCATTCACCAAGCTACAGAACTAGGAAAATGCATCAAAAGTTCTCGAATATCATGATATTCACACTTCACTACAGGTGCCAGGAAGACCAACAACCATGTAGCAGCTATTAGATAAGTTCTGGAATATCATGTTATTCACACTTCACTACAGTTGCCAGGAAGACCAACAACAATGTAGAAGCTATTAGATACAGTTGGAATCTACAGATAACCATTGACAGAGAATCGACATAAAAGCATTCATTGTTAATCCAAATGGGAAAATATCTTCATCGCCTGTAATGAGTGTGTGTGAAAATCGTAATCGGGTTGTGTGTATCTAAGATCTTGTCACACATGTATTTGGTCAATTCATGATCAAGAATGGGCAAAAGCACAGTGACTGACAAGGAAGCAATTAGCATTAATTTAATATGACAATTCAACTGGAGGCCAAAAGTCCTTTTTTTTTTTTTTGAAGTAGGTGCAGAAACAACCTAGTCATCCAAAATTTTTTACATCATTTATCAAAAAATGTAGGAATTTAAATGTATAGCCTTTCAGATAAAATCCATTTATTCGGACTAGAACTAAAATCTGTAAACCTCATAACATCATCTCTCTCTCATCAGAAACTAATAGTAATACTAATTTTTTCCTTTTCTCTAAAGTGATAGTCTAAAAAATAGCAAGCAAAAGTACATCCTTTTTTATCATAAATATGGAAAAAAAAATACCTTCTAATTAATTTGTTAGGGCGTGCTACAAGATTTTGATTTTCTCCGATTCACCTTTCTTATATATGGTTATACAGAGCCCACTTTCAATTTACAAACACATATGTACTTGTGTGAGCTACAGTTGAATAGGGATGGGACTCCAATGAAGTCCACCATTAAATTTCAAATTCTGAACTCCTAGAGGGGAGCCCTCCAACCTTAAACAAAGAGCCACTGCACTTTTACTGCTGTTGGCACTCACTTTGAAGTGTGACTGATCAGCTACAAACACATAGACAGAGAATCACACAGCAAAAATTATGAACCACATTATATACCCTTTTTAGCAGTACATATTCTTGGCAGTTTAACATCCAGAGCATTAATTCCAACTCTCAATATGGATGCAGCAACTTATTGAAGAAAATAAAGGCAAAATACTCGAGAAGAGGATTGAATCTGTACAATCAAAAATTTTGAATGGCCCATGGTCAAGATAATAACCTTGAAGAGCAATACGATCTGAAGAGAACTAGTTCATGGTCTAGTCCTAACTGGTTCAACCAGCCAGTAAAATATTATATCCCATGCGTTTCAATGTTCTTCACAACTAATAATAAGTTAAAAAAAAAAAAGGGGTCAAACAAGTTCTCAGTAGCATCAAACTGACAATGAGGCTACAGATAGCAGGAAAAAATATGACCTACACGGCTATACGTATATCCTTACCAACTGAATGTGTCCATATTTCAATTATTACATTGTTCCATCCAACAAGATGAAGATCAGGATGATGGCCTGCATCAGCAATGAAATGTTAGCTCGAAAACAGCAGGTATATTCCTCTGTATCCATCTATCTAAGAAAGAATAGCACAATATTAAACAGAAAACAAAAGGAAAGATAAGGTTTATCTCATGTCCCATTAAAATGAATTTTTCCTTCTATATTTCACTCATTTTCTTAATAAAGACCTTGCATTAATCACCTTTAGCATTACTCTAACATCACTGCAGCCAAAAGACTTACCGTATTTCTGGGACTTTTGACTTCTTCTGATTAAGTTTTAAACTACGCAGCAAATTTCAGGGAATCAAGTTAACCTAGGATACTTTGTTTAGATTCTGAATATCAATAGTTTGTGGATAGATTGGGATGACCAAATTGGACTTGCAAACAACGCAAAGCAATTGGAATAACAGACCTTGTGATGTTAATGTAGATGCCTTTGGAGGAAGAAAAATATGTAAAAAGGTTCATGGTCAGGAATTAGTTAACTTTCTTGAATACAGGACCAACAAGAAATACTCTATCAGTTCAAAGGTTGGCAGACACATGCTTCCATTATTAATGAGCAAGTGATTTAATCTTCATCGTTCATAATGTTCAAGTACCCCTATCACATAGTTCATCTTACAACCAAACCCATACAAAAGAAGTTCAACATCTTGTAATAATTTAACAGATAGACCAATCTAGTGAAGAAAAAATCATAATGTCCAACAAGCTTCCGCATCATGCCACACAAACACAGGTTCAAGTTCATAAGATCTTTGTTGTGCAAATTTGTATGAACTACTGTAACATCAATAATATTTTCTCTTTGAACACTCGGGAAAGCAGAATTAATGACCTAATGCAAAATAGTATTAGGATATCTCCAAACACATAAATGATTTATGCCTGATTAAAAAAGAAAAGTACCTCAGACAAAACTTTAGTACTTTACACTATGATGCCCAAAGCAGCAAAGCTCTTTAAAGTCCAGTACATCAGACATAACTTTACACAATGATGCCCAAAGCAGTGAAGGTCTTTAAAGTTCCGTATTCATTCAGAATAGTAATTAAATATCGAAAATTTCCTCAACTATCAAGACACCTGACATGGTATGAGTCGTATGACCAAAGATTGGAAAGAAAAGACACCACAGATGAGATACCTTCTGTTTCAGCAACATTAGCTACGAGCTGAAAGAATTCCAACCCTTTAGTGAAACTCTTGACTTTCCATGACCGATTGAGCTTTAAAATACCACCTTCGTTTGCCAGATTCCACCCAGATACCTAAGCAGTAACATATAAAGAAATTAAAAAAAAAATGTAATTTTGATAGACTAAAAGCTATTCTGGGAACATATTTGAAGTTTACCTTTGTAATAAGCTCATGTGCTGCTTGTTCGGTCATGGGCCGAATATCCTTCGAGCTGCATGGTACACACTTCTTGCTTGACAACTCTGACATTGGCATCAAACCATATCAGAACAAAAGTATCACATAGTCCAGGAACAAACGATATAATATAAGTTACCAAAATGAAGTTTACCATATCAAATGCTTTCAGAAATTATTGTATAATAAAATAGCCTCTAACCATCCAGGGATAGAATCATAGAAATATCCTTATTAAATGCATTTTCAAGCACATGATGCATTCATGACAGAAACTAAAGCCACATGCACAAAGAGAGTTTTTATCATGCTTATTTTCTTGAGTGGCATTTGCTACCAAAAAACTGAAAGTCCTTATAAATTCAAAATGCAGAAGAAGTTAGCACCAATCCACATAAATGTCTAATAATGTCCCCAAAAATACCTAATTATGAGGTAACCCCAAGAATAATGCAAACAAAGGTTTTGGGTCACACAAACCTCATTTCTGCACACTGAAAATAAGAGAACGGGGAGAACACTTTTCTAGATTTGACGCCCCAACAGCTCAAGCACATCCTCTAAGAATCTTATAAAGGGTTCATTTGCTACAACATTGACATCCAAATGGCAAAACCTTTTTCTTAGGCGCTCTAACCAACTCATTGAACATTTAAAACCTCAGCAATCCTCCTCTTTCTCCACCAAACAAACATGCACCTTAACCCCAGCTGATCTCAGAATCCTTGCATACTTGCTTCTTCACAAAATCAATTTTACAAAGTGCTCCTTCAGTTTCTGACTATAGCAAACAGTCCCAGCCCTTATCTGAGATAGATCTCCACCATCCAATTAATTCCTTGAAATTAGGCTCTAGAAGCCACATGTTCTTCAGTCTAATTCGAAAGGCTCAATATCACTGACAAAGCATAATCTCTATGAGTTTGCATTAAGGAAAAGAATACCAAAAAGCTTCCCAAATCAAATCTAGCCACCTGGACTAAATGTTACCCGCCATTACTGGACCAAGAGAAGCCAGCTCCATTTAAGGCAAGGTTTTAAATATGACTGATATATCACCACTGGAGAAAAGAGATATATTGGCTCCAAGGGAAAGGGGATATATTGCTGGATATATTAAGGGCTATATCAATATTTTGAAACCATGATTTAAGCGCTGATCACTAAGATTCACCTTCCAAATGAATGAGGAGAACCTTTGCATATCAGAAGTAAAACTGAACTATTTACTGGCCACCAGCTAATTTCTCAAAAGGAAATCTACTCAACCTTGACATCATATCAGAGTTTGCCAACATTCGTTGAAACACTACTGGCACATAATCAGCCACAGGGGGGGTTAACTATATTAAAAAAACCATTATTTAGCCTTTTTCTACGAAAATGGATACAGCATGTCATGCTCATCAACCTCGAAATTGATACAAACAAATTGGAGGCCCACGATTCCTAATTTGAAAACAGAACTCCCACCATATAGAATGAATTGATCAAACTTATTTGCGAAACATGCAAGGTCAGTTTTAGTCATAAAATTTCAGGATGTTGTTGCATTAAGTAGAGTCATTTCCTGGTAACATTTAGGTCATTTTTTATGGTTAATGAAGCTTCATTAAAATCAAAATAGGAAGTTAAAAGGCCCATGAGATATGAGCAAGAAAACAGAAAACTTAAGCTGTATATAAGTACAACATTTTTTTACTTTGGGTGGTAACACTTGGAGAATCTTAATAATAACAAAGATGCATGATTAATTGATAAATCCCAGGACATCATCCATTAAAAGGCTTTCACGCACCTTTGGCTGTACAAAAAGTTCTAAATCCATAAAATGAGCTCCTATCTGATGACACTTTCACGCGTTCCTGATGTATCTCAGTTATTCGACAACATGAGCTGTATATAAGTACAAAATTTTCATTTTCATTAAATGAAAATATAAAAGAAGGAAAAATAAAATGGGCATGCAGAAGGGTGAACCAAAAAGCAAGAGGGATGTCACAGAAGAAAGAAAACAAAATTTCAATGACCTGAAAACTAAAAGGGTTCAATACCACAACAAAAATTTGAAGTAAGGATGAGATGATAGTACAATCTAAGAAATTAATCGAATAAATCTTCTCCATTGGGATGTGGAGGCTTTGCTTAAGACAAAGGCTCTATTTGGATTTGCTTTCAAAAAGTTGCTGTCAAAAGCAAAGAATCAAAATGCAAAGGCATCATTTCATAATATCTTTAAGAAAAGCCAAAAAGTAATTTTTTACTTTTACTAAGAAGAAATAATTAGTTGCTTCACAAAAAAAAAAAAAGGTTTTTTTTTTTTTGGTGTGCTTCCAATTAGAGCTGTAACTTGTAAGTAGGGCGGGTTGGGCTGGGTTTTGATGAGTTCGGGCTCAACCCAATCTAAAATCAATTGACCCAAACTCACCTTGGCCCGCCCTAAACCCAAACTACTTGAACCCAAACCCAACCCTAAAATTATTTCTTGAGTTCGGGCTGGGTTCGGGTTGGCCCAAATTAATGGGATCTATCAAGGATCTAATGAAATATAATAGCAAAGGCAACAAGTCTATAATGTTTTTAGTATAGGAAAGCAAAAATTTGAGTTTTTAAACTATAACATTTCTAAGATTTATTGACCAAATTATAAGACAACACATTCAACATTATGAAAGAAATACTTACTGAAAATGTGGTCCTTTGAAAATCTCAAGTCATTATCCATACAAATGTCAACATTATCAACTTTCCTAAATCTTGAAAAGGTTCTAGGTTTGAAACTTTATACTCAATTCTATAAAACCTTATCTATTTGGGGAATTGATTGGAAAAATAGAGAGAAAGGGCTTGGAGTTTGAAAGAGCTTAGGAAGAAAATGGGGTTTGCGGTAAGTCATTTAACCTTAGCTTTATATAGTTCGGGCTTTTTGGGTTTTTCGAGCTATGAGGTGCAAACCCAAGCCAAACCCAAACTCAAGTTCGAACATAAAATCAAGCCCAACCCAAACCCAAACCAAAAATAAAACCTTAGATCAGGCTCTTATTCGAGTTGGGTTGGGCGGGCATAGGGCAGGCCGAGCAAAACTTACAACTCTACTTCCAATAAGATGCAAAAAAGTACATTATGAATTACTAACCAAACGTCAATTTTACTTTTCAAAAGGACTTTTTGCTTTCAAAAGCCAAAGTACTTTTGAACAGCAAAAACAAATGGAGACAAATCCCATATTCATGGTACAACACTAAGATTCCAATTTAACCATGATTTAATATTGCTATCTAGAGATAGGGACCATAAAATGGTCCTAACATAGACATAACAATCTGATGGAAATATGGATAAAAAGATATTAGAAAGCAATGGTAGAAATATATCATCACAAATATATCATAACGCTACCTATGTGATGCTTGTCAAAAGAAATGAGGATCTATTTTCTTTTTTAAATTAACATGACCTTATTTTGCATTAATATCATATGACATTTTACAATAAAAAAATTTGGATATATGCTTCTAAGTTTTTCAAAGACAAACATACTCATTCACAATTCATATAAACATTCAATAAGAACACATGTATAAATCAAACACGACAAACAAATAAATTAAAATCCCAAACAGATTCCAATATAATATAGAATGCAAACACACATATGCATGTTTGCATATACTAATAAAAACACGTATGCCATGTTTGCATATACTAAAATAACACTTATGCCACTATTTTTCTCTCTTCCACATAGCACTGGTGTGTACTGCCACCAATTTTTCCTTTTTTGCCTTTGTCATTACTGCCACCAATTTTTCTTTTTTCTCCTTTGTCATGATTTCCAATATAGAAATCTTGAAGCCAGTCCATAGGCCCCACTATTAGATCTCCATAAGAATTTCTTTCATAAAACTCCCTTATATTCTTAGAACTATTCAACATATTTCTCTTTAAAAATTTACATTCCTAAATTTAATCAAGATCTTAATACAACCATAATATCCTTATGACTACAAATACTTTGTCCTCTTCCTTCACCCATTACACGTCTTTTTGTTCACTTAAACTGGTTCTGAAAAGTAATCAAAGGAAAACCAGACATCAAGTCTACAATTCCATTGGTCAAAGCCTTTATAGTTCATACTAAGATTCTCTTTCCTTCTTCTCCCACATATCTCCCTTCTCAAACTTCATGCTCTCCTACACTATTACCTCTCTTCACTTCTTCTCCCACATATCTCCCTTCCCAAACTTCATGCTCTCCTACACTATTACCTCTCTTCACTTTCACCATATCTAACCATAAGGCTTTAGGCATTGCTCTCCTAGGTCTTTATATTTATTCCTTATATCTTTTTCCAATTCTCTCCCCCCCCCCCCAAACAACAACAAAAACACCATTTTTAGCAGCTCTCTTAGGTCATTTCTTGCTCCCTTAATCTTGGTAATGCATGTCATCTATAAATCAGCACATTCAAGATGATTTTTTTCCCCTTAAATTAAGTGCCTAAAATAAAATCATACCTTACCTTCGGCTGAAGTGAATAAGAAAAGACTCACTATATTGAGTTCTCGTGGAATCTTCCATTGCTTGATTCCATAAGAACCCCTTCCAACTATCATTGATTAGTTTGCTTCATTATTTGAAATTAGTAGAATGTTTTCCTTGATCCTGATAGCTCAGACCAAAAAAAAATGATTGATCCCTTGACACCTAGAAGGTCGCTTCGTCAAAGTCATTATTTTCCTTCTTATCGTCTTGTTAAACCATCGAAACCAACAGGGGAATCAAATTGCCCCTTACCATTTTAATCATATGGCTTGAAGCACTTAATCACCTTATCTCTTAATCAGCTGAGGCTGACATGTTTAAACCCATTAAAATTGCTAATCCCTGCACTATCCCCTCCGCTGGTGTCTTTTTCACCTATGATACAGTGCTCTCACCCCAAGCATTCAACATATTCTCTCTATTTTTCTGCAAAATATTGGGACAACAAAAAATTTGGTCGGCATAAAACTACTAGTTTCATTAAATGACCCGTCAAAACATGGCAGAATCATAGTTAAAGTTCTCAAAATAAAATTGTCTACACAACCTGATATTTACTAGGCATTCCCCTTCCAATGGCTCTGAATCCAAATCAACCTTCAATTATTTAATTGTTTAGGTTTCAGGTTAGCTTTAGGTATGGAAAAGTAGATTCCCAGCATTTGCAGCTAGATCAACACTACTTCAATCAATTATATCCCCCATATCTTACTGTACAATGTAGTCTATGATGATCCCGTCGTATGTCCTCACCCATATGGCTTTAAAAACTACTGATTTCCTCTCAAACACAAAGGAGCCAAAAGCTTCGTGGGTCTAGCGCTGGAAGGACAATAGCGACAAGCTAGAAAGGGAAACACCATCAAAATTTTGACAGGAGTAATGGGCTTTAGATATCCCTCCTGATTAATACAAGATTCCTGGATCCCCTCCTCACAACCCCAATCATCAACAAGCTATCAATTTATGGGACCATTAAGCCGGATCCCAGCAAAACAAACAAAACAAAAATTAGATAGACAAAACCAAGAGATAGATTAATAGAAATACCTTCCATTAGCTCCTACCAGAGTTTTGAACAGACCTGTTAATGGAAGCTGTTGAAAACAAGTGAGAAACAAAATTAAACAAAAGCCTCAGATTTAACTGAGATTGAAAGGATAAAGAGCCAGAATCCTCCGTTGCATACCTCGGTCTTGAAAGAAGAAAGCAGGTAGTTCTGCAACATCCGTTTCATGGATGTAAGAATTGCAGTTAATATATGCTAATAGCTTTGTTTGGTAGCCTTATTGTTCTGCTAAGCTCAAAAATGGTAGGCCCCTCAAGCAATCTTTGCAGAACGTGGCGTTCTCTTGAAGCCTGGAGGTGCCACGGAGATGCAATTTCTTTATGCCACGGAGCATCGTGAGACCGGAAGATAATCTGCAAGGCTCTGTTATTTCAAAAATGTGAAGGGAGCTATGTACAATTAAGTCATATTTTAGGGAAGGTTTCTGTAATTTTCTCAAAAAAAACATTAGCAAACAGCCTCTAACTTTACTATACACGCTCATTTTCAAGTTGTTTTTGCATCGCGACCCGATCGCTCCTCTCTTCTTTCTGGGTTGGAGCTTCGAACTCGAGTCGAAATACCTTAACGAGCTTCTTCAAAGAGCTCTGCAACTAGAGATCAGTGTTTTTCCTCAATGGCGAACTTCTCTACTTATAAGGTGAGAACCTCTCTTTCTCCACCCATATTTCTGAATTTGCAACTTGATTATGAAAAGATCGTCGTTGTTCGTATTTGAAAACTGGAATTGTAGATTAGTTTTCCTAGTTTCAGTTACCATCCGTGTGTTGTGGATCTTCGGTATTTGGTCTCTCATAGTTCTTCGCAGGCCGATTCAAGGGAAATAGTCGTAATTTATGCATCGATTCCTTAACTAAAACAATCTTGTCGTGTTTCAATCTGCAATTGGCTATTTTTGGTTCGTCTAGATCTGTAAAAGGAGGAATTATAGTTTTCGATTCTTTAGGTAAGAAGCTCTGTTCGAACGATATTTGTACTGCAATAGTTTGTGAGGCTCGATAATTAATATTGTGTTCACGTATTGTTTCACGTTTATTCGTCTCTTAAAATCAATTTTTGTGCCTCTTTCGCACTTTTCGATTGGTCTAGGAGCAGATCCGGCGTGCTTGCTTTGAGATCTATCGGACTGATTTTTAGATCTTTTCTCTTTTTATCATTTTGCTTTCTGTTTAAAAAGATGATTCTCTGAACAGGGAATGTAAAGGATTTATAATATGTCCAAGTATGGGATGGTAGATATTGAAGAACAATCTTTCGGCAATCAAATTCTTATAAACCGATGTGTCCTGATTTACTTCATTGTTCTTGTGTTGTATAGGATTCGAGCCCTTTGGTAAAAAATATTCTTCTTCTGGATTCTGAAGGCAAACGAGTAGCTGCCAAGTATTACTCAGATGACTGGCCAACCAATAGAGCAAAGGAAGCTTTTGAGAAATCAGTGTTTACTAAAACTCAAAAGACAAATGCCCGGACAGAAGGTAGCACATTTTTCTTTTATGCTCTATGTATATTTCAGGGAAAGATTTTCCTTGAAATCCACCACATTTGTGAAATGAAATTTTTACCAACACAAAAGATCATGAAGGTTTTCTTTAGGTTTTATTTAAGTTTTCCTTTTTGATGATGAAATGTTTGGTATTTAGTCCAGGATGGTTGAGCTAAAATATTATTTTCCTGGTCTGGGTACATTTTTTGTTACTAAGATTGATTCAGTTTGGATGAGGCCAACAGGATTCATAAGATTTGTACATTATTTTTTTTAATGTGCGTGTTTTGGATACACAAGCATTGTAGATAATACATTTACAAATGGCCTCAAACGCATACCATGTGAAATGTAAAATTGGAAAAATTCATTGCAGCCACTTATGAATTAGTTTTAGCCTTTTAGGCATTAATATCTTCATATGAATGGGATGGATCACCAAAACAACAATGTTATGATTTACTTTGTGGGATTCGTTCCTTTGACACTGAGAAACCCACTGAAGTACAATCAAGTTCGAATTTCTGCTTTCCTTCTTAAATGTTTGTGACACAGTGAGACTCCAATGTTTCTTGTGGAGACTTGGCATTATATCAAATATGGTCTTAAAGTTTATGGAAGAAAAATTGACAAGAAAGGTATTCTGGTCTGCCTGTTCAGGTTTAGTTAATGATTGAGACATGGCTTTTTCTCCCACATGGACCATTAATGTGACTAATATGGATTATCCATCTGACAGGGATCTTTTATGTAGGTTATGCAGATAATATTCCACACAATCCCCAGCAGTACCTGTCTAGAATACAATTCTAGTGATGTTTCTAGGTACCAAGGGAAGCCAAAAGAGTTATTTAGTGTGGGGGAAGCCACTTTTGTCTAAATTTTAGTATTGAACAAAAACCATTAAAATTTACCATTCCTTTTTTTGTACTATCTTCTGAACTATACACTTGGAAGGATTTTATGTTCTCTTCATTTTTTATTTTCTTTTCTTTGCTTCCCTCCTAAACCCAAGGTTCCAAAAATGGCCTTAGTATGCAAGGTCAGATCAACTAGAAGTATACACACTCCATGCTTGGAACCTGATGAGACAGAAAGTCCAAACTCACAAACCCAATGAGATGTAAAGTTCAGATGTGCAGATAAGAGACCCTAATATGTGAACATGTCATATTTAAATGATGCTCTAGCATAAAACTAGAGATGAGTGACTCAATCATGCAGGGAGGTGCTATTAGAGTGATATGTGATCCGCCCTTTCTACTTAAGTTAAATGTAAAATTCTTTAGGATTGCTATTAGACTTGATGGGGAAGAATGTTGGGCAACTTTGCTGCAACATACTAGGATAAGCAAAACCAAGATTAGGATGTACAGAATGCTATGTAAAAAATAGAGAAGACAGTATTAAAAACAAATAGATGATTCACTCACTCAAGGATGTGCTATTAGAGAGATACATGATTGGCCCATTCCACTTAAAAGGAAAATTCTATATGATTGCTACTAGACATGATGGGGAAGAATGTTGGGGAACTTAGCAGCAAAGTACTAGGATAAGCATAACCGAGGTGAGATGTTCAGAATGCTATGTGAAACAGTAGAAAAGGCAGTATGAACAACAAATATCTTTGTGACCAAGTAGGTATAATTTAATTAATTTCCTTCTTAAGGTTGAGTGGCTCCACCATCCAAATCAGAGGTCTCATGGACAGCCGCAAGAACATTCAAGCTGGATTAGCATTTATACAATATTAGCTATTTTGCAAGCTCTAGGGTATCTCCATGTATAATGATAATTAGGCAATTTATTTCATGTATTATTTATGGATGTAAAATACCAAGTAAGAATCAATATCATTCTGTTACATGTTTAATTTTCTGCTTTCATTTCTGACATATTATTGTATGCCTTTCCATCATCTACAGCGGAGATAGCAATGTTTGATCATTACATTGTTATCTACAAGTTCGTTCAGGACCTCCACTTCTATGTTACTGGTGGTGATGATGAAAGCGAGCTCATTTTAGCCACAGTTCTCCAAGGATTTTTTGATGCAGTCACCCTTCTTCTGAGGTTTTTGCAATTATTCTTCCGGCTGTTTGTCATTTTCTTTATTCTTTTTATTTTTCTTGATTTTAAAAGCCGATACTTCCTATTTATGCATGTGTGCTATATAATTATCATACCCTTGAACCAGGAACAATGTGGACAAAAGGGAGGCTCTTGAGAACTTGGATCTGATCCTCTTATGCCTTGACGAGATTGTTGATGGAGGGTATGCAATAATGATCTCATATGCTTAACATTTATGTCAATGTAAGACAAATACCATCTTTTCAAGTTGATTCACAATATGGTAGGCGAGTATTGGAATATTAGAAACACAGATTTATAGTGATTGTGGATGAAAACAATCACTCTTTCATCAAAAATTCCTTTTCAACTATACAACGTTTCAACTGGCCAGGGCTGAATGCCCATGTATTGGAAATGACTCGCAAACTCAAGGACTGTATAGAATATCAAGCATGGAACTGCTCTTTCCTATTACTAGTGCCGGGAGTATTTATTGATTCCATGGTCAATATTTTTCAGATAAGTTCAGTTTTCATGTTTCCTGGCTGAGTTCTGCTATTTTATCTGATCTGATGACCTAGTTTTGCTTTCTACTGTTTGCTTAACTGGGTGGTCATGTATGAATGCCTTCGCCCACCAAGAAAGGTGACGGCACAGAAAAAAAAAAAAAACCATTTACTATTGCAGAAGTAGGAGACACTAAGTAATTTTCTTTACCCCTTTTTTGATCATTTGTTTTAAGTCTTTGATGCAAATTGATTTCTTAGCTATATAACATATACACACACAGACATATGCATATGTTTTTCTTTATCCTTATATATTTCAGCCTTTTGAACTATCTATTAGATGCTTACTTGAGTTTTCGTAATGCCATTTTCAGACTAATAAGTTATTAGATATGTGAAACAAGGATACATTATGTGGTGTATATGAATTTTACTTGAGCCTTGTTCTTTAAACCTAAATTTAGTCTTCTAGAAGGTAACAAATGATATGTATATCAGCATAACCTAGATTGCATTTGGCCATTTAAAGATTTGAATTTCTATAGTATGATGCTTCAAAGCATGCTTGGGATATCTTTTGGTACATAATTAGTTCTTCAATCACTGACAGGATGATTCTCGAAACTGATGCAAACGTCATAGCAGGAAAAGTTGCATCTCACAGTATAGATGCCTCAGCACCTTTGTCTGAGCAGGTGATGTGACTCTCTCAAAAGGAAAAAAGGGGGAAAAATCAAACTCCAGATAATCACAAAAAAGGGAAATTCATTTCAAGTTCTAATATAATTCCAAGCCATTGCTTATTTCTTTGTTCATTTTTTTGTTTTGTTTTTCATTTTGCAGACAATATCTCAAGCATTGGCTACTGCACGTGAGCATTTAACAAGATCACTTCTCAAGTAAGAGGAGGAGGTGGATTTTCTGTTCTTTTATTTCCGTATTCCTTGGTTGGCCCTTCACCTTTCTGTATTTGCATCAATGCTATTTTCTTAAAGAGTTCCATTTTTCAGCTGAAGATCAGCTGGCGTTGAACTGACGTGATTTGGATTTGAGGTCATTATCTTTTTGAGTGTTATTCTACTGAGGTCGCTGCATGGTAAAATTTTTGAAGTATGGTACTATTATCAAGTATATTTGAGCAAAAGTATTTTGTGCTCCCATTTTTCATCATTCTCTCCTGCTGCCTTAGTCAAGTTGATTGATCATCGACATCATTCTTTTTTAGTTTCTTCATTCTCCAACCATGAGCTTCCTGCAGGGCTGGAACCCTTGATCTTTTTGAGTTTCTTCCTTCTCCAACCATGAGCTTCCTGCAGAACTGGAACCCTTGGTCTGTTTTATATGCTACAAGCTCATGAAATGCGAATGGCTGAACCTGTTTGCATAATTTGAATTAAGATCACCATTGTCTCTAATAAGAAGATTTTAATGTCATGAACTTTTAATTTTTTAGATGTCGCTCCTTATGTAAATCATCTGCAGCCCCAACTATAATTTTCCCTACAGAGAATGCAGGGCTGTTGGATGGTGAATAAGTCGAATAGTTTTAAAGTGTGTCAAGTTACATCCCTTTATATATTAGATTCGTCACCTGTACTGCGATTGCCGAGCAGACATTTCTTGATCAAACAGTGAAGTCAATAAAGTATATGGTAATAAAAACCTATATAAACCTAAGAGCCGATAATGTGTCGCATCTTTTAAGTATTGGGTTGTAATGTAGACCTTAAGAAGTAGGTTTTATGACGATGAAAAGTTCATCGAGTGGCTTAGGGAGGTGTTAATTTCCTTCCCTGTGATATAAATAGTAGTAGTAATAACTATAATGTTGTCTGGTTTGAGTCCAAATTTGAGGGAGTACATGAACTTCCAAAACGATGTGCTTAATTGTAGTTAGAAATTGTTCCAAGTGAAACACGAGGTAAAGTAAGAAACCTATGAACCGATTGATTAGTGTGGTGTGTGGGTTATGCGCTTTAGTTTAGATTAAAGAATTCTGCTTCGAGATATTTAACTCGATTTATATATACACTTTTATGTTCCTAACATTTATTTTTGAAGATTTCATATTTAATTTAAAATTTAAAATTAAAAATAATTTGAAAATAAGTGTTTTCTTTAAGGCAAAATTAGATTTTTAAGCCATACTTTATCAAATAAATTAAGAAGAGAGGCGGTTTGAAGTAATTAAAATTAGCTATAATTTTTATAAAATATATAAAAATCAGTGATGGTTTTTTGTTTGGAGACGCACGAAATCATCATGGGTCTATACCGCACCATCATAGGGACATGCTGATGTTGTGTGCCATATTAAGTGCATGATATACAATGATTCTATTTGGGCCCCATAAATAAGTCCAGGTGAAGAGTAACTTAAACACAACCACTTCCTTTTAAATATATTCTAAAAGTATAACTAATTTTAGGTACTTTTAGAAACCATCACTCAATCTGAATTCATTTGTTAAAGTATTGGCTGAGACCTAATTTTGCCTTGGTATCGTCAATTTACAAGTGTAACTAATTTTAGGTATTTTTAGATAATGCTATGTTCTTTGTTTTGAATTTTAACAAGTCAATTATGGGCATAACAACTAACTTCTCAAATATACTTGTTAAAAAATCACAAGAAATCAGAGTAAGAATCATATGGTGAAACACCATTTTCACACATGACAACTAAGTTGGTAGGACCTCATCTATCAATGCATATGAACCACAACTCTTATTTCTACTCTCAATCTTTATCGGAAAGGAAAAGGGGAAAACCAAAACGATGAAATTTCACTTCAAGTATTTGCTGTTTACCTTTCATGAAGCTGCACGTTCTACCTTCCACCAGACCAGACCAGACCATTAAGCGACTTCAATAATGAGAATTAAACCTTGTACTTGGATTGAAAGATGAAGCTAAAAACATACTAGAATTTTATAGTTATAAAACATTTCAAGGCAACAACTGATCATAAAGCAAGTGAGAAATAAGGGAAACTAATAAGAGTTGATAAGCTCCTTGAAGTAAGTTATCTAGCTCTTCATAACTGGGCGTCCTGTAGTCCAAGTGTATATTTCAGGGGGTAAACTGCCATCAGTGAGCAAATTCTGTGGCACCCCATATAAGTTAGAGAATTCCACATGGTGGGGATGGTGGTGGTGTTGGTTGCTTTGGTAATGCGGATTATGCATGGTAGAAACTTCTTTATCATCCAACGGAAGACGATCAAAGGTGGCATTCATGAAGGATGCTGCCATTATCACCACTGGACCTGAAGCGATGAGCGCACCAACAACACCCCCACCCACAACCTGTCCTTGATTCCCTGCTAGATAGACGGTGAGACCTGTGACACCAGGAGGGGCTGGAGGGGGTAAGATGGATCCTAACAAGGACAGTATTTCAAATCGACCATGGAGGGTGACAATGGTGCCAGGGGAGGCGGCTTGGCGCAGCATAACGTTGGTCACATAACCAGATCCGCTAAGTATGCAGATTCCTCGTTGCTTCCTCCTGGCGAAGTTTGCTAAGCTCTCGCTAATGTCACACCCAGAGCTCACCTCCATGGCATGGGCTTTGAAGGCATTTGCACTATCTCGCGTAACGATGATGGGCTGCTTTGGCTTGTTCTTTGAACCCGCTGGCCGGCCGCGTGGTCGCTTGACAGACTCCCCATCTGCTGCCACAGTCACTGCTGGCATTGCCTTGGCTACCTTTGGACCTGCAAATAAACCTCTTGCTTCAACTACTGCTCTGGGGTTATTTCTTTCACCCTGTGGATCAGCAGCACTCTTGGATCCAGGAGCTGGTGCACTTAGATCTGCTCCTGCCATTTATGCATACCTCGTACAGCCCACCTTTGCTCACAAAGAATGGTCACCCTGCTGCAATTTGTGTCTGGAATTAAGAGTTTAAGTAGGAGTTTTGTGCCTATAAAAGTATACGAAAAACACAAAAGAATGATTGGGGATTAGGAGATGGTTAAGTAAAACCAACCTTCATGTTGTTAATAGTAAATTAATACCCCAAGTCCCTAACTTCCAACAGATCTCCCCCTCATGTTATCTGCCTTTCCCAACAGATGCACAATTTTTCCATTATATATTCCTTTTACAAATCATCTAATCACCCATCCAGAAATCTACTGAGAGAGTGAAAGACCCCTTAATGAGGAAGTATTGTGTCCAACATCAGTTGAAGCCCTTGGTCCTTAAAGAGGATTTGTCCAAATGAGGTAAGGAATGAAACCTGTATGTTTTTATCCTCATCTCTTTCAAGTATACAAATGCATTTTGTACCACAGTATCTGGGAGACAACATTATACCATATCTAGTATGCGTTTGCATATAGATGGAGAAGCATTCATAGAATGTGTCAGTTTTTGTTCAATAATTTCATACAAGGACCAGTTGAACTGCTACAACATGAAAATAAAAGTCCCCAACAAAAAGGCATTCTGAAAAATTTCAGCAAAATCTACTACAGAAATCAAAAGCTATGGTTAAGTATCTTTTAAATATCACCATTACAGAGGACTTGCATGTCCAAATAGAAAATCCTCGCTCACAGTGGAAAGAAAAATTTTAGGAAAATGAAACAACCAATTAGATAGCGTGCTCCTATGTTAAGAAAACGTCACCCGAAAATAGTTATGTAGAATACAACCTCAAGGCACAGGGCCGCAGCCAGTCAAGTATTTACAGTTGATCAAGATCCGAACGCTCAAAACATCTTAAATATGATTGACCAAACCGTAATGATGCCATGATTGGCCACTTTGAACTTGCTACAGGACCCTGACGAAACCAACATGTGAGAATCAGTAACTGTGTTGCCAGAACTGGTGAGACTGCTTAGATGGTGGACCTTGAGAACCACTGAGAGTCCCATCACTCAGATTTTGTGGCTGATGTTCCTGTGAGACCCCTGTCTGAGAATGGTAGAAATTTGGGTATCCTAGAGCTCCAAAATGCTGGGAAGGCTGCTGAGCCTGTCGAAATCCACCATGCTGCTGATTCTGGCCCTGCAAGCTGTAATATGTGCTGGCTGGAACAGCAGACATTGTTCTCGAACCAGGGCCGTGGACCCATGCAGAGGAGCTGTCATTCTGGTGACATGGAGAGGAGAAAACATTTTAAGAACAGTTATTTTAAAAAATGAACAAGATAGTATGGTGTGGCATTTTTATTACTAATATACCTGCTGAAGGGGAACAAAATGATTATTATCCTTGTACTGAGAGCTGATAACATCTTCGTAGCTAATGGCTGTGCTTGCAGGGCTACTAGATTGATTCAGTGAAAAGCTTCCAGGAATGCCAGCCGAACTCCCAAATCCGCCATAACCTGAAGCAATTGTCCCAGACTGAGGCAAGCTGCTCACAGGAGCATTATTTTTATATTGTGGGAGTGAGTACTTCATGCCAGCACTGTTTACTGTGGCCGGAGATTGGTGGTATGTGCTGTTACCAGCATATGCTTGCTGAAAAGCAGATGGCATATAAGTATAGCTCTGAGGAAGAAAGGGGTATCCGATCATATTAGCAAAATGAGCCAAAGGAAGGCTGGGTTGAGAGTAAGGATGAACTGTAAGGTGTTGAGGAAGAGCTGGTCCCGTGGCAATGCCAGCACCAGGCAGGGACTGTGGTGTTGAGAAACCACCGGGCTTCACAGCCTGCACCTATGCAGGAACTCAATTAGAACACCAGCCAAATGCAATTGTAAAGTACTTCTATAATGTTTCATATCTTATTCTTAAAGGTGACATAGAACTATCAAGATATGTTGGTGTGGTACCTCTGGCATGGAAATGGTTGGACTGCTAATGGAAGACATCACATTACTGTATTTTGTGGGCATCGATTGTGTCATGAGAAACGGTGAGTAGGGAAGATCAGATTCTCTTACAGGTTGAACACTTGATGCCAATAAATGGCTCGGTAGAGAACTTGTATATGCATGCTATAACAAAATACAGTATCAGGAGTGATAATTAAAAATATTGTAGATTATACAAATTTGCAAAAATCCAATTGTGTGGATACCGAAAACAAATTTAATAGCATGAATATTAAGATAAACAATTAAAGAAACAAATATCTAGTTAGATGAATTATAATTTTCAAAGATATTATATAACTAATAATATAAAAGCAAATCTATTACACAGAATGTCAATCCAACTGCCTAACATTAACACTTATGTTCTTAAATGAGTTCACATTAACCCAGGCCTTACACATGGATGCTGATCATATTATGTGACCACTCCAAGGCAATATTCCACAGGCATTAAAAACACGTCACACAAAAGTTGGACACCAACAAACATGCACATTTCTTTGTCCTCCAAATAAAGAAAAAAGGAATATTTTACCATTTATATTGGGTGCCCCAGCATACAATATATCATTTATCAAATTATATTTTAATTTTATAAGACACAGCAGGACTTGTCCATATGTGAACCCAATTTAGACACATACAACCCTTTATTGGTCTCTTTTAAATGACAGCAATATATAAGTTGACCCTAAAATAAGTGAAGGTTGTGGGAGATATGGGGATTCTTAGTTAATAGATCTATCACGTATTAAAGTTTGTATACAATTTCTCATAACATGTAAGACTTTCTTATGATATTTTTTGTAGAAATAAACTTCAATATACATTTTCCAAGCCTGTGTATCAAATCTTTCAGGCCCAAAAAAAAGGGGGGAAATTTTTTTTTAAAAAAACCAAAAAATTGCTAAGTCACTCTAGGGCTCCATTTGATTTTGCATTTTAGAAGTATATATTTGCTTTTTAAAGCCAATATTGTTTTAAAACCAAAAAATATTTGCTTTTTTTGGCTATATTGTTTTTGGAAGAGAAGAAAGATGTGAGGGCTATATTTGCTTTTTATAGCCAAAAAAACACATTTGATAAGCAAAAACATTTGGTTAGTAACTTATGAAATATTGTTTTACTTCGTAACTGAAGAAAAAAAAATTCTAAGGGGAACAACTTCTCAGTCTATTAAAAAGTCATGTGAAAGGATGAATTTTTTGCTTCTTTATTTTTTATAGCAACTTCCTGAAAGCAAATCCAACTAGCTTCCATTAAACAATCAAACTAGAGAAAATATGCTTCTTGGGCTTAACTTGGTTTGGAATTTCTACCAATAAACAAAAAATCCATACAATGAACAAAATCATAATTTGAGGCATCTTCTAAACTCACAAGTTATTCTATGAATTGCAATCAAAAATTCTTTTTTTGTGGTCCACACATCTTTCTTATCTTCCATTTTCATTATAACGTTGCAATTTAATCTTCATCAAGTAGGATCTTATGGAACTATTTCATCATTTTCGATGATGGGGTAAGCATTTGAGTGCTTATCAAATCCCAAACACGTAACATATGCATTCGATTTGCTTAATGTCCCTAAATAACGTCTCCTCAATGTCTTTATCTAAGATGTATCAACAAAATGGCTTCACTATTTTGCATCCATTTTCAAAAGGATTAAAGGAAGAGAAATGATAACCTTGTAAATCTCTCCCTACAGCTTAATCTAAATTATTGCATGTTACAGCTGCGAACTTCTCAATGATAGTTAAATGCGGCAATGATCACAGTATCTGGGTTGTATGTGTAAAGAAAGTGAACTCTGACATGACTTCATAATGAATTTTCAACAAATGAAAGATGGAAGAGATTTTTCTTTGTCCTCTCATATATTTAGAACCAAAAATCTCTTCTCTTCAAGCCATAATTCAACATTCTTACTCCTATTTCCCTATATTCTTGCACAAACCTTGTTTAAGGCCTTGTTTGGTACAAATTATGAAAAGTAATTTTAGTAAGCCAAAAAGGAGGCAGTAAAAATTAAATTGAACTTCTACTTTTATAAGCAATAAATTTGTTTTGCAACATGAACAATTTGCTAATTTAAATTTCCTTCTCAAAGGAAATCCTCTTGTAGTTTCTCCATTATTTATGCAACCAATAAAGGTATTGGAATAACAAGATAAACATGCACATAAGTTTAATAAGATACTCTTAATCAAACTTAACTTCCCTCCTTTAGCCAAGTATCACCTCTTTCATGTTGCTATTTTTTTTTCCCCACTCTTTCAGTAATAGGAATCCAAACCAATTTGTATTGAATGATGCTTCTAAATAAGATGTTGCAGAACACTAATTTCACACCCCAATTTTATGAAGAAAAAATTTTACACTTAATTCCCCTAAATATGCATCACATATGGCTAGTTGAGTATGACTAGCCAACGTTAAAACCACAATAAGGAACATCTCACATTTAGTTAGACAATTAACATGATTGAATATGCAGGATCTCTATACCGATTTGGTATGTACTGAAGCGGACCAGGTCCACCGAGTGTCCAGCTACTATCCCAAGCAAAGGTTCCAGATTTTGCAAAGTGGATTTTCTTTCTTGAACAATAAAATTTTTTTTTTACTAAGATGGGAAAAATCTACGGAAGGTAGATAAAAAAAATATAAAAAAAAAGACAAAAAGAAAAAAAAGCACAACTAAAAATACGTTACTTCAAAAATGCATCATGTTAAATAACACCTCATACAGTCACATCACCATACATGGATCGATTCACACCACCTACTCATTCAAAAGCTCACCACAGGTTTGTTGGTCACTTTTGGCACATAACAGATTGAGGTATTAAGCTCTATAGCCAAAAGATTAACCAAACTAGCTAAAGCATCAAGAGGAAAAGGCTTTTCCTATTTGGTTGCCAAATAAATCAATGTAATAATTTAATTATTTCTAACAAACACAGGTTTGGCTCCAGAAATGATAGCATTAAAAATCAAGAATGCTAGAACATATTTGCAGAATCAAAATGAAATAAGCCATACTTATCACAATTGTGTTTAGTCCAACACTTCATTCTCCAATCTCCAGAACATATATTTCATGTATCTTGGACACATTACTTCGATAAGCTAAAAACAAGTGCAAATATGATGCTATATCACTGAGGAGTATGTTTTCGTTTTGTTGTTTGGTTGCTACGTTTTGTCTCCATAACTTCCCTTAGGTTCTTACCAGTAATATTTCACTTTTTTTTTATCAAAGAAATAAACATAAAATTCTATCACTGTCAAGAGAACTATAATTTCCTTAAGGGTGTATTTGTTTTGATGGAATCTATAGAAAATTAAAGGAAAATAAATTGTGTTCCATTAAATTTGTGTATTTGATTCATGGGAAAGTGTGGGCCCATCATAAAGTAATTTTCCAAATGCCTCCATTTTTATGCTAAAGAGCTATCAATATTTTCCTCTCACAATGAAAGGGAAGCAATGGAAAGGAATGCAAAGTGCTCTATTACTTTCCTTTCCATTGTTTTCCACCTAACCAAACATGGCCAAAAGTCAAAAGGAAACAAAACAGCCACATAGGGATGCAAAAATAGAACTATATTACCAAACAAAAAAGGAAAAAATCCACTATTCTTACCGTTGCACTTGAAAAAGGAGAGAGATTTTGCATCTGATAGTTCGCCTGTGCATAAGAGAGCGCAGCATTTGGTTGTTGGTTATTTTCGAACATATAACCAGGTACAGCAGATGGAAGAGTGTATTGATGACCATGCCTCTCGTCAGGTATATCCTGTTTCATCACCTCCGGCTGCGAACTTGAAGGCAAATCGTAGTTCTCCGTACCCGCATCATTTCTGTGAGCTACATTCCCATCTGAGGTGGACCTTGGCTGCTCGTCCATATAGTAATCAGGATTTCTGCCAAAAACAAATTTATGTATCATTACAGAAAGGTTAAAATGATGAGCATATAGATTCTAGTAAGAGGGTTTACCTAGTGTCTGTATGCCCAACAGACGTAACATCTCCAGCTATAGAGGCCTCCTCCAAGTTGCTTTTTGAGGATTTAGATGCAAATGACCCGGGAAATGTAGCACTAATACCAGAGCCAAAACTACCAAAACTCAGGTGTGAGCAGTCTGCCGTCGGGACTTGCAGGTGATTTGGAATTACTACAGCAGGGTTAGCCTCTGCAGGTGACACCCCTAGCTCCTCCTTTGGCAAACTCAGCTGCTGCAAGCTTGCCGCAGCTGACGAAACTGCTATTCTGACATCCTCTGCTGAAGATAGAGTAACTTGACATTGGTAAATGCAAACCACTGAATTGGTATTCTAAAAGAAAGAATGCCCAAAAGACAATAGAAAGAACCAAACATCTCTGGCATTATGATAAAATACATATATTGCCCATTCAGAGTCAACTAAAACAATCAAGACAAAGTGGCCAGTCCTCTACTTCAAATTTCTGAAAATGATTTAAATGTGTACAGATCGTAGATGCTAATATTAATGTATATTTCCTGTTTTGACATAAAGATCCTGAACATGACAATGTCACTTTAAGAACTAAGTAATATTGGCATCGAACAATAACTACCATGTATCATCAGATTTGCCAACACCAATCATAAATTTTCTTGTCCATCCAAACTTCATCCCAATAATTAACAGGGCCACCACAACCACCGAAGCTTAAAGAAAAATGACAACCAAACCCAAAAGCATCAGGGAGCTCCTAGGTTCCTTATGGCCCATTATGGGTCAAATATCATATTATACCATCCAGTGGACCCTATTTTGTTATTGGCAATTTTTATACATATTAAGAATGTATGGAAAAGGGGATCCAAAATTCAAAAGAAGATTAAGCTTTTCAGTATAAAGAAAACTATATCCCGTATTCCAATGGACCAACAAAAGATTTTTATTTTTTTCTTTTTCATCCTTTTTTCAGAAACAGACGTGAAATATTTTAGACCCAATTACTTCTTCAATTTGGACGGATACATCACCAATTGCAGAGAGAAGTAGCACACAGGAAAATCTTATAGTCAGAAATCCAATTCCTCAATATCTATAACCATTTTCCATTCCATTCTTGTTTCTAGCAGTCTAGCTGTCTTTATTAGTACATAATGACAGAACATCTCTTCACACTGAAAGTAGTCCTAAAAACTCAATAGCTAAAATATACAAATTTAAAAAGGTATTGTGGAAATGCAAACATAAACATATGGCCTAATCGTGGTGGGTGTATTAGATTTGGGGTCATATTTTTATGGTCTGTCTTGAGGTGGGTGTATTAGATTTGGGGTCTTCTTTTTATCATTAATAGGTATACCCCCAACATTTATTAGAAAAAAATTTCCAGCACATAATATAGCTGAAAATATAGTTTTCAATGGGTTGGAATGATGTAACAGGACAGCCATTGCCAACCCGCTGAACCCAACTAGTTAAGATGTGGGAAGATAGATCAAGTTTTTAAGTAATGCACCATAAGTTATTAAATTCTGGTGATGCACAAAAGACACTTCCCACAAACTGATAAACAGTGACAACCCAATCAAAATGAATTGTAAAAACATGATAGAGGAATATTTCAAATAAATATATATGTAAAGGTCAATAAGTACATTTTACAATACCTTCCTGACGCTCAAAAGCATGCCTGTGAGGCTGGTAAGAACTCATGTTTTTCAGAGAGTCATCGTCAAAATGAGAAGCACTTCCAGAGCTATCCTCCTGTACCTGTCTAATAGGTACAGAAGCAGATCCAATATGTTCTGCGTGCAGTTTTTCAACATTAGAATCTTCCCTTGAAGCCCTCATCTCATCTGACTGGGAGTTTAGATGCGAATGTGCCATATCAACATGCAAGTCAGATGGTTCTACATACACTTCAGAAGCAGCAGATGGTTCTAAGATGGACGAACCACTAGGAGAGACTGGCCACTCATCATCAGAAACATGCTGGCTTCCAACAATGCCTGGCTCATGCATTACCTCTGAAACCTTGGAAACAGGATCTTGAGATTGCAAATCAGGGTATGAATCTGCTGGCAATGGTCCAGAAATATGGGGATGCTTGACACTTTCAGGGGGCAAGTTTGGTGCAACTGAATTATGAGGTAAGTATGAAGTCTCGGCTGATCCAACTGGCATGCTAGAAGTCCTTCCATGTGGCCTACCCATCTTCACAATGTCAGCCATTGAGACTTGTCCTGGAACCCCCAACCAAGCATGTTGAAATCCAGGTGAAGGTTGTGAGGATGCAGAAATGCCATCACCTGTCCCTACTGACTGTGATTTATTCTCAGCAGTTATAGAGTCACTGTAGGATACATGAAAAAAGCATGTAAGAACAGTAACTCAACATTCCAGCCATCTAGGAGAAATCATAAAATATTGACACAAAAAATAGGTGAAAAACAAAAATCAGAGGCAATGAAAAATGAATTCCAATATTTATTTTTAGTGATTCATTCTTTTATATTGACACGAAGATCCTTCGGCTTTTGCATTAATATTTTTTCTTCACAAACCATTTGGATAGAGGACCCTTACATTGGCTGGCACCCATTTCGAGGGCCCGAACAAGAAGCTGAAATTCAGCTTGGAAATGTCATTATGGTTTTTTAGAAAAACCACTCATTCAGAAGGCCTTTCACAATATCACTGAAACCAAACCCTACGAAAGTGAGAGTTGATTCTGATGTTCTGGTTTCCTTGGATGGCTATCCTCTTGAGTGCATCCAAGCCACCATACAACCCCAATAAGCAAGGCGTTCATTTCGTTTGTGTTTGCAATCTTCTTTCCTTTTCCTTTCTCTCTATACTGGGCTGTTTTTAATTATCTCCTGTGCTTCTTTTGGGTGATGACAGGATTGCCAAGATGTTCAGGTGCAATGTTTCTGATGGACCTCCTAGAATGGGATTCTAATGGACTGAACAATAGTCAAGTTATGAAGTTCCATTCTTGTAGGAGTTACACCCTTCAATCTTTGTCCAATTATAAATTACCAGGAAACAGCATTAGAAGGCACCAGAGGCCAGAGCACACTGTTAAGAAATCAATAATATAGTTGGAAAAAGATGAAGATGCTGTTATAAGGAGCATGGTGCTAAAACTCAACGATCGTTCCCTGCTGATCTTAAGGCGTCATGGCAATCTCAATATGGTTCAGCTGATCCACGACAGATCTAAAACCAGAATTCCAAGAACTACAAAAATATATGCTATTCAGAGAGAGAGAATCATTAATGACAATCAATCAAATGTCAATGAGTGTAACAGGATCTATTGGGGTAGCCCATGGAAAGAGGTGATGGCCTTCTCTTCATCAATATCCTCCTTGATATGCTGTTGTGCAAGGCCACGTTTGTCAGAGAACTTTTTGAATTACCCATGGTAAAGGATTTCTTATTATTAATCGGGTTCCTTCTATCAGTCCAGCTTTCCATGTCCCGATATTCAGTTTCGAGTAAGGTTCTTTCTTGGTCCCTCACTGAACTGGTTTAGGACCTTCCTTCCAGGATAAATTTGAGACCTACTGACCTAGTAGAGTTAAAATATTTATTCATTAATTTTAGAAATCTTTTTACGATTATGGCATTCGCAACCATCATACTAGGATTCTAGATCCTGTGGGGATATTTTCCTGTTGATGTCTCTTTCTTCACACTCATTGAGACAAGAGGCTCCCCTTATTCCCTTTCCTTGTTGCCAATTCTGGAAATATGAAAACTCACTCTTCCACCAAGAATTATGCCCTTCCTTGGATCAAATTATTAAATAGAATCTGTACTGCTAATATTCCTCAAACGGAAGTTTTTAGCCGTATCTCCTAATATATTTTCCTTCTATATGTGCCACAGAGAGTACTTGGACAACATTTTTTTAGCATTGCAAAACAACAGAAGAAACTTGGCGCTTCTTTTTCTTTATAGATGATTGAGATGCATTGGATGATACCAAAGAGATTAAGCCTTCTACTAGACATTTGGTGGTTTCCCAAGTATTTAGAGGAGGGGCTTCTTGTATAAATACTCTTCCGAGCCATCTTGAGGCACATCTGGGAGGAAAGGAGTAGCAGCATATTCAAGGACACTATCTAACACATCTTGATTGATGATATGATACTATCAGTTGCCTCATGGATTTCTACTTAACAGGATTTAAGGGAATTATTCAACTTTTGACACTATCAGGTATCAAAATTCCGTTACTTTGTACTCCCCCTCCCATTATCAGAGTGGGATGTAGCTTGCAGGACTTAGGCAGGTTTTTTGAAGCCAAATTCTGATGGGAGCTCTTCTGGAAATCCTGGGTCATATAGCATCACTCATGCATTCAAGAGGAGTGCTCAAAGAACATACGGGAAGTTTCAATCATGCATTCATGGATCCCATGGGTGAGGAATGTGATTCAAATAGGGTTATTGGCACTGTTGATTGAACTTTTAGAGACCAAATCGCAAAGATATCGCTATAGAAAAATCAACTATGAATCCAAAGAATGCTACATATAATTCCCAGGTAGAGAGCCAAAATGATTAATGGAATTAATATTATTATTAAGAATTTAAAATCAACGTAACAAGAGATTAGTATAAAGCAAAATAGAGTAGATAAGAGAGTATGATGAAGATCATACGTATAAGTAAGGCTGCGTTATAGTTAAAAACTGAGGTCACAAGATAATTGATCAAAAAACTGCCAAAATAAGGCTAGAAAATGATGACTTTTATCATTTTCAACACACAACTGCATATTTTTCTGCCTTCACACATTTCTAATGGTCAAATGACATCACAAATTCAGATGTCAATATTCAATATAAAATTATGTACTAAACATGACAATAAAACATCTTCCATGAATTTTTCTTTAAAAGAAAAGTTCAAAAAAAATTTGTAGCGCCACAATTATAAGGTTGTTACATTGTGGCCTAAAGGTCGCAAGTTCAAGTCACAGGAAACAACATCCCCACTTGCGGGGGTAAGGCTGTATACATCAGCCCTTCCCAAACCCACACAATGGCGGGAGCCTCGTGAACTAGGCTAGCCACAATGGTAAAATATCATGGCATATGCGGCTATCACATATGCATGCCATAAAAAATCGCATATTCTGCCACACATGGCAATGCCCATTTTTGAAGTTCCTTTGCCTTCTTCCACACAATTTTTTTGTCATTATCAAGAAACTAATCGCCCTTCACTTTTTGTTGCTTTCCTTATTTCACGGTGGAAGATGAAAAACAAAAAGTAAGACTGAAAAATACATAGGAAGCCATAGATTATCATATTGAGGTAGCATATTGTTTGGACAAAAATACAAGTTGGATATGCACAAAATGCAGTAAAAAACATGGATTCAGTGGACATATGCAGGAAGTCGTGGATACCTAAAACAAAACTCATCAAGCCTAGATAGAAGAAAAAAAAAAGATAAGCTAAAATAAATTTCATATCAGATATCCACGCATGTTGCATATTAATGCAGAAACAAAGTAGTACATAAAAAAATGCATTAGATTTTTTAAAAAGAAACATTGACTAAAAAAAACAATAAGCTAGAATATAGCAATTAAATTGATATAACAAACAAAAAACAATTCATATCCGATGTAATATATCTATTTCCTACAGGGAACAATACATGACCGATAAAATATGGATACTCTAAAGTTAAGATCCACTCTTAGTTAAATTGAAACCAAGGTTTACCGTTTCGGTGCTGATGGGCGTGCCACCCATCGCCTGAAACAAAATTTCGCCGGCACGCCGGCGGTGGAAAAATAAAACAAGGCAAAAACTAGATTTTTTTGGATTTTGGGGAAATTTCGCCGGTACGCCTCCCCGTTTCACCAATAAAAAAATGAACAAATTTTTATTTCCCTCCCCTGTTTCACCCGTTTCGCTCGGCACGCCGCCAAAAATCGCCAACGATGCAATTAAGTGATTTTCTCCCTCAGAAACGCATCGTTACTTCCAAAAAAACAAAATTTCAGCGGCACACCGCGACTATAAACACTACTTGAAACCATTTATAACTTGCTACATTAGCTTTAACTTGCTACATTAGCTTTCTAGATTAGTGAGTAGGATTTCAAATTTAATCATGTCAGCTGCATGGATCAACTAACCATTCTGGAAATAATGTGGACTTTCATGTGACGAGGCAAGTTTTGATTGATTTCAACTTCAAAGTTAACAACTAGAAGATCCTTGCCCAAGAGTATATCAATCCATAGTCAATTTCATCTAATAGTACATCACATGGAGTTGTGCGCAAGTTCAAACTCACTCTCCTAATTGTCAACTGACAATATATTATGCATATGCCTTTTTTTAATGAATAATGAAGGATATATTATATATAGAGCATGGTTTACAATGCCGCTGATTTCGGTGGCATGCCACGGCATAAGGGTAATTTCAAGGCACACCCCTAGCATGTGCTTTATCCAGATTTCTCTGATTTCAACGAAATCTGAAGCTTTTTCCCCCTCATTTCTTCAATTTTGCTTGGATTTTCTTCAAATTTGTTGGGGGATCTTGTTCCTAAATGAGATCCACACCAGGTTACCCACTTTGAGCATCTATTGGAGCCATTTTCTTTGAGATTTGAAGAACACCAACTTCTAAGCTTAAGGTAAAGTGTTTTTTTTTTTTTTATAGACTAATTAGATTTGATTGAAATTTGAGCATGTTGTCTGTTGGCACCCGATCTATAGATGGGTGCCTTATTTTTATTTTTTTGCAAAAAAAATTTTATTTTTTTAATTATTTTAAACGAAAATAAATGAAAAATATTAGTTTATTCAATAAATAATCAAATATATAGTGGTTCAAGACTTTAAGAAGTTAAATTACTCGTTTAGAAAATTCTCACAGATTCTAAGCAGCAAGTCCTCCACGTCTTTTGTACAACTTACAAATAATCAAACTTGTTAACAAAATAACATGGTTCAATCTGTTATATAAATATATTTCTATTGTAAATGCAAACATTTCACCAGCATTTTTTTTCTGTGCTATGCCTGCATTAGCAACTAGGGAAATCAGTTTTTGTAATTTATTGATCCAACACGCTTTATACATACATACATACATATATATATATATATATATATAAAGGGGCCAATACAGTCCCAAACAAGGTGGATTGGTACCAGACCTGACCCTTGGCACTTCTGTGCAAAGTAGCAACACTCAGACCTGAACCAGCAGTTCTATGCTGATAACCCAAGATTTTTATCATCATAGCCCGGTCTCTAAAAGGATAGTTACCCATTATAGGCCCCAAAGAAATGTCCCAATAGAGGTGGACTGGATATAGACTTATCCTTTAGCATTTTTGGCCAAAGAAGCTGTGCTCAAACTTGAAGCCCGTGTTTTCACACTGGTAACCCCATGTTTTTACAATCACATCAAGTAATAATCCAATGCCCCTTATGTGAAAAATAAAACATTCTATGTATGACTTTTAGAATAATGAATAAATGAGAGTTAAGTTTATGTTTGATAATTTCTTTCCCAAACTTCCATATTATTGGTCAAACATTTGTCACATAAACTCTGGCCACCCAACAGAAATCCTGTTGGTCCACCCTTGCTGATATACCCTTGGAAGGTTCTGAAATCAATGTATAATCTAAAGGCATTCAGAAACTGTATAAAAGTTACCACATATTTAAGACACAATATCTAGTAGTTTTGAAATGAATTTAAATTACTAAAATTTTGCTATGACATGAAAAAAAGGGCATAAAAAATAGTCATGGCACACTAGCCTGATTAATGGCAACCTCCTATTCATATGATTTCCCGCCATTCCAGATGCACCTGGAAAAGCATTTGTTCCATTTTCTTTCTTGTAGGCAGGTTTACCACGCAAGACACCAGATTCTGACAGAAGCAGCAAAAATTCCAGTAAGTATAATGTCATTAAAAGATTCAAATCAGTTTCACCAAGCAATTAGCCAGGGTTTAAAATTCTGGATGATAAAATGAATATACCAGTGGAGGTAAGTAAAGCTGGGCCAACACGTCCAGCATTATGGTCTGAACCACCTCTACCTCCACGATTTGAAGCATTACCACCTCGAGGCTTCATTTCTGTCACTTCTTTCACCTGAATGATGGGAGACATCACATCAAGCATTTAAAAGCACATAGGCAAAAACTCAGCGGGTTTTAATGGAAACTTGTGAGTGCAAGCTACTTGTTAACAGTAAGGAAGGGGAGGCTTCTACTAAAAATAAGAACATGAAATCGCAAGAGTAAATAAGTAAAACATGGAGGAAATATGTTGTCAACATTTCTAAATAGTGATATAAGTATTGCATATCAAGTGTGTATAAATACAAAAATTGAGAAATTACATGAATAATGCAACATGAATTCCCATAATAGTTTTAGGTCTCAGTTTTAATCACTGCCTGAAACCAGAAAACATCAACAGGGAATCCTATCAGCAAGACCATATGCAAAAAAAATTGTTCCCGTAAGGCTATAACGACCCAAGGGAGCGGGGTCCCCTTTTTTGTCCTAAAACCTATGTGTGATAAAAAGAGTCTCACTCCTGACTCATATACATTACCGGGTATTCATCCATTTCTAATGTTGGATTGAGGGATGTTACAATATTCCCCTCTATAGGGCTGCACGTTCTTATGCAGTGGCTTGCCAACCTTAGAAGCCTAACAGCCTAGAAGCCTGTCAACTCATCACCAGGCCGCGCTCATCAGCCCGCCCTCATCAACCTGCCCATCCCCACAGGCAACACTAGGACCTACACCAACCGCATACTACCGATCCAAATCCAACTCTAATACCATTTGTGACAACCCGAGGGGCAGTCCCCCTATTTTGTCCTAAAACCCACGGGCGATAGAAAGAGTATCACTCCTAACTCATAAAGCTTACCAAGTATTCATCCGTTTCCAGTGTAGGATCGTGAGAGCGAGCTAACGACATCAGGCTTGATGATGAGATAACAGCCTTCTAAGTTTGGCGAGCTACTTTACAAGGAAGTGCAACCCTAATTCCATTTGAAAATGGGTGAATACCTAGTAAGGTATATGAGTCGAGTGATACTCTTCTTATTTCCCATGGGTTTTAGGACAAAAGAGAGGGAGGGACCACCCCTTTGGGTCGTCACAATTTCAACGTAAGATCTCCAGAAAAGAGAGAGAGAGAGAGAGGAAACAAAGGGAAAGAATACAAAGTATTTATATGCACAAATTAATCAAAAGAAGTATTTTAAATTATACACATATGATATGAACCTATTTTGGAAGGTCAGATGTACTAATGTTGTACCCATAGATTATGCACAACATAGCAAAGTATCATTATATAAGAACAAAGGTAAATTCTTTTGGATAAGTAATGACAAAATAACAGAGATTAAACAAATTAACAAAACATGCAAAAGAAGAATAAACAATTCAGAGATTTGACTCCAATCCATGAAGTTAACATCAATGTTAATACAGAAACATGAAATTAAGAAACAAACACAGTTTTATATATATTCAAAAGAAAAAATGTTGGGGAAAAAGGAAATCTTTCAAATAAAAACTAATTCTTTCAGATTTTAGATGGCTAAATTTAAAAAATAAGAGAATCATAAGCTGCCTTAAAACATACAATAAATCTAGGAAAAATAAAATAAAATAAAAGGCATAGTAAGAAAAATCTTACTATGGCAACTTTAAATCAATGATTAATGACATAGTTGAATTAAAAGCACCATAAATTAACCAAAAATTCTCAAAACTCTATGTCTAAAAGCATTTAGGAAAATTATTGGAAAAGGTGAGCTTACATATTTATCTGACCCATTTTTGGGGATCTACACAGAGAATCCAATTTTAACTTCTAGATAAATGACTTGTATGGGGAATATCACAATGGATGAAAATTTTTTAATACAAAAACTATCAGAAAATCTAATTTGTCAACGAAAAAAAAAACTATCAGAAGAGGTAAAAGCAAGGTTATATAACTCTGTATCAGCCTCAGTATCAGCTTAATTCAGTCTGATACAGGTAGTATTGTCCGAGTCCCACGATTGGCTGAAAAGGTTTAAAAGGTGAGTTCCTTGCATGTTTGTGTCTTGCCTGTTTATGCCATCAGCCATGCCTGTAAGTTTAAGGAAGAAGAAGAGAGAAGAAATAGAGAAGAAGAACTTGTACGTGCTGTGCCTTTTTGTGTCAAGATGATTGTCCGTGCCTTTTTGGAGATGGCAACACAGGTTAGTGCTGTGCCTGTTCATGTCAAAATGATTGCTCATGCCTTCATGGAGCTGGCAACCATGCCTTCATGGAGCTGGCAACACAGGTTAGTGCCTTCTTCCTCTTCCTCCTCCCCCCCCCCCCCCCCCCCAAAAAAAAAATAAAAAAGTTCCAGGTTTTTCAATTCCTGGTTGTTCTTCCTGTTTTTCCCCTTTTACGTCTCTTCTTCTTCTTTTCTGATTTATTCTCTTTTCTGAATGGTCATAGGAGGTACCACCCAAGATGTACTGTTTTTGGCCAAGTTTTACCAAGATGAGGGTTTTCCAATGAAACCACTCATCTGAGACTCAGTGTAAACGAGACTAGGTAAGAGCCAATACCCAGTGGACTTGCCCAATACCGCTCGGTATTGTGTATGTTTTTAAATTATGGTTAAAAGAGAAAAAAGGAGTCCAGAAAATCGACCCCATTTTGCAGAATCTGAATGAGTAAACTTTGATTCACAAGTCTGATTATGTTTTTGAAGAAGAACAATAAAAACTGCTGCACGCATGACGGGGAAGGGTCTGATGCAATGTAAAAAAAAAAGGCTCTACTGAAACCAAGCAATCTCTCAGCCAAGTTTGTAATAATTCCTGACTTAAATGGATGATACTAGTCCGTATGATGAAATTCACAGCAAAGTAAACAATCTTAGTGAATCTTAATTCTGGCATTGGAACCATCCACTATTTAAAAATTTGCACAAAGCAATCAAGAAAATGCAAGGTTGAACCATGTGGAGTCGCAACACGATAAAAATATTGAAACTAGTGATTGTAAATATTCCATTGTCATACAAGTTAGCAGACTTTGACATGAACGCACCTCTTTCTTCTTTTCTCGTCTGCTTTTCACCTCATGAAAAGGATCTACACAATTTATTAGCAATAAATTAGAAATGAGTTTGAAAATATCAATATAAAGAAATGTTGTGAGTGCTGAAACTTATGAATAATTGTTGAGACTTATAATTTCCCATTTCATATGCTTGAACCAAATAATACTGAAACAAGGGAAATAACTGAAAATAGGAAATCATACCAAGCAATCAAGAATATAATTAAATGTTATCATTGAGCCAAAAAAAAAACATAATTTCCTAATTTATAATAGCAAGAAATTGAGACATTAAAATAACCAGAGTTCACCAAGTTATAAGTCGTGATTTTTCCTTTATGACAAAATGGAGAATAATAATCAACCAAAACACCTGAAATTTGCATAATGGAAAAATTCTTTTCGTGTTACATTACAATATATGCTATAATATATAAGACATTTCCAGAGCCATTTTAAAATGCGATAGCTTGTCAACAAGCAGTTACAAGAACCAATAAGATTAAAACAACAACTAAAAGATACTATTACATTTCACCAGGCCTACAACATACAGGAAAAACATGGTTCTGGCACAATCCATCAAAATCATTTGGTAGTTATTATGTCAGACTAGTGTGTAGATAATGTTAAAGACGATGTTTATAAAGGCCAAGTGCACCGGAAAAAATTAAGTGCATGACTAGAACGATACAATTCAAGGAATGAATATATAGATGATGTTAAATACCTCTTTGTAAAGATCGTGCAAATTTAACGCACCACGGCACAAAATTAAGAGTGTGACTATAACCACACAGTTATAAGGAATAAATCCATATATGTATGTATGCAAGCATGTGTGTGTAGCCATATATGTATGTATGAAAACATGTGTGTGTGAGCACAAACATGCACACACATATATACATATATGTACGAGAAGTACTAACTGAGACCTCTATGGCAACAAGGATTGCACAACTACAACGAATTGGCCACAATAGAAGAGTAAATTTAACAAGATTATAAGAATAAGTTATTTAGGAGAAAAATCTTCCACTTCCAATCAGCAAAGATACTCGTGGATCCAACAGAAAGCTGCACTTGATGACAATAGATATCTGAATATACTATTAAAAGATTACTATTCAACCATTCTTCACCACAAGCCCCTGAGTTCTCATGATGTGAATTATGTTGAATTACCTCTTGTGCTAACACAAGTTCTTAACTTTCTTCATATTGAGAAGTTTAAAGAGAAGATACATCAATAAACATATTAATAAAAATGCTTATTCCAACAGGTAGAGTTGGCAACAATTTCACTATCCCAATCTATCAATTGAAAGAGGCAACTCATCATATGCATCGAGTTGAAAAAATTTTAATCTATATATTGCCTACCCCCAATACTTGCCACTTCCAATTTATCTGTAAATATTTTGAAGCAATTTTATAGAACTCACTAGGCTAAACACAAATTTAACAGCACATATCTGAAGATGCCAACCAGCACATTTACCCAACAAATAGGCAACTTCAATTAGGCTTAACAAAAGATAAAAACGTAAGGAACTGGAGGATGCCCAATATTGTTAAGCCTCGACAATAAGGCTAAATACTGTTAACCCTGATTAATAATGCTAACAATATTAATCCAAAGTCCAAACACAAGATGCATGGAAATTCCAATTTTATCAGCCGAAAAGGGAGTGACATAGGAAAGAAATCTTTACAAAGTTGGTTGGAGCCTTGGAGAGTTGGATAGTGCCTATCACCAGGTACAAATAGTTTTTGTATGATACATGTTAAAAGATGTTGGCACATAATTAAGGTAGATGCCATATAATATAATGAGGTAGTCCATAGCACTACCTTATTTGAGAAGAATGAAAATGTGACCATAGTCAAAATAAGAGTTTATCAGTTAACCTTAGAAACCATCATCCTTTTAGTCCATTGGGTACTCTGTGTATACGCCAAAGGTGCTATTAAACAGGTTAGAGAAGGTTTTGACCTCGTTTTTTTGCCTCGCGGGGTGCTTTCTTACTGGCAACATTTGTAAAACTATAAACTGAATAAAAAAAATGCTGGAGACACTCACAATAAGATCGTAATTTTGAATCATGAATCATAAATTTTATAGCAATTTTAGTAGAAGTATAGTTTGGGGCTTAGCTTTTTTTATTTCTTTTAAGAACATGATTCCTTTTGTTCTCTTTTTTTTGTTTTTTTGGAGGGATTGTTTAAAGAGTAAACTAGGTGACTTTATGCTTATGTAATCGTTTAGAGTACTATATCAAACAGGACTTTTTTCAGTTTGAAATAAGACTCAATTCAAATCTAAGTATAATTTTTCACTAATTTAAACCAACCTAGAGTCAAAGCAAATTGGATTTTAAAATTCATTGTAATTTCTTATAATGAATCTTAAGATTTTAATAATAAATCTACTGGCTAATAAATATGGATTTCAGATTGAGATGAGATGCCTCGTATTGCATGTAAGATAGACGTATAGAAAGCATAATATGTGTGTTCACATATGCGCGTGTGTGTATAATGAGCTAGGATTTCCTCCGAAAATGCTTATCAAAACTAGAATTGGGTTAACATGGAGAGTGTTCGATTTAGAATTTAATATCAAGGCATTATCACTGCTTCCTATTCCTTTTGGTTGAGGAGGCTCTGAGTAGAATGGCAAGTCAAAAAAACCTTGGTCTACTTATGAGTGCAGTTTTGATAGATATCACTAGTGGCCAACAAACAATTAGTGTATGGAAACCTCGTTTTTTATGACAAAACAATGCCAACTCAAAGCTGATAAGAAGCATCCTATGGTGCTTTGAATTGGTGTCAATTTGATATTAGCAGAGATTAGATGTACATACCCAAAGTTTAGATGTATTTCTGCTTTTAATATTAGCAGAGATTTGCATTATCTTTGCCTTTGATTGATTGATGTAAAGGGAATTAGAATCAGCAAAGATCTGCTTTTAATATTACCAGAAATTTGCATTATCTTTGCCTTCAAGTGATTGATGTAAAGTGAATTAGAATCAGCAAAGAAGGGACTGTCAAGCTTAATTTTGATATTCCTTCACGAACCTGCAGCCATCGAAGATTGGTGGGATCCTTCAAGATCATGAAAAAATATCTTACGTGTTATCTAGGCTAATATAAAAGGGAAATACAATAGATGCAAGAAACAAAGAATCTTCCATGTTGTAAATGGAAAGGAACTCTTAAATGGTAGCATTTTGAAATAGCGAAGGACCAAATATGCTCTCACCTCTTGGAAACTTACTCATTATGTTTGGTTCACTCAAGCCTAGGATAGTGAAATGGACATCTTGTTTTATCATTTCCGTAAATCGTCCAGCAAAACAGTACACATATAGCTAAGCTTTAAAGGAATATGTATTGAGATGCCTAAGGATGAGATGTTACAAGGTGATTACAAATATAGAGTGATAGAGAATAGATCTCTGTACTCCACTTCTTTCTTACCCTTTCCTTTTCTTTTTTCCCTCTTTTATTTTTCTGGTGCCCCATGTTCAGAGAAGGTATCATATTTTGTAAGTTCTATTCTTGTCTCCTCCAATAAAATTTTTATTTTTAGAAGAAAAAAAGGGAAGGGCCTCTTTTTTGGTGCTTATCACAAGGCAACCTTAGTTCAGGATTATAAAGCGAAAAGGAAAGGGAGGAAGTTATGACTAAGGAAAGTGACTTTCTCTCTAAGGTTGCTATGATGACTCTGATTAAGAATTTCCATCCAGATATCCTCACATCTATCTTTAATCTATTTCTAATTTTTATATCAATGAAAAAGGATAAAGAAATTGAAAATACATTTTCTATGGGGTTATAAAAGTAAATAATTTAAATAACACTCGTTGAGGTAGCAAGGAAACAAGCCTATGTGCCTTGGAACTTTGGAATTGGAACTTTTTTTTCCATTTCTGACAATTGGTAAGTGGTTATGAAGATTTGGGGAGGGTAGGAGAGTTATCCTTTGGAAAATAAGTCTTGTCAAAGTATGGGATGACAAGTCTAAAGTGTGAAACCAATGTTCATTAGAAAACTATGGAAGTAGCTTGTGGAATGTGCCTTTGGTATAAGGAATTTCTAGGTTTCCTCAAAAATGTACAATCAAGTGCAGTTCAGTTTTTCTAGAGCAATTGATGTGGTGATTCCACTTTGTGCGCATCTTTCCTAGAGAATTTTTCAATTGCACCCAGGAAAGGAAGAATGGATGACTACGAGGAACCAAGGAGTGATCATCTAAATGGAGACATATTTATCTAGATCGTTATGAATGAGAAGTTGAACCTTTGGCTAATCTTCTAGCCTGGCATACATAGCTTACACACTAGACGTAGACCATAGACTGGATACAAGATGGTGATGTGAAGTGAGAAAACATCCTTTTCACTTGGATTATTTCTTTCAGCTTTACTTTCCCCCAGACACTTGGTTTTCACTTGGTAAACTAATATGGAAAAGCTAAGTGCCTCGAGAAGGGACTACATACATCAGAGTGGAACATAACCCTTTCGGTGGAAAATCTTCTTGATTGAGGAAGGACTGATAAATGGTTGCTTTGTAGGTAAATCAACTTCTGAATCATTTTTTATTAGCATATGGGACTTGATGTAACTTCTTAGGACGGGTTGACTTGTGTTATCCTTCTCAGCTGCTCTATAGGATGCCGTTGTTGTTGCTTCTCCAGTTCTTATAGGAGGAAATCTTGGAACATCAACAACTTGATACCCTTTGTTGTCAGCCAGGGGGTGGGAATGAAGAATGAGGCCTTTGATGGTAAAGATATCAAAGGAGAATGTAATCATAAACTAGGGCTGCTCTCTTGATCCTGGTCATTGTAAGGAATTCCAGGTTCACATTTGCCTTTATCTTTTGTAGCAAACCCACCAAACCCCACCCCCAGGCACACAACACCCCCTAAAACACCCAAACCAAAACATAGTAAAGAAGCATTCTTTTTTTTTCCTTGTATGCAGCTTGACTTGGATAGACTTTTATATGCTGTTCCTGTACATGGGGCTTGCTCCTTTATGTTAACCTAGCCATAGAAGAGTATGAGCTGGAGTAGGGCTTCGAGATTGGGATGAGTGGGGAGTGGCTATTGACCGTGCATAAAATATTCAGTTTCTTCAATATTTCAGAATGGAAACGAATAAAATGGAAGATGGTCACAAGAGGAGTAAAATGATGATATGCATTAGAAAACAAAACAACAACAACAGAAATAAAAGAAGGAAAATTTTCTATAACTTGACAACAACAACAATAACAGAAGAAGGGAAAGATTCAAAAACTTGGTAGGATTCCAGCAAAAATCTAATATGATTTTTTACTTTAAATCCAGGGACCATTTTGACGAGTATTAAACCAGAGATTGTCCAACCAAACAAAAGAAGGTTTTTTAACAGATAGATATCAACAACAAATAAATCGAACCCAATCTACAAAGAATTATTCATGCCAAGGCAACAAAAGGATCTTCCGTTTAAAAGAAAGAACCCAAAAGCGGAAACAAAATTAAAAAAATAGACATCACCACTGAGAACACAGATCAACCAGAACGATATAAATAAAAATCCAAGCCCCGCTAATTCTTAAAATAGTAAACTAAAACAATAATTTATGGGGGGAAAATACCACCCTTTTTCCAATAGACATCAAAACAGCTAGGAAAATAAGAAATTTGATCGAACAAGAATAGACCAACAAAAAAAGAGAGACGTTTTTGTTATGAGATACCAAAAAAAGAGAGAGAGAGAGAGAGACGAAAATAAAATAAAGAAGGGCATGCATTAAAACCTTGAGAAAGTAGCCTGCTGACGGTATCGTTAGGGTCCATGTTACATTCCTTGAGCATGGCGTAGATCTCGTGCTCAGGACAGTTTACAATCTCCCTTAAGCTCTGAACCATCTTCTTCGACGAAGCCGGGATCGATGCGACCCCACTATTCCCCCGCCCATTACCGTTGCTTGTACTCATAGTCCCCTCTCTCCCTCCCTCCTCCCTTCGTCGCTCCCTCACACTCTCTCTCACAAACTCTCTATCCGAGAAACTCAGATCGAACAGAAGCTGCTGATTCTCTTCCTTCGTAGCTTGGCTGGCTCGGGACTGTCCGCGCTGTGACAAGAAGATATCTCATCAAAGCTCTCTTCCCGGAACGAAACCCCTCTTTTCTTTCTTTCCCTCTTTCTCGTGCAGTTTTTTAATAATAAAATCAATCTTTTTGGTTTGTAGTTGGGAATTAGAACGCTTTTGTCACTAAATAGATTGGGTTTCACCAATTGTATCCCTAAAAGGTAAATAAATAAAGTAAATGCTACGGGCAATGGCATACCCTAAATTTAAGACCATATCCAATTAGGAAAATATGTTTGGACTAGTGCTTATGTTGGTAAATATGAGATATGTGCGGGGATAGCTAGGGCAGGTTAGGGGCGGGTTTTGGTGAACCCGAACCCACCCATATAAGAGTTTAGGTAATACCAAACCTTAATCCAGTCCTATCGGGTTGGTAACACGACGTGCAGGTTTGACCCGGTTGGAATATACGATGTAAAAAAATAGTATTTTTTAATAAAATATTTATATTAATAATATATTTATTAATAAAGTAAATAATATTTAAAACATATAAACAATGATAATTTAACATAAAAAAGTCGGGTTCGATATGAGGTCGGGCAGGTTGGACCTAAACCCGCCCCTAACCCAAATTTAGCCATACCAAACCCTAACCATTAGGGCAGGGGCGGATTACCTATTTAGCTCGAGCCATTGCCATCCCTGGATATATATCCTTGGAGGACTCTTATTAATATAATATTCCATGTATTTTTTTTTTATCCTTTTGGTAGCTCCAACCCCCTTCTCAAGCAGTTCACATCCTGTAGGACCTTTATCTATAATCTTATTTGCAGTTTTTCACAGGATTGTAAAAAATTTACAGATATGCCATTCACAATACACATGACATGATCCCAATGCAGGCTTCGCATAAGGTTGTAGATAAAGGTCCCATAGGATCTCAATTGCTTCTCAAGGGGATGTCTTAACAATGTCCCATAGATGAACTACTTTTGGGTTATGCAAGGCCTTTACATACAAACTAAATGTAGCAATTGTTGAATGCTTGGCCCTTATGAAGGCTTTTTTGTTCCTTCATTTTTTGTGTTAGTCCTAGCATTAGATGATTTGGGTCGAAGGAAAACTTTAACTTACTATCGGGCGTGTCACAGCTTACAAATGTATTAAGAGGATACTCAAATCATTAAGTACTTAACAAGATAGGAATCTATGCTTCCTAATGAGGAAGTTTGAGAAGCTTTCTCAAAGCTACTAACCATGGATGCATTATGGACAGCTGCTTTGAGGATAGGAATATCATAATGCACCAACATATAGTAGCTGTTTTTTGTATGCGTGTGTGCGTTTGCTTGTATGGTGGGGTTTTATAATCAAAACCTCCGTAAATTATCCTCAAGAGCCTTGTCGTTAATCAAACATGTCACAAATATATCGAATCATGAATGTCCGTCCAGTGATAATAATACAAGTAAGGGCATATTGTGTTTGAGATAAATAATACAATTAAAATCACATATTAAAGAATATGTGGTAAAAGGCATCTCAGAACATTTAAAAAGTTTTAACTGTGTTGCTACTTTTCAAGATCACCAAAAAAAAATTCAAGAAATTTATTTCGATCTTACTGTGATTAATTAGATGTATTACCTCATGTACATCAAACAACACACTTCTTAATTGCCCCAAAATTTGCTTTTATGCGTGGATGAGAAATTTGTGATTTTGAGGGAAAGGTATGTAAAAGCAAAAGCAAAAATAATAATGATATAAAGGGATGAAAGCCAAAGTCTATACTATATATAACGTAAGGCACCCCCTTGAGAATCCGCACCAAGCAAAATGTGGGACTTAAAAAAAAAACCCTTATACGTCATTGTGAATATTTATTAATAACAAGGTACAATAGTCAAAACTATCTCAATTTTTAAAAAAATCTTAATTATCACTTGCCAACTCGTTTCCTCTCCGCCTGCCTCTTTCTTCAAACACGTAGTATTACATGTGTACCCGGCTAGTAATAATAATATAAATGGGAGATGTTGGTTATTTGTGATGTTAGGGCTAATGCCCAAAAAAAAAAAAGGAAACATTTTCAGAAGTTGGAAAATGAGAAAAGACTTCAAAATTGAAAAAATCACTAGCTGAAAAAAAAAAGCATAACCGGCCATTCTTGACCAAGAGAGTTAGCCAGAAGCAAAATAAGAGGGGCTTTCAATCATTTTAACGGCAGTATCACTAACAATAGGAGACAAATGTTATTGTAGTTGCATCAATGGTACCATTGACAGGAGATTTGATTTTAATGGTTGTCACATTAGCTGTTTCAGTGAGATGCCACATTATAGCGAGTAATGTTGATACCAAATTATAGTGAGTAATGTTGATTTTAATGATGAAGAGGGAAAAATATATGAGATGCATATAAAGGGTTTGTTTTAAAAAAAGATATGAAAATAGGTTATTTTCTTACGATTTCACACACACACATATATAATAGGGAATTTATGCGCTAGCAAATTTGAAAGAGAATTGAAGGTGTTTTGGGTATTAAAATGTTAGGCAGTTAGTTATTGATACACGCGGCATTAACAAATTAGATGTTAATTTGATAACAAAAAAAGAATGGTGTTTTTGGTATCAAATGTCGCTCAGAAAACAGGGTGTTTACTTTATAATAGTAATAGATATATAAGCTCTTCGAAAAGAAAGAAAGAAAAAAATTGATCAATGTTTATAAAAAACCAAAGAGGGGCTAAATATAAATATTCTAAAAAAAGGGGGGAAAAGTACAAAGAAAATATAACAATCACATTGTTTCTCCCCTTTCTATCTCAAAGGCTCAAAGAAATTTGAAGAAAATATAAGATGTTGTATACAGCGAACATTTGATACAAGGAAAGAGGGAAAAAAATGTTGTTAAACTTGGCATTAGAGAAAACGCTAGATAAAAAGGAAGCCTATTTTCATCAGGCTCTAAGGTTTAAATTTTAAAGAAGCTACGTTACGAGAAACAAGGGATGATCGCGAATAAGTTACAGCTGGAGCAACCAAATTATTGACAAACTGCGAGAAATTATAAGATTGCCACATGTTGTTAGATTTGGTTAGAGAGAGAGAGAGGAAAAAAAGGCTATGGTACACATAATCTAACAAAATGCAACCAAATTATTGACAAAATGCGAGACATGTTGTTAGATTTGGTTAGAGAGAGAGAGAGAGGAAAATAAGGGCTATGGTAAACATAATCTAAGAAAATGCAACACCTACTCTTAAGGTTGTGAAATGGAAAAAATGTTTCTTGTTATCCAAATGCGTCCATAGTGAAAAATGGCTATCATATCATACCCATGAACTTACATAGGATTCGTACCGTTTGCACCCAAAATCATTCACGTGTGCAAGCATGCGATTATAAAAAACATCTCTATAACAAAATACATGTATATATATATATATTAGTGAATGTACCAATCATAACATAAGGTCATATCCGCTGGTCCCTCACGTTGGAAGATCTGCTGGTCCAACGGTGGAGGGTGTGTACACATAGGCTTTATGCATTTATATGGACATGTATTCACCGTTGGACCAGCAGATCTTCCAGCGAAGGGCTTTAGCAGATTTTAAGTTTCATAATACTAGTAAAAAGGTGCTCACCATACAAGCTTCAATCAAATTGAACCACATTTTACCACAAAATAAAAATACTATACAAGTTTCAATCAAATAGAACCACATTTTACCAAAAAATAAAAAATAAAAAAAAGAACAAGGAAACAATCAAAGAGCACAAAAGTAATTCCGAACGGTGGGGCCCGAGTTAACTGTGTATAATACTATGATTTGCTTTAGTTGCTTGGCCCTGCTAGTTTTGCACTGAAGAGGATGAGGGCCTTATTTGGCCACTGCTCGGTTACAGCAGGAGCAGCCCCAACAACCAGAAAAACAGCCAATAACAATCATCTCTACCCCAGGATTCCCGGTTCTTTTAGTCACAGCATCTCCAGATGGCCCCAGAAAATACTAATACATTTTCTTACAGGAAGCCTTTCGATTGGGCTTCTCTTGTCATCTCCTTCTGTTGCTGTGGAGTCGCCATCCTTTCAAATTCCACCTCCTCCTGAATATTGCCGGGAAGAAGATGAACAAGCGCAAGCATTAGAAAGGGCTCCGGAGTTAGTTACTAATGAAGGAATCGTGGAGGAAGCGTGGGAGATTGTCAATGATAGCTTCCTCGACACCGGCCGCCATCGATGGTCTCCTGAATCATGGCTGGTGACGTACTCATCTTGTTCAGGCATATCTTTATCATTTTTGTGTCATATGGTATTGGGTAACTGTTGAAATCGGTTAATGTATACAATATATATATATATTTAAAATTCAATTTAAGTGTTTTTTGAATTGAACTAAAATAGCCGATTTTCATATTAAGGTGTTGTGTTACAGTACTGCTTGTGGATTTCTGCTGATAATCTCGTTGATCGCTTCATTTTTATGCATAAAAACATTGAAGTTTTTTTAAAAAAAGTTCGAATAGAGAAGTTTTCTAATAAGATTTGACATGAATGGGTTTAACAACTTTAATTGGGCTTGGAAATCCAAGTTCTGATTTCTATTACAGCTGTTGATACTGAGGAAAGTGCTTCTGCAGAGTATTGGCTGTTTTTATCTTTGGACTTTTCAGCATATTTGTCTTTAGACATGGAAATCAAGCGGTAGCATGGCCTGTTTCTCGGTTTTTTTAGAGTACGAGTTGCCTCATGTGGAAAAAGGCGTGCTTCTTGTCCTTAATTTACAATTACAAAACGTTGGGGTTTAGGAAGCTGCTTAATATCAGGCAAAAGAAAATCTTAATGGGTTGAGTCATGATGGGATTCAAACATGGGGGTATTACACTCCTTGAGGGTCCTTGATGTGAGGATCTTCAATGGAGTGATGTGATCGACGAAGTGATTTCCAAAAGTGATATGGGCACGGTTGATGTGATCTCTGACTGCCATGAATCTGCTCTAAATTATTTTAACAGCACAACTCTGAATCATCTTAGTGCAGCATGTTTTAAAACCTTGGTATTACCTATGGTATCAGTCTTTGCTGATACCACATCAACTGATACTTTGTCAAACGTAAATTGTCAATAAGCAAAAATTTGGAAAAATCTCAGAAATACAAAAAAAAAAAAGAAAAAAAAGAAGGAGAATTAGGAAACATATATGCACAAGAAAGAAAAACAGGCAATATTTATTACGAGTTAATATTGAGAATTTAAATCTTTGTCATGCTGTATCCCTACTTCAAATGCTCCAATCAACAAACTCATTCATCAATGTCAACATTAACATAAAAAGATTCCCTATCCCAAGTTCCCAACTAATTGGGGTTTGCAACGCAAATCTTCTTATTTTGACTATCCCATATCCCTCCGTAGAACCTATACATCCCATCAAACTCCTGTTTCTCCAATCCAGGACCATATAAAGGTGAACATAAAATGTAAAAGCAACATACCCAGATATTGATTCTTAATGATATATATATATATATATATATATATGTTCTGATTGTTAATCCAGGGAAAAAACATGCATGATATTACAGCAATAAAAAGTGAAAAATGAGTAAAACCTTCCATTTTACTGATTTAAAAATGATCCAGGCCATGAATTTATGGACAAGTGATACTTATTGTCAATACCAGTATGTATCGGTGAATGCAACACTTGATTATTTAGCAGAAATTGACTGTAACTTGAACATTATTGTGCATGACCATCTGATTTTATTCTTTTTACATATCTGATATTTCTGTTTCAGTGATATCTTTGATTGAACAGAAATGTATCCGATGATATGTTTTGGATATATTCTGAAATCAGAGCTATATTATAAATAGGTTTTCAATTTCTTTGATGCTTCAATGCCAAAGAACAAAATTCTTAAAGACGTGCCGCTTCTGTTAGGCATTGACTATTTGATATTTAAATTAAACGTTATGTTCTGTATATTTCTTGTATCTGTCATGGATAGTGGCTTTTGGAATCATTTTTTTATTGCTTGTGAATGATGTTGCTATAAACACTCTTCAAACTCTGTTAATAATTGAAAGACTGAGCATTAAAGTTGGTTAGCATATAACTGTTGAAAAGGCCTCTTATAAATATATTTTCATGCTGTTCGTTAACTTGGGTATTCACGGTCGGGCTTGAGCTGGGTCACTTTATGCTTAACCATGGTTTCGTTCTAGGTATTTTAGTCAACCCCATTTTATTCTATCACAGGCTGAAATAAGTAAGACCAGAAAGCGCTAAAGCTGAATACTTGAGCCGGGCCATTACAATTGGCCTTGCCCTTGCCTATTCCTATAAATTACTTTTTCATATTCCAACCTCTGGCCTAATCAACTTACAAGCTGCACATGCTTGGACTAAGAAGGCCAGGCTCAGGCATCCAAAGGGTTAGCAAACCCTTTTATGTCCTTAACCATTGAGTTTTGAGTTCATTCATCAAATATTTCATCAAAGAATTATGGTGTAGCAAATATGATGGAAAGTATTGGCATGTTATGCATTTAAATATATATGTCTCCATTTCAGGGGAATCATTTTGAAATATTAAATTTTGTTGTACTTGTATTATACGTGTTCATGGACTTCCTCTTTTCCTTCTTATTAACTGCAGTACATCCATTCCATGAGAGGAATAGTGTCCTTGAAATATGTAGAAATAAGAGTTGCAAGTTGCAAAACCCAATTGTTTCACAAAAAATTATTATTTGATTATAAAATCATGCTCCTCATCATTGCGCCTCTTCATCACTTCTGTTTTGAGTCTTTTGACTAGCCAGATGTCACTTATAGTTCTTACCTTATAATTTTACTAATTCACACAAGAATGAAGGAAATAACAATCATAGTTTATCCTTGAAGTTTATATATTCAACCCTTGATTTACCTACACGAGGTTATAAGCCCAAAAACTTGGTTAAGAGAATTTAGAAGAATACATGTAAAATTTGTTACTATTGATTCAGGAACTTTTCATGGTTTCACTGCTAACTTGTTGCTATGCAACACTACTGAATGTTTGGCCTTTTCTGTTTCCAGCAAAAGAAGGAAGATATTATAGGTAGCTCCATACAGAAAAGATCCAAAGCTCATGATATTATCCGACGGATGTTGGCGAGCTTGGGTGATCCTTATACTAGGTTTCTTTCTCCCTCTGAGGTAATAATTTTCTCAATAGTTGACATATTTCATAACTGTTTGGTTTTTTGGTAAATGGGTGACCTTTTACATACTCTAAATCGTGCCTAAACTCAGATTAAATTTTTTTATCTGTAATAAAGGTTCTATTAATTTAAAATAAACTTAAAAAACACCGCTGTACACCAAGAGTGTACTGATAACAGCAACCCAAACCACTACAAAGCACTAAAATTTTCACACATCAGTACTTCATGAAGATTTAAACCATTCCATGACCCCGTAGCCAATGCCCAATAGAGGAAAAGGCTGAGAGAATACTTAAACAAAGCACTTGGAGATCTCTCAGATTAATGGCACATTAAATCTTATATCTGGAAACTGATTTCAAAATGCAGAATTTCTTCTAACTAAAATATTTGTTAAAAAATAGATATACAACAGGAAAGAATAGACGCTGGAACCAAAATTAGTTAATGCTATATTAGAGTAGTTTCATTACAAAATAAGCCATATTTAATGCATGCTTCTCTTATTTGGACAACCCTCTCATTTTATTTCCCTCTTTGGGGCCATTGAGAAGTATGGCGCCTACCCCTCAAACTTCCATATTCCTTCAATATTGTGAGAGGTTTCAAGATCTTTTTTTTTTTAATCCAGTAAGTAGGAAAAAAAAAAGAACTCAAATAGGTGGGTTGACGTTGATCTTGCCTATTATCACAAACCATTAAAAAAAACCGTATCTTCTGTTAAAGTTCGTATAAGTTCTGATCAGCTCCATTTAGGTCTTTTTCTGCCATCCTCCAGTCCTTCTAGATCCTTGAACTTGCTCCTTGCAATATCTATAGGCACCTTTAGGACTTATTTTATACATCCAAACCATCCATGACCTACCTTTGTTTAGTTTCATAATTGTATTATTTCTAGAATCACTGTGATATCCTCTCACACTTGTAAGAAGGTGTGAAAGGATGCATATTGAAGGGCTGATGAGATCAAGAGAAATACCTAAAAGGACTAGGATGGAGTTAATAAAATAAGATTTACGTAAACATAAATTAACTGAAGCTATGATTTTTTATAGAACATTTGGAGAGACAAGATTTGTGTTGCTGACCCCACTTTGGTGGGAATTGGCTTATGTTGATAATGATGATGAATTAGATATCTTCAGTTGTTTATCCTTCTTACTTGTCCAAACATTCATTTCAACATCTCTACACCTTATGAATATTCTATTTTTTAGTTGCCCGACATGTTGCTCTTATTTAATGAATGAATAAACAATAAATTTGTTGTGTCATGCTTTTGTCCTTCAGTTCTCTTAGGTTCATTGCTTTAATTATTATAATCCCCGTAAATGCTATAAGTTCAAACCATTTTGTGGTGGGCCCATGCAGTACTCTTACATGGCTGCATTACTTGATAAGTCCGAATTTCCAGAAACTCAGAAAGTGCTTGTTATGATTCAAATTAATGTCTTTTTTGATGACAAAAGGATTACATTCTAGCCTTATGGTTCTCTTTCTTAAAAATTGAGGAAAAAAATAATGGTTAAACTGTGGCTGCGTTATGTTTGGAAGCTGAAATTCCTAAATATAGAAGTCTCATTTGATTGCCTCAACAACTTCTCTAGGAAAATTGGAGAAAAAAATTGTGAATGTTGCATCTAGAATAATTGAGAGAGTGGTAATGGCAGTGGCCGTGTTTCAAGAAATATTTCCGCACTCGGATTATTTTGCTTGAAATTTAGTAACAAAGATGAAAAAAATTATGATAGCTACTGTACAAAAATTTCCACACTTGTCAAATGTCAACTTCTGCAGATGTTTATCCAAAGGGCTGCTTGCTTACAGCGTGCCAGAATATTTTAGAGTTTTTTTTTTAATTATTTTTTTCCGTTTTAAACATGCCTCTTATTTTTTGGGTGCTGGAATATGTACCTGGAAGTTAAACATGCTGTTCACATAAAAACTTGTTAAAAATTTCCTGCTTTCGTGTTCTTCATATATATTAGGTGAACTTCTCTAATATTTTCAGTCAAATTCCAAGTGACATGTTCTGTATTCATTGAGAAAAAATATTTTCTCAAGTAGCTGATTTTCTCCTTCTTTAATTTTCCATTCATTTTATTATCTTTAATCAGGCTAGTCCATTACCCTATTCCTTTGGATTTGAAATTTATTGCTTTTGCTCTTTTTTTTTTCTTTTCACTTTATTCCCTTTTTGTACTGTAGAATCTAGCATGTTGCCAATTATTTTATGTATTATCGTGTAATGCTTTTATTTTGTATTTTTCATCTATGTATTATTCACATGTGTCAACTTTTACCATCTACTTACATGATTTTCAGTTTTCTTATTCGATGTCATATGTTAATTTCATCGCTGATGAAAGCTCTCCAAGATGGCTAAGTATGATGTGACTGGGATTGGAATAAACCTTAGGGAAGTTCCAGATGGCAATGGAACTACCAAATTGAAGGTATTGGGGATTATATTGGATGGTCCTGCCCATACCGCTGGCGTGAGACAGGTAATGATGAAGCAGAAACTGCTTATGTAGTTTTGCTCTTATGCTTCTATTTTTTTGTTTTAAGCTTTTTCCTTCTCTAAGTCCCCAAGTCATTTATAGCATATTGTGTTCTGTAGTTTGTGGTATTTGGTTATATATTCCGTTGCCAGCTTCATATCTCTTTCCCTTGCCTAGTTCTACTTTTATCTCCTTTCACATGGCTGCTGTTTCTTTTCTCACTAAATTGCATCAAACACGAATTAAGCTAGAATTCTTCATTTTCAAACTCCAACCCGAAATCCAGCAACTTCTCCTTCTTTCTCAATCTCCAGAATTTTTTCATTTCTTTCTCCCTTCCTTCTCTCTTTCTTTTGCTTCCTTCCTTCTTTCTCTTTCTTTTTCTTACCTTCTAGCCTCCATGCCACCCGTTCTCTATTTATTCTTTTCTTTTATTAAAGCTTGAGCATCCTTTCTTAAGGCTCAAGTATTATTTCTTCGAATTTCTCCTTAAGTTTGGAAAAATTTCAATCTTACCTCCTATATTTTTAATTTTATTTCTAATTTGTCCTCTTAATTCATCAAAATTTGGTACTTACATAAGGTATTTATTTCCAAATGTAGTACTTGATAATGTATTGATTTATGTGACTTGAGCGAGGATTATATATTTAGTTAGCCAATTTGACTTCATCATTTCCAATCTGCTCAGGTCCTTTTTGGTCTTTCTTTGTCTTTGGGGATCTTTCAACTTGAAGTCTTGAATCATCTCAAATTTTTCTCACATGAATGCCCCTTTTTTTTCCTTCTTCTTTTACATGCTTAGGCCACCTCAATTGACTTTCCTCTTGTATTATCATCACCCCCTACTAGGCTAGGTAATGGGTTACCAGTTGTCCAAACATAGTGCTCCCACTCAAACAATCTGTTATGTTTTGACTTTTTGGACTCAATACAAATTTTCATTTGGTTCTTTGTTGTAGTTTTTCCAAACATCCATATCATCATTTTCATGAATTCATGATTTTCATCCTCTCTTGTTATTCTTATCCTATGAATTCGTGTAATATTTGTTGTTTCTTTGCATTGAATTCTTCCCATTTATTTATATATGGATTTATATATCAATTCATCTTTGTGTTTCTGTGTGTATAATCGCAAGAATTCTAGATACTGCTTTGCCAAGCATTTCTACGCAACATATGTTGTTTTCTATGTATGATAGAAGTTGAAGAGTATTCTTGGTACACACTTTTCTTATATGGATAATATTCATTGTGATATTTCATTCTTAGAGTATGGGTTCTAGTTCTAGGATGAGCATCTAGGAGTAAATGCTCCTTGATCCCTACCCTTACTCTAGCATTCAAACCAAAAAGGCTTCACATGATTCTTTCATCGAGTGGGTTGGATCGATATGATGTTATGCGAGGCATTTTAGAATGAATAATAATATTGAATTTGACAGATTATGTTGTTTGACTTTTGTGGATATTTGTGTTGATAAGTATATTTTTTTATTTATTTGTTGTTATCCTTCTCTATGGTCTTCTATAGATTAGAATGGAGGAAAAAGATTCATGTGTCCAATTCCAACTTGTTGGGATTAGGCATTTGGCTTAGATTGATTGATTATCCTTCTATAATTCATTTGGATTGGTTATTCTAGTTTTTTTTGGATCTATTTTAAGGAAACAATATTTGTAGCTACTGTCCGATCAATTTATCTTCTCTTGATAGGGGGATGAAATTTTCTCTGTTAATGGAGTGGATGTAAGAGGAAAATCAGCCTTTGAAGTATCATCTTTGCTACAAGGTCCCAATGAAACATTTGTGACAATTGAGGTTGTGATCTCTAATACAGTCTCACAACTGGAGAAGTGCTATTTAAGATTTTTTGTATTGCCTTTTTTTTCTGTTTACCTGAAATAAATTTTGATGCTTTTAGGTTAAGCATGGAAATTGTGGACCTATCCAATCTATTAATGTCCAGAGGCAACTTGTTGCTCGAACCCCAGTATTTTATCGCTTGGAACAGATGGAAAATGGAGCTTCTTCTGTTGGATATGTGCGCCTGAAAGAGTTCAATGCATTGGCAAGAAAGGATTTGGTCACTGGTACATGCTTGTCCTGTGGAATTTATTTTTGTTTTGTGTTTCTGTAACTTGTGTTAGGAAAGTCATGACTTAGGAAACTTTCAGAGGAAACTGATATATTTGGCATCCAAGGAGGAATGCCTAATTATGTGATGTCCATTTGTAACATCATAATAACATTTTCTTGATATACCAGTTTATCTGATTGTATTTTTCTCGTTTAATTGCTGAGATTTCAGGCAAATGGCATCGAAACTATTGTTCTTTCTTATTCCATCATTTCGTTGAATCCCTCTCTCTCTCTCACTTGCTCCCCCTTTTCTGTCACCTTATTTTGCATGATCAGCTTGGAGTTGAGAAGAAAATCCTGGTTAAATAGCTATTTTTTCCCACATTGTGGCATTTTTTCACCTTTGTAGACAAACTATCCACGTGAGCTTATTGGGAAGCTCTGACTTGAGATCATAGTTGGATAACCTCAATAGAGGTTTCGTATAAACCTTAATAACCTTGAAATGAAACACAATTTGTTGGTGACTATTTTAATTCTATATCAACACCTGCGGACTAACGGTCAAGAAGACCATGATGGATGCAATTCAATGGTATTTATGTTTCTCTAAGAGCATGAATATATTCTTTACTTAAAATGGGTGTGCATGTGACGTTATTTTTTCCTTTTTATCTTTCAAATGTTAATACTTGTTGGTTATCTTGATGTTCACAAAATAAATGATGAATCTTTTTGAGTTCATGGTTGAGGACCTTGGTGAATTCAAGGTTTATGAGGTAAACATTCTAGTCAAGGTTTTAAGTATCGGTATCGCCATAAGGCGATACAACTCGGTATCGGTTAGTATCGGCCAGTATCGGTCCAGTATTGGTCGGTATCGGTCAGTATCGGTTAGTATTGGGTTTGGTATTGGACGTATCGGCTGATACAACTCGGTATCGGGCTAGACCGATACCAAACCCGATACCGAGTTTTTAAACCTTGATTCTAGTACGAGCAGTTACCATCAGGGGAAAATAAACATTGTAGAAGGGCTAAAGACCTGCATAGCGGAGGTTGATCCATAGACCTGATGTTTGTGATCACACGAAGAGTTTATATTTTGAAGGTCCTTGTAGCACCATGATCGCTCCAATGCCTTATCAGTTGAGAAGGAGCTGCCTATAGATCCAAAGTGTTTTTTGTGGACTAACTGATTCATGAAGTTTGAAAAGATGCAATGATAAGAAATTAAGAATAACAATACGAAAGACTAGAAAGCTTATGACATCAAAGAACTTTTGAAAAAGGGCTGTTGGAATAGCTATGAAATCCATATTTTATTCCAGTTTTGCGTTCCTATACAAAATTATGTATCTCGATTATTCCAGTTTTGTGTTCCCATACAAAGTTATGCATCTCCGAGCTCATTTCTATGATGCAAAGTACTTGTTGTAACTTTTGAAGAATCGCCAATAACTCTTAACTCTGTACATATGTAGTTACTTACAATGAGATTTATAGTTATAAAATATCCTTGATAGGTTACATGTTAGATTGTGGAAGGGAGCCACTTCCTATAAGAACTTCAGTTGGTTGCATAGAGCACTCATTAGTGTTATCATATTGCATATGGCTGTAAATGTACAATTACAAGGACTCCAATATTATGTGAGATCTTGTCTACACTTATGGGTTGTGAGGGCAACAATTGGTTCAAGACCTAGTTTATCAATCCGTTTATGTAGTTAATATGTATGCGCTGAGAAAAGGCTCATAAAATATATCTTTGCGCGGGCATTTCATGTGCTCTTGTTTTGCACAAAAGTTTGTTTTGTGTGGATTGGAAAAAGGTAGAACAAAATTTTATGTTTTCTGTGGTAAAAAAATTACAAATTCTCATCATTACATATAGCTTGGAGTCCTGAATATTATGTTTTGCATTATCAAAAACCCATGTTTTTAAATGATGTCTTCTAACCTTATTTTGGCATTTTTTTCTGAATTTTGGCTACATTTATTTTGTACCTGTTTATCAGTCATAAGTATGGGTCTCCCATTGATATCATGAAATTATTAGATATGACTGTAGTCCACCATATCCCCCTCCCTCCCTCTTCTCGCTCTCTTTTGTTCAATTAATTGAGTTCAGCTGCCCAATAGGTTGTGTTTGCTTGCTTCTTGAGGATGCTGACTGTGAAACTTGGGAGGTGACTCCATCAAATTCGAAAGCACCAAGTGTACATGATGATTAGTGGTGTATTTGACCTTTATGATAGCATGTCAAATGCGTGCTTAGTTTCCTAAATCAATTAGCTTTTTGTACTATTTATTCTCTTTATTTTCTGGGGTTTTTTAGCATCTAGAGGATATAACGTCCCATTACCTATAATTATTTTCTTATAATCTATCGGTGATCCAAATAGTTTTTCGGGGCCCTATCAAGATTACTCGGTTAATATCATATTATTGGTGGAGGGATGGCTTGAGTCTTTGGGTCCTTTTTAATATTATCACCCGATTATGATGGTAGCATGGGCATAAGTTTTAGGGACATTCGTAGAAACGTTGGTGAATTGGTGGATTTTCTTGTCAGAGGGAGATAAATGTATTATGGTAGAAATCTCTTCCTCATTTCTTCATATCTTTTTTCGTCATTTATTACCAAAACTTTGAAGATGAGTGTTACCGAGATGAGGATGCTAAGATGAACTTGTGGCAAAACTAAGAATGACAAAATAAAAAATGAAGACATTCGAAAGTGGTTAGGCATAGCATGCGTTAGAGATAACATAGAGGAAAGTAGGTTAAGGTGGTTGGTCATAAAAAACGGAAACCTAGAGATGCACCTGTTAGAAGGTGTGAGATTATGCAGATTAAAGGACCTAAGCGAGCAAGAGGGAGACTTAAAAAGACATGGATGGGGTTTATAAAATAAGATTTACAAGAACATAAATTAACTGAAAATATGATTTTTGATAGAGTGGGATGGAGTGACAAGATTCATATTGCCAACCCCACTTTGGTGGGAACTGGCTTATGATGATGATGATTTGGAGGTCCTTGTTTTTTCATGAATGCTTACTTGTCTCTCGACCAGAATATCTCAAATGAATAACTTTTGTATTTGAACAAATATATATTTTCATATTCCTTTAACTAGGAAATTTCAATTGTAGATGTTTCCGTCAGTTTATCTTTATTACTAATATAAAAGATGATTTTTTCTGAAAGGTGTTGGTTTCTTGGGTCTTAGTTATTATGCTCTTTTGCTCATACTACTTTATCACGTTCTCTCTAGGGTTGGTTGTCATTTTGTATTTATTTTAATAATTCCAGTTGTTCTTGTGAAGATACTGAAGAAGGCTATGATTGTTGCAGCAATGATGCGTCTAGAAGACTTGGGTGCCTCATATTTTATACTGGATCTTAGAGATAATCTTGGTGGACTAGTTCAGGTTGGTTTCATATTTCTATCTTTTATCATGCTATTTCTTCTTGCTATTTGAAACTGATCCAAAAAATCGAACTTTGCGTATGTTTTTTTGTCTTTGCCTTGGATCCAAATGATGTTTCATTTTAGCTTTGTGATGGAATTGTGTCCTTGTTGGATAATTAGATTTCCCTTCTTCTGATGAGTAAATTTAGAGTTGATAAGTGAACAGATTTCAACATTTTGTATCACTTAAACTTTGAACCGCGAATCTTGATTCTTGTCCATGGGTGATTCTGTCCTGGATATGTTGTGAGCAGGGGTTGTTTGAAGAGCAAAGATCTATTTTAATTTGTTTTCTCAGACACTTGAGCTTTTATCTCTTGCAAATGCAAATAGCCCATGCTTGTGCTTCTCTTTGTTATGTTTGTTTTTTATTTTTTATTTCTTATGATAATAGCATGTAAGAAAAATTAACCAGTAAAAAATAGACAGATGGTGAGGATTGATACTACTGAATTCCTACTATTTTCCTCTCATATCCTTGCTTGACCAGGCCTTAAAATTGGTACTCTCCCTATGACCAAGGACTTTTTTTTGTTCTATTTTTCTTACAATCAGGGGCATGTATCTTTTTTGCTTTTCTGATGAGGAAAACAAAAAGAAAATGTGGGTAACTATATGCATTCTTTGTCCATAAGCCTTGGCACCACATCATTGTTGCAGTGACTACTGCTATGATCAATATTATCATTGTTATTACTAATTTTTTTAGGCCTTTGAAGCTTTTCTAGTTGGCATTGAAGCTTCATTTCTACTTGCCATTATATAAGCGATATCAATCACTAATTAGCTGTAGCCCATAAATAAGGTATATTCTTCTTGGAGAATACTTCTGGATATAGAAATGAAAATACTGACGTATTTAATACTGATGTATTTTTTAATATGAAAAATATGATCACTTCAACTGTGACCCACTTTAACATCTCAAAATCCTTAATGTTAATGAATAGCATGGTTACGGTGATCATTGTGCTTTAAAGTTTATGTTCAAGGCAAACAGATACATATGTATCTTGCTACAGCTTTCCATTTTTGTATTGAATGTTTAAGATTTCAAGATTCTATCTTCTTTTCCCCAATTCTAAAATAATGAACATCATTTATTGTTATTAAGAAATACAAACTGAATGTGTCATACACTCGAAGGGACTCATTGTTGGGCAAATTGTTTCCTAATCCTGGACTGCTGATCAATCTTGAGTTGCAAAATTTAAATGATTTAATAAATTTTATCCTTGATGTACCTTTTTCTTGAGCATTTTCAATACAACGTTATTTGGTATAGCGCAAAGATATATTTGTTTCCTTAATGGTTATTTGTCTTAATTTTCTGAATTTGACTGCCACTCTGCTTGTCTCAGGCTGGTATTGAAATTGCAAAGCTCTTTTTGAATGAAGGAGAGACGGTATGTTATTCCTGATAGTATGTATATTAAAGACGCATATTTTTCCAATTTATTTTTACTATCTATGATGGATTATATTCTTTGACTTTGTTATCCAGAAGGACTGGAACCTTAAATGGTTTATCCATATCATAAGTTTATTTGAGGCTGGAAATGAACACATTTATACTTCTTGAATATATACTAGTATGTCATTATTACATGGAAGAAGCTTGGTCACCTTTTTGATGGATTAGGCGGGATCATATTTTAAGAAGGAAATCAAGGCCTATATTGGTGAACAACATAAAAAAAAATTCTAGCAGAGCAAACGCAGTTATCTGGATTAAGCTGTAAAAAAAATTAATCAGAAAAATATATCCTAATTACCTAGGAAACTAGGTCCAAGAATGCTGAAATTTTCCGATGAGGCACTAGTGATACATGGCCAATCTACAAAATATATCACCTGATTCTGACTGTTATCATAAACCTTAAAATCATTATATCTGTTGCTTCACTGTGTCCATCAATTGGCAAATAGGCTGTTGGAAACAGTGGTTCTTATTCTGGGTCCAAGGGGGACCTAAAGGGCCATGTGGGCAGAGCATAGTGGAGTCTGGGCAAACAAAACAGAACTAGCCTGCTGTGACTAGTTGTAACGACAATAAAACTCAATCATTTTAAAAATCTGAATGGGAGAAATCCTTAATCATGGAAATGATAGATGCTCTGGAAACAACAGAGAAATGGTACTGATGGCTACTTTGTGGTCCAGTCCTCCAAAAATTATACAGTTCCTTTCTTTCCACAGATCCCAACAAATAGAGAAGTGTACATACTCGAAACAATGCACGCCTTTCTCTATTATTCCCATATATATATATATATATATGTTGTATATTTGCTTAGGTCAAATGATCCTTATGTGTGACAGCGGATACTTTCCCATGAATCTGTATGACTTACATTACATCTCTCAGCAATTAGAAAAAGTTGTATTTCTGTGTCTTTTCAATTATTTTACTTTAAATTGTACAGATTACAGGTTATGGCAAAACCTTGTGGCAGCCTGATATGTCGACAGTTGACTGACTATCCCAATATGTGGAATATTAGATTGTGTGAAAGTGCATGAAAAACTGAAAAAAAGATCAGAGAACTGTGCAAACAGAATTAACGTGGTTTGGCAATGTGCCTACGTCCATGGGAGAGAGAAGAAGATTATACGACTGCAAAATAACAGTAGGATTACAAATTATATCTCCAAACCACAGTTTGAACCCTAACCCGAATACGCTTGAAAAAATTATTAACATACCCTTATTGTATTGAGGGCGCCTTTTTGGGTTGTTTTTCTTTGAGATTTTGGTGTAGCAGTGTTTACGATCTTTGTTTTAATTTAAGTAAGTTAAACCTTATTATTGAAATTCCTTTGCTTCTTGTCACTTAGCAATTGTCAGTTATATATCTTGATACATTTGGTTATATTCCATTATCCTTCCTGCTGAATTGTGGTGCTTTCTTCTGCTGGCATCAGGTCATTTATACTGTTGGAAGAGATCCCCAGTTCCAAAAAAGTATTGTTTCAGAAGCTGTGCCTTTGGTCACAGATCCTGTCATTGTATGTATCTTTCATATATGGAATTTCAGCGACATGCAATGTATCTTTAGTTCTTTACTATTCATCAAGACAATGTTACGCTTCACTGTGAAAGATTTGATTTTTTCTTTTCCTTTTTCCTCCCATCTATAGAAGTGAAATCAGTATTGAGATCAGAGGGGACTTGAACCAACATCTCTAGCTTGGCCAGTAAGAGACCTTGCCAATTTAGTATGGGTCTCGTTTTATCTGTGCAAGAAACATCCACATTTTTCGTACCAACTGTAACTTTTTTTTTTCCAATTAAAACGGAACTGTGTATTCATATTTCTATGAGGATGTAATGGTGTATTTACAGCCCGGTAGTAGATCTTTGGCGAGTTTGATTTCTTGTCCCATTTCCAAGTAGTAGCCTGGGATTAGCATCTTAGGAGCATACACAACAATTGGAGTGTAATATATAGAGAAGGATAAAATGGTTTCTATTGTATAATACCTAATTTCATCCATGACATCACTCTTTAATCCTTCTTTGAAGCTCAATCACTTAATTTGTACTACTAATGCAGGTCCTAGTGAATAATAATACCGCCAGCGCAAGTGAGATTGTGAGTAGCTTAATTTTCCATTCTATTCAAAATTACTAGAAGAAACTTGTGACTTCCAATACATGGTATGATTGTTCTTGTTTTCCTTTGTCAGGTAGCCAGTGCGCTCCATGATAATTGCAGGGCTATTCTGGTGGGTGAAAGGACTTTCGGCAAGGTTTGGATGAACGTCAGTTTATTTTGGCTGAAAATTCCATGTCAATCTACTATGTATCTTCTGTATTGCACTTTTCTTAGAAATCTGTTATATGATAGATGTGAGGTCCATCACCCTCAATGTCGTCAACTAGTCATGGTCTTCATACTTTTTGTGCCTATCACCACTTTATCAGTTTTACCCTTTCACTCTGGTTCTTCTTTTGAATTCGGTGAAGCCCATGCTACCGGCTGGGCAGGTGATTTAACAATACTCTCAAGTTAGAGCTAAAACTTGAATTTGTATATCAAAATGCTCATGGGTAGTGAAGCGTTCATATGTTGTCAAGTAAATATGATTTGGAGGCAATTTCCCATTAGAGAGATGAATGCTTTGGATTGTTGAGTTGGTGGGGCACATTAGACAGGTGGTAGGTTATTTGTAGATGACTGACCTCCGTCACAAATACACATATACACACTCTTGTCTGCCCTTTATTAAATTTTCAATCCCTTTACAGGGTCTAATACAATCTGTATTTGAGCTTGATGATGGATCTGGTGTCGTAGTCACTGTTGGGAAGTATGTCACGCCAAATCACATGGACATCAATGGCAACGGAATAGAGCCTGATTTTCGAAGTATCCCAGGTAACTTATTTTCATTTGTTGTCCTGTTGGAAGGCAAGTAGGCAACACAGAATTAAAGAATTTTGTATTTGCAGCGTGGAGTGAGGTTACAGAACATCTTTCAAAGTGTCGTATGCAAGGGCAACGATAACCAATAGTAAGCAGCATCTTCCTTAAAAGAAAAAAACCTTTTTCTTCAGTAATTATTTTTTCACCTGGGAAATATTGTTCTTATGTAGGTTTCTCATCTGTGGCTGTTGCACTTTTCTTGAGATTCTGGATGTGTTTGAATAACAGCTGCTTGTTAAGTTGCAACTCTCTGCACATAGCTGATGAAAGACTTGAAGATTTTTCAAGCAGTTTCATTGATCGACACCAACCCATAAATATCCAGCAATGAGTTCCGAGCAGGAGTGAACATTGAACAAACAAGAGAAGGGATGCGGATGCAGGAACTCCCTTTTAATTTTCTGTTTCACTTCCAATTTTGCTGAAACACAGGTTCCTCTATAGGTATCTTGTTACACGGTGTAATGCTGCTAAGGTTAAATACGTTGAATACTTTGTTTCATGTTAAAGATCTTTTCTTTGTTCCAATTGAGGCTGTCAAAGGAACTTAGCAACAGCTTTCCGGAGTACTTTGCTAAGATTAAATCTCATTGTTTTTGGGGTTCCAAAACCAGAACCTCCCTGACAAATAGTAATATCTTCATTTTGCTGTATAATTTTAATCTATTCCAGAGTGTTTTTATCTTAATCAAGAGCATTCAATCTTCTTTAATATCAAACTCAACTCATCCAACAGGGAATAGATATCTTCCGCTTGGGGATGCAACCTTCCACCAGCTACAAACTCATGAACAACCCCATTTATTTCAACCAAGCTGCAACCTGGTTCCTTCTTTATTTGCTTCTCCTTCATGAACTGCCTTGTATCCATTGCTTCTTCAAATTTACCAGAGGCAGCATACGCATTTGACACGAGTATGTAACTGCAACTATCATTCGGATCCGACTCAATTAGATTCTTTGCTGCTCGTTCTCCCATCTCAATGTTTCCATGTTTTCTACAAGCTGAAAGGAGAGAACCCCATATGATGGCATCTGGCTTTACTGGCATATTCTGTATCAGCTCTTCTGCTTCTTGAAGGAGCCCTGCTCGACCTAGCACATCAACCATGCAACCATAATGCTTGATTGTGGGTTCAATCTTGTAAGCTTCAGTCATCAATGAAAAATAGTGTCTTGCTTCGTCAACGAATCCTAAATGATTGCAGGCTGTTAGAACACCAATGAAACTAACACAATCTGGCCTCAGACCAGAGGATTGAAGCCTTGAGAACAGCTGAATTGCATCCTCCCCACACCCATTGATTGCCAGACCCAAGATCATAGAGTTCCAACATGACAGTCCTTTAGCCGGGGTGGTTTCGAATACCCGAAAAGCCTTCCCAATGCTTCCACACTTGCAGTACATGTCGATGATCGCGACTGAAACAATGACATTAAGTTTGATCTTGTTCTTCTCTATGTAAGCATGAATCCATTCTCCTTGCCTGAGAGCTCCCAATCGAGCAGAAGCATTTAACAAGCTCACCATTGTAAACTCGCTGGGCCTGACATTCTCCTCTTGCATTTCATGAAAAAGATCCAAAGCCTCCTTTAACTTGGCATTCCTAACATACCCACTAATCATAGAATTCCATGAGATTGTGTTTCTTGAAGGCATCTTATCAAACAACATTCTTGATTCTTCAATATGCCCAGATTTGGCCAGTCCCATGATGATGGAGTTCCATGCAACAACATCGGATTCCGAGTCCTCGTCGAACAGTTGGCAGGCTTCGATCCGGTACCCGCAATTCGAATACATGAAGATGATGGTGTTTCTGATGAATGGATCCATTTCGAGCCCCAGTTTTATGATCCTTCCATGGAGCTGGGCTCCATCATGGGCCAGTCCAAGCTGAGCATAAGCCTTGAAGAGAGATGGGTAGGTGAGTCTCTGTGGTTGAATGGGTGAGAAGCACAACATATGAATGAAGAGAGAGATAGCACAGTATGGAGTAGAGCTCTGGGAGAAGCCTCTGATAATGGTATTCCAAGTGAAGAGGTTTGGATGTTGAATTTGAGAGAAGACCGAGTAAGCATAGTTTATGTCGCCGGCCGGGGCGGTGGCGCAGAAGGCTAATATTCTGCTGGCGGCGATGGTGTCGTTGGCGAGGCCGGTCTTGATGAGGTGGGCATGGATGACTTGAAGGTCCGCCATGGTGGTGCATCTCTTCTCTAACATGGAGAGAGAAGGGTGGTCTGAGATGAATGTGGAAATAGAGGTTGATGGAGAGGGGAGAGCAGGAGAACAAAGATGCATTCCCTCTGCTTTTTCCTTCTGATAGAACAAAGTATCTGCCTATCTTTTGATGGGGTAATGAAAGGTAGCTAGTGAAGGGAAAAAAAAGGGAAGATGTGGATACAAATTATCTGGAAGGGAAAATAAACCATATTTCCCGACCTACAACAACGTGCTAGGGTCGGCATGAGAATGTCTACATCAAGGGGCCCGCATGATTGGCAAACCTGCACCGAATGGTCTGGCCCGACCCTAGCACATACCCGTAAGTCGTATTTCTAATTTTTTTTTTTGGAAATATTTACAATTTACCAGCTTGAGGTTCTAGATAACCTCAAGATAATTCCACTTTTCCTTTGAGATTTTTAAATCTCCAGTTTACCACTTTAAGATTTGTTGTGTATAAAAATCTCCCTCTTCGAGGGGATTGACTGTTAAATTTTAGGGTTAATTACACTTACCTCCCTTGAGGTATGCTATAATTACACTTACCTCCCTTAAGGTTTCTAAAATAACACTTTCCCCCCTTGAGATTTGTGTATGTATCAAAATAATACTCTTTCATTGAAGTTTCTGTCAAAACAATAGTGATAGTTAGTAAAATAATTTTAACTGAACAAGATTACCCCTTTATAAAGATGAAAACAAAAGTTTTAATGGCCTAAGGCATAACTATCATTTAACTTAAATGGGGTAATCTTGTCCAGTTAAAGTTATTTTACTAACTATTACTACTGTTTTGATGGAAACTTTAATGAAAGAGTGTTATTTTGACCCATACACAAATCTCAAGGGGGAAAATGTTATTTCAGAAACCTCAAGGGAGGTAAGTGTAATTATAGCATACCTCAAGGGAGGTAAGTGTAATTTACCCTAAATTTTAACAGGGTTGACGAATTGGCATGAAATAAAACATATAGTAACAACGAGGGTATTTTAGTAAAGCAAAATAAAATAATAGTTTTTACCGGTTCTAATAAGAAATATAGTGTTATTTTAGATATGTAATGGGAGGCATGCATGATTAGCCCGTACCTCAAAGGAGGTTTCTATAATTTATCCTATTTTTATCTTTTCATTTTTTAATTCCTTATTCCTTGATGCCATGGTCATGACCCCCGCCGGGTTCAAATATCGTGGAGCCTTTATCTACACCTTTATTTGGAGCTTTTTATAGGATTGTGCCAAGTGTAATTGAAGGTGTTGATTGAGGATCAACAGGATCTCAATTGAAGATTCTATGAACTTATATAAAAAACTCTTTCGAATGATGTGCACCTCCTTATTTGATTGCATAAGATCATACCCGTCACTATCGCCGCTCCCCCTCTTCCAACCGAAGGACCAAAGTGCCCTCATATGAGGAATGTACTACATGTCAGATTTTGATTGGTTTATCTTTTTCATAGTAAAAATACACACAAAAAGTGATTGGAATCATTAAAAAAAAAAAAAAGGACCAGCTCTACCCATTGAAGGGTTGAATGGAATTGAATTAAGTTTAGAGAGCCATTTTGAAAAGGGAATGTTGAGGTAGCTGTCGCTTACATATAATAGTCCTTAGCCCCTTAATCAAACAGAGTCTCACTTTTTAGATGATCTAAGGTGGGAAGAACCAGTAAGGAGCCTCTGATCTCTAATGGAGCCAAAAGGAACCTACCCCCTATCCACAGGCATTATTAAGTCATCACTTCAATTGATTAACTTTTTGAAATTGAAGGTTCTCATTCACTAGATCTTCTTGTTTGAAAAAAAAAATACAATAAAAAACAGCAAGAAAATGAATACCTAATCAGACAACCAAATGGTGGAAAAGATACATAAAATAATTTGATTAGTTAGATGGCTAAGATGGTATGATCAAGTTATCTTTCTGGGGTTGGATTCATCAAGTTATGTGTAGATAGATTACCTGTTGAATCCAATTTACTGCCATTTTAATTCAATCAGATGGTTTTAACTACCCCCATGTAGCAGATTGTATTTAGACATGCTTAATTATGTATGATGGATATGTGCTATTCATGTATGGAGCCATCAGCTAATGTCCTCTTTAAGCTAAAACATAACAGAAACTTCTGATGAGATAGTTGGTGGTCAGTCGACCACATTAGACTGACAAGCTAACTGTAAAATGCAGAAGTTCTTGAATTGAAGGCCATGGGAGGTGGAAAGAGATGATAATAAATAATAAAACCTTGGACCCACCCAAAAATATGCTTCTTCTTCCTTAGATTTGGCTTTTGAATTAGTCCCATAAAGAGCAAAAGGGGAGGCAGAAAAGAGAAAGGAAATGCTCCATCATCACTATCATCATCATTATTATCATCACTTCATGAACCCACACACCATACCTAAATTCCAAACAATTCACCTCCTTGCCTTCTTTTTTCACTCTCAAGCCCCCCCTTTCTTTTTTCTCTTTTTCCACCTGATCTTGCGTGCATCTTCCAACAAACAATGCCTCCTTTCTCAAGTTTTCTTTTATTCCCTCAACTGTATCCCTCTCTGTTCCTCTCTCTCTCTTCAACCCACGAAAGCTATGATTCTTCAAGACATATCTATGTAAATTAAGGGAAAATCTATGCTTTGTCAACAACCCTTTAATGCTTCTCTTGTTGAGAAATCATAGCTGCCTCTGTTTTCTAGCTCAAGTAAAGGAGAAAAATAAGAGGAATTAAGAAGTTTGGGGAGATGAGTATGAGGGTTTTCCAGAGTTTCATACTCCTCTTTGGTCTTCTCCTCTGTTCAGGTGATTTAGTTTTGTTTTGTAATCTTTTTTCTATCTTCTATTTTTATCTTAAAATTGGTTTGAAAATTTTGTTCTACTGGGATATCATTTCCGTGACGATGAGGCTGTATTTCAAATGAGTTCCGAACTTTGTATGCTATTGTCTGAACTTCATTGATTTGCTAAGTCAATAGATGGTTTTTCCTTGCTCTGTTCTAGTGGTTTCAAATAGATCTCTTGGATCTCCTGTACCATGTGGGGCTCTCTTTATTATCAAATGTAGTTCTTACCTCACACATTCTAGCTTGAATTTAATTCTCTCTCTCTCTCTCCCTCTTTTTAATTTTACTTTATACCTGTAATTTAAATTTTATTTGCCCTTTCATGCGGGTATTATGTAATTTATTTTCATTTCTAAATCATGGTCCTCAATGATTTCAGATTTGGTTCTCTGAGTTTCTTATTCCTTTTTTGCTCTGATGAGGTGATTGATTTCCCAATAAAGTTTTACAGTTTTTCTTCTAGTTTGGTTTCACTTTATTTTCCATGTAGGTATTTAAATCCTCATGGCTTCAAATCATGACACTGTTGCTTTTATATTTAGATTTCCTGCTACCTCTCATTTCTTTTTGATGAGAATATTACCAGTCAGGAACCAAATATATGCTTCTTGAACCATTTGAACCTCAGAACTTCTTTATCTGTCTATGAGTTTGGTGCTTTTAGCAGCTGGCCATATTCAAGTATCTTTGTATGTGAACACTAGTCTGAATTCCAACAGACTAGGAGGATCTCTTTTGATAAAATAAAAAAAACCCCAATTTGATTTTGTTTCAAATTCAGGTTCCAGTGATTCAGAGAAGCCTATGGTTGGGGCAATTGAGCATGACAAAGAGTTGAATCATAACGAAAAACAACTAGCAGACTCCTCATCAATATCTACCAGCCAAAGGGATGTCACCACTCCCATAACAACTGTTCCTATGATCAACCCAACTATACCAACTGCAAATCCTGAGGTGAATCCACTCGCAACGCCAACAACACCAACCATCATGAACCCAATTACAACCCCGACGACAGCACCCCCGGGTAGTAGCTGGTGTGTTGCAAGCCAATCTGCTTCTCAAACTGCTTTGCAGGTTGCTCTTGACTATGCTTGCGGCATTGGTGGATCAGATTGTTCAGCAATTCAGGCAAGTGCAAGTTGTTTCAACCCAAATACAATACATGACCATGCATCTTATGCCTTCAATCAGTACTACCAGAAAAATCCAGCTCCAACTAGCTGTAATTTCGGAGGAACGGCCATGCTCACCAACACCGATCCAAGTAAGATGTGTGTTGATAGGAAATCGCACAGCATGAAGAGAATTCAAGACTATAATTGTTTTCCATTTTCTTTGTATTTTTGCAGGTTCTGGGGGGTGCCGGTATCCATCAACTAGGTAAACTTTCCTGGTCATATTTAGTTTCATTTCAATTAGCCTGTTAACAAAGGAAGAACTCTGATCAGTGATTGCAATTACAGCACCAGTTCGTCAGTTTTAAACACAACCAACCCAACTGGATCAACAGTTTATGGTTCAGTACCTACTGGGTCCACCAATTCAGCAGTGTCCATGTCTTTTAGCCAGACACTTCTCTTCACTTCAGTATTCCTTATAGTGTTGCCTCTCACTGTAAATCATCTCTAGCACCAATGGTTATCATACTCAGCTGCATTGCAAGGGTGATCTGCTGCCACAAGTTATTTTGTTCTGCATCTTCAAGGTATAAATGAGAATGAAGTTCGCGTCGATTGAAGGGCTTTCTTAAGGCCTCATACCTCGAACTACAGCTGCTTGATCGACAAATGCCTTTTTGAATGATGAAACTGAGAGGAAACAAGGAGCAGTGGAATATATATAATGAGCTATTGTACTGGTAGAGAACAAAAGTAGTTAAACTTCTTTGTAGTGTTAAAAGCAATAAATATTCATACAGGCTCATAGGGCTGTTTTGTCAGAGATGAAACTTAGACCTGGAATGGACATACCCAGGAACTGCAGTAGTTATCATGATTAGTGAATCATATAGCTCATGAGAAATACTTAAAACAAATTAGGGAAAAGGAAGTTTTGTCATACTTATAAATGCAGTGAATAATAGAGTATATAGCCTGTATAGAAAGCTGGAAAGAAAATGAAACAAGATCCGCATATCCAAGGCAGAATTCTGTGAATTTTTTCTGTTTCTGTTTTTTCTGATGAATGGGAAAATGATGGGAAAAGTTTGCTCAACTAAGGGTGTTTTTGAAGGCGGATTGTCACCAGTCCTTTGGCTAATTTGAAAGATAAGCTCCAGTAAGAATTAAGCGCTGGAATAATCATGGAGGCTCCCTTTGGTACATTGATTTGAGATGTCTGTAAATACCAAGAAAACATTGATTTTAAACAACCAAATCAACGCATCTTTTCAACTACAGAGACCCAGTTTTCTAGAGATGTTCTAAACACCAAGTCATAAAGAGGCCCAAATGGGTTTCTCCTTAAAAGGCCAGATAGCATGTGCCTGGAGCACAAAATTTCTTATGTTTTATATGGATAGAGCAGTAGATCCACACAGCCCAATCCAAGTTCACAAACCCTAACACAACCCAAATCCATCCTTCAGGAGTATAGCTTGTAAGTTATATAGAACCAGCTCCTAATCCTTTCTTCAAGCTAGCATGAAAGTTACCTTATGGATTGGAAAACATGGCCCACTCTGCCTTCACCATTTTGTTTTCTGTCTTTTCTTTTCTTTTTTCCATCTTTCTTTTGGGTAGAACAATATAGATAAACATATATTATCACATGACCACTTCCTCATAAGAGAAATGTAATATGAGCTCCAAGCCCTTCCCATCCTGCACCTCTCAAGAGGGGTTGTACTAACCAAAATTCCCAAAATAACAATCTCTTAAAAGAGGTGAAAGGAGCTATACTCTTATAAAGCAAAGAGAGATTCTGCTTAAAATCTTGTTTTTCTCACAATGCTGCTAAAAAATTTTTGAAGGCATTATTTCTCCTTAATAACTGCAGACACTTTACGTAACAATGTATGTGCATGCGCAGTATTCAAGTGCCATTAGCCCCGTCCCCTCTGCATTTCCATGACCCTCCTTGTCAAACACCTAATTTAGGCACTCATACAATAAAAATTATAGATCACCAATATCTTTTAGTATGATCTATCATCCTGTAGGTCTTAAGGCTTTTATAATGATCTAACCGTAATCTTTATTATATAATAATACTTGCATGAATACACAACATTTATCATATAATAATAGGCATTAAATCATTTTAATAGATAATGTCACTACTGTTATATTTATTATATATTTGTACTACATACGTAATAAATATTTTTAATTAGAATGACCTGGCATGAGCACAACTTAAGCATGGTATGAGCATGACATGGTTTATACGTGGCCTATGGATAGAGGTGTAAGTAGGGCGGGTTGGGTTGGGTTATGAGAGTTCGGGCTCAACCCAATCTAGGATTTACTAGCCCAAACTTGTCGTTGACCCGCCCTAACCCAAACCCAACCCAAACATTATTGTTTGAGTTCGGGCTGGGTTTGGGTTGGCCCAAACAAAATGTAAGATTTTGAATTTTTTTTATAGTTTTTGTTATAATTACAAAATGTTGGAATATCATTCATTAATTCGTCTATCAACATGCTTTTATGTTTGTTTGTTATAAATGCAAATATTACAAATTCTTCTTGACTTGTCTCTTGAATTTGGGAAAAACACACTTAATTTATTTATTTCTTTAAAATTTCAAAATATAATACTAGCTCATTATATTTGTGGTTTTGCACAATCTTTCTTGTAGAGTATGTGCTCCCAAATATCACATTCATTGTAACATATATGTATATGTATATGAGTATAAAATTATTTATTTGACAAAAATTTATAAACTTATTGTCATATGTTAATAATTTATGTTTAATAGTTGATTGCATAAATACAATGACAATATAAAAAGAAAAGAAAACAATGATACATATATATATAAATAAATATTCACTATATATATATATATATATTTGGTGGAGTTTTATACATATATCTATATGAGAGCGTGTATATAAATTCAACATCAACTTCGGGCTTTTCGGGTTGTATAGCTTGAACCCAAGCCCAACTTCGGGCTCGAAATGAAACCCAAACCCAAACTCAATACTCACTTTGGGCTCTTATTCGGGTTGAGTTAGACAGGCTTTGGGCGGCTTGGGTTAGATTTACCGCTCTACCTATGGACCATGCTATGCCAGCCTTTTGGAAAGCCGACACGGCTTAGTAGACATGGCTAAGCAAGCAAGCAGGCACCGACTCAACTGGCACGTGGGTGGCATAGCACGCGCCGTTTAACGACCCTACTAAAAGAGATGATGCACATAAAAAATTACATTAATTAAATGCTTAGATTCATTCAATTTTGGCATGTTCTCTTATAGTAGTAAGAGACTAAGGGTAGTACTATATGACTTCAAAATAAGTATGGAAATTAGTCAAAAGCGCTCCTCAATTTATTTTTGACAACAGATCTAATTAATCACAACAGATCTCATCACTGGGACCTACAGATCAACCTTCCATATACTTTCCCAAGGTCAATTAAATGGTGAGGCCACCAACTAGGGTAAGAATATTAATGTGATATTCAATTTTTTTTTTCTTTTCGCAAACAGGAAACCCTGTCATCCGCAAGTCATAATAAATCCTGCTTACACATGCTATAACAGGACTTCAGGCTCCATTGTAGATCCAACATGAACCCTATATCAGAACTGCTTGGATTTGGTCATATCATCACTAATCAACGCATAAAAATGTCTAACCATGAACATAAAACCTGTAAGCCATACCAGCAATTCTTGTGTTTAAACAGAGTCAAACGAGATAAGCCAGTTAAAGAGAGCAAAAAGGCCATGAATTCTGCTACTAAAGAGTCAAACGAAATCCGTGTAGGAAACGTGCTCGAGCTTTGAATGATCACTCAATGCTTTCATCTAATACCCTTTAATGCATACACAGAGAAATCTATCCCATGACCACTCCCCCAAATACACGCCTCTCTATGCAATATTTAATGCATGGGAAAAGCAAGTCACTACAGAAGAAAATGAAAAATAAAGACACAGCTGCAGAGACATTGGGTGATCAGCTGGTATTCAGGCACTATAAATGGAAGGAGATGGATCATGACCATCCAAATTTATGATCAACTCATTGGGGGTGTCAAAAGATAAGAAAATTAATGTGCAGCCCAACTGATCAATATTCAATTGATATAGTACTATACTATTTATTATATATTTAAAGGCTCAGCAACAGGCCATATGCCTACAAGCAGTCAAATAATGTTATATATATATATATATATATCCTTCTCTCTCTCATCATCAATAGATAAAAACACAAATTACAGGAATCCCATTTGTTGAGATCTCATAAAAAAATGGCCAGTAAAAATAATTTATATAAAAATGAAATAAAAATATCTCCTTTTTTTAGGTAGGATCTTACTGTGGTGCTCTTATTGTCCCTTTAAGGCTTTTACACCAGGTCAGGTATTGCTGTTAGCTAGGTCTTCCATCTTGCACCACCCCTTCGTTCCCTGCTAGCATCAAGTACTTGTCCCTCCTTGTAAGTGTAGTGCACTCAAATCCCAAGGCGTCTGCAAGTTGTCTTTGAATGTAGTTTGCTACTTCATGGCTAGATCTTCCTCCAGCGCAGGTTAGCTCTCTAGGCACCTTCCCAAGGATCTTAACATGGTATTTAGGACGTGGGTTCATCAAGAAGAAGATGGAGTCCAAGCATTTGAACCCACTTGCTGTGGTGCCATAGAACATGCTCACATGTGTGTTCATGGCTACAGGAACAATCTCATCTGTTAGCTCAGCAAACAAAGAGCTAAATCTCAGGAGATAGGGTTCTCTACATGTAGTTCCTTCTGGGCAGACCACCAGGTCACCATCCCTTAACAGTCTTTGCATGGTCTGTGCATCCTTTTTTCTGTCTCTTGTCAACCTCACTGTCCTCATAGGGGCCAAGAACTCAGACATCTTGCTTAAGCTGTATGTTAGTGCAGTCAATGGCTTTTCAAGTGCTGTGCTAAGGAAAACAGGGTCCAAGAGAGTTCTGTGGGTGCAGACATAAAGAACTCCTTTACTCTTACCTGATGTTGTAGAAGGTTTGCACCCTTCAAAACTTAGATTAAGACCACTCCAACAACCCAAGAAGATGGCTACCTTGTAAGGCAGGAAGATCCCAATAGCCAATCTAAAGATGGCTAACATTAGTCCTAGTGGAAGCCACAAGAACATGGAAAGAGTTGCCAAGGGAGTAGGCAAGAAAGCCAGCCTTCCATCATGAAATACAAGGGGTTTAGGATATTTCTTTCTTGGCATCACTGAATTTGTTGCATTGCTCTTACAATCTTCCTTGTTCACCGCATAAGCTTCCTGTGACACATACATGGATCCACATATGATTACATATGTTGACACATATACCCATAAAAAAAAATACTAAAAGCAAATTAATAAACAGAAAAAGATAGCTAGGGTAGCATATAGAATTCAAAGTCAACAAGGGCAAATTAAATGTGAGAACAATGCAAGGGAAAGGAAAATTTACTGGTTCTGATCATCTTTTTCTTCATACACTCCTAGATACAGTTACCAAATGAAGAAAGTTTTGCATTAATTGATATATAAAGGATGGGGTCATGCATGGTTATAAAACAAAAGAAGAAAAAGAAAAAATCTATTTTTACTCCTGTTGTTTTATCTTCCATCATGATTGTTTGTGCAGATTTCCAATGCAATAGCAATAGAAAGAGTACCTTGCAGAGGGAGATGAAAAGGTGATCGTGAAGACTAGAACTCCCAATACCAATATCTGGCTTTTCCTCCCCAAAGAACTCCTTGAGAGCCCTGTGCTTCACAAGCATACCAGAACCAGATAGAAGCCCAGTAAAGTAGGCTCCAGCAGTGTGCAACTCAGTCCCCACAACATGATCAACCCTCAAGTAATCCTTAAGAAACCCTTCAACCATCACTCTTGGAACACTGGTGAAGACAATCTTCCTACCGGTTGAAGCCAACACCTCGTAAGATTGAAGGTTGAGATTCTCCAGGAAGAACTTCGGCAACACGGCCCGTCCAACGCTCTCCATGTCCTTCATCCTCAGCCCACAGAAAGAGATGAACACCATGACCCTCAGTCTGAGCTCATGGTCCAAAACCCACAAAAGAGGGCATGAAAGAAGCAACAAAAATGCTCTAAAAATGCTACCACCTTCAAAAGCAACCAACATGAAATAAGGGAAAAAAGATTGGGACCTTAACAAGGTACCATTAATATCACACACAAAAGTCTCAGATCCCCTACAATCCAAAGAACACTTGGTCACACAAGGGAAACTAGAAGCCATGGGCTGTTGTGATGATGTTCTAAGGCACTGGTTCCCAAACAAGAATCCATAGTTTCTGATCTTCCTAGCAGCACTGCAACATGAGTTAGCCAAAAGCTGGTACAAGAGCCATTCTGCAAGCTTGAGAAGAACTGAAGGAAAGACCATGGCTGTCCTAGTCTTAACTCTTTGTGTAGGGTGGTGATATTATGCAAGCGCAGTACCAATAGGGTGTGAATTCAGATGGTGAAGAGAACAGGTAGAGATTCAGGGATGATATATAGGAATATTAAAGGACGTGGAAGGACTGGTTGACTACGGCATTTGGTTAGCCACACCGCTGGCATTAATTGCACCTGTACAAACTTTTTACGTTTTTTTCTTGGTTTCTAGGGAAGGTAGGTTGAAGTGTTGGTAACCGCCTTCTGGAGGCTTTTTTATGAGACTTTTCGTTTGCTTTGAGGATTGGGGTTCCCTTTGTTCTCAGTTTTGTTACATGATGCACACATCTTAATAGACCATTATATTGGGGTCTCTGCTTGTGGTCTTAATTAAGCACAGCTTTTACTTGTGAATACTCTTGTGATTTTTCACTTAAAAGCTATCCTGTGAGGACCCACCACACAGTGGGGCCAACCTGGCCTGTTGGTCTGAAAGTGCAAAAGAACATATAATATTGACCTACCGAAAAGCTTTATCTAGGTTTGGTTTTTTTAAGCTGGAGAGTTTGGTGAGAGCTCAACAGTATTTCACCAAAAATCTAGGGACTTCCTCACAATCCCAAATGCTCATTCAAACCAATTAGAATGGAATGAACATAAGGAAGCTTCTCTGCACGCAGCTCAACTGTTCCTCCAAACTTTGAACTGGAAATAGATTAAGAATAGCTGTTTTGATGTTTTTTAATATATAAGTGACTTTGGCTTTGTTTTGAGGCCTTGCAGTATTTTGTTGATTTGGTGGTTAAGATCATGTATCTCTTGCTGAGGATTTGGTATATATTCTCAATCATGATAATCATATTGGAGCTATATCACATGGAAATACTGATTATTATGCATGCATTGCACATGAAAATTAAAGAACTTGAACTAACAATAACCATGATAACTGTGATTAATATTTGTATCATGCTTATCTACTCGCATAATCTTAACTATGCTGACATTCGATTTGTGTTCTCATACCAAACTGGTCAATGGTCCATTCAAGACCATAACTGGTTCAACCACTGGATCAGCCGCAGTCAAGTTAGTTGGCCAGTTGGATCACCCAGAAAAGTTATTAGAGTCATGTGCTAATATATATATATATATATATAGATGAGATGCCTAAGGCAGCCTTCAAACAGCAAAATTACTAGCAAATGCTGTTTAAGGTGGATGTTGCTAGATTTTTCAGTAGGAGTGTCCCAATTGACTACTTTAAGAAAGCTTAATTATGTAAAGACATGTAGATTTAAAAGCTAAAGAAATATGCCAATCTACAAAACTGGACCAACCTGGAAAATTAGTAAGGCATGTGGGTCATGGAACTAGGAGATGATGGTGCTTGAATATCTCTCAATCAATCATCAAAATATATAGAGTAGTTAAAATCATCTTTGTTTCCCTTCAACCTATAAAAATCAATACTTGTAACTCCTCCCATGTTGTATCACTCTCTTATATAGCCCAACAGTATGATAAGATCTTGCTATCTATCCCAATTGGAGTAACATGCATGCTCTGCTGAAGAAAAGTACTCGTTAATTTCACAGACCCTCACCAAACATAATGTGGGCACCAACCCTGCAATATTGACAACTACAGGAACAATAAGTTTGGTTTGTAGAATTTAATTTGTTTCAAAATATGGCACCGGTCTTACAACAATCATGCTACAACAATCATGCTGCAACAGTAGGTTTGGTTTGCTGAATTTAATCTACTTCATGACAAGATGGGCACATGCAACGGTGTTCTTTTCATATGTAACTAGGGGGTTGCATGCGCTACGCGGGTATAAAACGTGGGTCCACTAAGATAAACAGTACAACATATTTAAAATAGTGGGGGATTGTTTTGTTCGAGGAAGACAATGTTTGGAAATTAAGAGAAAAAGGAGGGCCAGAATTTGGAGGGAATATTCCCCCTCTTCTCTTTATTAATAGTATAAATGAAGCTAATCTTGGTAAGTCAAACATTTATCACAAATATATATCATTATCAAACTGTGGATAGACCTCCTTTACGTGTGTGGAATTGAAATAGTTTTTTTTGGTCTCCCTTTGTTCTTGTAAATTAAAAACGTGAGTGGAAATAGTAGTTTTCTGTTTTTCGTAGACTGAGGCTCCGTTTGGTAACGCTTTTGCTTTCTTGCTTTCAAAAACAAGAAAGCAAAAAAGTATTTTTCTGTTTTTCAGAAGATCTTTTGTTGAAGCAAGTTGTTTGGTAAACTTTTGTTTTGCTACTAAAAAGCAAAAAAACATGTTTGGTAACTACAGTAGCTAGAAATTGTTTTTATGCTATCATATAAAACTATCCTAAACAGTTGATGCATTTTATTTAAAATATATTTGACGTATATTGTAACAGGTTGAGCAATAATTGGGTCGGTTCAAGTTGAATCTGTTTATTGGTGGGTTGGGAAAACCCAAAACCAAACCCAACTCACCAATAATTGAGTTCAACCCCACAACCCGATTAAAATTTTTATTTTTTAATTATAAAAAAAACATCAATAGAAAATAACATGAATTAGTGATACAATTTAGGGTTAAACGGGTCATTATCAAGTTAACCGGGTCATTATTGAGTTAAACGGGCCATTATCGAGTTAAGCGGGTCATTATTGGGTTAAACGAGTCATTATTAGGTTAAACGAGTCATTATCGTGTTAAATGGGCCATTATCGTGTTAAATGGGCCGTTATCGGGTTAAACGAATCATTATCGAGTTAAGCGGATCATTATCGGGTTAAGCGGGTCATTATTGGGTAAACGAGTCATTATCGTGTTAAATAGGTCATTATCGGGTTAAACGGATTATTATTGGGCTAGATTCGAGTTGACCTGAATACGAATGGGTTACTAAATCCCCAACCTGAAACTGACCCAACTATTACATGGGTCAACCCAAACTCGTTTATTCAGGTTGGATTGGACATGATGGGTCAAATTTTTCCTGGTCTAGTTTTGTGTCGAGGGTTTTAGAAGCAAGAAAGTAAATATATGGTTAAAGTGAGAAGCAACATTTCTATGCTTCTTTTGAAAAGCAATGAAATTACTTTTTTGCTGCTTATAAATTGCTTCATGTATGCATAATCAAACAACACTTTTACTTTCAAAAGCAATTTTTTTGCTTTCAAAAAAATTTTAGGTACATAGAAATTGACTTTATCTCACAATCTCACATGCTTGCCTTTTATGCCTCGCGCATTCAGTGGCCGTGAAAGGGGGCGGGTGTCCCATGGGCCATGTCTGGTCCCCAACCCTTTTAAACTTTATACATTCTATATGTATACGATTAGCTATATCTTAAATGTTTTTAATTAATGTGTGGGCCCCTTAAACTTCTCACTCAAAAATCCTAGTTAAATACCTTTTATTATTTACAACAAGAGTTCTAATTATACAATTTATACTCAAACATGACATATTTATTAGGGTTATCTTCGTCTGTAAGTCGTGTGGCCAATTCTTTGATGGGCTTGCTTACCCATTGGTTGTAGTCCATAAGGCCGGACTGGTTAATATTTTCAAAAGCGCGATAAGTTCTTGAGTGGGCTTAATTGGTTATGTATAGTAATTCTCCGGCCAGCCCAATGTTAATATTATATATATGTAATTTTTCTTTATAATATATACGCATGAAGTGCGTTAATTAAGATTTTGAATCTTAAAAGGCTTGTGTTTTAATATTCTTGTATGTTTAATTTGCTTTGAATTTGGCCTCTATTATTTACCTTTTTTTTTTCTTATTTAAAAAATATACTTTATTATTGGAAAATAAAAAGAAAAAAAAACTTTTCTTTTTATGGACAGGTTTTAGCATAGTTGTGCGGGCTAGTATAGAGACTATGGCTCTTATAATTGACCCCTAGCTTGGGCCGAGCCCACCTGAGGCCATCCCAGCCTCCCCAATGTCCAGCTTCGGGGTAGGCACGGCACCATTTTCATTATGCCTCTGCGTTGCTCAATTTGGGTTGCTTTTAAAATTGAATGGTTAGAAATGTATACCATCTATCTAAAATTTATAAAACAAAAAAATAAAATTTTTTTTTTGAATGTATATGTGTAGTCTTTCATAATTCATCTTTGCTATATTATTATGAAGCAAAGAGTAATAAATATTTCATGCAACTATTCTCATTTCCTTTCAAGTTAACTACCAGCAAATAATTTAAATGATTATGTTCAGTCCTACATATGAGCCTCTGGTCCCATTGAAGTGGAACTCATGATTGGGATCATCAATAGGTCAAATTATAAATTTATCTATAATATATATATAAAGGGTAGCGTCCCTTAGAAAGTATGCCAACTATTATGTTTGATTTTCTCAAAAAGCCTTTACATTTCATTGTTGAGCTTCATTAATATAATGATATACTAGTCATGTCAATCTCAATTCACTTAATATTCGATCAGTTGCAAAAATGGTTCCTTCCCAATTCTTCCCTTAGATTCCCTCGCTTTCTACATACCCTGCTAGTTTTAGTTAAAAGTTATTTAGGGGTGGCGAGCCTCCTTTAGCAATAATCATGAACCGTATGATTCAACCATAAATCTCATATCGGTTCAACCATGGACCATATAATTTAGATTTATGGATTAAATTTTAACTTAATTATAATTAAATCGGTCACAAATTCGAAAGTAAAACAAATGAAATTGAATTCGATGGTAAATTGGTAATATATAGATTTGAGCCCCCATGGTCGAACTCAAAATCAGTTCGAATAGGGATGGCAACAATGCGATTTTGGGGCGGGTTTTGATGAACCTGAACTTACCCCTAAAGGGTTTGCATAATACCAAACCCTAACCATCCCATATTGGGTCGGTAATGGAAGTGGGTTGGGTTGACATGGTTGTTTCAAAACATGAATTTTTTTTATTTATAGAAATATATAGTATATCAATTAATAATACATTTATTCATTAAAAATATAAATGATATTAAATGCTATTTAAAAATATTAAAAAGATATTTTAATGCAAAAAGGTCGGGTTTGGGGTGGGGTCAGCTCAAACCCGAACCGTCCCTAACCAAAAAATGACAATACTAAACCCTAACCATTAGGGCGGGGCGGGTAAAACGGGTAAGCACACCCGATTGCCATCCCTAACTTCGAACAACAGTCGAGATAGATTCGACCCGTTGACAGCCTGCTTGTGGTTCGGTGTAGCACTGAAACAAGGGCTTTAAAGCGTCTCTCGACTCTGGCGTGTCGTGCAGGCATCGCCAGCAATTCCCACGAAAAGAAGTTCGGATGGCCATGTTTGATTCGAATCAGCTATCGGGTGCATCGCAACACTCCAAGCTTCCGAATGGGTCTGGTAAATTCCACATCGTCATTCCGTTTTATTATTCTTTTCAATAGTGTTTGATGTGCGAAAGCTTCAATTTTCCCTGGTAGTTGATGTGATTATTTAGACAGTGTTTGAATTCTGTTCAGAGATTTGTCACTGGAATTGCTCCAATGTCGATGAAAATCTTGGGCATTGGCTTACTGTACTAGGGACATCATGTTTGATTGCTCTTAGTGTATTCCACTTAGGTCTCAAAGTGATAAAATCTACACTTTTGATTTGGGTTTGCTAGGTAAGGTTGGATGGTTGTACTAGTAAGATCTGGTTCAATGTCACTGCTGTGTTGTGTGCCAATGTTGCAACTTATTTATGTTCTAGAATTAGAAAGATTAACTGGTAACTGTTTGGACTAATATAGGTTTTTAGATGTTCTTAATCAATATAAACAATTGAATTGTTGTCTGTTATTTGTACGGCTTGGAAACTGTATCAGTTTTATTTTTTGACATCTAATTTTCCTTTAGGCATATGATATCAGCTATTTATCATTTGTCTTTCTCCACACCTCCTTCATAACCCAACCCGGACTTCTTGAAATTGTGTGACCTAATATGAAGGAAGTTTGTGCTGAATTGATTTAAACTAGTCTAACTACGCATTTCCATTGCTATGTCCAAGTTACCTACTAAATTAATGTTGACATCACTATGAATTTTGTGCCAAATGTAGAAGTCATGTTGTTTCTTCTGGTTCCCTATACGAAGCAGTTTTTATTTCTCTTATATCTTGTTGTAACCACTCACCGGGACTGATTTTCATTTGTTCTAAATAATGCATTATACTCTTCTAAATACAATAAGCTGTCTTCAATTTTTAGCAGGTTTGCATCCGAATTAAACAATATTGGTTTTCCTGCACAGATTTTCTTGGTGATGTGCCTGGAATTCAGGATTTTGTTGCAAAACGCGAAGCAGATTTTAGTGCGTGGACCTCACTTATAGCAGAGATTGAACAAATGTCAATTGTAAGTACTATGCTATATGATAAATTTGTTTTTGAACTTCAATTTCTTATGCTAGATGTTTGCATGGGGCTGTCATTTCAAATATATAAAAACTCTACCAATGTTTTTCTCTTGCCCTATCTTTTTGTGAATTTCTCGTCCCAAACCTGTGTTGGAAATTCCATGAAGTTGCAGCTGATGCAAAATCTTGCTGATTTGACCTTGATTAGTTTATGCAACTTCTGGAATACTTTCCAAAAATGAAAAAAACTTCTGGAATACTTTTATTTAAGCTCATTGTATGTTATTATTATTATTATCCTTCACCAAAATTAAAAAGTGGAATTTTTTCTTCTCGACCAATAAATGAATCAGCAATAGTGACTTATCGTAACTAGTTCGTGTTAGCAACACAATTCTTGATAAGTAATTTCATCCAGTCAAAACAGCTGCATCTTTGGACAATCTATGTCCATTGATCATTTTTAATTGGATCCATCTATGTTTCTTTTGGTATTCTTCTAGCCATTTTGGATCCTCCAACCCGGAGTATTACATTTCTATAACTGAGAAAGTTTGGTTCTGAAATCTTTGAACATCTTGCTTCCTGCATATGCATTAGAAGTATTAGAATAAGAACTATATATGAAATTCATGCACATTTATAGTTCTTGTTGTAGAGTTTTGGGTTATTTCAAGTGTTTTGGTTACTAATTTAAAAAACTATATTCAATTATTTTCTTGGTATTGATACTGGAATATTCAAGAGTTTTATATTAGAACAGAATTTCAAAATCATACTTAATATAATTGCCATATGGTTCTGGATATACTTTAGTTGTTTAGAAGGTATTATTTGGTGTTTCATACTATTTTTGCGTATTTTTATTTATTGATATTAGTTGGGATCCCTCTATGTGCCTAGGATATAGAAATGAGTATATTTCAATGTTTTATCATCGGTATGAATTTTTTGAGATTAATCCCATTTTGATATTAAATATATAAAAACGTAGTTGTTTTATCATAGTAGAACTCTTATTATGGCGCGCTCTCTCTCTTTCTTTGAATTTATTCTATTGACTTGCAACTCTAAATGGGACAATTTGAAATATTGTTGCAGGTTGATGTAGAAAAGCTATGTATGGTGTATGACGCCTTCTTGGCTGAATTTCCCTTGTGCTATGGCTATTGGAAGAAGTATGCTGATCACGAGGCACACTTGTGTAATATTGACAAAGTTGCTGAAATCCATGAACGAGCTGTGCAATCAGCAGCCTACTCTGTTGGTCTGTGGCTTGAATATTGCAGATTTGGTATGTGGTCATTTGAAGATCCTGTTGATGTTCAAAGGTAATTTAGATAATATGGAACTTGATAATTTTGGAAATTAATTTCAGTTGTAGAACAAATAAAAGGTCAAAATTGTGCTTTCAGCAGTAAATACTTTAATTATATTGGTACAGTTCATGCTTTTAGTGCCGTAGTTTTTCTGATGTAATCTTGAGAATAAAACAAACTTATTAAGTCATTGCATTTCATTGCAAATGAATTTTTGGTGCCAGAGTACTATTCATCGCAAACTTTTAGGTTTTTACCTGCTGCCTCAGCTTTCAATGATACATATATCAAATTGATAACCATTACATCTCATCATTGGTATTCTCTCTCTGATTGTGTGAACCAAACAATTGTATCAAAAATTTTTATTACGCCATGAGTTGGTTACATGAATTTAAGCTGACTTTATCTGCAATTTTAAGTGTTGACATATGATTAGGCTTTAGTTCATGGAAGCATGCCTTTTGTTTTGCAATGGCATAGGAAACATTTGTGTAAACATTTTTTCGTGCTGCTAACATCCAAGGAAAATGTGCTTAGTAATATACCTTGTGCACTGATAATATGTGACGATGGATGTATATCATGTTAAGATCTGTCGCTTGAAAATCATGGGAAATACCTGGGAGATCATATGGGCACTGATATTTATGGATACTTCTTATTTACAAAATACCGAGCAGTTGGTTTGTTATCTTCATTTCAGTGAATGCATGTGCTGTTCATCTGCATATTGCATATTATATTTATTCATATTACCTATTTGCTCTTTCCAACTTTTTTTTTATAAGTCAAAGAGACACTTCTAGTGTATCGTATTTTGAGTACTATTTTCTGGGTTGTAAAATTCTTGATTCCATGTTTTTTTCCCTCGGCTCTTTTATGATGTTTAATATTTCATTCTTAAAATCTGTGCCACAGGTTATTTGAAAGAGCAATATCCTTTGTTGGAAAGGATTATTTGTGCCATTCATTGTGGGACAAATACATTGAATTTGCGTTTTCTCAGGGGAATTGGAGTTCTGTAGCTCACATTTACATCCGCACTCTGCAGTTTCCGACGAAAAAGTTACATGGCTATTATGATAGGTATATACCAGTCTTATTTTGGGATGCTTTTGATTTGTCAAACTCATCTTCAAAGGTTAGAAAATTTTTTCCATTTCATGTTGATATCTTGGATCTGTAGGTGCTCAAATTTATTTTATTTTGAGGAGGAAAAAAACATACATCTACAATGATTACCAAGGAAAGTTATACAGTGTCTGCTTGCTGTAATTTATTGTTAGCTAACCATGTATCATTTGAGAACAAAAGTCTCAACAAGAAGCCCAAGAACAGATTTCCTTTTTGACATGAGATATCTGTTTGGAGAAATACACATGGAGAAATGTTGCACCGAGGAAAATAAATTACACTTACAGCATCTGACTATCATGATGTATGTTATCTTCAGAAAAGGGACTGTCACTTGGTGTGATATTAAAAATCTCGGGCGGCCAGCATCAGGATGCAGAGTCTAACCACTGCCATTTTGTCCAACAATACCATTGTTTAGGTTTGTGGCCGGCTTATCCCTCACAAGAGCTTAATTTGGAAAGATCTCCAATGGTTTATGGTCCTTTTGGGTAGAAAGCTCATTCACTTAATTCAGATGCCATACAAACAAGTTAATCCTTTTTTTATGGACATCTAGAAAAGTGGTGATGTTGCTGATTTATGTCTTTATTTCCTTTGAGCTAATTACACTTGTAAGTTTTAGATATGTAAAGGTCATAGGAAATTGTTTTGATTACTGTTTCAAAATTTTGATTTATAACAGTCTAAAGTTTTTTATTTTACCATCTTTCCTGTCCCAGTAGTTGTGATGGATCAATTTTTGCCTTTAAACCTAGTTTGTGCGCAGGTCTAAGGAAGTATTTGAGATTAGATACCACTTGTTTTGCTTCTGATAAGAATTAGAAGTTGGAAAGTTTCCCACATTCCTTCTCTTATAATCCATGAATAACAGTATATGAAAATCTCAATTAGGAGACTGGAATTATGCTTTTCAGAGAAGCTATGTCTATCTTTTTGAGATTAAGGTGCCTTTGGTTATTGATGTGATTTAATTCATGAACTCAAGGGTGAAAATAAGATTCTAAGGACTTCAGTTCTAGACTCTGAGACTTAATTATCTTTCTACATTTTTTGGTTCTTATTTTGATTTCTACTCATATTTTTAGACTTACTGCATGCTTGAACAACAGTTTTTACTCCTCTACCCCTTTTCTTGTTTCAAGTGTGGCACTTTATCAGCCTTATTAAGTTGATAAGATGATGATCCAGGTGGTGGCTCAGTACTTCTAGCCTAGGTGGAGACTTTGAAATCCTAGGGAAAGTGGGGAAAAAAAAAAGATAAAGCTTGGGATGCTCTGCAGATCTCATTGACTACTGTGGTCTTGGTTATACTCTCCTTAGAAATGCTGGTTTCAGTTGCTCTAATTTTCAGGTAATTGAATTTGCAGTAAGTTGGACAGATTTCTCATCTCTATCTAGTGCGATGAAAAATATTGGACTTCCACCGAAGACACTCTTGCTAGGCCTACCTCAGTTCAATTTCAAGTTCATTTCCTCCAGTGCGATTAATAAATGTCATCTGTATAGATTTTTGAAATTTGCGACTTTCTCATTTGTCCAACAAGAAGTCGTAGGATTGGTGGAATAATATCAGTGTTATAGAATTGAGAAGCTTCAAGATAACAGCTTCAAAACAATCAAATGACAAGGAGATGGATAAAGAAATCCTTGGTTTTCTGGGTAAAAACAACTCAAGGAGCTTGAGGGAGATTGATTGTTCAGAATGAGGGTTTATATATCATTATGGAATATGTGTTTGAAATGGTAAAACTGGATAGTGATTTAGAATATGAGAAAATAAGTTGGATGCAAAGATCCCCTTTTTGTAATGGTGGGAATGTGGTAGGATTCAATGAGGTGATGCCAATCCCAACCATTTTCATAGAATGACAAAATGAAAATAAGGGAGAACTTCGTTTATGAAATGAAATTGAATGCTTAATAGTTGAGGATTTCGCAACTGTTGAGGAGCTCTTCTCCTTTTCCCCTAATATTTACACAATATATTTACTGACATTTATTCTAATAAGTGTCGGTTCATGTCCTATCCCTGAGGAGAAAGCAGCATTAGTTAAATGAAATTTGAGTGAATGGGAAATGAAAGAGGCAGCCTCTTGTGGTTTCAAGTTTTGGCCTCAAAATCATTGGAAATCTTTCTTTCCAATATCTTATTCTCTTGGATTCAGACAAATTCAAGACTTGGAATTGAAATTTTGGCCAAGAAAGGTCTTGTAAATTTATGTTTTCTTTCCCGGTATTTAAATCCCTTATAAACAGAATTGAGTGAGAACAATAACAAAATTGAGAAGATCTAGAAAGATTTATTGTGAGAAGGGAAGTGAGAAGAAACATCCTTAGTTAGCTGGAAGAAGAGTGCTAGGGTGTGGATTAAGGTGTCAAATATGAAGAAAATTATGGAACATAACATTGTGCTGCTCAGCAAATGCCTTTGGCATTTTAGTTCCAAAAATGAAATCTTGCTTTCTTCTTCTATCAAGATTGAGTCTCAATGAAATCTTGCTTTTTTCCAACTATTGGAAAAAAAATCTTAGATATACTCCCTCTGTGCTATCCTCGTTTTCATTTCAGACTTGGAGTGAGTCTACTATATTTTTTTTGGAAAAATATATGTATAAATACTTGATTCTTAAAGTCAGTCTTCTGCAATTGTCTTTTCCTTTCTTCTAAATGAGGATTGTATTGTGGTTGGTATGCTATCCTTGTACTTGATGGTTCTCTCTTAAAATTTGCCACTCCATACGGAACCAAGGTCAGCCTGTTTGGATGAGCCTGCATCCAGATGCCTTTAATTGAGCTGCAAGATTTAGAATATTGTTTCCTTATTGTAGCATTATCTCCAGAGAACAAATTCTTTTTCCTAATCATCCATAGTATCTTACTTTAGCCTTAAAAATATTTTGTGTTTAATATTGTGTGGAAACCCTTATCTCCTTAAAGTAATGCTCTTTGTTTGAATATTGCTCTAAACAAATTTAATACTAATGATGACCTCCAAAGGAGAAGGAAAATAAGTCCTTAACCACTCAGGTTTGAGTAATGTGTCTGAAGAGAAATTTTGTAACTCCATTTGCTCGTACACTGATTTTATACGGAATATGTGGTATTATTTCTTGTTATTGGATATGGCGTAGGTCATACCCTTGACATTTTTGAGATTTTATACAGTAAAATTTTCAATGATTTGGTCCAATGGAGAAATTTCTTTATCAATGCATGAACCATGCTACCATGCAGTTGATTTGGATGGAGAGGAATAGAACGGGAAGCTTATCTAAGAATTGCTTACCACTTTGTGATGATTATGATGGCTCATTGGGCTGAAATATTGAAGGAGTCCCAAAGCATCTCAGTGTAAGATATTTAGTGAATATCTGTGATGTACTCTTGGCTTAAGGATGGGGACTAAAATATGATGTTTTTTCATGTTAGTCCCTGGGGTTGATTCCTTGGTAGATTTTGTGGTGGTCATTTTTTTTGGGGTTAAAAGTTCAAATATGAAGTCGACTGAGAAGGTTGATCATTGACTACTGCACTAAGATTTATCAAGTCAATAAAATCATCAAACTTGCTGTGGATGGTGGTTACTTGTTAGATATGCCATTTCAACATGAAAGAAACTTGGGGTGCAATTGATGCTTTCTTTTGTGGTCCCACCACTCCCTGGGTGACCATCGAAGCTGACCTCTCGACAGTAGCTGATGAGCATGCTGTTATAGTCCACTATTTAATTACCTATGAGACTAATAATCCCATTGAAATTTGTGGGTACTGCAAAACTATAATGCTATCAATGGCATTATGCTCCATAATGGAATGGATGCTGCCTTTCATATCCTCTTACTCCTTTCTCCTATAGGATCAGATGGGTGGCATGGAAAAGAAAATCGTGCATCATCTTTCCCCTTTCCTCAATTGGATTGATCAAGTAAATGGAAAATACTATCAGGCATGAGCCACTATGGCCCAACCAATCTGATCTCTCTAGCAACCACAAAATTAGAGTACTTGGTCCATTGACTTCCCTTGACGCGCATTCAAGATGCAGACTTACAACGTAATGCTTGGTATTTCATTCAATTTTGGAGCATGCCACAAGTATTGATTCCTTGGAGAAGTATGATCCATAGTTGATGGCATAATGCAGTTCATGAATATATGTTGAAGGTTGTCTGAATGGGTCATTTCTTAGTGTTAAAGAAGGGCCATAGAACCTTTTGAGGCTCAGGCATTTTGCTACTATTTTTCCTTGAAGTTTTGACTAGACCAATTTTTTATGGTTCATTTTGATTATCTTGGTGGAAGAGAGTGCTTGTTGGCTCGATAGGGCTTCTGTTCTTTGTTGAGGAAATGAACAACGTTTAAGCACCTGACCTATGTTGTTGTCTTATGGCCTTTTGTAAGACATGCTAGAATGATATTAAGGAGATTTCATGAATGCTTTCTGTAGTTATACAAGAGTGGAATTTTGAATGAAGGTTGTTGTGCTATCTTCGCTATGTTTATTCCTGTGCTATGGTGCTGAAGATATAAAGAAGACCTATGAATGTGGTCGTAAATAGACTTAAACTTTTGGCTATGGTTTAAGGCCAAATACTAAATCTGTAATTGGAAACATAACTAAAGCTTTTCTGTGAGCCTGTTGCAGTGAGACATATTCTAGTCTTGTTTCAGTGCATATGCATAGATTGAGAAATTGGATGGAAGCATATAGTTTGCAACTTGCAGGCTGATTTGTTGAAGGTGGATGGATGTGTGAAGTGGAATATTCTGACGGAATAATGGGTATGACAAGTTGGGCTGGAATTGGAGGTAATGAGTAAAAGCTTGTCTTTCTTAGGCATCTTTCTTGGCTTGGTGGATGGGCAGTCTTCAGAGCTGACAGGTCTCATTTAGTGATCTGCTATCTCTTTATCTATTTGTTATTATGGCAATGCCCTTGGTCGTGTAGGAATGAGGAGAAGATTTGTTAGAATTTTAAGTTTAGAAGGGGTGCAGAAGAGCCAAATATACTCATCTCTACCTAGTAGTTGGGTTCCCAATGCTTTCTTTTTGAGCCTTTACGTCGATAAAGTTCCAGATGCTCTGATGGCTACTTCGTGTTGTAAATAGCTGAAAATGAAGCTAGAACATTTCAATGGAAGTAGGTGCAACAACTGGATATATCCTCAAGGTAAGTAGAGAGAAGGAAGAAACTACTAATGAAGTAATTCTTCTCTCTATAGTTGACAACGTGAACATTTTTGTACACTGGCTTTATCTTTTGATTGACTCTGTTACCTAAGGTCTTAAACAGTTAAACCATCTCTCAGAAAATGAGACATATCTGAAGAATTTATTTATTATATCTCCACCACAATTCAACCTCGTTACTTCATCCACTTCGCGTGAATATTCCTTTGTGAAAGAGATTCCTCTTAACCTCTTAACAAAGTGAATGACTAGAATTTAAATGCCAATAGCAAACTGTGAAAAAGGAAGAACTTGAAACAGACAAACAAACAAATCTAAGAAAAGAAAAATTCTTCCCGGTAATGTTTTACTTCATTGAAGCACAATTCCTATCACCAAGCCCACTAGTTGGCTGGGAAGTTTTGTCGATGTTTTTGTACAGTAAGCTTGACTTGAACTTTAGCTATGCCATACTCTTAGCCCTGCAATCTTAACTAGAATTTGAGTTGAACTGATAACCTAGGCTTGTTGTGATCTTAAACTGCTTTGTGGTTCGGGGACAATATGTTTAGAGTCTTTAGACTGTTCCTGAGAATCATTTTCGCTTCTATTTTCCTTTACTTATTTTGGAGTTCTAGACAACCAGGACCTTGACTTGCGCTAATTATTAACTGGTTAGCTGTTTCTGTTTATCAGTTGGCAGCTTATATGACCAAATTGAATGGAGAATTGAATAATATACTTATCAGATATTGGTTTGATAAATTTTCCAGTTTTAAGAAGTTTTCTGCAATTTTGGGAGAAGAGATAGAATGCCCAAACAACAATGATATAGCAGTACAATCAGAAATGGTGCATAATTGTGAAGTCACAAATGTAGCAGCTTTTGAAGATGCAGCAATCACTTCCATCATCAAAGATCTCCTGGATCCAGCGGTGGATAGGTCTCAAGCATTGCAGAAGTATTTATCTATTGGAGAACACTTCTATCAGGAAGCATGTAAGATGAATGCAAAAATCTGTTCCTTTGAGACTCATATTCGGAGGCCTTTTTTCCACGTAAAGCCACTTGATGTCAGTCAATTAGAGAATTGGCATCGCTATCTGGACTTTGTTGAGATGCAAGGAGATTTTGATTGGGTATAGAGTGGTCTATTACTGTGTGCATAATAAATGCTTGGTTATTTCTTGACATTAGCTGAGAGCCTCTTCTTTCATGTCAATGACAGACTGTAAAACTTTATGAGAGATGCTTAATTTCTTGTGCTAATTACTCCGAGTTCTGGATGCGTTATGTGGATCATATGGAAATTAAGGGAGGAAGAGAAATAGCAAGCTTTGCACTTTCACGGGCAACACAGATTTTTCTAAAGGTATGTGTTGGCATTATCGAAATCAATATTCTGACAGCTTTTCACTAGAATGCTGATTATTTTTCCAATGGATTTTGTTTGATGACAAGCAAGGGCTTTGAACTTCAATTATCTGTATGATAGATAATCAAAATGACAGATATAGCTGATTAATATAAATGATATTTTGTTGTTAATACAGTCCAACATATGGAAGTGCTAAACACATGGATACATTAGAAGGACCTTGTTATACTTAAGTGTCTGTTATTTGTTTCTATGAGCTGCCATGCATCAAAGGCAAATGAATACAGAAATAAATAGATATGGATAAATAAAAAGGAAAATCTGCAATATCTGCCAGCTGCAGAGGCATGGAATAACAGTGACACCTTTTTCATGGAGATATCTGCCATAAGATTAACCCTACCATAGAACAAGGTACAATCATGCTTGGAGCCAGGTACTAAATTTTCAATTTTTTTCTTTCTCCTGAAGCCCTACCCACCACAAGCCTTGAAGATCAAGGTCTGTTTTAGTCTTTGCAACTTTTGCGTCACTGTTATTTCTGTTTCTAGATTCTGTAGTCTCTAACAAAGGTAATTTTCAATATGAATTTGAAGTTTGTGTTGTAATTTTGCACTCCCATTCTAATCTTTATTTCAGCTATTTGTGTTGGAAAAGGAACACAAGAGGAAAACAAAACACCAAAAGAATAAAAAGAGAGCTTTGATTGTGTCACTTGTAGTTGAATGAAGTCAATGTAGCCTTCAGTCCATAATGGCAGTTACCTTTAGGGTTTGTTTGTTTTAGCGGAATGGAAAATATTTTCTGGCTGAAAATTTTCTTAGAAAGGATTTTCCTTGATTCTTTTTTTTTTTTTTGGGTGTAAGGTGGAAATTTTCTTGGATTTTTTTTTCTTAGCCTAAAAAGAATATGTATGTACTAAAACAAAATTTCCAGTTTTCTACCTTGTTTAACTTCCATAGCAAGGGATTGGTGGAGGTGGTTGCAGCAGTGGTGATGTCGGGAATGGTTGTGGAGGCAGTGGTGGTTGCAGTGTTCGGGGGTGGCATTGGTGGTGGTGGTAGTAATGGTGGCATTGGTGGTGTGGTTGTGGTGGTGGCAATGGACATGGTAGTGGTGTGGTGGCAGTAATTTTCCTCTTTCTCTGGAAAATAACTAAAGCTGAAAAATAGGAAAGTTATTTTCCTCCATTTTTCTTGCAATTAGGAAAATATTTTTCCCCATTTAAAATTTTCTACTAAAACAAGCATGAGGAAAATTTGAGAATTCTAGAAAATATTTTTCTCCCCATTTTGTGGTGAAACAAGCAGAGCCTTAAGGATCAAAGTTTTAAATTTCGCATTTTGCCTAAATTTTACCGGGCATGCCAAGAAGTCTAGGGAAAAAGAATTCCCTACAATATCCCCATTTGGGAAAATGTGAGGAAATTTCACCAGATTTTGCAGGCATGCTACCAAATTTCCTGAAATTTTGAAAAATATTTCCCAATTTTGGCGGTAGGCTGCCAATTTCGCCAGCATCCAATTTCGTGCTGGTACCACCTGAAAAGCAAAATTTCGCTGGCATTTTAGCGAAATTGTAAACCATGTTAAGGATATAACAAGCTCCTATTTAATTATTGGGAAAATTGATTTTTAGTGATACTTTTTGAAAATAATTCAGATTCAATCACCCAATTTTGGGTAATTCGACATTAGTGATACTTTCAAGATATTTGAAACGAGCGTATTTTTACTGTTCATGGATAACAATGCCCTTAGTGTGTATCTGTAAGGGACTTGTAAATTTCATTAGTAGACTTGTAAATCTAATTTAGAGACTTGTAAAGTGTAAACTATGTTAATAGGTGTGTAAATCACCTTCAAATACTTGTAACAACTGCTTTATTGACTTGTAAACCATGTTATGAGACTTGTAAATCCATTTTGTAGACTAGTAAATTCAGTTTAGGGACTTATAAACCATTTTGTAAACTTGCAAATCCCATTAGAGACTTGTAATCCCCTTAGTAGACTTGTAAATCCAGCTAAGAGACTTGTAAATCTAGTTTATAGACTTATAAGCCATGTTGTTAAACTTGCAAATCGAATATGGGGACTTGTAATAGATACACAATAAGGGCATTGTTGTCCATGAACAATAAAACAACACTTGTTTTCAAATATCTTGAAAAGTGTCACTAGAAAATTTGGTGACTGACTATGAATTATTTTCAAAAAGTATCACTAAAAATCAATTTTGCCATTATTACCTGCGTGCGTTTTAGATTTTTTTTTTCTTTTTTTTTTTCAAGTATATGCCCCAATTCAGTCAATAGTTTTGTATGTGTAGTTAGAAATTGATTCAATTGGTCCAATACAAGATAACTTGTTTTCCCTAGTATAGTTTCATATGATCAGAGTACCATGCTTCCTGCTTCTGATAATATTTTTAGTAGAGCTGGCAAAAAGAGACCCGACACGACCCAATTTAAACGGGTTTGGGTTGACCCGTATATTAATTGGGTTGGGTGCGGGTTGGGGTTTTTCCAAACCGCCTGTAATCGGGTCAACTTGATTATAACCCGGGAACCCGATGGGTTACCCGATTAAGCCATTTAGTCATTTACTTAGATTTTAAAGGGGAACCGTCGAACCGTAACTGTGGGTTTATTACTAATGAGTTTAGTTGATAAAAAAGAACTCGATATAATGTGGGTTTATTATCCTTGAATATTGATGCATTAGTGTCCACGCCCACAGAAGTATAACTGACGATTGGTTTGGTCAACAATCAGCATGGGTTTGGGTTAGTAACGCTAGCATGCTTAAACTGAACCTGGATTTCCGACTAGTGAATATCCATATATTTTTTACTAATGATAGAACTTTAAGTCTTTAACATTTAGAGATGGTTCCTAGTACATGAAATTTTTAGTAGAATCCAGATTCCAAATCCAGAATGAGAACATGATTATCATGTAAATTTTCTAATCAATTTTTTTTTTTAAATCGGGTTGGCGGGTTGAACCCGTTTATTGGCGGGTTGGGTTCGGTTTGGGGGTTTTCCAACCCGCCATCAATCCCCGCGTGCCAACTCGACCTGTTGCCAGCTCTAATTTTTAGCAACCAATCCGGTGACAAATTTGAACCCAAGTTTAAGGGCCAAATGGTAGTCTTAGAAATTATATAGAAATATCTGCCATTGATCTAAACACAAAGAGACCTTGGGAACGGGTATGCAGTTTCTCAAATGCATGTTTCGGCAAGAAGATGCAATTCTTGTAGTCCACTGAAGTAGATATAATTTCTATTTGTTGCTAAATTTATTGATTTATTCTCCTCATTATGTTGACCAGAACTGTTCTGTTGATGCTTTATTCCCAATGTGTTTACAGAGAATTCCTTGGCTCTGACAGATGGAAATATTTGAATCTTTGAGTGCAGAGTGGATGCCTACATCTTACTAGGATCAGTTTTTTAATAGATGTTCTATGTGTCCCAGGAAAGCCGGGAGATCTTAATGATGTATTCCACTGCTTGTAATTGAGTATGTGTGGTAAAATGTGGATCACTGAGTCCAGTGGGATATGTAATCTTCTTAAATATAGTTTGTTTTTGGATAAAATTTATTAAATAGCTTTCCAGTAAAACTTAATTGGAATAGCTCAATTAAATCACATAACTGGGACAGTGACTATTATCTCATTCATTACAATGAAAATATCCTGCAAAAACATGCGTGCACTGAAACATGAACATTGTCCTGTAAGATTCATAGACAGAGAATAAGTAGTTTCCCACCCAATATTTGTTGTATGCACTTTTTAGAACTTGGAGTTGAATTACATTCAGTTAACTAAAATAATTGGTAACTTCACTTGTTCCTTTCTCATTGCTATCAGAAATTCCACAAAATGGTTTTATTCTCAAACTTAAACTTGATGGAACCTTCATTGTTTTCTCTGGCTCGTTTTTATTTTCCAGAATGGAAGGTTCTGATGGTCTTCTGCTGTTATTAATTTACAGAGTGTGCCAGTTATCCATCTCTTCTGCGCCAGGTATAAGGAGCAAATACGAGATATATCTAGTGCCCGTGCAGCACTTCTTCAATGTGATTCTGGGTTAGACTTTGACTTTGTGGAAAATGTTATAAAAAAGGCTAATATGGAAAAACGAGTGGTGCGTAACGTTTCTTACAAATTCTTCTCAATTTTAGCCTCTTTTTGGAAGAAAGTACTTAACTTACCCTTTGCTTTTCGAATGTCAGGGAAATCTTGGTGCAGCTTATAGCATATATGAAAGAGCGCTTGAAATTGCTGCAGAGAAGCAGAAAGAAAATATTCTTTCCATGCTTTATGTTCATTTTTCTAGATTTAAGTTCACGGTGAGTGACTATATTTCGTCATTTGCCCATGATCAACTTCTCAGCATTTGCATAATATTTCTTATCTACATGATTCAAATACTAATGTTACTTAATGGGCTTCCACTGAAGTTACTACTTATTCTGGACTCAGTATTCATACAATTTCATGTAGAATAAAATTTACACATTTTATCGAGTTGGACTGGAAATCCAGGCCTATTATATTCTTTGTAACCTCGTATTGGTAGAAAAATTTGTTCCCCTCATGTAAGCAGAATATGTTTACAAGCATCATCTGTTTCCTTGGTTCTAGCAATTTCAATTTCTGTTCTTGTTGACATGCTTGGTGCCACTAAATGTTTTTGTGCATTTGTGGTATCAAATAATGCTAGCATTATTTAAAATAATTGATTGGTTGATGATCTCTCCTATAGGTTCTATTTAATTACAGACACCTTTATACGACTCAAGCTGTGTTCCCTTTGCATTAATAAGTACTTTTATTTCCTGTTGATGTTTCCTCATCAGTCTCAACCAAGGTCTTAAAACTTGATGTCAGCCTCAGTGACTCCTGAGATCGATACCGAGTCAATGCGGCTGATATCTATGAGACCATTGAGTTCCAGTGTATTGGCTGAGTCGTATCAGTATCGTCCAAAATTGGATGATACCGCTTGTTCCCAATGAAACAGTGGTATTGAAGCTTGTTATAAAGCTTGTTCAGGGCCAATATCGAGTCACTGGACTGATACCACTTTGTATCTGCCGAGTTTTAAAACCTCGGTTCGAAAGAACTCTTATCTTCTACTGGATACAACGACAAAATGCCTTAATCCAACTAGTTTGGGCTGGCGAAATGAATCCTGTCCCACCATCCTGATCAGTCAAAAATCATACCTTCAATTAGACTGTGCATACTTAAATCACTTTTAACGAACTCTATCCAAGTGCTTTTTGGTCTCTGTGTTCATAGATCCTTCATATGCCCCCCTTGGGAGCTTAGTCACCTCTCCAGGTCTTAGCTTTACATGCCCAAACAATCTTATCCAACTTTATCTCCTATCTGAGCAACTCATAATCCCAAAATTTTTATCCTACCTATGCTGATCCCATGAATATGTTGATTCTTTATTGCCTACATATCATAGTTAACCTACAGATATCCCATGAAATTTTCTTTTCATCTCAAGTGAATATCCCCTATCACACAGCACTCTAGATGCTCCTCTTTACTTTAGCCATCCAGCTTATCTCTGTAGGCAGAATCGCCATTGACATCCCCCTCCATGGTCTATTTGGATAATTAATTCAAGATAATAGAAGTGATTGCTTTAGTAATCGCCAGGTTTTCGATTCTTACAATTGCTTTGCTTTTGTTATAATTCATGCAAGATTACATTCCATATACTCATGCTTAACTAAATTAAAAACCTTTCAAGACCATTCCTTTTTTTTTTTTTTTTTTCTGTTTGTTGCCTCTCTAGATTGTTCCATCTACATGATATCATCTGCAAATAACATGCACTAAGACCACTCTTGAATATGAGATCCCAATATATCTGTAATCATAACAATAAAAATGCCTCATCTCAACTGTTGGGAGTTGGAAACATGAATCCTTTTACTTCATCTATCTAATTCCTTTCTGACTGACGTCATCCATGTTCTTTGGCTTTCTCACTTCTCATAAATTCTTCAATGAGTACCCTGTCAAATCTTCTCACAGCTACCTTTTTTAGGTCATTGCTTAACGTATTCAAATAATCATACCTTACTTTATTCTATCTCCTATTTAGGCAATACCTAGATACTCAAATATGCTCCTTTATTACCTTATCTTTCCTTGACTTCCAATACATCCATGTCAACAATGTTGATCCGATTTATATGTTGCTTCTTTGTTGCTCAACATTCTGATTCATGCATCATAGAATGTGTGATGGCTGTCCTATGAGATTTACCTTTTTAGTTTAAGTGGAACACTTCGATCACATGACACTCCAGTAGTGCCTCTCCACTTTGACATTCTAGTCTGCTTTTATGCACAAAATCCTCATCATTATATCTTTTTTGTTTTATATTGTTAAACGTTTGGGCATTGCCAGCCCAAAGCCTAAGAAAAGGAGAAGTGTTGCATCTGGTTGGATGCCAAGATAAAACTTTTGGTAAATCTCTTATGGCATCAATCCAATACAACCATAACCATAATTTTTGGTGCAGACATGTTATAATTGGAAACTCATTTATCTCCTACCAGTTGCTCTCACTAAGTCTTCGAATACCTCTCACACTATCTTTCATTTTCCTTGTCTACCATTACCTTTTGTTCCATTTTCCTTTATGCCAATTATACTTGACAACTTTCTCAATTCATATCTTCTCAATTTGGTCTCCTGTAGTGTTTTTTAAACCATTTTAGGTGCACCCATTGAGGAGCGCCCCAATCTGAAGTCTTGAGAAATGCTCCTAAGACTCTTGATGGAACTGCAGCATGTTTGTGGAGCATATGCCTCTTTCTGTATGTTGTAAAAAACATGTATCTGTCAGCTAAGTTGTGTGCTTTCTATGCATCGTGAATGGAAGCAGATTCTTTACTTGCTCCATATATTGGATGCATCTCTTTTAATGTCCTTCATGTTCAGCTTCAGAGACTAAGGCGTTGTTTGGGGCATTCATTGTGGGAACTCATTCATTGGCTTGAAATGAGTTCCAGCCATATAAGAATTCTGGTTGATAGATGCACGCTTGGTCAGATGCTGGAGAATGAGTTCTCCAAAAATTAGAATGAGAAAAATACCATTCCTATGGAATCACCCTTTACCCTATTTTGGATTTTAAAAATAAGTTTAGATTTTTTTTTTAATTTTTAATTTTTTTTACAATGGCAAACTTCTAATTATATGAATCTCAATTTTTGCAGTATGTCAATTTTGGTACCCTTTGGTTCTATGTTAACCAAACATACTCAAAATAGCCTTCTAAACTAGTTCTCCAAATGAGCTCAAGGAATTGGTTCTTGGAATGAATTACTGATCCAAAATTATTGCCAAATGACGACTAAGTTTCAGTGACTTGTGACGTAGTGAAAGTTACGAAAACAAGGATTAATCTCCGTTAATCCTAGAAAACTGGAATCCACTAGCAAATAACTTTGAATCCACAAGGAAGATGAGAGAGAAACTCTATAGTTCTTTTAAAAAATAATGTCTAACATTCGTGTACAATCTTTACCCCTTATTTATAGACTTCTGAAGATCCCAAAACAAAATAGAAACCTACTAAAATTAGGACTCCTATTCATAGTAAACAACTTAAAGTTAACATCTAACTCTAAAACCTCTTAAAGACTCCTAATATAACTCAAATACCTAATGCAAGAAAATAGGAATTCTACTTTTATTAAATAACTAAATAATCTAGACTTTGGGTCCCACACGTCCTACATCAGTCCCCTCCCCTTAGAGAAACACTCGTCGTCGAGTGAAGCACTAGCATGGCCGTGGGAACATGGTACTCAGATAGGCCTTGCACGTTGAACGTCTTGGAGCTTACCCTTCTCCTTTAATAACAAGGGTGTAGACCTGCTTTGTTTCCTTCACTTTATAAGCTTTTGGAGTCTTATCAGAAACTTTGGTTGGTACCATGGCAATGTTGTGACCCTTCCAGGTGAATAAATACACGTTGTCCCTCGCCTTATAGGTTGCATTTGCGTCATACTGCCAAGGCCTTCCTAATAAGATATGACTGGCATCCATGTCAATCACATCACAAGTAATCTCCGCCTTGTAGTGCTTTCTAATAGAAATTGGAATAGTGAAAATTTCAGCTACCTTCACTGTGGGGCCTTTCTTTACCCAACCAATCGAGTAAGGTGAAGGGTGCGGTTTGGTTGGCAATTGCAAATAATCAACCAACTTCTTTGCCACAAAATTATCACAACTTCTATTATCAACAATCAAATCGCATACCTTATTGGAGACAGTACACAATGATTGGAAAATATCGTGGCCTTGAGAGAAGTCTTTTTGCTTGTCCGAACATAAAACCCGTTGCAAAACTGGGTTGAGACGTTCACTTTCGTCTTCTTCCCCCACTTCGTACACATCCTTATCATATATGACCAGCCCACCATCTTCTTCTTCTCCTTCTCCTTCTTGCTCAATCAAATTCATAGGTTTTCTAACTAGACATTCATTAGACCTGTGCCCCATTTGACCACATCTGTAACACTTTACTGCTGCTGATCTAGCATAAGGATTATAATTTTTAGGCTGATCTTTATAGCCCTGCTTGGTAGATTTTCGGTTAGTTACGTTAACACTAGCGTCCTCCTTGTCCTTGGTGCTAACTAGAGTAGAAGAAACTGTTGTTTGGGGCGCCTTGCCCTTGCCAGAAAAATCTTCAGCATCATAATAAGACTTCCAAGAATACTCTGATCGCCCAATTGATTTTTCCATCAATTCTGCCTTCAACGCCATGTTGTGGGCTTCATCTACCGACCACAAAGTCTGTAATCTAATTTTGTTTCAAATTAATGGTTTCAGCCCTGCCAAATATCTAACAACTCTTTGCAATTCTGTTTCAGACAAATTATTACGTGCAAATAGTCTAGAGAATTCAGTTGTATAATCAGAAATTGGTTTACTTCCTTGAACGCAGTTCTGATAAAGGTGAAATAGATGTTGATCGTAGTCTGGCGGTAAAAATCTCTCCATCATCAGTTGCTTCATTCTCCTCCATGTATGGATTAGGACTTTTCCCTGTCGATGTCTATTATTCTGCAACGTGTCCCACTAGACAGCTGCTCCACTCTTCAGTTTGAAAGCAACAAGTTTCACTTGTCTCTCTTCATGAACCTCCATCATCTCACAAAATCTCTCAACTTCTGAAACCAAATCGAGAAATTCCTCGATATTCATATTCCCACTGAAAGAAGGAATATCTGCTTTGATATGGTAATCGTCGAACCTTCTATTACGAACTTCATGATCTCTCTGATCGCGAACTATCTCCTCCTCTTCTAGGTCTGAATCACCATTGCCAAATAGTGCCCGATGATGCCCGCGAACATTGCGTTCATGGGGTCGTTGGTAGGGTCTTCTGGCTTCAACGCTGGGGGTCATTGGGCAAGTCCCGCGGCTCCGCGCCCAACAACGTTTTGATTAGGGTTGGCATTAACTGCTATATCAACGATCATCTGACGAATCTCCGCCATCTGTTGCCGTTGTTCTTCAATGGCCTCCCAGATCGCTTCTTGCCTACGAACAACGTCGATGGGATTGTTACTGTCACCCTCGTTGTTGGCCATCTCGTCAGGCAAGTCCTGGCTCTGATACCAATTGACGCAGTGAAAGTTACGAAAACAAGGATTAATCTTCGTTAATCCTAGAAAACTAGAATCCACCAGCAAATAACCTTGAATCCACAAGGAAGATGAGAGAAAAACTCTGTAATTCTTTTAAAAAATAATGTCTAAAATTCGTGAACAACCTTTACCCCTTATTTATAGACTTCTGAAGATCCCAAAACAAGATAGAAACCTACTAAAATTAGGACTCCTACTCATAGTAAACAACTTAAAGTTTAAAATCTAACTCTAAAACCTCTTAAAGACTCCTAATATAACTCAAATACCTAATACAAGAAAATAGGAATTCTACTTTTACTAAATAACTAAATAATCTAGACTTTGGGTCCCACACGTCCTACATCAACTAGTCATATCAAAAAAATTAAAATTAACATTTCGAAACTCATTACTTGGTTTATGAATGAGATAATGGGAGAGGGAGAAAGAGGAAGAGCTATGGTATGGTGATTGTTGTTACTGTGCTAAATCCAACCCTTGCTTAGCACAACTGCATAAAAAAGATTATGGTTTGGCATAACATGATCAAATCAAAGTATGCTATGCCTGCACAAATTGATCAAGGTATCCCAGATCTCTCTGTCGTTTTGTTTCAAAATTATTTTTTGTTTCTTAACTTTTTTTTTTCCTTTCCTACAATTAGAAATTCCTTTTTTTTTAATCAATTTTTGTTTTTAATAGTGGCTTTCTTATTGAGTGCTTCTTTGGAATGAGAAACCAACTTAAACTGGGGGTTTTTCTTTTGAATTCAGTAATTTGGAATATTAAGCTTTTAAGCACCTCTTTCTGAAATTTTCTTCTTCTTTGGTAATTTTGACTTAAATCTGTTTGTTGCCTTTCTTTTTATGAAACAGTTGTTTTTTTTTTCTTCCTCTACAATTTCACGTTCTCTATATTATTTTGAATCACCTGTTTTCTGTTTTTACTTTATAAAACAAAAAATATCAAATAAATCATGTTAATGATGGCTGAGAAATGTGGCAGTTACTGTTTCTTTTTATGAAACAGTTGTTTTTTTTCCCTCCTCTACAATATCAGGTTCTCTATATAATTTTGAATTACCTGTTTTCTGTTTTTACTTTATAAAATAAAAAATATAAAAAAATCATGTTAACGTTGGCTGAGAAATGTAGCAGTTATTGTTTCTTACATATTTATACTCTTTTGTATTCTGATCATTCATAATGAGTTATTATTCGAGAAAACCTGAATTAATGTAAATTACCTTGATTCATTTTAATCCCTGCAGCCTATATTTCTGCTTTTAAAATAACTTCATCATTGATTGAAATTTTAGGTAGGCACTAACTGAATGCAACTTGAAACAATTTTGAGTAAGTATTAGCTCTCTTTTCTTAGTCATCCCCTTCTTCTTTTTTTTCCTTTCCTTAATGATGAAAATGCTTGTAAAATTCATTGATTACTGTTATAATTATCATTTTACTCTGTTCGGTAAGTGCTTTTGCTGGGTGTAATCGGGAGAAGACACTGTGCATGTGTGTGTATGCTTGTGTTGGTCAAATACCTCCATTACACTCTTCTCTCACCTCCATTACTGATTCAATATTCCTGGATCTAAAGCAAAAAACTTGAGTCATTTCCCACCCTGAAAACTTTTAAACTTGGTTATCATTGAGCACATAAACAGCAAGTGACATTGGAGTGGCTTGCCTGGATGTAGGATATGAGCAAGTGAGAAGGGCATCTGGTCGCTTTTTTGTATGTAGTGGCCATCTTGGAAGTGATTGGGGCATCCTGCGTGTTGCTCGTGCAATAACCAGTCACGTTGGCTGGATCCCGTAGATGGTTTCAAAACTAGGGGAAAAAAAGAACCATGTACGTACATATGTCCGGTTCCATGGCATACAATTTTAAAAAAAATTGAGCTGCATGGCATTATCTTAAATTCCTCTAGTTTATATTTTATGCTGAGCACTCAGGTGGGTTTGATTTTTTTAATTGTTTATTTCATGTTTTACACTATCAATGACTATATCATTGTCCAAATGTGCTTTGTGTTGGGAAAAACTAAAGCATTTGAGTTTGTCAATCTTAACGGCTATGTAAAACCTAATCTGAATGTGGTGTCCTCCGATAAATGTATTCTTGTTGTGGTACTTCCAAAACAGTTGCATTTTGCACGTAGCTCTGGAATATATTCTTCCAAATTACTTCAGCTTTGTCTGTGCTGACGAGATTGATCAATTGTTCTTTCTTTATTGGCTTGTAGGTCACTGGTAGCATAGATGCCGCGAGAGACATCTTAATCATGGGCATTCAACATATGCCTCATTGCAAGTTACTTCTAGAGGTATTTTTTCCCTCTTGGTCTAAGCATGAATAGGTGCAGTGGGGTGGGACACCAATTCCGTGAGTCCAAAATGCTTGTCTTCTATCGCATCAAATCTTAATTGAACTGAGGTATTTGCACTAAGCAAACTTCAGAAGCATGTAAGTGATGTATTCTATCTGAACTGTCATGGGGTTGGAACAGTCTTGAGATGCTGATAAGATTTAATCTTTTGATTATCTCTTGGCCTCAATATTAGATCTTAAATTCATGTTAAAAAATTTTAAGCATTGTTGTTGAAATTTAGTTGGCATTCCTCATCGGCAGGTATTAATAAACTTTGAATTGATGCATGGAGGGCCAAAGTTGATGAGTGTGGTTGACTCTTATGTAGCTAATGCAATATCTCCAAGTTCTGAAGTATCTCAAGGCCTGAAAATCAAAGATCGTGAGGATATATCAAGCTTATATTTGAAGGTTATAGTTCTCTGTGCTCTCATCTATTACATCTTCAGTAAGACTAACTATTATGAGAAAAAAACTATTCAAAAAGATACACATTCCTGGTTCATTTTGTTTGTGTTCATTTCTCTATGTATGCACTTATGTATGTGTGTCTTTCAAAATTTTCATATCTAAAATCCATCATTAATTCATGTGTTCTTAGAAAATATACCTATGTTCTCGTGCCATGTGTTTAGTTCAATAGTTTGTGATGTCACACAATCAACCTTTCAAAGATTGTAGGTTACTGAATTTGCAGAGATGGAAACTAATAGAAATGAGAGAGGTGGGAAAAAAGTCCTCTCTCTTAAGCTCAAGTTCAGTCCACAGACTAATCTCAAAATCACATTCAAAAGAATGAGAACATAGATACAAATGCTATTCAATATTTAGCAATCAAATCACCACATGAAGCTTTTTTCTATGACTTCCGTAGAATTATATGCCATTTAGTTCTCTAGTTATAACTTTGTAAGAAATTGGTAGCTTATTCTTCAAAAACCTGAAATATCCCAGAATTAGTAGCTCATCAGAATACAAAACTCTATTATCATTATAGAAAGACCCATTTCATAATATTTAAATATCCCCAACTCAAAAGTAATAAATAGGACTCTTAAGAAAAAAACAAAAACTATTAAATTAAAAACTTAAAACTTATACTAGAAGCCTAATCGTGGCTCTTTGGATAAATAATTGATAAACTATCAAATGGCACCGAAAGCTAAGCCATTTGGATGCTTATGATATCAAAAAATTTGGTCCAAAGTAAGGAGACAGTTATGATCCATTTGACCCTTTTTTTTTGTGACCTAGCACTTCTAAAAAATATGGTAATCCATATTTTGAAGTATGAACACTAAAAGCTATTTAAAATCACAGCTACCATCTGTATCATTCCCTTTATTTCATGCTTTAAACATGGGACTTATTTGAACTGTCTCATGGTTTAGTGGAAGTCTGGGCTCTCTAAATCCCATAGTTATGTATCAATTCATGTGTGCATCAATTATTAAGCAATCCTTGCTACCACTTGTATGGACATAAATTATCTGATGATGCTTACCAATTATTCATGTGAGGATAAAATTTTGTATTTTTTTTTCTCTTTCCGCTTCTGTTGCTTATGAAGCTCTATCAACAGTTTGTAGACCTTTGTGGTACAATTCATGATATAAGGATGGCATGGAAACGTCACATTAAGCTGTTCCCCAATTTGGTGAGATCAAACTTCATGTTTAAGCCCACAGATAGTGGGTATCATGCTTTAAAAACTACAATTGAAGGAAGACAGGGTAAACCTGTGGCCTTGCCTGAAAACACATCTGGAGATGACAGCTCCCATGGTTTGATCAGGCATTCACCATGCAACCAGAAACTAGTGCTTCCAAAGAGTCCTGTTATTCATTCTGATATAGCTGTCGCTGACAAATCAGAACAACCTAATGACATCAGGCAGGAAGAATTGCAACAGATATCTCCCGAAGTTCTAAAACAATCAGGTGAAGGTGCATCCAAACAGATTAGAGGGGACCATGATCTAGCACATAAAGTTGCCAATGATACTGAAGTTGTACAAGCCTCAGGGGAACATATTGAAGCAAATGAAGTGCAGAAAATGCCAGAACATGAACGTGATTCTGAAGATAATCTGGGGCAACCCTCGCTTGAGAATCTCTCCATAAATCCTCAAAATGATGAACCTGAGATATCTGTCCTTCCTACATTGCGTGACTCTGAAGGTTTTAGGGAAACCCCCACATCAAGTGGAGGCAGATCAGAGAATGATGGTAATGGGCTTTCTTCGTCATCCAACCCAACAAACATAGGATATGTCAAATCTCTCAGTGATCATGTTGAAACAGGTTCTAGTCCTCTTTGTACAAGTGATCCGAATCATCCTTCAACACTGGCAGATCCACACTCACCTTCATCCAATAATGTTGTATTTGATGAAGATGCTATCCAAGAGAGAAAAAGGCATCAGGTGAACCATAGTGGACAAACTCCTGGAAATCCTAGTAGTGGATTTTCTGGCTATCCACAAACACAACAGCCTCAACAATGGCAGGTGTCTCCTCAGCCACCACATCAAACAGCTGAAGTTCAATCTCAAATGCTCATGAATCAAGGTTATCCTCATCAACCTGTGTCTTGGCAAACCCCACAGGTTCAGCAAGGAAAACCACAAAACCAGCATCAGATGGCTGCTGCTGGAGTACCCCTGACTGGCAGTCATGTCTTGTCAGGAGGAAATATGCAGCAGACCTTTCCATCTGCACCAGAATCTCAACCAGTTCAACCTGTTTCGTACTCCCAAGCACAGATTTATCCATATCCTTTGTCGAGTGGCATGCAGTTTGGACATGTACAGAGTAGCCAAACATACAACCCTCAAATGTGGAACTATTATTATCAGCAACAACTGCAGCAGCAACAATATTATCAGCAACCGCAGCAGCAACAACATTATGTGCAGCCACCTCAACATCATCAGCTGCAACAACAGCAGCCACAGCAACAATACCAACAGCTGCAACACCAGCAGCAACAGCAATATCAGCAGCAACTACAGTACCAGCAACTACATCAACAACAGCAAGTACAACAAAATTATCAACAGCTGCACAATCAGCAACAGCAGATAATGCAACAACGTCCTCAGCAGCAGCAACAGCAACTGCAAGTTCAGGCATGGAACAGCTCTTACTACCAGCAGGTGCTTTAGTCTTTCAATGATTTACAATTTAATGTTTTGAATTTCATTTTGAGGATTGTTTTAGGACCTCACAAAGGCTTTGTTTGGAACCTTGGATTCTGAGAGAAAATAAAATAAAATGCTAGGGAGAAAATATTTAAAAAAATTTTCTCTTCCTTTCTCAAAAGTTAGCTCGTGTTGAAATAGAGAAAGACAACATAGCTTGCTTTAATCTTAGCTCCTGTTGACGTAGACTAAAATATATGATATCTTAAGTGAAAAAGCTTAGAAAATTATCAAAAATTTACCTTTTTTTCTCTTTTCATCTTATCCAAACACTTGAAAGGAGACACGAATCATTTCATTTCATTTCTTTCGATCATCGTCGTCATCATCATCATCAAAAGCTAGTTCCTCTTAAAGTTAGTTTGGTGACACAAATCTTGTCTCTCCATCTTGTTCTATCAAAAATCATATCTTCAGTTAATTTATGTTTTTGTAAGTCTTGTTTTATTAACTATATCCAAGTATTTTTAGGTCTTACTCTTGATCTCTTAGGCTCTTCAATATGTAACCTCTCACATTTTCTTATAAGTGCATCTCTGGGTCCCTGTTTTACATGTTCAAACCACCTTAACTTACTGTCTTCCATTTTATCCTTTAATGCATGCTATTCCTAATCATTTTCAAATGTCTTCATTCTTACTTTGTCTTTTTAGTTTTGCCACAAGTCCATCTTAGCATCATCATCTCAGTAGTACTCATCTTCAGAATATGTTGCTTTTTTGTCGCCCAACATTTTGCACTATGGCTCCGTTTGTTTCAATGTAAAATGTTTTTCTTTGGAAAATATTTTACATCGGAAAATATTTTCAGGAAAAGCAAAGTTTTTCAACTGTTTGGATGGGCATCGGAAAATAGACTTGAATTTCATTTTCTAATGTTTGGAACGAATGAAAATAATCAAGGAAAATAACTTAAAACTTATTACAACCTATTAGCTCAAAAAATTTGGACCAATTAAAGAACTATTAAAAGAATCTATATAAACAATTTAAAAAACATAAAATTAAAAATTTTAAATAATAATTAACACCATAAATAGTCAACTAAAATAAACCCACAGTCACATGACTGCATCATATAAATTGCTTTAGCTCTTACTAAACTAATGATTCTACTTATACTGTATATGAGAATATTGCCAAACAGTGAATCGTATGTAGAAGGTAACATAAATTCAATACTTTAAAATCACTCTTTCTTCCATAAGAATCTTACACAAGTAAAGAATCTGTAATAGAAATATATTTCTTGCTGTGTATGAGGGAGATCAGCAGAGTTATTTACATTAACGTAAGGATTCGGTGGAGGAAATTATAAAATATTTGTTTCTTAACTCCGTAGAATGATCCTTATTTTTATATCATTATTCATATTGTCTTGCAAATGTGTCCATGATAGGCTTCTTTTCCAATGCAACAATCTTTTGTTTATGATTAGCAGGTTTTAAAGTATTAGATTTTTTCTTTATGAGATTTGTTCCCTTCAAAACCGATATGTATTGGTATCTGCTGGCTTATAATTTTCCGTAGCAGCCAAGACCGAAATGAAACTAGAAAACAGAGATGAAACCAGGAAAGAGAGAACAAAGATTGACGGAACACATTGGAACCAGAAAACAGAGATGAAACCAGGAAAGAGAGAACAAAGATTGACGGAATACATTGAAACCAGAAAACAGAGATGAAACCAGGAAAGAGAGAACAAAGATTGACGGAACACATTGAAACCAGAAATCAAAGATGAAACTAGGAAATAATGGAGGAATCAGAAATATAATAGAAAAGAAGAATAAAAAGAACAGAAATAAAGCATTTAGGGTTGAGATTTGATCATCGATAGAAGTCTCGAAAGGCGTCTTCCTCAATGGAACCAAATGTGAAGAGAGAATTTCGAACACTACAGCCGGCAGCAACGATGAAGTTTATTGACGGGGAAGGCTCCATGGAAGCAGCACAACAGAGGGTACTCAAAACTAAGCACCGGCGATGGGAGGAGTGAAGTTCAGGTTGGGACGATGGTGCTTTGAGAGATCAAGCCGGAGCTTTTGATAGAAGCTTTTTACTCAGTTGTTATCTTTTTCTTTATTCTCAATATCGAGCGCAATCTCAACTTCCTGGAAAACAACATACGGATTATTGAAAGGTATGTCGTTTTCTGGAAAATAACTAATTTTTAGGAAAACAGTTTTACATAATATTGTGTTTTACGTGGAAACAAACACTTGGAAAACCCTATTTTATCTCGAAAACATTTTCCGCATTAGATTTTACATCAAAACAAACGAAGCCTATATAACATAACTACTTTAATTGCAGTTTAAAACTTACTTTTTAATTTAAATGAAACACACTTATCACACAATAATCTAGAATCAACCCTTCACTTAAGCCAACTAGCTCTAATCCTATGCTATATCTTCATCAATTTCTCCATCTTTTTGTACCATTGATCCAAGATATTTGAACTTATTGCTTAAAGAGTTATCCTAATTATCTGATTATCAAAAGTTTCATTAGCTACATTGTTATTTGTATTAAAAGGGCATTTCATATATTCAGTCTTTGCACGATTTATTTTAAAACCCTTTGATTCTAAGGTATCTTTCAACAATTCTAACTTAACACTTTCCTTTTCTCTAGTGTGACCTACCAAGACTATGTCATTTACAAATAACATACATCAAGTCACCTCATCTTGAATAAGAGTTATCAACTCATCTATAAATAATGCAAATAGATAAGGGCTACTAGTTGACCGTTGATGCAAACATATCTTAATTGGAAACTCAGTGGTCTTGTCGCCAATAGTATCTTTAATTTTATTAATATATTTCATTGGGACATTTTTTATATAAAGTCCAAATTAATTCTCTTGGAATCCTATCATGTGCTTTTTCTAAATCAATGAAAATCATATGCAGATCTTTTTTATTTTCTCTAGACTTTTCTATTAATTGTTTAAGTAAAAATTTTAGCTTTGGTAGTGGACCTTCCCAGTCATAAATCCAAATTTTTGTTACTCTTGTTATTAACCTTTTTCTATATTTAATAACTCTTTTCTTTATATATATATGTATATATATATATATATAATCACTCTTTTCTTTATATTCATGCATATATATATATATATACTGTTTTCTCTTCTTCTTATGGCCAAATAAAACATATTGAAACTGAAGTTAATTTCTTGAATATTATGTGCAATATCAATTATTATTTCATGTCAAAAAACTAAAAATAAGTTGAAGGGAATATAGACTGTAAGTGTAATTATAAGTTATGAGGTTACGGTAAGTTTTCATTTACAATCTATTACATAGAAACTAAAAGAATAGAATTAAATGAAACATTAATAAGGACTTTAACCAAGTGTAGGATCTGGCGAAGTAAGATCCTGAGAGAGATGGAGTTGCAATAGACCTAACCGTTAATGTTTTTGCATGAAGTGACTATGCTTAGTCTCAGGCTTTTACCAACACACCAAATCATGGTTCCTAGACAGATAAGAAGATTTAGCAAAGAAAATATTGATTGTAGATATTTTGTTATTGCATGAACCACTGAATAAACTAATCTATTTGCTTTCCTGTTTTCTATTTTTTTGTAATATCACGCTTTCTTCATCTTATGTGTAATATCTTTCAAGTCATGAATGGTGTTATTGTTAAGAGCAAATTCTTAGATCTTGTAGTGTGTTCTTGATACATGAATGTGTAAGCAAGTCAGACCATCAAATGGTTGGCCTAGACTGATGAGCTAATATTTAACTTTAGTAATTTGTTGTAATGTGCTTTTAGTTCACCTACTATTATGTCTAAATCATTTCTTTAATTTTATTTCTCTGCATACATCTGTGTGAACATGAGGGAAACATGAGCAGTGAGAAAGCTTTGTCATCCTAAATCTTCTCCTTTTATATATTTTGTATCTCTTTGAAACTACAATAGAAAATCAAATATTAAAATCAGGTCCCTGGTTGTGAAATCAGTTTTAAGGTATCTAATTGCCAAGGGAAGGGTTTTACCCTATATTCATCTGTGTAATGACAAAAGCACTGTTCCCTTTCATATGCAAATTTAGTTGAAAGCAAAATGCTGAAATCATCCTGGTTATTATTACCTGATTCATTTATTCAATAGTTAATATATCTTACTGTGCAGGGCCAACTACCTAGTCAGCCTAACACAGGTGCATCTGGACCTGCTGCATACCCCTATCCCCAACAGCAAGCTTCACCGAATTGACATCTGCAGCCGCCTATTAACATGAATCAGTTTCTGAGAACTAATGGAGAAGATACCATCGTCAGCAGGTTTTAGCAGTCTTTTCAAGCTTCATCATGGTGTATGTACAAATTCAATCCCACACACAGTGGGAACCATCAGGGAAGGGAGCTCTTTTCGGGAGAGTATTGATCTGATGTAAAAAGATTGAAATAAGCATATCCTCACTCCTTCCCTTAGGAAACACCCCCCAGCAATTAAATCGCCACAGTTTTGTTACAGCTACAGTGAATAGGCACACAAGACGATTAGTTTATTAGAAGTTGCAATCTTGATTTTACTGGTTTAATCTGTTTAACTTACTAATATAAGCATCTAATGTGAATGTTATCCAATGTGATTAGCAACTATGGTCTCATTTAGTGGAAATGGTGCTAGCCTTTCTACAGGAAAAGCCAATTTTCCTTCAGAACTATATTATAAGCAGGGACGTACGACAGATCTTGTTCTTGTATCGCGATCAAAACCACAGAGACACGACGGAGTCAGGAAGTTGGTGAATTCAAATGCTTCTGGTTTATTGAATGGATTGCAGTGCTCCAAGTTTTGGAAACGTCAGAATCCCAAAGAAGTTAATTGTAGTCTTAATCGTAGCGAGGTTCCCCTTCAGAATTGTCTGCCATTTGTGTTGGCAAGGCCTCGCAGTGGTGGCTCAACAGAAGTATCACCTCCATGGCTAATTCAAAAAAATTAAAAAGAAGGAAAAAACTGACTTGAGGTATAAAACAGAGGATCCACCCAGACAAATAACTTAAATGAGAAGGCCATTAATTGCCGAAATCGGCAAGTTCATTGTAACAGAAAATAGTGTTTGAAAGTCTCTTTCATACATATTGTTATGGTTATCTACTCAAGTATTCACTTGCAGAAAACCCTGGAAAAGGGAGCTTTTGAAAATCCATTCTCGTGTAAATGCCAACCATAGTAGACTTGGAATGAAAACCCATTCAATATGCATCCTATTGTTTAGGCTCACCATCCCCAAAACAGCAGCTCTTCTCCATCCACATGACAAGTTTTAGCCCGTGATGATTCATTTGGCAATAAAATTCTTGGCTGACTTCAAGTCCAGCCTTTCGATTTTTTTCAGCAACACTCGGAAATTTGAGCTTTTTCCGCTCAAGAAAATGGCCACTACCATCAAACAATAATTTAGGCTATAAAAAGTACATCACAGTATTATTCCAATCCTAAATGAAATGTTAAGCAGTGGCTTCACCAAAAAACACTAAAGAAGGAAAGAAGGAAATGTTAAGCAGCGAGCTACAGATCAGTTCCATCAAAGAGCAAAGTAATCCATGCGTTAGACCAACTTACACTGAGAATTAATAACCTGCTCAATTTGTATAAGCATTTTCAGAGAGTGGACAATCGACTGCTATCAGAGTTGTATAGCACAAAAATGCTGGAGAATCAGATACAACCTTCGATCACTATCTTGTACAAAAAATTCTATGAAGCACATTAAAAGTAGACTTCCATTTGGGTTATAATTTGCAGTGACAATTATTAACCAGGAATCCAACAAAAACCTTAAAAGATATGTCAGTAAACACCCACAAACTCAACCACAAGTTCCACAGTCAGGTATTCAAGTTTTCTCAGAGAACTAAAAAAAAAATCGTAGAACTCGATGAAGAGCAAGTTCCCTGAAGCTTTACTCTCTATTGCCTCATCAATCATCATCAAAAAGCCTTTGTAACCTAGAAAAACCTATAGTTAAGGAATTTACCTTGGACAGTTTTTAAGATGGGGAATCTCTCAAGAATGGGAATAAATAATAACCCATCGGCTAGTGGTTTTCTTAAAGCCCTGATTTGTAGAAATCCCAATTGGGAATTTGTTCCCAATATATGGCACCATTTTTTTTAGGATCACTAAGAAACAGAGAACTTATGCTTTTGCTGCATAAAATGAGATTCTCATATACAATTCTCAGACAGCAAGTCAATTGAGATCCCAAATTGCTTCCTTGTTTTCTTGAAACTGCTTCCTAATTTTGCAACAAACTATTTCTCCATTTCTGACAATTTTGAATGAAATTTGGTAACCCACTGATAGGGAATCAGAAAGGAGAAATTTGCAGTACCTTCAGTCCTTAGTGCCACAATAAAATTTTTACTACCATGCGACAATAGTTCCTTTAAATGAAGAAGCCCAAAGAAGACATGGAACATTTCTGCATGAATACTTCTACATTCAAAAAATAAACTTTTATTTGCCATAGATACATAAAAATAGAAAGAATTAAAGAAAAAGAAAATGGAAACCAAAAGAGGCAAGCTGAAAATTTGCAGGAAGATGCACATAAAATAAATAATCTACAGGAAGATGACTCTCACCATTTAATCCTACATACCCATTTCTTCAGCCATTGATGAGCATTCCATTGTTAATCTTCACAGAAACCTGCAAGACAGGCAGGCAAAATGGGTAGTTAATTAATTTTAAAATGCAGTGCGAATGATACAAAGATGTCAGGAGAAAAGTGACAGCAATATTATCATTGATTTTGAAGTGCTGCAGCTTCTGATAGTTGCATTATTCCATGTCACCCAGTTGATGAAGAAAGCATCCAAACATCACCGAATTCTGTGAGTATTGATTCCTTCTGGCCATTCCTGAACACAAACCGACTCAATTCTCATAACAGTTACTCTATCCCATGTTACCCAGTGGATAAAGAAATCACCAGACATCATTGGCATGTGAAATAAATGATACTCTCAGATTGTTAACTAATAACTAAAATCACACCTTCTTCCAAGGATCGCTTGGACTAGTGGTAAAAGCCATGGGCTGCCAGATTGAGAACATAGGTCCGAGTCCAAGCACAAGTACTTTGCATCACAAAGGTTAGATCTGTTGCCAGTCCACAAATCCCAGGATTGTGATTCAGCAGGATCAACACCAGATTGTAGTCCTCTTAACCGATCACCATCGCTTCTCCTGATAGTCATGTTATTCTATGATGCCCAGTGGATAAATAATTACCTAAACATTAATAGCATCCACTCTCTGTCTCCTGAAACTCAAATTATTACACGACCCAGGGGATAAAGAAATCACCTAGACACCATCATCATATGAATGTATGAATAGTCATTCTTGATAACTAGCTACCCTCAAGTTCTTGGTCATGAAAAGGACACAGCTGGAAGTTCCTCCTTGTATACATATCAGGATGAATGAAACAAAGAGAGGAGAAAAAAGAACTCCCTTCAAAAATCAATTACCTTCATAATATCCATCTCTGCTACCTTATGAATTCATCCACCCATTACTAAGACAAACTCCAGAACTACCTCTCTGTCCTATTCATCTTGAACATACCATAAATGGTGATTCAAAAACTTTCAAAAAAGAAGTACCCCTCCAAAAGAAGCAGCAAAATCTTCTGACAAAAAAACGCCTCCATGAATTTCTCATTGTTTATCCCTCAAGTCTCACAACTCAGAATATCATACCCAAGCATACTTTCTAATGTTAGAAGAAGCCACAAAATCCTTTTTGTTAAATTGGAAGATTGAACTTCGGTAACACGAATCAATATTCTAGTATTATTTTTCCTGCAGCTCCCTTCAGCACCCTCCTGGAAATCTTTCAGCCAAAGTATGGACTTTACCAAGGTCAAGGATTGTCCGGGCTCCATGATTTGAGATTTAGTTTTGAAAACATCATTAGCAGATTAGATGCGGTGAGCGTCAAATCCATGTGATCTCCAGAGAAAAAATTGGGCAATCATGAGCAGCCACAGATGAAATCATGCTGAAGGCACTCAATTGGGAATTATGTTTACTCACTGCTTCTAACTTTGATGTGAATCCAGTAATTGGAGAGTCCTGAAAGGTTGGAGCCCTCCTCAAACTCCTGCATCTGAAAGACTTCTTACTCTTTCATTACTTGGCCAGTAGTACACCAGAATCAATTAATTCATTTGAAACATGTCTTCAAGTTTTATATATCAGTGCTTGACAATTGTCAATTACTTTTACATCCATCTTTAATGACTTCTCCCCATTCCACAGCTATTGACTTACAAGCACATTGCCAAACTGAAAACAGGATGAAGTTGATACTCACAAGATGATGCCTCTTGCCTTTTATGACAAGGTTGGTTCTTAGAAAAATGATTAAGCGTAAATCATCTTTCAATTTATTCCCTATTTCTCAAATAAATTTTGAACATAAAGATTAAACATCATTGTCTTTGTTTTCAAAGAAGGCAAATATTTGCTTAAGCTTTTCTGGAATCTTCCGTTGTGTGCAAAATGAGTTCGCTTTTCTGGGGTCTTCCATTGTGTGCAAAATGAGTTCAAAATTTTCGTTTCCAGAAAACATGAATATGACAATGTGTCCTCGCTCATCAAAACAAGAAAGCTAATTTTAGATGATAAATTACTTAAGAACATGTTTTTTCATCTTTACTTTTCATTCAAAACAGAAACTAATAATCCTATAATTGCGTGCTTTACTGAACAATTAGAAAATATCTATGTTTTCCTTTCTAGTTTTGAACTTGCACAATTCATCTTTGCCACAATAACCAACTAAATGACAAAGAGGTAAACAAGAGAATCATACGATTTTCAGTGAGAATATTAGCATCCCACTTTTTAACATTTCATAGTAGAAGTGCAGTTTATACTACAGGTTACAAATGCACAAATCTAATGTGAGTTGCAAGCAGCAAAAAACTATGAACGCAAAGTGGAACTTTATCTGATGCATTTTCAAAGACAATTGAGGAGGCAAACTGATTCCATCTCAATATTATTTCACCATTAACAATCACACATATACACACCCGTATTACACTATTGCAACTTTATCTGCAAAATGAGTAAAAAATATTGCAACTAACTTAGACACGACGTGTACGTGTAGATACAGCTCTTTGCAGAGGTTTTCTGCAATGAGAAGATAGGATCGACAAGTAGGTAACTGATCCAATAGCACGACTAACTATATTTATTGTATAATAAAAAAGGATCATAGAGCTCAGAGGGTGAGAGTTGAGCAACGGATGGAAATCTGACTGACTTGAAAAGAGAGGAGGAACAATGGGCCAATAAATTAGAGCAAACAAGGATTTGTTGGGGAACTGCTACTCCTTATTACTGAATCTCTCGGCAATGATAGGACGGACATCATCAGCGTCAACCAGGGTCTCTAGAAAGGGAAGTAACGAAATTAGTGCACGGTCTGATGGGTCATCAAACCAACTCTTAATAGGAATCCCATTATTCACTTGCAACCGGAAAACCTGAAATCATAAAAAGAGAACAATACTTCAAAATAATGAGCTATTCTTATGAAGGAAGATTTCTGTAAGTTACTAAATGAAACTTGTGGGACTATTTTCTACGTTTTTATGCCTTGATGTGATTTCTAACCATGACATTAATCGATACAAATGCTGGAGAAAATATAACACCAGGCTACTGGCTCAGACCCATTAATTATATAACTTGCGGACAACTAAAACGGAACAATTGGTTATTTTCATAATTATAGGGTAGAGTAATTTTGATAATGAAGCAGTTGCGAAAATCAAAAGACCCAAAATTTTGATGATAGCAGACACCTCTTTCGTCATGGATTGCTGTCAAAGGGTAATGGAGGAGAATCTTGTGAAAAGTGCGAGCTTGAAAAGGGACATCAGAATGAAGGGCCTCAAAGATGAACCCAGGGGACATTACCTGTGGAGAATTGTCAATTATAGCAACTTTTGCCAGGTCAACTCCAAGGACCGTCAGGTCTTTAGTGTAGCTACCATCTGAGAAAATGCATGATTCACGATAAGCACGTTGAGAAATAAGCTTTCCATCTGGATCAAGTATATTCAGCAGTTGTTCAGCATAGGTGCTTTGACTGGCTGTGAAGACAATGACTTCAAACATCTCTGCAACCCTCTCCAAGAATGTCAGAAGATAGGGCCTCTGTCGCACATATACAGTATGCTCTTTCATGTTGAAGTAGACTTGAAAGGTAAAGTCCGCATTATCAGAGTGTTCAAGTGTAGAGTGCACAAGCGTTTCTGCAGACATACAAAAAACTGTCAAACAAGCTTCAAAATCACTAATATCTGCACCAATATCTTTGCTTGCTGAAGCTACTCACAAGCTTCAACACCATCAACCCTGAGATATACTGCACTTGAGTAGCATGATGGAAGTGATAAATATTTGGTTGCATACTTCAACACAGTTGAAGCAGTCAATGTGTTCAAAACAGCTTAGTCTTATCTTTCAAAATCTTTGGAAGACAATTGGATATTGATACAATGATAATAAATTCTTGTGCAGTTCACTAATTCTTTTCTATTTTTATCCAGAAGGAGTTGGAAGCTCATGAAGAAGAATACCAATAAATTCAAAGGTTCCAACAGTAGAATCAATCTTAGAGATATCAAGGGCCAATCGTTATTGCATCTTCTAATATGGTAAGCATTAAATAAAACAGAAGGCAAAATATCAAATTAATTAAAAAAAAAAAGGCAAAAAGTTCTTCTGTACCATCCAAATCAAGTACTAGGGTGATAGGCTTTTTCCGTGTTTCCTTTGGCAATAGTTTGGGCCGCAAACTTGGTACCACGTCAGCTAGGTCAGGGAAGTTCCTGATAAACAAGTGTGGATCAAAGTAGTCTGTTTCATCTGAGTCAATGAAGTGAGGATTAGCATCCACTTCCTGGTTGCAAGATTTCATCTGATGAATTGCGAGATATAAGCATGAATCACTAGAGTTCATCAGGGTTTCTACACATGACTCAGCACTGTGAGTATTGCTCATTTCTGTGGCTTCCTCATAGTTAGGTAGTATTATGTATCTCTCATCCAGATCACGCATCATACTTGGCTCCACAAAATCAAATTCAGGAGAGGGATGTAATTCCATAATATCATCAGATCCAGTATTTCCTTCAAAAGGTATATTAGCAATAGAAATGTCAGAGATGTAGAAATCTGATGCATTCCAAGATTGATAATCACAAGAGCTACTGCTGCCATCATCACTCTCATCAGCTGTTAGACGCGGCACATCGAGGTCATCATAATTCCCCACTGCAAAATGAGGGACAAGGTAAAAATTTCATTGGTGAAATGTACCATCATCGCACTTCAATGCAGAAATGATTATGAAGGACTTTGTACAAAACAACTGAAAGAAATACCACCTTCAAGTAAACTAGCATAGGAAACCATGAAGTCATGTAAGTTATGAATGTTTGTCCAATATTGGAGGGAAAAGCACATTTTTTGACAACATAAATAGACATGGAAATACTTCGTAACGTGCATGAGAGTTGGATGAAGCTCAAAATCAACACATGGAGATCTCGCTTCAGAAATTCAAACCCCATAAGGCTCATGCCCCAAAGCGTGAGGCACATATGATGGATATATCTAAAAAAATTGAGGTTCCTCCAAAAATATATAACTTGTGTTCTCCCCATGTTTATTAATTGCTTTGTCGTTTATTATTGTTGAGGTGTTAGGTTTTTTAACTCTTTCAAGGCTGAATTTCATATCAAGGACTTATACAGTAAAACACATACTTCTGAATTTTTTCCAAAATGCTCTTGTTTAGTGAAGGAAGCAAAGGTCGTTTTAGCAACATTTGAGAGAAGAGCTTGGGCGATTTAATTTAACAAATACCAATGCAAATCAGACGATAAATAATATCATCAACTAACAGCGAGAGATGAAGCTATGACTCATGGACATTTCTAATAGTTCTGGGGTCGGCTACAGCACATAATTTGATATGCATTGGTATCAGCCGATACAAATTTTCAAGTTATGAAAATCACAATGACACGAACACTACTTGAAATATGAGCATTTTTCCTTCATTTATGGTCCAAACGCCTCCTATTGCCACTTCCTAACACTACATCCTTTTTCCTTTCACCATTACTTTCTTAGACCTATCAAGAACCACTTCAATCAAGCTTTCCTAACCAAGTGGTACCAAATTGAGGCCAATTCTCAATATTACCTACATCCTTCTAAATGTCTCTCCTTTCCAAAACCATTCCATCCATCTCGTTTTCTTCATTTTCCATCTTCCAACAAAGTATCTAATCCCTCCAGATCTTGGAGATTCATAAACCTTGGATGAAATTTGGCGATTTTAATGGAAAACCAAGCAAGGAAATCTTTCAAAAAATTTCTAGTAAAATTCATAACTTCTTTTAATTTGTATATGATAATTAGTTCAAGTGCTCCATTACCTATATGACATGTACACCAAATACATGTGTGTCATGGTACTAAATACAAGTGTGCGATTCTTATAATTATTAATTGTAAATTTGTGTGTAAATTATAAATGTATTCTATGCATGGAACATCCAACAAGTAATATTAATATTTTTCAAATTCAATTCACTAAATACTACCCAAAATTTGATGCACTAAACATGAAAATCAAAATCAATTCACTGAATAATGAGGAATCTTTATCATGAGCAACAAAAACATGAACATAAGATTCCAGAGATAAAAAGAGGGAAAGGCGACAGTAAATCAGTTACTAGAAAAGCAGCAAACACCATCCATATGAACCTTTCTATGATCACGTCTCTTCTAATATAAATATATCATCCAGTGACCCGAAGAAAAGTTCCTCCCCCACCTCCCCTGCAGATCTAACCAATTAACTAACAAGAGGACCATCACTTGGTGAGATGGTCTATGTGCAGCCACTTGCACAAATATACCAAAGGTTAGGACTGTTGCCAGTCCACCCTTCTTGGGCCCTTCGTTCAGTGGGACACATAATTGTTTTTGGCATTATAGCATTGTACACATGGGAAGTGTAGATAACATGCCAAAGACTAGAAGAAAATCTACTCATTGCAACTTCCACAAAAATAGAATTAACAGAGATACACAGTCAGCTAGATGCAAATATATTTCCAAGAGTTTACGTTTTCCCAGGATATAAACAGAATGATTTCAACATGAGTACAGTGAAAGATGGATATATTTACTATTTTCATGATTAATAGCACTCAACCATGAAGAATTAAAGGTTATACCTGCATAATTGTATAAACTTGGTTCATAATGAAGTTCACTAGATTCCAGAATAGGTGAGAAGATTGTTTCCAAGTTTGCTGGGCAAGTGGCTGGTGAAATACCCTGCAAGTGGAACCAGCATCATTTTATCAATTAATCTAGGGTTACTTTGACAGAGTTCTAATGTAAATAGAGAAACATGAATCACTTTAAACAGATTAATAAATAATATAAAAGGAAATTTGAGTACAACCCTTCATGGTACGTGACATTGTAGAATATCTGCTTTTTTAAAGTTCTTTAATGATTGAAAGTAAACAATTGCAAGTAAACAATTAAAGCATATAAAGAGAGACACATGCAATGAGGCAACAAAGGGAAAACTCTCACTAGAGAAAAACCCTCCAGACTATGCAGAAGCCACCTAAAAGATCCACTATAAGAAGAAGGCCTACAAATGTAGTTCAGACAACTCAACAAACCTTGCTAGACTCTGTAACCCACAATCTTGTCAAGCAACTAAAGAACTCTTCAGATTTGACACTATCAGCACTTCGGAACTTTGAAGATCTCACACAATCACGCCAAACGAACTTTTCTAGTACTGTGGGAAGTCCCACGTGCAATTCTTCCTAACTCAGAACTCGAATGCTTTGAACAAGGAAGAATAGAAAAAGAGATGACTCAAAAAGAGAAATTAAGAAAGGAGATTTCTCTTTGTTGAAGAGGGAGTCTACAATTTCAAAAGCATCTCCAATATCTTTTAAAAATGTCGCCTAATCCTATTTATAGGTTTCCAAGGCATTATGGTAGAGGTAGGAATCAAATTGGAAATTAAAATATGAGTTTTTAAATTTCCAAAAGGTTCATGCTCGAGCGCCGAGTCGGGCACGGGATGAGTGTGAAGGCAAAGTTCAGGTTTTTCTCTTTGCTCTAAAGCTGCACCTCAGCCTGGGATCAGGCACGCCACAAATGTTAAACCCTAGTTGCTCTAACGCCACATAAAACTTTCTTAAACACTACTCTAGGGTCTGAGAATAATTTTAACTTCATGCTAAGGCCATGCTTGAGCTTGGGTCAGGCGCATTACTCGAATTCAATTTGTTCTACACGCTTTATGCTGGCTCGAGCAGCTGTCAGGCGCCAAACTGAATCTTGCTTAATTCAACTCCTTTTTCAACCCAATTTGAACCACAACTCCTATAACCTATCCCTAAACACTAAACCGCCTTTTGGCACAGAATTCAGCCAACATAAAGCTCTAAACCTAACAATGATGAAACACAAGATCTTTAGAAGCAATAGGATTTTTCCCTTTTATGACGGGTTAAAGCCAACATGACCAACCCAGAAAATCCATCTTACACAGGATTATCCAGATTAGACAACACCCTCCAAGATCAGCCCCATATCCTATCATTAATTCCAATTTGACATCAACCTCTAAGTCCTTCTTTTTCCCTTTTTCTCTCATTTAAGAATTAAATTGTGTCAGGGGAGTGATCTATGTTTGACAATGTAGTGAAGATCAATTGGACTAACTTTCCCAATGGAAGGATGGCAAGACCGTGGAGCGCTTCAACCGGCTAACCAGCAGTAAAAGACTCATGGTTATGTGTGTATAAGAAAAATTATCATCACATAATTCCATGATTCTCACTTAAAGGAGCTATCGGAACATTTATCATCTGCTTTGTCCAAAGATTTTCAATCTACCAAAATTTTGCGAGAATTTATGCAGATTTCCCATTTTTGGAGTACACTGAAATCCCTCCTACCTACATGAATATTTCTTTTATTAAGAAATTTCCCCTTCGTGGTCGATAGAAAGTTTCTCTACTTGGTGAAAAAAACTTTTCTCAAAAAATCCCTCATAATTGCCTTATTCTAGATCTAGAGGAGAGATGTTTCTGGCAGAAACAACATCTAAATCATGATTTATACAAGCACAAATAATATTTGGATGACGCTTTGCCAGATTAAGGTACAAGCACCACGTAAACAAATGCAACTATTTTTGCAGGGACCGAACTTTTTAAACCATAATTCAGAGGTAATAAATAGAATTTATTAGAAATATTTAAAGATTGTAAATTCAAACTCAATGGCTTCCATCAAATAATCAAAGTTCCATCAAATGTAATAGCATATTGTAACAAACAAAGCTAATCAATAGATATCATATAATTTGGGTGTTTCATATTTTCAGAAACTGTAAAACATTGAGCCCTAGTTGACTAAAAAGGCCATAACCCGATTTGGATCCCACAAAAGCAAGGTCCCCATAAGGCAAACTGTGAACAGACCCAACCTTTGGCATTTTAATGCAAAATGGCAGCACACAAACTCAAGCTTGCATTCTCAAACTGGCAGCCTGAGGCTTTTACCATCATAACACGATACATTTACATATATCTATATGTATATAAAATAGTATGGAACCAAAGTCCTATTACTGTTGTATCCTCTGTAGCTTGTCGCATATATTACACACACACGCAGATATATATATATATATATATATATTAGTCACCATAATACACACAACAAGCATAAACAGGCACACATCAATTTTTATGCATCATGAGTTAGTGAGCATAGTGGTCCACAAACAAAATGCTTAAGCATAGAAATCTCCTCAGCTCATGATATTAATATTTTAAGTATGAAAAATAGAACCATGTATTATGAATTGATTATTAATAGATCTAATGTATATGCTAAAAGCAAGTATGCAGGTTGGATTTTCAACCTATATATAGAAGGTTCAATATTCAAATTTTTCTCCAAAAATTTATTGGTGGTACATATAACAGGCGACCCAAGAAAAGTCATTGGATTAGGTTGATGCATTAGGATAACAACAAACACAATGCAAAAACATAAAACAGGGTGAGCATAAATCAAGATACAGTGCAATATATTTCTGACTGATACAATCATCATTAAAGGAAAAAGTAGATTCATGACAACCAATTTGTACCATTTTTCCAGGAGGTTCAGAATCAACTAGAGATGATGACTGCCTTTGTAACTGAAGGTTTTCTCGATCTGGAAATTCTTGATGATTAATAGTTTCATCACCGCCAATCTCCTGAGCAGATTCTTTAATGTTGGTAGGAACTACAATAAGGTAAGCTTAAGAATATAAAATTTCATAACAAAATGCTCATTCATAAAAGGATTGAGAAGTTAATATGGGGCACTAATAAAATATCTCATAAAACGAGATACGAAACATAAATGATCTCTGCGTCCTAAATAAAAAGCTCTTTAATTAGTTTAAATTTATTAATTCTTGAAGAAAAAGGTTTCATTTCTGGAAAAGAAAGTGTAGCTGCTCACCATCCTGACAACACTGAATAGAACTGCCCATTTCTGCTGTTTGTTCAGATATCCTGACTTGGGAGCATGAATTCTTGGATATTTTATTTGAATTACGACAGACACGGAGACCATTTCCTTCGGTCAAGGAACTGGTGCTTAATTTGGCCTTCATTATCAATGCTGGCATTTGAGCTGTATAGGAGATATGTACCAGAAGCTTAATTTAGGAAGCGAACAGAGTCCTCTTTATGTACTCCTAGAACAACAGCAGTAGATATAAGTCGTACAATAACAATAACTGCAATTCAACTTTTTCTTCACAACAAAACTGCATGCCTATAATGACCTGGAACATCCTCTGCATCACTATAAATGATTATTTAAAAAAAAAACAATATGTGAAACACTAAAGGGCAGAAGAAATGATGCTAAGTAACAAAAAAATATGAAACCTGCAACTGAAGGTTTTTCCAATGGTTTTCTATCAAAAATTTTGGAATAACTTGATCTAAGAAACATTTTTAAAGAATTTCATGATAAAATGTAGTTGACAACAGTAAGTATGATATCGTCACTGCCCTTAGTCTAAAAAAAGGATGGAGGGTTGAGCCCCACGGGCTTTGGACCATTAGTCTTGTCTAGTGGGATGCTATCTCTACAATTCAAGGAGCTTTTATTTGTGGTCCAACAGTCCAAATGGAAACTTAATATCAAATGAATGTCTGAAAGCGGATTGGCACGACATGATAGCATGGAAATGACTTTGAGCCAGCTCAACAATCCAAGATTGAATTTTTGTTATCAAGTTCCTACAGCCCTCAAATAAAAGAGTCATCAAGGAGATCAAACCAGAGGAGAATCACAGATGTTGTACCCATTTTATTTACTTAAATTCAATTTGATATTTTTTGAACCTTTTTCTCGTTGTTTATTTCATAATAATTGCATCTACAGTTTCAGCTTACGGTTATAGGAAAAATGGTGAACAGAAAGATTCTAAAGGGCATGAATGAATGAATGGAGAAAATAATGAAGTAACACATCGAATTACCGGGAAAAAATTAAAAGGATTCCTGACAAGCTTGAATGGCTGAACAGTAATTTGCTTGTAGACCCTGACTAGCAGGTATATGTAATTTTCAATGATTATAGATGATGACTTCAGGAAAAGATAAACAACTAGCTTTTTCATGATTATCACAACCAAAAAGAAAAGGATTAGATACCAAAAATACTAGCAGATCAAGCACACTGAAGACAGGCTGGAATAGGTAGTAAGAAGACATTTTAAATTTTGTAGTTAGAGGAAGTATGGGAGTTTTAGAGGGAATCTGATGCAGAGATGAATGTGGATATAAGCATCTAGCAACAATACTGCAAATCTTGGATCTTGTGCTTTAGGTTAGTTGACCTGGGTTTCTCCTTCCAGCCATGTCGGGTCAATAATACCACAGTTATATCTATCAGGCCTTAAATCATCATTATCATGAATTACTTGCCCGGTATATTTTGGATCAGAATATGAATACAGTTCAATAGACAATATCTCTTCTATTAGTTCATATAAATTTGAATCCTACTAATGACTTCATCCAAAAACCTTCCAGCAAAATCCTCCCTAAGGTCCACCAACTTTCACACTTCTTTCAAATTAAGTCATTCAATTATGTTCAAATAAGCAAAACATCAAAATGAGTCACCTCTAACTGATCACCTGCCAGCTATCTAGTGCTACGTTCCAAGAAACACTAATAAAGTTCAAATGTTATGGTGTATAACTAAAACCCCTTTTTTCCCAAAAATAAATAAATAATAAAACTCAAACTCAAACCTGTTTTGATTTTGTCTACCCACAGTTTCATCCTCCAATAATAGAATCTCAATAACCTTATGATTCAAGTCATCAAGCGGCTGATGAAAGTAAAACCATAACATATATTCGCGTGCACATAAACACATACATAAGAAGAAAAACCGCAATTCATCCGATTACAGGAACTCTTAGCAAATCATGAGAGAGAAATAAAAGGATTTTCGACAAACAAAACAACTTAAATTCTGGGAAAAAAAAATACACCCACAAGATCAATATCAGCAAATTGGAAAGAATCCAAACAGACAAAGTACCCTTACCTACGAAGAGCCACAAAACTAGAAACCCTGATCATGGAATAATCAAGATTTTCAAGTAAACGCGGAAAATCTAAGTCAACGAGCTACCTTCTTCCAAATTAATGATCAATGATCACAACTCGAATCATATAATCGCAAAAGTTAAACAAGAACAATCAAATACCCAATTCACCCAAAACCATCATTGACAACAACCACTAACCGATATCCGGCAACGATACCAGAAACAACGAATAAACACCACATAGACACAAAAACCCATCAAAACAACGTTTAAAAGCAACAGTAAATGAAGATATTAACAACTAGAAAGAAAGAAAAAGATTACAAACAAGGAATCTAAGAAGAATCTTTACACACCTGTAGCAAGTAGCAACGCAACTCAGGTAACCCAGCCCTCTCTCTCCATCTTTCTCTATCTCTCTCCGAGCGGAGACCGAGAGGGTGAGAGGAGCGACGAAGGGGTCTAATCAAAGCCCCTCCAGGTCCTACTTTACAAGCTTCGGGCACAGAGACGTTGATGGATGGTTGACGTCTCAAGAATCCAACGGACGGATCTGATCTGATCTCCTCAATTTCGTTCCCAGTTCCCACACCTCTAGGATTCTGCAACGTGGATTCCAGAATCCAGCTCAGCAGGTGTACTCGACACGTGTGGGACGCGGAAAGAGAGGAGCTTTTGACGTTTGAGCGCCGCTTGGAACCAAATTGTCGACAGTATTGACTTCTTGTGGGCCCCGCCCGTCTAAGCTATCCCTGCCACATAGTCTCTCTGCATCATTTTCCATACCTTTTAGAGTTTGTAAAAGGGAAAATTTCAGAAAAGTGTTACTTTACAGCTAATATTTCAAAAACATGCCACTAAGTTGGGAAATTATAAAAACATGCCTCTTTACAGCCTTAATTAGGATAAAGGGTCATTCCACATTTGGTTTTTTGTAAATGGCAAAATTGCCCTTGCTTAAAATAGGGGGAAGGAGAGGAATACGTGATTTCCCTCTCCTCCTTCCCCATAATCCCTCTCCTTCTTCCCCAAAATCCCTCTTCTCCCCTTTCAACGAACCAGAACCAGTCGCACAGGTTGTTGGCTCTCCTTCATTTCAATCACTCTCTCCCTCTCTCATTACACCGGTGGAAGATCAATTGTGCTGGTTCGTTTCCATTGTACTGGTTCGTTTGAACCCTCACCGTTGGAAGGTGTGTACAAAGTTTTTTGCAAGGAGGAACGACGGGGAAACTAAGCTTAGGGTTTGGATGGAGTTTGTAGGAGTTTATTCTGCAAAATTTGATTCTTTTGGTTCTCGTTTTGGCACTGGTTTGGCTCCCCATTAATGCTCAAAGCCCTAAACCGGCACCGGCTCCATCAAGCGATGGTTAGTTTACTAAATGTCGTTTCTCCGTTATCATATCACTACATGTTATTAAACTTTCATGGCTTCTTTTATCCCCCTTGCAAAATTCCCTGTTTTAGATTTCTGGTCGGTTAAGTTAAAGGGAATGAAGTATATGAAAACACTAGTTGTGGGAAGCAAACATGAGCTGGGTGGTATTTAGTTACTAGTCATAAAGAAGGTGATATAAGTGGAGCCAGTATCATCATCTACAGGCAAACCCCTTACCCATCTCCTTGCAAATTATTGGTCATCTCGTAAGAATTTCACATGTCCGGAGTGTAGAATCTGTGCTGGTCTTACAAATTGATATTAACTTGGGGTTTTAATGTAAGCTGAAACTATGGCATCGCTAAGTATCCGTACGTGAAAAATCAGCATAACAGTTGCTTCTTTATCCTGATGGATACATCCATCCTAATTGCGTATAGGTTTATCCTATTTCTGTGTAAAATCGCAGTTGCATTCCAATAATGATTTCTATTTGTTTTACAAGCATTTTCCTAGTTATGGGGTCTCGTCATCCGGCAGCTTAGTTTTCCTCGCCTGTCAGTTTGTCTTTCCACATCAAGTTCTCTAATCTATGTGAGTATTCATGTTCAATGCGTTTTTATTTCTACCAAATAAATTTGATCCTGGCAACTATTATCAATTGAAAGAAGTAAATTTATTTTTATCTTTGTGATGGAGGAATGATGACTAAACTCAAAATAGTCTGTTTCAAACCTTCTAATGCATTACATCAGTCCTAATAATGTAATGGGCAGTGTCCTTAGTCCTGGAATAAGATGATGCTGCAGTAGGCTTGTAACTACCCAAACTCCACTTTCTTTATCATGGGGTGTTTCTTCTGTCAGTTTTCATAATTGCTTAATTACAATTGACTATCCTGGATACTTCTAAATGGTATCAACTTGATCCCATTGAGGCAATCATTCTTATAGAATGCTTTCACTTTGATTGTCAATGGTTTGAAATCATCAAATTAGATGGAGCTTTCTCACTTATATGAGAAGTACACACCACAAGGTGAGTTAATATACTGTTGGGAGGTTGGAGTGTGCTTTTCTCTTTTTCGTGTTATATCAAATGCTGGTTCACACTATTATCAGAGTTTTGGGATAGCAATAGCTCAAAGTTGTGGTGTGGAATTTATATTATATTTTCCAAATTAGTTTCAAAGTTGCATGTATTTGTAAGAAATAACAGTCTTCTCTAAGCCAAAAACCTGGTCCCTGGTTACTTATTTGCAGCCACTGGTGTTACGATGACTGTAAGTATTTCTAACATACCAAATTAGCAATTGTTACGTGTGCCAACAAGAGTTGGATTATATGCGTTCATCGTTTCTCATGATGCATGATGAGTACGATATGACTGTTGCATATGTTTGACAAATGGGTGGACAGGAGGGTATAACAAGAGCTTTTCCTTTTCTACTTTAAATATGGAAACATGGCTTAATATCTCTTGTTATTGCTCTTGTTATATTATTTCTAATGGAAACAAGCTCTCCTTTAAATATCTTAACTCTACTGCATTCAATCTCAGGTAGATAGCAACCGAGTGTCTATGGTTTGGCCATGATATTTTGTTACTGAAGGTATGGAGAAAAGTTAAGATATGCATTGGTGTTTATGTGATTATTCTATTTTGTTGTTATATGGATCAAAAGGCAATCAAGAGGCATTTATATCTCTTTTGTCTTTCTTTTTGGGATCAATTTCTATGGTTTGCATTTAATCATAAAAAGTGTGACCGATGAGTGACTTGAGTTTTCTTTAGGTGGTCTGAATTAGTATAGAGCTCATATTGACCTTTTCACGCTATATCTAATGAACCTGAACTATATCTGTATCCACTGAATTTTTGACTTTGTGTTCGAGGGGAAGATTATTCTTGAAATTTACTCTTGTCATGATCTTCACTGCTAATTTCACTTGCACATTTTTAGGTCGACATGATCATAATGCTGAACACAACTGGTCAAATGGGTATGTTGCTTACACATATAGTCACAATTGCGGAATTGAAGCCTTCGATCTCATTTGTTCATTAAGGAACTGATGGGGCACTATTGAGTCTAGGAGAAGGCTCATATTTAACTTTGTATTATGGTTCATTTTGTCATTTCAAACATTGTTTTTAGGTGTTTTGTATTGAAATTATGTATATTCATGTACATCTATAGGAAGGATTCAAGTTTTTTCATGCGACCCCTACGTGTTTTAAGTTTTAGCAATCCTCTTTCAACCAAAGCGCTTATAATAATATTCACAGAACTCATGAGATATGAATCAATTCATTCACACCGCATCTTACGTCCTTTCTGCATGGACATGGGACCGTGTCACAATTATCAATGGCTTTCTGTATAACTTACATTCCTCCTATGCAAAGTGGGCAGCGAACATTAGGCTCATCATGAACCATTCATATTTATATCTATTTCGAGAGGCATGCCCACATGAAACACATTGGCCAAACAACACTTGCAGATAGCTCGAGTCACATGTTTGATGCGCTTGAGTCTCACGTATGCTATGCTCAAGTTCAATCGAGTCCGATGTTTGAAGCGCTCCAGTCCCACTTAAACTAGCTCGAGTCCTTAGTTTTCTCACTTGGGTCTCATATATGCTACACTCGAGTCCAATTATGCTACGCTTGAGTCCAATGTATGCTATGCTCTAGTCCCACGTATGCTACGCTTGAGTCTCATATATCCTATGCTCGAGTCCTACGTAAAAATAGCTCGAGTCCCATATTGATGCGCTTGAGTCTTATGTAAACTAGCTCGAGTCTCATGTATCCTATGCTCGAGTCCTATGTATCTTACGCTCGAGTCCTTAATAAAATACATCGAGTCCTATATTGATGCGCTTGAGTCCTATGTAAACTAGCTCGAGTCCCACGTATGCTACGCTCGAGTCCCATATATCCTATGCTCGAGTCCTACGTAAAAATAGCTCGAGTCTCATATTGATGCGCTTGAGTTATACGTAAAATAGCTTGAGTCCCATATATCCTATGCTTGAGTCCTACGTAAAAATAGCTCAAGTCCCATATTGATGCGTTTGAGTCCTATGTAAACTAGCTCGAGTCCCATGTATCCTACGCTCGAGTCCTATGTATCTTACGCTCGAGTCCTTAATAAAATACATCGAGTCCTATATTGATGCGCTTGAGTCTTATGTAAACTAGCTCGAGTCCCACGTATGCTATGCTTGAGTCCCATATATCCTATAGTCGAGTCCTACATAAAAATAGCTCGAGTCCCATATTAATGCGCTTGAGTCCCATGTATCCTAAGCTCGAGTCGTATGTATCTTAGGCTGGAGTCCTTAATAAAATAGCTCGAGTCCCATATTGATGCGCTTGAGTCCTACATAAACTAGCTCGAGTCCCATGTATGCTACGCTCGAGTCCCATATATCCTATGCTCGAGTCCTACGTAAAAATAGCTCGAGTCCCATATTGATGCGCTTGAGTCCTATGTAAACTAGCTCGAGTCCCATGTATCCTACGCTCGAGTCCTATGTATCTTACGCTCGAGTCCTTAATAAAATACATCGAGTCCTATATTGATGCGCTTGAGTCCTATGTAAACTAGCTCGAGTCCCACGTATGCTACGCTCGAGTCCCATATATCCTATGCTCGAGTCCTACGTAAAAATAGCTCAAGTCTCATATTGATGCGCTTGAGTTATACGTAAAATAGCTTGAGTCCCATATATCCTATGCTTGAGTCCTACGTAAAAATAGCTCGAGTCCCATATTGATGCGCTTGAGTCCTATGTAAACTAGCTCGAGTCCTATGTATCTTACGCTCGAGTCCTTAATAAAATACATCGAGTCCTATATTGATGCGCTTGAGTCTTATGTAAACTAGCTCGAGTCCCATGTATTCTATGCTTGAGTCCCATATATCCTATGGCCGAGTCCTACGTAAAAATAGCTCGAGTCCCATATTAATGCGCTTGAGTCCCATGTATCCTAAGCTCGATTCGTATGTATCTTAGGCTTGAGTCCTTAATAAAATAGCTCGAATCTCATATTGATGCGCTTGAGTCCTACATAAACTAGCTCGAGTCCCATGTATGCTACGCTCGAGTCCCATATATCCTATGCTCGAGTCCTACGTAAAAATAGCTCGAGTCCCATATTGATGCGCTTGAGTCCTACATAAACTAACTCGAGTCCCATGTATCTTACACTCGAGTCTTTAATAAAATAGCTCAAGTCCCATATTGATGCGCTTGAGTCTTACGTAAACTAGCTAAAGGAACCGCATTTTTCCACCACAACCACAAAGTTAAGCTAGAGGAATGAGTTGGTTTGCCTGTGATTGGGATGCATGTTTGGTGGAGTTATCGTTGTGTTTGGTTAAAAAATATTGCTAAAAGTACACTTATGTCTTTTAATTTTAACACTGTAGTGTTTGGTGGAGTTCCCACCTTGAATGCAAAAGGTCCTCCTACAGGAACCGCATTTTTTCACCACAACCACATCCCTCTTAGGATCCTAACTCATGAAGAACAATGACAGTACAAACTATTAAAGAGAATATAGTAACCATCATTGATCAGTACACCTGGATTAATCGTGAAAGAACCAAGTATGAATTAGAGTTCCAAATCTGAAATTTAAGTTATCAACGGGTAAAGTAATCAACTATCCAGCCCTCTATGTTGAGTTAAATGTAATTGTTTAGCCATCACAATCAAGCTGACTTCTCGCTTCGAACCCAACATATTGTATATGCGGAGAATAAGCTTCTGCTTGCATTGCAATAGGGGCCCTGTAACCATCATTGGGGAGATCACATGCATCAATGAGTTCCCTGGAAAAAACCACTTTACATTACAAATTGCAAACCGTTTTCTAAACATATGATTTATCCACTGCTCGTCAAAAAATATGCCGTACCAAACATGGAAGGTTAGATCCAAACCTCTTGTTACAAGAAATCTCTAAATTGCCTCCATCCTTATCCTTGGCCCTTACAAATGTCCAAACATTGATCTGTTTTCTTCCTCATTTTGCAGCTGCACCTGCATTCACAAATTTCACTTTGACTTAAGTAACAAAACTTGCTTGAAACAAAACCAATCGTAATAAAAAAAGCAGCATCGTGTTTAATTTTCTGAATCTACAAGAAAGCCAAACTTCTAAAGCTGTAGGTGAAGTTTTCCACTGATTTCTCGCACACCTACTTCATGGGAACAATTTCTTTGGGTTTCTCCTTGAAAATACTATGGAACCTTTGACCTTGGTTTATTTCTTAGTGAATTTATTGTCAAAATGATTTTTAATAATTAATTAAACCAAAATACTTAAGTAACATATTCCAAACGCATCAAAGTATCATAGAGCAGTTTTCTTGTATGTTTTTTTGATTTCTAGACTATAATACTTTGTGTTTGACTCCAAGAACTGATAATAAACACTAAAAAAAATTACAGTTATAAAAAATATCAATCATCATATCATAAATTAACGCAGGCACAAACATATGATATGATGTAGACACTAGCAGTTAAGACAATTTCTTTACTTCTTTCTTTTGTATGGCATCTTGTCCCATAAACATGAGAGGTTAATCCCATTTCTAAAGGGCACGTAGAAATAACTGTTGTCAAATATCAACAAAAGCACATGTATATGATGTAGACACAAGCAGTTAAAGCAATTTCAATTGTCCACTTTTTTTCCCCTATTGTTACTTTGATCAAGTAGATTTTGGCATATGCAAACCACAACCACAAAGTGAACCGCACAGTTGTTTGACAGCTGCACAGTTGTGGACTTCTAAAAGGCGTGAAGAGGAAAACCTCTATTATGTATCCTCCATCACTCCTTTTGTTTAGTGTCAATATATTAAGTGTTGATATATTGATATTGTAAATGGGAAGAAAACTTTTTGGGTTGCTCTACATATTAGATTTGATAATATAAATAATAGCCAACTGTTATTAAGAAAAAAAAAATTCATCTATCAGCACAATAGCAAGAGAATATTCCAAACTCATTTTCCAACACATTAGTCAATGTATCTACTTTATTGGAAGTTTGGAACCCTTAGTAGGTGTGTCACGTGCATAGACATTTGATGGCATCACCTTGACATGCAGCAATTGTCTAGAACCATAGCTCATGAAGAAGATGACATTGCATCTATTTTTTCAGTCCTAAAAAGATACATATACAGGTTTAACTGACTTTAAACAATTCCAGACTAGTATGCTCCATCTCATAACCTACATCATTGTCTATATCTACATCTGCCAGCTTCAACATCAAATACAGATCTGGATCAGTATTCGATTGCAAAGATCTGAAGATATTGAAATGGCAACTAAATCAATTTGAACCTCACAAAAGACTTAAGATTTTTCAGGATTCAAATTTGAAATCACAAAGACGAACACAAACAAGGTACCACAAAGGAAAAACTCTTTCAACAAGTTTTAGCTCACGAAATGGATTGGGGAAATTCCGACAAAATGAGGCAAATTTTCACTTGAAATTACCTTCAGAGTCATTGCCTCAAAATTCCTTGCAAGTCAACTGGTTGACTACTTGGGGAAATTCCTTGCAAGTCGACTGGTTGACTACTTATGAAATGGATTGGGAAAACCTCTATTATGTAAGGCTTCTTTATCAGCAGATTTACAAACAATTTTTTGCAAGTCGACTGGTTGACTACTAAGGAATATTATTGGTTTCTGCATTCGAGACAGACCATCTCATCCGATTTCAGTTAATTCTTTCCAACAAATATCGGTAACTCCCAGTGTAAAAATGCAACCCTCACACTATAAATCGAGCCACTCTTGGCCAGCATTACTATTGTAGGCATCTTTCCAGCAAGCAACATTCGTGACAAGAACAGAGAAAAAAAAAAAAAAAAAAGAGGAAATGAGGGTTTTCTGCAAAAGAAATAAAATAAGTTAAATCTCAAACCTGTGCGGCGAGCTACTGGACGGCAGCAACCTGGTCGCCGGACGGCAGGGGCTCTCCAACGACCAACAATGTTGGTGGATGCTTCAATGTGCAAAAAAATAGAAGGGGTTTCGATTATAGAGGGAGAATGAATAAGGGAGAAGGAGAAAATGAGCAAAAAGAATGAAGGAGGAGAGGGGTTGCCGTCGAGATCTCTGCGTTTTTGGAGAAGAATAGGGAAATGGGGAAGGAGAATGGGGAATGAGAGGAAAAAGCAGGGGTCGCTGTTCGTCGGCGGCGAAGGAAAGGAAAAAATGGGGGAGAGGTCGCTGGCGAAGGAGGAGATGTCACCGGCAAAGGAGGGGAAAAAAACAGCTAACCCTTCCGTTCGTTCTTTGGAGAAGATGAGCGAAAGGGGGAATGAGATGGTATGAGGGAGAGGAAGATGGAATGCACGAACTCAGTGTGGCTGTGCGACTGGTTCGTTGAAAGGGAAGAGCAAAATTGATTTCGGGAAGAAGCCCCTTATTTTAACAAAGGGCATTTTTGCCATTTTTAAAAACCAAATATGGAATGACCCTTCATTGCAATTCTTTCTGTAAAGTGGCATGTTTGCGCAATTTTCCATCTTAGTGGCATGTTTTTGTAATAATCGCTGTAAAGTGGCATGTTTTTGAAATTTTCCCTTTGTAAAAAGAGCGAAGTCAAAGGGGTGCTGTTTGGCTATTAGTTTTTTGAATTTTCCAATGCCGGAACGGGTTTTTGTAATATAATAGGTGTTGGTTTCATTTTGGGTTTTCAAAAAATACATTATAGAGAAGAATCACCTGCAAAACCTGTTTTTTAAGATTTTCAAAACTCATTTTGCAAAAGTACGGTGGCACACTTATCATATTTATAAATTTTGAAAGATATACTTGAAACTTATTGTAAAGACTCTTTCACATGATATAGACAAAGGTGTCATTTATGAAAATTTCTTTTTTGTTAGGGATATTTACAGTTTATTTCCTTGATGTAACAATCCCAGTCTTCCTCCCCTGAGGTTTTTAAAATACCAACTTATCACCTTGAGGATTTTAGTATGTAACAATTGCACCCTTTAGACAATGGCAGAACCACCTTATGTTCGGGGGGGGGGGGGGGGGGGGGGGGGGGCAATTTTTAATTAAAATTTTTTTCTATACGTTTTAATTAAAATTTTTACTTGCCCCCTTTGAATTTTCTATGTTCATATGTATTTTTCAATTACGTCATTTGATATATTATTTTGCCCCCAAAGATTTGGAGTCCTAGTTCCGCCACTGCCATTAGATGTTTAATCGTTAAGAAAATATTAATTAACAAATTTGCCCCCTTATTTTATATATTTTAAAATAAAAAGCTTCATTTATACCTTGAAGACTAAAAATGCTCTTAGGACAAATATGAACCGACTACCAAGTTGAGTTTTTTTTTTCATTTGAGCCAATGCTATAAACATTGAACCAACCCACTTAAGGATAATCTTGGTATTTAATTTCAAATAAGCAGAATAAAATGAACAACTTTTTTCAATATATATTTTATTCTCTTGCAACCTCATCAATACATTTAAAATTTTAACCGTCAAACATTTAAAAGAGGGAGATTGTTACACACAGCAAATATCATAGTAGTAAATTGGTATTTCAAAAACCTCAAGTGGGATTGTCTAAAACCTCAATGGGATAAACTGTAATTATCCCTTGGGCTGTGTTTGGATGTCAAGATAATGCAAGAAAGACGTGTGGGAAAAGAAAGTATGAGAAAAGTGAAGCAAAAGAAACTGAAAATAATTTTTTTAACACTATTTGGATGTTACAAGAAAATTTTATAGTTTCAATTGAAAATCTAGAATTTTGTGTTTGGATGGTAGGAAAGTTATTGGAATCTAAAATGCAATTCCAATCCTACCCTCACATGTGTGCGCACCTAAAAATCCTAGATTGCACACGGGGTACACGTGTAAGTGTGTACCTCGAGACATTCGGAGTCACCACTGCCTGAGAGGTGCAGGCAGACACAGTGATTGCCCTATCCGAGTCTAAGTCTGGTCTGCAGCTTTTCAGAGGTCTAGCTAAGTCCTCGGTTACGTCCGGGGAAGTCCGAAGACATCCCGGCCGCTCTGTCGGTTTGACAGGTCCCTCGGGTCTCCTTGGTTTTGAGTTAGTTTCACCCTTTCTAGGCCAGCATGCTACTTTGTTTAGTCTGGTGGGACCCTCTGGTGGTATGGGCCCCTTTTTATCTTATTTTATCTTTTTATTTACGTGAGGTGGGTTGGATACGGGTCCCTGTTGGAAGACCCGTGGGTTGTTAAGGTTGGGTTTGGGCCCAGTAGGGTTATTGGGTAACCCTTTTGGTTTATTTATTTAATTAAATTATTTACACATATCGGGGCTTGGTGGGCTTGGATTTGGCCCATTAGCCAGGGGTCAAGTGGCCTGGGGACCCGTTTGTTGGAAACGGACCCGGTCTGGGCCGGTCAAAAGTGGGCCTCTTAAGTGGGCCCAGGGGAATCTGGTGGGCCTATTCAGGTCCATGGTCCATAAAGGGCTAAGAATAGCCCAATTAATTCCTTGGGTCGAGTCGGAGTAGATCCAACTGGGCCGAAAAAACTAATTTTTTAAGTTATTTTAACACTGCTCGTATTATCTATACGGGCGAGCCTTGCATGTAAGTGCAATACAGGTTAGGCTTGCCTGTATAACAAACACGAGCACGTCCAATTTTACATTTTTTGTGCCAATTTTGCTTGGGATCAATTCAATGGCCTTCCTGGGTGCTCTGGCGACTTCTGCCAAGGTTCTCGGTGCTTCTGTTGTTGTATAAATGCTTTAAAAAAGGCTTCAAAGCCTTGTTCTAGCTCCAAATCTCCATCTCTTCTTCCTTGAGGCATTTACGGCTTATGTGTCCGCATGCATGGGAATTTTGAGAAGGGATAAAGGGGATGATTTATGGGATACAACAAATCATTAAGGAGGACATATCCCTCCATGATAAATAGACAAAATGCATTAATTAGATTAGCTTAAAGTTAAGTAAAATATTCTTTTTGGTCTATAGTCATTTTCCTCCCTTCAAGTGTAGTTTCCCCTATTGTTATGGAGAACTCATAATCATGCAAAATAAGAATAGAGGTGAGAAACGAATAGCAAAACAAACAATAGAGGATATTAAACCATGAAGAATCAAATTTAATGTATTCAATGTTACCAAAAGCACACTTTTACTGTTACCTTTTACTTCTGATGTGTTTTGGGTTCTCCGAGAATTTGGGCAGTGCTTCCGCACTCCGTTTGATTCTTTGGAATTGATTTGAAAAGGGGTTCGCTGATTTATATGCTGAAAAGAATGAAAAGGATGGGAAGGGAGAGCTGAAACAGCACTTTAGGAGTAAAATGGGTATTTCTCTGGGCTAGATAGACTTCGATAGGGTGTTGACATGTAAAACGTCGAAGGGAATGAGGGGGAACATGCAGGAGACAGGGGGGACCAGCTTACCGAAATGGGGGGTTGGCCCCTCTATTTATAGGCAAAAAAGTCGTGCCCGTACTCAAAGTACGGGCATGCCCTGCCTGCAATTGAATTACGGGCATGCCTTGCCCGTATTTCAAATACGGGTGAGCCGCCCTCGTGCGCAAATCTCGCGCGAATCGCCCGTACGGGACGCGTATCTCGCCGTACAGCGACGCGCGTCCCCTTTCAGAAGGCTTGCCCGTATTTGAAGTACGGGCATGCCCTGCCCGCATTTCAAATACGGGCGCGCACGTTTTTAAAATGTTTGGATTTCAAACCACTATTCAATTTGATTTTTTGTAAGATTTTTATTCGATTTTCTTTTATTATTTTATTATAAAACGAGATTCTTTAATTTAAAATATTATTAAAATATTTAATATATTGATAAATACCTTTATTTTATTTATTTTGTTGATTTATTCTTCTTTCTGCTGCCTTTTTGCCACACGGGTAGTTTTTCTGAAACTTCAACTGCCCATAACTTCTTCGTCCGGTGTCCGATTTCAGCAAACTTAGTGTCGTTGGAATTAGCTCGGAACCACCTATCCACTAGGATCAATTTGGGCAGTCGAATTGGGGTCGAGCAAAAAGTCAACTTTTCGCTCCCCAAAAGTTTGATTGGTTCATAACTTTCTCATTTGGACTCTGATTCTAGCAAACTTAGTTGCGTTAGAATCGTGTCGGAGTGCTCTTTTTAATGAGATGAAGTTTGATGATCAAATTCACTTGAATCAAAAATTCAATTTTTTTGACCCCCTCAGGGTTTGACTTTTCATTTTTCTTCATTTTAGGGGTGCAAAAATCAGGTGCTAACATGTATGCATGGCTTTGATTTTGTTTTTTCCTTACATTAACTGGTGTAAGTGTTCATTATTTAATCATGTTGTAAGCATCTAAATTTTGCACACCAAAACTCACTGAGCTGAAAAGTCATAAGCTAGCATAAATAAGTGCAAAAAAATGAAATTTTTAAATAAGCTGAGTTAACCATAAATTATGACACCATTACAAAGAGAAATTCGACACGATTCCAATGTCATTGATTGTGCGTGAATCGTAGCCTGAATATAAAAGTTATAGCCAAAACTACTTGAGGGCATTTTCGTAAATTCTTATCGATTATAACCGCCACGTGGGATGATGTGGCATGAGACATAAGCAACAAGGTAGCTCCTACAACCAAGTTGCAATCTTTCGCAAGGTACTTTATGAGTTTAATTTGTTTCCATAATTCTGAAAACTAGCTTGGATTATAATCGATATTGAATTGTTATTTTCTATCAAAGAAGGAAAAAAGAGAGGTATTTACAGTCTGAAGGTTCGACTGAGCAAGGCTGAACTGCATAGCAGGACCAAGCGCTTTTCTTTCTCTCAGTTTTCTTTCACTCCAGCTTCCATAACCCCTTGACCATCTTTAGCTTTCCTTTAATCCAACTTATGTACATGCTTCTAAACACGATGCTAACAAAACACAAGTACTCGTTTCTAGAACAGTAATCGAAAATGAATGAAGCAATCTAACAAGACAAACAGAGTACCGATCCCTCTGTTTCTTACATGCTTTCACAGTTACTGCAGCGCCTTTTGGGTGTAATGGATGCTTTGAAATCTGATCACCTGCAAATCCAAGTAATAAAGAAGAACTAGCAATTAGTGAGAGGAAGAACAAAATAGAAAATAGAAAGTGGAGGAAGCATGCAATCATGGGATGTTGATGATTCGGATGTATGCACAGCCAAATGCAACAACTCCCATGGTCGCATGGTTTTATCATTCTCTTTTAATTGATTGAAATTGCTTGCTCCTTTTTTGAAGATAAAGACTTGTGAATTGATTTATTTTGGCCTAAAAAAAAAACGAAAAAAAAACATATGAGGAAATTAAACAACCGAGCCCGACAATGAAGATGATGAACAGTCAAAACGGCTGTTCATCAATTCTTCTTTCTTTTGTCTTGTTCACCTACAAATCAACCCCAAAAAAATGGAAAAAGAGATAAAAAATTAGGATTGGATCAAGTTCAACAGCTGCCGAACCTGAATGCAAGAGTAAGAAAAGCCGCAAGGTGCTGCTCTTCAGTCACTTTGTCCTAACTTCCCTTTCGAAATTTCACTCTCAGAAAACAAAAAATATAAATAAAGGCATGTAGACAATGGCCGAATACACTGTCAAACACAACCACCGTGGGTTGTTTTTGCACGCCCAGGATCCTCTGTGAAGCGGGAAGGTACCCCGATTTATGGGGGTACCTCAGACAAACAAGAGAAACAATGGGGTACCCCAGGCAAACAATGGGGTACCCCGTTGTTTAGTGAAGCAGGAAGGTACCCTCGGTTTATGAGGGCCTGCATAGGGTATCCCATTGTTTGCCTGAGGTACCCCATAAATTACCTTTCCGCTTCACAGAGGATCCTTTGCAAACCAACCCCTTGCCAAATAATGGAGCACATGGCATAAATAAAAATGATAATAATGCATGGCAACGAAAGTGGTTTCATTTTATCCTTTCTTATTTTTTTTTCACTTAAATTTCATTTCTTGCTCTTATCTCGGTGTCTTTGTTTCAGGATTTTCGTGATTTGGGATATATTGCATGCGCAGCTCATTTAAAATTTAGATTTAATTCTCTTATTTAGATCTCTTTGTTTTGGAATTTTTTGTGATATGTTTTTGCATATGATACTTTAAAATTTTTCGTTTCGTTCAGTTTTTGTAGCATAGCAATTCCTCAATCCCTTTGAAACCCATGCACATGTGAGGTGATAAAAGGGAGAGAAAAGATTAAAAAAAATGAAAAATACAAAATATGTCAGCTCATTAAATGTCCAACCAAATTCATAGATGGGAACCTGTGATGCAGGGTGACTCGGGACGTTCATGGACTTCCCCAGGTCATAACCGGGTCACTTAGCTGGACTCTGATTCAGACCAAATAAACCCGGGTGATTACTTACATTCTCAAATCCATGAGCAATGGCGATTCTAAAATCAAATCGAACCGGCTAAGGGTATTAAAACCAAAAAATCAAAAAAATACAAAAGGCAAGTCGACCCAGGCAAAAGACACATCCATGCAACCCACAACCCAAAGGGGGGTGCGCACACATGCAATTGATATCCAATCTCTTAAAGATCTTTTTTTCTTTTTTTTTTTTCTTATGTGAACATTAAAATAACACTTATTCTCAATTATTTTGAAGAGTATCACTAATTTTCAATTACCAAGAATTTAATGATTGAAACAGGATTATTTTTAAAAATTAACACTAAAAACCAATTTCCCCTTTATTTAATCCCCATGACATTTCACTCTCTGTCTGTCGGTTATTTAGGAAGGATATCTCAAGATACCGGTTATTTGGGAAGGATATCATTGATAAGATGTGCGCTTGCTTTTCTCACGATGCAGAATCCAACCTCTAGGTGCACGAAACAAAATTGGGTAATTATTATCCTTTTTTTCACTCGAGAAACAGTGGGCCCCACATTTTTCCAGTTATTCAAACGCTACCGTGATGTGAGAAAAGAATCTTTTCTTTCACTTTCATTCACTCTCTTGCTATCTAAACAGGGCCTTAATTTATAACAACGACAAACTTGTAATATTTATAACCTAAAAAAGAATAAATAATTGATTACCAAACTTCAAACTCATTTTGTCTTCAAATTGTTCAAACCCATTCCTAAGAGTTCCTCTAGATTCAGAATGAATGACAAACAAGACCTACTTAAATGCATAAGCAAGGCATTGTATAAGAAGAGAATAAGAGGAGATGAAAGATGAGAGAGACTTTTGGTTTCTCAGGGAAGGAAGCCAAAGGCTACATTTGGATATCCAGAAATAGCATCGCAAAAAATGCACATTCCTTGTTCGTACCCAAAAAAAAAAGACTGCGTTTCTTGCAATCGCCCATATTGTCCCGTTGTCCATACGCAACCATATTGTTAAAGAGGCATAAACCTCTTTTGTAAAAATTCAATTTCTAATAGTAATCAATTTTACTAAAGTTATAGTTTGTCTTTGTCAGGTAAAGGACTCGTGCGGGACTAAGCTTTAATAGCCCAAGTGGATGTTCTTTGTGCAAATCTTAAGAGATCGCCCAAATACCAACATGCAATAACATGAATATATCATTACTATTACCAGCCCATTTTGTCAAAAACAACATAAAGCAATTTGATGCCTAAAGTACCATACAAATGTGCATTCAAGAAAAAGGTGTTGAATGGTTCCTCGTGATTATTACAAAGAACAAACAGTCCAATATCTTTGTTAAATCACTCCTGCAAAATTTTCATGATAGGAATACCATCATACAGAGATTTCCATATAAAGTGTCTTAATCTTTGGAGGCAGCAATGCATTTTCCAAACTTTTAACTTCATTCTGTACTAGTCATATCAGCATGTTTTTTCTCTGGTGCAACTTCTGCTAAGCTGATGAAACAATGAATATTCCTTGCCAGTATCTGTCAAATGAGCAACAACATCTTGGGGAAGTTGGAAATGAGTTCTTGAATTAGATATAATCTCATTCTTTTGTCCCCATAGATTTGATCTATCAAGCGATAGTTCTATTGATTATTATGAACATCAACAATATCAGAAGGAGTGTCCAACATTTTTATGATATCATTTTTGCTTCTTCTAGAGAGACTTGCCATTGACCTCAAAACTTGGAATATAAATGTTATGGGTAACCTTTATGGAAAGCTCCACATCAATTTACGTATTTGGCTAACATACAATCTGATCATGCACATAATTGGAATGAAAAATTAGCTTGGCATGCTAAGAGGGCCCATAGGAGTTCTGAGAACACCTTGAATCAGATAGAAACCTTATAGGCTAAAAAAATATAGGATTAATTGGTGGACTCAAGGAGGTAATAATAGTAGATATTTTTTCATCTCACCACCTTGAATAGAAGAAAGAAGAATTACATTCTCAGCATTAAAAATAAAGACAATGAGGAGATTTTTAATTCAGTGACCATTGAAAAGATGATCATAATTTTGAAATTTAGAACCTGCCTATGTATTTTTATTAATATGACCTAATAAGCTGATAAAACCATGTGTTATTGAGCTTGATAATCAGATTATCTTAATACATATCTCAAATGAGGAAATTTGGATTACAGTCAACCAAATACGAGCTCTTAAAAGTCCTGGACCTGATGGCTTCTAAGGGATTTTCTTTAAGAATTTTTTTAGACATGGATAAAGAGGTACATGACATAATGCCTACCTCCTCAACAAAAGAGCTGAAATATAGTAAGAGCTGTCTCGATAACTTCTCAGAAGAGCTTAAACAATATAAGCAACCAATTACAAGGTTTGCAACATTCTGTCTTCATGTTTGTGCACGGGCACACATATATTAAGTGCTGAATCGCTATAGAGGTCAATACTTTCAAATGGTAGACCATGACGCAAGGAATATACTTAATTAAAGCTTGTAAGCATATACCATAGAGTTACGGATTATATTGCACAAAAATTTGTAAAAATAAATGATGACAATAATAACTCATACTAACATAAACATATACACAAAAACTCCACATATATGAATTAAACATAAAAAAAATGAAGAAAATAGTAAGATCAAGTTTAAACATACATATAGTTAGCAGTGCATATTCATAAAATCTACATGTTTCAAGATTCCCACTATAATAAAGCTTCTATACTTCCAAACCATGCGTATAGGTAAGCTTTATCTTTTTGTTCATAGATATTTTGAACAACAAAAGTTTGTATACTATGACTTATGATGTTCTAGTTTTACTTTATATATGAGGCACAAGCCTCAGACATAAGATGAGCCTCAAGGAGTGTGGCCCAGGACAACACACCTCCAAAACACTGGTTAAAATTTGACATTATGTACTTAATGTTGAAATATTGGGGGCTGGGATCTGTTTTTCACCTGAAAGTGAAGCAATATCATGTATATTATTTTATTTTTCTAAAAACAGAGATCAAGCCATTAACCTGTTTGTCAAAATCTCACTCAGTTATCCAAGTAAAACTGAAATTCAAAATAATAAAATGAACATAACTAGCTTATCTATTCCATTAATCTGAGACTAATTTTCAGTATTGATCTCTATTCTGTGCAGCAAGTACCCTGCATAAAAAAAACCTAACAGATCCATTCCATGCCATAGCAACCAAAAGAGTCAAAATATAACAACAATAGCAATTAAAATAAAAATTGAAAAATAAAATAAAATATCTAAAACAACGTGGAAGATTCAAAATTATGTAATCACTATTTAGCAAGTTTTTGAACAAAGTTATCACGTTGATGTTGAGACTTGATATGCTGTCTGACCATGTATTAAATATCTGTTGCTTTTAAAGTTAAAATTTGGCAACTACAAGACAATGAGAAAAGTCATGAAAAAGTAATAAAATCAATCCAAACTTGAGAACAAATATCTAACTTACCTCGAAAAATGCCACATTATATCAGTGATTTGCAACTTCAATACCATAGAAACATGCATAATTCACATAGATGAAACTTGAATGATTAATATCAGAGAAGGCTAAACACTGAAGATCTCCCATGAAATTCTAGCAATCCAGACTGGAAGTAGACATCCAGTACTAAAAACACCACAAGCAAAACTAATTTACCATGTAATTCACAAAATGACAAATGGGCCACACATTTGGTGCTTAAAACACATCATCAACCAGGTACAAAAGGCGGCAGCTCACCCAGATTGTTTTCCAATATTTTTAATCAGCCCCTTATGCCTCCATTGTCCCTCTGCTTATTAGCTTTGTAGGAAAGCAAATGCTATCTCACTTCGACTTTGGTTCATCATGCTCACCTGATTTGACCAGCCCCAATCGCAGTTGCTGCCTAAAATTCTGCCAAGAGATTGCTGCTTTACGTTTGATCCTGTTTGACCAAAAAGTGCTGTTCACTCTCCACTTTTGAACTTCACTAAGAGAGAAACTGCTTTTGTCTTTAACTTCCTCTCTCGTTTGCAGAGAAAAGAAAGGGGGCTTTGCCCCAGCTACCACCATCCTAGGCACAACAGAAGATTTACCAGAAGAAATTATAGCCCCTGGAGAGAAAGCAGACATGAAAACATCCCGGGCACTATTTTTTTTGCTTGCTGTGCTGGATTGGGCATTTGACAAAGGAGCCATTGTAGTAGGAACTCCAACTGCCGCATAACCCATCATCGTTGCAGGAGAATCACAGGCAACCTTTCTCTGAACAGTCTTTCCAGGCATGGAACAGAACGAAAATAAGCCTCGAATATTTGTTGTAGTAGGTTCGAGCGTCTTAACCGGTGGAGAGAACTCTCCTTTCACATTGCACTGCTTCCGCCGTACCTTAACACCTTCAACCCATCTAACAAAGGCAATGCGTGCTGATCGATTAGGATCATATTCTATTCTCTCAACAATGCCCAAAGCTGAATTACTGCGTTTCACATCAATTTTCCGTGGTAATCGCTTTACTCCACCCCCTCGGTGGAAAGCCGTAATACGCCCAGCGGAATTTCTCCCTCCAGAGGAGGCAAAACCTCTAATGAAATTGAATTGGCTTAGTGGGCAATGATTCCAGACCTCCATATCGATAGCTATTGATTTCAAATTCGCATTCGGAGCAAAGTGAGTATCGAACACCTTTGCCCATGAGCTAAGCTGTCTCCACATCTCTTACCTTGTGCACGCCAATGCCACCTTTTTTTGAAAAATATCGACTCAGCTAATAAATAAAATTACAGGAAAAAAAGCGAAACGCAGAAAGTTTCATAAAACATTTAAATAAGAAAAAAGACGAACTCATGAAACCATTCAATCTCTAAACACAATATATTCAGGTTACATTTTTTTTTCTTTCTATTTGCAATGCTCTATGATTTTGCTCAGACAAAACCTGAAGTGAAACGGAGAAGCGTGATCCACACAGGAGGAAGAAAAGAAAAAGGCAAAACAATAAATAGAGATACAAATAAAGAGAGCCATACCTGAGATGGATTCTTTGTTCTCCTTCCTCGTTGCTTCCAATGGAGTCCTTTATTAGCAGAACTGGATAAATTAACGGAAGAAGAAAACTAGAAGCTTCAGTGACATGAATCGAATGAACTCAACAACTCATTGGACCGATCAATCATGAATGAAAGGAAAAACCGATATTATTCGGACACTGAAACTTCGGCTAAATCAAAAATAAAATGAGAAAGAAATAGCAAAAGCAAATCAGAGAACGGGCGAATTGCAGTCGCCGGAGGCCGATCTAACCTAGGAACGGCCAAAGCTCTACGGCGGATTGTGATTAGGGCTATGAATTTTAGTGGTGTTCATGGGCCGAGAGGCCCGGGATCACCGGCCCGTTATTACATCTGCTTGGTCAACCATTGATTGTCATCAAGTTACGCAGGGCTAGAATTTTAAAAGCCCAACAAATTCTTGGGCAGGCTTATGTTAGTCATTTATGGAAATTCTTTACTTATGTGATTTTAAAAACACTTCCCTGGGCGAATTAGGCTCCTGTTATCTGAGTCAAAGGTTTTATGTTCTTGATTTCAGGTTATTCTTTTTTCTCACTGTATTAGAGAAGGCAATCAGATGGCCGATCTCTTAGGCCCCGATTGGTTCATTGAATTAGAATTGTAATTAAGAATTTTAAAGCGTTTGTTTCTAGTATTCTTGTCTACTCAATTTACTCTCTCTTATTTATAGATTTTGCCCTATTTTAAAATAATATTTTTCACTAACTGAACCTTAATTAGGGATGTCAATTGGTTTAGATTAAGCCAAAAATCGCTTGAACCAAATCGACAAGGTCCGTTTTCAATTTGGTTTGATTTTTAATTCAGTTTTGTTTCAGTTTGGATAGCAAATCGAATTCATTCAGTTATGTTTACGCTTAATGTGTTTCATAAGACAAAGTGATTAGTATTCATCGGTAAACATCCTCGAGTCGTTGCACATTCAAACTCAATTGAAACCGTCAACTTAAACATTTTCAACTTATCAAGCAACCAACCTTTGTCTATTCTTAAATAACTATCACCCAAAGTGGTCCACATTAACCAAGTATATATCAAAGTGCAGCAGTGCACGTGGCTCCTCTAGTATTAAATCAAATCAACGTAAACTAAACTAACTTATTTCTATCTTGTTTAAACACAACCAAATCAAATCGAACTTGGTAAAATATCAGCAGATAGAAAAAAACTTTACTGTATATATGATAAAACCACACTCCATTTGTTGAATTAATATTGACTAGTGGCTGGCATTTGGATATTGCATGTTGGTATAAATAAGTTGTTGTAAGTAGTTTTGAGTAAGCTACGTATTCTAATAATGAATTAATTGAGAGATAAAAGTCAATATGTATAAAAGATAAGATATTAGTGAAGAATTTGTGGGGTTCCCTTTATACAATAGTATAGATAGTGAATTTAATTTATTCAGATTAGATTTATTTATTTATTTCTTTTGTCAAGAGCACTATCATCTTAAGAACTAGAATACTTATAGGGCAACTTAATTATATATTTCTTAGATTACTCTTATTTATCTAATAATTATGAAAATAGAAGAAAATCTAATCTATCTTCCCTTTATATATATAAAGGGAAGCATCCTTGGAAAGTGTGCCAGAAACTATATTTTTTTTGCCCAAAACATCATTAAATTTCATTGTTATAATCTATTACTTTAAGGGATATACGTGTCTTATGATCACTAAACATTTGAAGTGGTTTGAATTGATTAGGAAGTTAAACTGTTCTCCCATTTATTCTCCAACTATCTCATAAAATTGCAAATATAAAAATTGTTTCTCTAAATTAGAATGCATCCATATTTACCTTAGGTTACAATTTCTAATTTTTTCTCTGCTAGTAAATTTAATACTGGTGGTGTAATTAGATGGGTTCTTACCCACCAAAAAATAAAAAAATAACGAAGAGATGGATTCGAATTGGATTGGATCAGTCTGCTAGGGTTACACACTCAACAATTGCATACCCATGATTTGCATTTTGCAATATCATATAGATTTGAATTCTATTGGAACCGTAGGCTGAAAGATCTACTCGTCCAACAGAAATGTATGTGTCCATATAGATATGTGAGGTTGATGTAGACACATGCATTATCATTGGACCAACAGATCTTAAAGGGGAGGATTCAATACGGTCTCAAGTACCAAAACGGACAAACAGACTAGATTTTTGTGTGGTACTGATAGGCAAAGTACTCTGCACCGCAGAATGGGAGATATTATGAGCTCCACGTGTTTCTATCGTGGAATCAGAAGTGCCAGACCCTCACCAAAAGAAAAATCAGAAGTGCCAGACGTGTAACGAGCTCATGAAGTTGGAATATCCCTCCACCAATGCTGTGAAAGATGAAGATTTTCATGGATAACTACCGTTTGTCTCTTACACCTCTGTTACATCCTCTTCTCCAGCTTTTCTTCCTATTTAAACACCCCATAAACTCTCTATTCCTCAACCCAAACAAGCAGTACTCACTCATTATAGCTCAGAATCAGACCATCCTGCTCTTCCATGGCTGCTGCTACAATGGCTCTCTCATCCCCTTCACTGGCCGGCAAGGCCGTGAAGATAGCCCCCTCCACCTCGGAGCTCCTGGGTGAAGGCCGAGTCACAATGCGAAGGGGAGCCGGAAGAGCCAGCCCCGTCTCCTCCGGCAGCCCCTGGTACGGCCCCGACAGAGTCAAGTACTTGGGCCCCTTCTCCGGCGAGCCCCCATCTTACCTCACCGGTCAATTCCCCGGCGACTACGGATGGGACACCGCCGGACTCTCTGCCGATCCCGAGACCTTCGCCAAGAACCGTGAGCTCGAGGTCATCCACTGCAGATGGGCCATGCTCGGAGCTCTGGGATGTGTGTTCCCGGAGCTTCTGTCCCGGAACGGCGTTAAGTTCGGCGAGGCTGTTTGGTTCAAAGCCGGTGCACAGATCTTCAGCGAAGGTGGCCTGGACTACTTGGGCAACCCAAGCTTGATTCATGCACAGAGCATCCTCGCAATCTTGGCCTCACAAGTGATCCTGATGGGTGCAGTTGAGGGGTACCGTGTAGCCGGAGGGCCGCTCGGAGAGGTGACTGACCCACTCTACCCCGGCGGGAGCTTCGACCCGCTTGGGCTTGCAGATGATCCAGAGGCGTTTGCAGAGCTGAAGGTGAAGGAGATCAAGAATGGGAGATTGGCCATGTTCTCCATGTTTGGGTTCTTTGTTCAGGCGATTGTGACAGGGAAGGGACCATTGGAGAACCTGGCAGACCACCTTGCTGATCCTGTTAACAACAACGCTTGGGCTTACGCTACCAACTTTGTTCCCGGCAAGTGAGAGTGCTGTGTGTTGGCCATGTAAATTTCTGGAAGATTATGTGTGTATCGAGTTTTCTGTATCTTGATCGAATTGACTGTCTCTCGAGTCGAGATTTCATGTATGAATTGATGAGTTCTTTTCAGTAACATGTTTGATTTGATCACTTCTTCTTTATTTTTTTTTTCTAACTTAATTATTTCATTGATGAACTCACCATTAACTGATGGAATGTTCTGATCATTGCTTTTCTTTCAAGATGTGATTGGGGAAGAAAATAGGGAGAAGAAAAAGAAATCATATTCATATATTACTTAAATGTATCTCTTAATGCATTTCTTAAAGAACTTCCATTAAGATTAAGCTTGATCCCAACTTAAATCCATTTGTTTTGTTGTGTAATATATGCTTACGAAAAAGAGAGGGGAAAAGAAAAAGGGAAAATAGCTTGCATTTTGTTATGGCAGAGAAGGGAAGAGCAAAATATCATTCTCACAGTGGTTGCAGAGAAATATACGAGGAAGATCTTCGGTGTTAGATATATGAACACAGCGAGTGTGCTGCCGAACTTCACATATATCACATGAAATCATCCTTTCTCCATCGTCATCCTTGGTTCCACAAGGGCAGTCAACAATGTAGTTACTCACACCACACTCATGGATCCCCTCGGCGTCGATTGCCTGTCCTTCGATCCTACCTTCAATAACAAGTCTGCGTCCAGCTTCGACAAGTCCGAAGACCAGATTTGACGGGTTGCAATCCAAATTCATAATAGACTCCATGATGAAGCTCTTCAACCCCCAATAGGTTTCTCTGAAGGTCCTCTCCACTTCTAGCTTAAACTCTTCAATGGTAGAATTTGGTGGTAAAATGATCAGCTCATATGGTGGCAAGGCCTTGTTTGGCTCACCATTGTTTCTCAAGAAAACAGTACATAGTAGCTTTAGATATTCTCTGCGTCCCAAATCCATTTTCACGGACAGCTCTTGCTCATAATCTTTGATTAAGTACTTGGTATCAAGAATAATCCTTGTAGCTACTGGGATTGCCATAAATATACCTGTGGTCAGTGCTGGCCTTTGCTCTTTGAAGATGTATTTATAAAGATAAAACAAGTCCCTCATGAGTTGAACCCTTGTGACTTGGAAATTAGCCTTTGCTTTGGGATCATTTGATATCAAACCTTCTTGATGGGGCAATGTAGTAGAGATGTCTTCTAAGCAGTACTCTAGAACTTTGGTCACCGGATTCAAACTGCGCCGAACCAAATAGCTCCCCACAACATGATTACCCAGCGACTTCAACACAAAATCGAGTAAACCAGTGTCGCCGATGTACACACGAGCAGCATCCCTGACTTCTTGCCTTGACACCCATCTGCACTTTGCCTTCCTCAGTTCTTCAATAATCACTCTAGTTGCCATTTCGACTCGTTTGGTTGACCACCTACAAGCGGTTTCCACTGTGAATCCAGAGTTATCTAAGGCCAGATTAGTCTCTTGTGGAAGATGATCCTTCAATTCTAGCATGAAACGGAATAGATGGCCTATGGTAGCCAAGGAATGTCCAGACAATGCTTGATAGCTACTAAATATGGTTTGGATATTATGGTTCAAGTTACCAAAATGATGGAGGAGTAGGCATAAAGGCGTATCTTGTATTGCTTCAATGGCTTTCTTGTACATTGCTTGTGTAACCCCAAAGCTCCCTCGTCCAAATTTGTATCCCCAGCGACCAAACCAAGGCTCTCCATAAGCAACCCCATGGAGTAATCTCAAATCCATGCTCCTCCTCTGTGCAATGTCATAAAGGCTCACTTTCCTATCATTCAAGACATAATTTCACTTGCAGATTATGCTTCTTAATTAAAAGCAACTAGTAAGATAGCAAAAAACCAGTTAATATATAATTAACCCCCAGGATATGAACTTTCAATGTTTTATTCTATTTATGGGTAGTTATAAGCTGATTCCTAAACATAATTTATTGAATGTAGAGGAAAGAAAACTTAATGAATGAAAGGTGAGATAATGAATAACAGTAACAAATCTGTCCAACCTTGCTCGAAGTGCAGTGCATATACGATCCCAGAAATCCATGATTTCATGACCCGGCAAATTCGAACCCCTTTCGAATCCATTAACACACAGCAAATGTCCGAACCCATTCGAGTGCAAGACACCATACATCGCATGGCCCCGTAGCTCGACTAAATTTGACTTACCCATTGTTGCATCAGTCGTTACGCAATGGCCTTCGCATGTCAAACAGGCCGCCGCCACTGGTACAATGTCTTTTGAGGGGACAACAAAGTGATACTTCTTGTTGCAGATCAAGTGGTGCCCCCAGCCTGAGCTATATCCAAATCAATAGCACCATGAGAATTGATTAGGAAATTAAAACAAATAGTATACTTATTGTTCCTTTAGATGTCAACAACATCTGTAAGAGATGAATCCATGGCTCTGTATCTATGACACAAATAGATCAATGTGCAAACTAGAAGAAGAAATAAAGGCAAAAAAGATTTTACCCACGAATTTGCAGTGATTACAACGACGATTAAGGGATGCCTCGATCGGTTCTTCGATGATGAACAAGGAGATAATAACAGGAGGATGATTGTGAAGTTCAAGTTGGAATGACCAGCTTTTCATTGCATCGCATAGTTTAGTCTCTAGGTGACCAAATTCAAGAAGGGCATTCATGTTTCTGCTAAATGTCCCACTAAACTCAACTGGGTGTCCAGGTTGACAAAATGTCTTGAACCTAAACACCCTTTCTCCTCTCTTTCTTTTCTTGCGACCTGTAAGATTTGAATGCGTCATTTCCTTTGCTTAGAAGAGATAGGAAGATTTGAAGGAGAGGAAGCATGAACTATGCATAGAAGAGCATTTCATTCGAATCGACACACTCGTTTCGCTTACATATACTGAATGATCACACACTTAGTGCCTAAAATTAAAATTTAGAGGGGAACCAAAAGTGCCTTAGTGTTTGTTAAAATGGGATGGGAGGTCTCTTGCTATAAGCATGAAGTCTTACTAAAATCATCTCCTCTATATGTTTATTGCGACGATTGCGGGAGAATCCATTGGAGGGATAAGCTGTTTGAAGTAAATTAATTGAACCATCAAACTCTTGCGCATTCGCCGAGTGGAAGTAGGAGTCTTTGGTTCTTCATCAAACTCTTACGCTCGAAATTGTAGATTTTGCAACTTTAATGGGATAGAGAAAAACGCAGAGCTTCTTGGCCAACTAAACTTGGGATGAAATTTTATCTAAGGAAATCTTCTCTTCATGTGGATTTTGTTTTACATCTCTGCTAACTAACCTTGAGGTGATGTTTCACATAAGAAAAGGTTGATTTCATGTGGATTTAGTGTTACTTAGAATGTAGGATTACAAAAGAAATGTGAGGGTCTTATTATATCAGCAAAAAGGAGGTCTAGGTCTCAAGACGACTCTCAACCTTTTTTTTTTTTTAAGAACCTGGAAAACTTAAATCCTGATTCTTCATATGAAAGAATTGAAAGATAAATGCAGGGGATGCACCAATTTCCAATTTCCATTGAAGTGTCAATTGGTTCGGTCTAAACCAGAAATCGAATACACCATAGCAAACAAAAAATGGTTTAATTCGGTTTTTCCTGTTTTGATTTGGTTCTTGGCTTTGGAAAAAGAAAACCAAAGTAGTTTGGAAAGGTTTATGGTTTAACCTTACCGAACCAATCCAAAAAGCTGGAACACATACAGCCAAAAATCAAAACCGAATTAAACCGATAATTATATCCCCTAAGTTCTATAATTTCTTGGAATGTTCAATATAATATTAATTTTAGAAAGAAAATGAAAAAAATAATCCCTCCGATGAATTGCACTCTGCAATGCACCTTGGAATCCCAAAAAAAATTGTAGGAAAGTGAATGATTCTATTTAGTTAGGCGAATGCATTTCGTCTCGAGCTAAAATCCGGTGGTACCATAAAACCACCGGATGGAATATGTTTTGAGACCATATCCATCAAATGGATTTAAAGTTGTTAAAGGATATCTTTTAGGAAGTGAAGAACAAAAAAGACCAAGTTCTTGCAATTTTAATCCTGCCATGGCCTGGACTTATTTCTATAAATGTTAAAATTTTAAGAAACAAGAGGATTTAAACTCAATTCTTTAATATGTTGAGGATCTATACCTTGCTCAAACTTCTACTTTTAATTCTGAAAAGGGCAATGGAGAAGGATTACAATGTCGTATTCAAGAAGCATTAGGATAGTGTGATTGACAACAGGATTCCAAATCATGGTTTGTTTAAAAGAGAGTAAAAGAGCATCATTCATTTCTTTAAGGTAAAATGCTGATAACATTTATTGATGAAAAGCAAAGAGCTTTATGAGACTTTGGTTGAGACATTATAATGGAGCATCTATCAGTCAAGAAAAAAAAGCATCAATGGGTGGAACTCATGTAAGGAGTGTAAGAAGGGAATAAAGTGATAAAGTGCGTTTTTACTACCCAAAAAAAAAAAAAATCTATCAGTCAAGAAAGTATGAAGCCCCAAATTTTAAGTGTTGGATTGAAAAACCATCAATGGCTTACGAAATAAATAAAAAGATAGATATGTGTATGTGTATATATGTATAGACATATTTACAACTATAGTATGCATGACCCACTATAAGGTTGACTTAGAGATGAAATCGTTTGCAACAATAAATCCTACAACCTTGTTGTAGTTGGGTTGTAATTAGCCCGTTTAAATTCAAAAAATTAATTCAAATAAATTTATTGAATTTCTTAATTTTTATGGACCAATCACAGCCTTGTTGCAACAAGGTTGTAGGTTTTTTTTGTTACAAAGGATGTAACCTCTAATGTAGTTGCTAATAGTTAGGCTAGTTTCACATAGGAAAAGGTCAAACCTTCCCAACCGAATTAGAAAACTTTTGGGAAAATTATTGTTTAGTTACCTTTTGGATGACATATGACTCATTGGTCATATTTTAATTTTCAGCAAATGACAAAATGAATCCAGAAATTAGAAAATAGACAATTTAGTCCTCTTGATGGTTTTACAAGTCAGTCAACAAGAATAACAAATCAATTGATAGGATTACAAGTCTGTTGATGGAGAAATACAAATCAAATCTTGGGAGTTTTAAGTTTGTTGATGGGTATCACGAGTCTCAATTACAAATTAGATGATGGGACTTACAAATCTGTTGATGGAAATTACAAGGCTGGTGATGAGGTTATAATTTTGTTGCATGATAGAGGACTAAATGGTCTATATTTTCTCATTTTTGGACTCATTTGGTAACTAAACAATAATTTTTCCAAAACCTTTAGTCTGGCTGCCTATGGCATGATCTAGGCCTTCTCATATTTAGAAAAAAATTTAAATTTTATTGTTATTATTTACCTAAAGGAATCAGTTTGGGCCTTGACCCTTGACCCACCAACCACATACCTTGTTTTTCTTAGAAACATATTCATTTATTGCCAATAGACATAGGAGACTTGTAAAGTCTTAAACAAAAATAATGCCAAAGGCAACTTTTAAAAATAAATAAAAACCATATATAGGAAGAGGCATGATACTTGCATTGGAGCCTCTCTTTTCCCAGCACCAAAACTCAAATGGGCCCCACAATATTTGTAAATTTAGTGGGCCACCGGCCCATCAATCACAAAGTTGATTCCGTTGTTTGCATAAATGGTGGGCCCCCTTTTAGTAACAGTCCCTCGACTTAATATAACAACAGAATAACAGCCTTTATTCCCGGTTTTCGACCATCATCGATCTTCAAGCGATTGTCAAGTCAAGACCGGCGAGCGTGATGGAGAGACCAACGAAGAAGCAAGTCTTTCTCTTCCACTGCGTTGAGTCTGAGGAACTCGCTCGAAAGGTTGCTGCCCAGTCCAACTGTATCACAATTCAGTCTATAAATTGGAGGTTTTTTTTCTCTTCCTTGCGTAATTTCTTTCCACTACTTTGATTCTCTGTTTTTTTTTTCAAGCTTTTGTTCAAAACAAACCTTTTGCTGTTGATATTAGAAAAAACCCAACTTTTTCCCGAGTCTTTAAGTTTGTTTTACCTTACTGATTGCTGTTCTTCGAAATGGGAGCTGGGTTTTTTGTTTCGGTTTCCGGGAATTCCCTATTCATCTTATACTGGATTGTTTAACTTTTGTTGATTATCTGTTGCTTGTTTTTTGTTATCGACTGCTTTTCCTTTGTGCTTTTGTTTCGGGGCATCCCTTTTTCATCTGATATTAGTTGGACTTTTCTGCACTTTGTAAAAGGATCTGCTTTTAATGGACTTTTCATTTTGACATGCCATGTGTTTGATATTATGGTTTTCCTTTATTCGATTGTAAACCTATTTTTTCTTCTCTATCTTACTTGTTATCAATGGAAAGTTGCTGTGGTGAGTGAACTCTGAAGGTTTGGCGGCAGAGGCTTGATATTGAAATTTATGGAAGTTTTAGCTGTAAGGCATTTGGGTTATGATGTTATATTTCTGATCAAACATTCTTCCTAGCCTACTATTCCAGTAGCCATCAAGCTAGTGTAATGGGAACTTTTAATGTCAGGTTGGAGTCCTTTTTGTCATGGCTTTCATTTATATTAATGCATGTATTCAGCAATTACATAATAAAGCATGGGCTTTTGTTGCTGCAAAAACCAATGTAGTACATTGAAGTAATGGTTATCCTTATTTTAGAGGGTGAAGTGATATTTTCTTGGAAACCACAGGAGCTTTGATGATGGATTCCCAAACCTTTTCATTAACAATGCACATGCTATACGAGGACAGCATGTTGCCTTTCTGGCATCCTTTAACTCCCCTGCAGTCATTTTCGAGCAGCTCTCAGTTATATTTGCACTTCCACGGCTTTTTGTTGCTTCTTTTACGTTGGTATTACCATTTTTTCCGACTGGTTCTTTTGAACGCATGGAAGAGGAGGGGGATGTAGCAACAGCTTTCACCATGGCACGAATATTGTCAAACATACCCATATCAAGGGGTGGGCCAACTAGTCTAGTCATCTACGATATACATGCTTTGCAGGTTGGTTTTGCTTACTGTTGAAGAATGCTTCTTCTGGCTGATTCTTCTGTTCTGTTCCGTGAGGACTATTCTTTTTCTGTCATTTTCTACTTCTACTAAGTTTGTATGCATCTGATTTACCAAAAAATTTAATATTTTTCCAGGAGTTCTTTCTGGACTTTAGATGATGCTTTATTGTTGCTGCTTCAATTTTTGCATCCTTGTAGAAGTGTTTTCATTGATTATTTAATCAGATAGAAATGTGTTATACTAATGCAATTTAATGAATACTTTTATCTTAAGAAGGCAGGATGACAACACTATTTTCAGATATACTCTCTTCTTTTCCTGATGATTTGTTGCGTTGATATCCCTATAAGGTTTTTAACTGGAATCTGAACAAGTGGACAGTTCACTGTGGGAGCTTTCTTCTTTGTTCCCACTGGGGATCTCTTTTAGGAATGTACTAATTTAGAAAACACTGACAATAGTATGTTCATTCACAATTAATTGTGGGGGATGAATCATGTGACCTGTTGTCACTAGGTGCACTCCTGCTTCCATAGGATTGTGGTTGCAACTAAGTGTCACCTTTCAGTTAAAATATAGAGTTGAGATGTTAATCTTCAATTTTCATATGGAGAAAGCACATTGCGATGTTATATCCAGATGATATATGCCCTAGTCTTTGAAGACTTTAGTCTTTTATTGCTATGCTTTGATTTCATTCATATTGCTTTCTATTGTCATTAGAGCCAGTTCTCTTATATTTTTTATGCTGGAAAACTTGAAACATGATGGCATGGTTTGAAGCTTCTTTAGTGTTGGTAACAAATAAAATTCAAATAAGCAAGGAGGAGACAGGAAAGGGTAATCTCAGTATCAAGCCTAATCCTTCAGTCAGCAGAACATATTGATGACCTTAAGAAATGAAGAAACTTACTACTTATGATTGGGGTAGAAAAAGGACTAAACAATTAGCAAAAGTGTATCTTAATATAAAACCAAAATATGGTATCCTGAATAAAATAGATCTTAAAAATATAAATATATTAAGCTGAATGTGGATACTTGTCCGCAAAGCATCCTTAATCCTGCCTTCCTCCTCCAAGATTTCACCTGCTAGCTCCATTTTAACATTTGAGATTACCTTCGTTCTAAAAAAAAGAGTTTTTATACCTGTTTATGCTTAAGGAGTCAAGATTCCTGCCTTCGACAAGTTCAGTCTCCATTTGAGGCTGATATTTTCAACCTTCTCTTCCAAGGGAGGGTTTGATTGTCCCTTTCTGTCCAGATCCGTAACATCCTCCAAACGAAACTTTATCTTCACATCATCTCACCAAAATACCTTGTTCCAAATATTCATATCCTCCAGGGATTTGTCTTTACTAGAAAACTAAGCTTTTCAAATACAAAATATAGAAGCTATCCACTGCTGATGCATTCTCTTCAAAGATTCATTTTTCAACATGTTTTCGAATCTAAAAGAACCATATTTTTTCAACCTAATTGAATTGGACAATGATCTGAAAGATGCTTAGTGAATAAAGAGCATTGGTTATAGCTTTCAAATATCCATGCACATCTATTATGTAGTCTGATTTTTACACCCTGGTAGATATGAAATTTGCCACCAACGTTCTGTCAAGTACCTTACACTATTCATCATTGATGAAGGATAAACAAAGCCATCAAGGCACAGAAAAGACAATTAGTATTTGGATGAACTTTCTGTTTTCTGATGATATTAGTCAATCAGAATGAATTCATGTACTGCCTACGTTTTATCATAATAATATTTTTTTTTACCAAGCAGTCTGATCCAAGTTTTATTGTCTTGACAGCACCGAAAATGATATGTCTGCAGCATGCAGCTAAAAAATTTTGGCTGTTCAGGGGAAAACCTGAATTGCACAAATCACATGAAATTTCAACAACAAAAAAAAAACTTTTTTTTTTTCTTTTCAAAACAATGATGTTTCTAAAATAAATAATTTATCATTCATAAGCATAATCATTTATACAACTGAGTAATATAACAACAATATAATAATCCCAAATCCAGCTGAAGTCAGTAGCGAGTAGGCGGAATTACACTTGAAACAGCAAAAGTCCACCTGTCTTGCTCTTTTCTGCCACATGCAAGATAAGGTAATTTATTTAGAAAAAAAAAGGACATGCAAATCACACCCAACAAACACTCCACCCCCACCCCGTGCGCATGTCGCCGTCATTCTTGCAGAGAACTTTCACTGTGGTTGGCACAGTCAGCATGCCAGTGAGACCATGAACACTTGTCTGATCTTATATCCAATGATAGCTTCCATCGACTTGGATAATAAATGGCTTGAGCTAATTTGTTGTTTATATGTGAATTTTATTCATTGTAGATGAAATATTTTGTTGATTTTGCTAAACTTGGTTGAGTTATTTACCTGGTTTTGGAGTATCTGTAAACCATGTGTTCTTATTTAGGCTGCGATGGCATATAAGGATTTGATTATGTTCTCATAGTCTTCTCTTGTTGATTTTATGCAGGAAAGATTTTATTTTGGGGATCATGTTTTGCCTTGTTTCGAAACTGGGATCCCTTTGTTAAAGCAGCGTCTTGACCAGCTCCCTGATGCTGATAATGTGAGTAAAATTGAAATATCCTCCCATATCTGTGCTTGTTATGTCTTGTGTAAGGTTATAGTTGTTTTTGCTACCCTTTTTTTTATCTGTTTGGTTGTTCACTTGGTTGTCAACATGTTTGTTTCCCACAATGGGAAATAGTTTGCTGGCAAACTGCTAAATCATTCTTTTTACCTACTGCACCTTATAGGTTGTCATTGCATTTCCGGATGATGGGGCATGGAAGCGATTCTACAAACAGTTACAGCATTTTCCCATGGTTAGCTATACTGCAGTCATTTTTAAGTTTGTTTTTCTTTTAGCTTATTATCACCACACCACTTCTATGAGCTTAGGATTTTAATGTTTGTTCCATGGTAGGTTGTATGCACTAAGGTTCGTGAAGGTGATAAGAGGATAGTTCGCCTCAAGGAAGGGAATGCTGAAGGTCGCCATGTGGTAATTGTTGATGACTTGGTGCAATCAGGAGGGACCCTCATTGAGTGCCAGGTATGGATAAACTATCACTTTGCTTATAGTTATATCTAGCCCCTGTGAAATAAAAAGAGAAAAAAATGATATAAACATCTGGAGATATGCCTCTCTTCCCCATTACCGAGTCATTCAGTGTGTGACTAGCTTTCAACTCTGAACCTGGTTAAAATCTGCAATCAGTAGAACACTAATATTTTTTTTTGTTTTGTTTTAAATCTATACATATATTTTGGAGGGTGAGAGTTGTGAGACAGACCATTTTTCACCACATAGAAGAATAATGTTTCCAATCCAGACCATCTATTTGATAGGGGAACCCCCACTGATTGGGCACATGGAAAAATTTCTCTTAGTGGAGCATTTCATTAGACTTGAGTATATGCAGGGGAAACTCCACCTAATCAACCGCGTGGAAAATTTTTCAAGGCCAAAACTTAATATATGACCTGGGAAAGAATGAATATAATAGGTTAGCAAAGAAAGCACAAGTAAAATTACCAATAAACTACTCCAAAACAAAGTCAATACACCATGTCACCCGTAGTTTTGCCTTCTAAACATACCATCTTCGCTTCAGCATGTCTATCTGCAAGCATGATGGTGATCTTGGCACATGACTAAACAAGATGTTAAATCCATCTGTGAGATGTTCGTGGAAGTTAATACTTTCTTACACAAAATATAATTGAGGCGCAATGATTTGCAGACTCATGGTCTTGGGACATATTTGACTACTTTACATAGAGGTTGGAGAAGTTAGGTTCCCTTCCCATGAAGTGTGGATGAGAAATTTCAGTTCAATTAAGCATGGTCATCAACTATGTGGTTTTCTTGGAACAACCCTAAACTGATTCTGGATAGTTGATAATAGGGTTTTATAAATTTGGATATTCATCGGATCCAATGACATTTTAAGAAACCTGGGACCATTTTCTTGTTGGAAATATTTCTATCTGCATGGCATTGAGTTCTTTAATGGCATTCTGCTGTACCCATGTCATGATTATTTTCTGATGATTCATGTATCAAAATTTGTTAAGCCATTAAACAGCAGGGACTAACTTGCAAATCCATCATGTATTAACAAAAGTCTTTATATTCACTTTTGGTTTCTACCAGAAAGTTTTGGCTGCTCATGGTGCTGCAAAGGTGAGTGCTTATGTTACCCACGGCGTGTTTCCAAAGCGGTCATGGGAGCGGTTTACTCACAAGAATGAAGGTAACTACTGCCACCTATGATCTACTGATTCTTCTACTCTGGGTTCTAATTACTACCTGTTCATCATTTTCAGAGGGCTCGGTTAATGCATTCTCTTACTTTTGGATTACGGATTCTTGCTCCCATACGGTTGAAGCCATAGCAGACAAGGCTCCCTTTGAAGTTCTGAGTCTTGCAGGGTCCATTGCAGATGCACTTCAAATCTGAAATTTCATACTTCAATTATGGTGGGAATGAGTACCAGTGGCACATATGTATGCCAAAATGTGCTGATCAGCGTATGTAATTCTACGAGTTGTTCGTTTTTTGTTCTAATTTGATCTTAAATTATACCTTAACAAGCTCACCATGACTACACAACGAGTGGAACGTAACTGGTACCGATTCATGAATCCTAGTAAAATGATGCTGGAGGTTTTCTGTTTGGGTACTTGTATTGGAGAATAAACACAACACACACACATAGCCTCTGTAATTTCTATTATAAAATTTTAGCTAGGCAGACAGTTAATTGCTTTGAAAATCTGCCACGCCAAGGAACAGAAACATAAAGAGAGAGGGAAAAATGGGTTAATTGCTTTGAAAATCGACCTCGCTAAGATTATGGATGGCAACGGTTCGGTTTTGAGGAAAACCAAAACTGAACCATTAATAAAAACCAAAACCGATTAATTTGTTTTTTCCTAAAACCGAAATCGAACCAAAACACTTGCCTTTCGATTCGGTTTTAATCAGTTTTCATCATTGCGAGCTCAAATTTGAGTCCAATAACATATCAAACTTTGTAATTTACAAGTAATTAAATTGTTTTCAATAATTTGAGCTCAAACCTGTTTTGCAAACTAGTGAAAGTGATGAACCTATTAAACCAATTATAAATGTCTTTTTAGTGGTTTCATATACAAAGTAACAAACTAACATATTTTGAAAAAAGCATAATTGAGTGCATACAAGCTTAATAGTAAGTTCGGTTTGACCTTAAAACCGTAGCCGAAACAGTTTTTCCAATATAAAACCAAAACAGTTTAATCAACACCCAAAACCAACCCTAATAGGTTTAGTTCGGTTCAGTTTAGTGGTTTTAACCGAACCATTGTCATCCTTAGCTAAGATATATTAAGCTGGGTGCTAATGAAAGCGCATTAAAAATGCATGGGATAAATAACCATTGGATCCAGTTGGCGTGTCATCATCTTCAACTAGTGGGTGGCACATGCAATATTACAAGCGGATGATTGAAAAATTAAAAATAAATTATTGCTTAGGAGATCAACTTAGAAATTACTAAAAACTATTTTTATGTAAAAAATGGAGTGTACAAAATAAAGCGGATACTTGTTATTCTTTGATTAAAAAACGATTTGTTAGAAAAAAATATAAAAACGAAATAGTTATGTAATCCTCTTGTTTTGGAGGAATGGAAACCGTTACCCAATTGATAAGAAAATAAAAGATAAATATAACCCCAATATAATGCAAAGGATATTTTCAGAAAAAGGGTTATTAACTTTGGCACACTTTCGAAAGGATGCTTCCCTTCATATATAGTATAGATTATGACATCATGATATATGGATCACCTTGGGGGTATCAAATAAGGGGACCTTTTATTCGCATCTCTTCATGGTCCTAGCTAAGAAAGAATAGAGTGGGGTAAAATTGGGGGCATTAATGAAATTTGCCCACACAAAGTGAACTTGTTAATTGGTCACAACATCAACAAAACTAAATCGGAGCTCTTGGTAAGTTTGTTTGTTAACAAGGAAAACAAGGGTGGCCTTATTAGGATTTTTAATATCAAAACTAAAAACAAACGGAACAACCTCCAAGGCTAGTAGGGCTGTCAATGGGTCGAAAACGTGCCGGATAGCTCGATCCTTATTCGCCCGAAAATTTGACACTCAAATTCGAATTGGGTTGATATCCGATTGGATTCAAATAGCCCAATCCAAATTCGAATTTGTTTTAATTTATTTATATTGGAATTTGCTTCATATTCGATTTCCTTTTCACCAATCTGTATTTGGTACAACGGTTGACCATGGCTCATGTACATTGTAATTGAACCACGGTTCGTATGAGAGCCCAAACACCAATTCGAAATTTTCTCCCATCCCACGTCGGCTCGGAATAAAAACATTCCCCCAACCGATTGCTCTATATAAACGCTGAAAAATATTAATAAAATCATGTACATTTTTTTTTCTTTTTTTGTATTTATGAGGTAACACCGTTATGATGTTTTTCGACGAACCGTTCCAGCTCCGTCACTCTCTCTCTATCCAAAACATGATGCAGAGATGCTCCCCCAGCTATGAGAGATGACGATGGCATGCTATAGCGGAAACCCCTTTATTCGCTCGCTGCTTTCAGTGGATCATTCGCGTCTTTCTTCCATATCTGGTCGGATAAATATTAATGGAGTTACTGGAGGGTTAGGGTTTCCCAATTATGGAGTTCCCCTTCTGAAAGAGGGAGGTTTAAAGGCGGTTCACATTTTTGAATGCTCAAATGATCGAGATAGAAAATTGTCTCCAAATTCTAATCATGCTGCGACGAAGGAGCACAAGAAGAGGGGAAAGAAAGAACATCACTTATGGAAGAAAAGAGATTCATCTGGCTCTGGGCAGAAAGCTCTCAATCTGGTTCGAATTGTTTCGGAGATTCCCAATGAAAAGGAGGCTGTTTATGGGGTATTAGATGAGTGGACAGCTTGGGAGGCGGAGTTTCCATTGATTGCAGCATCGCAAGCTCTGCGAATTTTGCAGAAGCGACGTCAGTGGACGCGTTTAATTCAAGTGGCAAAGTGGATGTTGAGCAGAGGACAAGGGATGACTATGGGAACATATGATTTGCTGTTGCTGGCATTCGATATGGATCGAAGGGTGGATGAGGCTGAATCTCTGTGGAATGAGATTTTGAGGGTTCATACACGATCTGTGTCGAAGCGGCTGTATTCTAGGATGATTGCGTTGTGTGATCATCATCACATGCCAGAAAAGATTATAGACGTATTTGCAGACATGGAGGAGTTGGGTGTGAAACCAGATGAAGATACGGTACGGAGAGTATCGAATGCGTTTGGGAAGTTGGGACTTGAAGAAAAGCAGAAGCTGGTGATCAAGAAGTATCAGAGTAAATGGAAGTATATCCATTTCAATGGTGAACGTGTTAGAGTGAGAACTAATTCATGGAGCGGATAATAATCTAGTTCAAAAATTGAGTAGTTTTGGATCATTGGTGACATCAAGTTGTTATAGAAGAATTCAAGCCATGGAATCTGATTCTCTTATCCAAGTTTTTGTTTTAAACATTGAAAATTGCGGAAGAGGAGAACAGAGAAGCTTTTGATTATTTCAGTGAAGTTCTTTTTATCGATCCAAATTCCTTCCATGTGAGAGACACCCAATCCCTATTTCTTCGTCTGATAGAGATCAATAGCCTTGTTTAAAAACAAAAAGTTAGAAAGTCTTTACCTCTGGTTGTATTATATTGTGCACCATGCTAATCTATGCTGGAATAAGGTAAGCCTAGTAGAAGAAAAGATATCTTTCTCATATGGTGAAGAAGGATTTTATTGTGATCATTCCTTTTCAATTTTATCATGTATTTCATTCTCAAAAATTGTACATTTAGCATTTTATATGATGGGTTTATGGTATCTGGTTTCTGTTTAATGAGTTCCAAATCTTATGCACTGTGGTTCTTTTTCTATTATATGGAATTTTGTTTAATGTGACTAGAAAGATGAGTTGAACTTTACTGAAATTAGGTGCATGTGCAATGTTTGTGGCCTTCCACCACTAATTTTCCTGAATTGCTTATTGCAAATAAGAAGAGAAAGGGATCTAAGTGAAAATATAGTTCTATAAGCTTTTATTTGGATTAATGTCCTTTTTCAGATTTTGTGTATTGTCTAATGAAGTGTCATCTCCCCCCTTACCCAGCCTGGACGAAGAGAGTTGAGGGAACAAAGTTTGGAAAAGTTGAGCTTGTTTCATGGAGGAGGAGGATACCATGGATGATACTTATTTTGTGTTTTGTGTACTTGTTGCAAGACATATCCATTTATCTGTGGGTGTATTGTTTCTGAATGTATCTTATTTCCATATAGGATCTTATTTTTTCTTTTACTGTTTCCATTTCTTAAGACACTGCAATTCTTCTGTCTAAGATACAGCACACTTCTAAGACAATTCATCTACTGGGAACTGTTACAAATGCACTGGAGCAAGAGATTTTTGTTTTTTTTCTTTTTTCCTTTTTGATATATGTCAGTCGATATTTTATGGTTATCCTTGATTCAGCTGAAAAAAAAAATGCTTGTTGGAACTGGTTCATCAAAGTCAGAAAGCAGCAGATGTTGCCCTCTTTTGTGGGTCCCATTCATTGAAGAAGTCATTTAATCTTTGTAGGAATATTGAAGGGGAATGCATATTAAACTTCCAAGGGGATCCTTGAGGTGAATTTACGTTCTCATGAGAGGTCTGAGAAAGAAAGGCACCAGCTCCTAGGCCTTCTCCTTAACAAGTTTTTATTTATTTATAATTTTATCATCTTGGGCTCTGCTTGATTGTTTCTTTAAATTTCTTCCAAAGAATTGCAATCATACATTCATGCCCTTCTAGTTAAAAAGTAAAGCTCTAAATGTACCTTTTTTTGGATAGGTTCTTATGTTTGGGAGGAAAAACATAACTTTAACATCAAATAACACCAATTTTACAAGTTATTGATTCAATGTTTCGATTTAAAATTTTAATGTCAATATTCTCCAAAATCAGATTCTATTTGGCGAACATATGTGTTCTACGCTTTCATTCTTCTCACATGATAAAAGATAAATCCTTTTGTTCCACATATATATGGAACAAGTGGGTATGGTAGGTGGGTGTCCTGTGTTGCAATGGCAAAGCCTGATTGGATTCTGTTGTAGTAGGATCTATGAAACTAAGATAGTTGTGCCTTTGCCCTTGTTGTCAACAAGTTTTGGTTCCAGTTTATCGATTGAACCTATATACAGGGCATCTCACATTGATTAAATTTTGGATTTTGATGCTGTCACTAAAGCCTGCAGTCACAGTCTTGCTTTGCTCTCTATGACTTATGTACTTGGCACAAAATATTTGATATGTCTTGACTCTTTGATGGTATTCTCTCTGTCTTTATCAATCTATAATCTCTTGGTCTCTTTCTTCTTCTGTGGTTGTTTTCTGGAATCGATGAATTCTAATTATCCTTGTGAGCAAAGGAGCATTCTCAAGATGAACTTGTTAAAGCATTGGCATGATCACAAATATGAAACTAGAATCAGCCAGGGGAAAATAATAAAATTGGCTACAACCCCGATATACTCTCAATCCATTTTGAGGTAATGTTAGCATAATGCACATGTAAACTATTCCTATTGTTCTGCTTGTCCAATTACAGGATTTGTAGATTTTCTAATCCATTATTTTTTCTTTTTTGCCTTGTATGAAATTGAACTAGCTGACTTCATGGCAGAATAATTTTCTAGAATTCTCTAGCCACAATGTTGTGTATTCAATTAAGTTGTATCCCTTACAATCAAACTGGTTTTGACCTGTGTTTGTTTCTTATGGAGAAAGAAAGTTCAAAGAATGCACTTGGATGCCCAAAAAGTTGCTTATGGTTTTAACAGGAAGAGTCACTGCTACCTTCCCAATGAATTCAGGAAATGTTTTGGACAAGATCTTGAACCATTGATGATGAACAATAAGCAAGTGATAAGTGTATCTTTCCTTTTTATGTCACAGCCTTGGATACTCACCATTGCTTCACTTGGAATGTGATTAGTCTTGTGGAAATACACACAAGGACAATTTGGGTTTAAATGATCTTTTGCCACATACTAAATCCATGTCACTGAAGTTCTAACTTAAGTGCATCTGACCAGTCCACCTTGTCTTTGTTCCTCAATTACCATCTTGGATTTTATTGCTTTCTATCTAATTTCTATGGTGCAATGCAGGACTTTCCGTGCAGAGGTTGCACACAACATTTCAACAATGACTAAGAAGGGAATAGTCAAGAGATCTACCCAATGATGCCATAATTATGAAGTCATTGGCAAGATTATGTATCCAGGATGATCTGATTTCTGTTATGCAAGGCAGAATTCACCTTGAAGAGATTGCAACAACTATCAACATGGATGAGTAGGTGAGACTGTTAAGATAGCTGCTGCTCAACTTGATATCCCTATTATGAAGAAATTGGCTATGTTATGTAGCCAGGAATGATTAATTAGTTGGGAACATTTTTTCCATGTGATTATATTATGCTCACATATTAGTGATAGCACATATAGGAGGGAGGACGAAGTTGCTTTATTCAAAGAACTTTGTTTTGCAGTTTTTGTTTGTATTTAAAGTTTTCCACTTACCATTCAGGATAGCAACATTCTCCACAAGGTCATGTAGCAGTTAGCACATCAAATTCCTTTCACTCAATGTCTTCTTAAGTTAAACTTTGCTTTTCAGAAACGTGTCCTGCTACAATTCCTAGTTGATTTTTAACCTCATTGCGATAGTATACTCCCTAAAGCATTGTAACAATAGGTATTCATGGGTTCAGAGTGGTATCTTTTCAAATGGGATGCCAGGGATAATTCTTTGGCTATGGGATTGGTTAGCTTATCTTCAAAGGAAATGTACTCAAATCAAGTCTCCTCGTTTCTTTATATGGTTAAATTTTCCTTTGGAGCTATTTGTTCCACCTGTTTTTTTGATAAGTGCTAATTTTTTTTTTAATAAATGCTTAAAAAGCTATTTGTTCCACTTTTTAAGCATTTAAAACCCTAGTGAGATGCAAATTTCACACTTAGAACATAAATTTATGAATCCCAGTCACCTCTGTGTCTTGGCCACCTAACCTATTCAAGAAATTAGGTGGTTGATTGGATTGACAATGTCATAACTTCAGATGGGGATACATAACCCATGTTCTTTATTATTGACAGTTTTATGCAGTTACCCTGTCAGTCAAAATGACATTTGATTGTCAAGGAATCCCAATATCTTGTTGGACCCTTTTAAAAGAAAGTACAGTATGTGTTAAAAAGGAGTATTAATAAATTAATAATTAATGTTCATTTTTTATATCTTTAATAAATCCATAAATTTTTTTGCCTTTATATTGCAAATTGGCCAGGGTCTTGTGGGTGGGTATATGTATTCAGGGTTTACTCTCCTTGGGAGTCCAAAGGGCTCTGCTAGGTGTCATGGCCATTTCATCAAGCCTTCTAAGGCTTTTGCGCATGGACTATGACCCATGATTTCTGTGATTGTCTTTACTTTTTGTAAGCAGTGCCTAGAAGTTGTTGGTGTCTAGCAGGGCCCTTTGGACCCCCAAGGAAAAAATAAATGGATCTGAGTCCTTTCAAGTTTTTGTTTCTTCTTGGAATAGTGTCAAAACTTTTGTATTCACCTTGAGAGAAGGTAAGTAGTGGGTAATGGCAAAGGACAAGTGCTTCTTTAACACCAAGATCCTTATACACTTGTTGTTTGCCATTAACAAAAGTTTCTTTGGGTGCCTTACAAGTTCAATTTGGTTGTCTAATGGATTTCCAGTCGTGCTTGCATAACGCACTATTAAAATACAAATATAAGTAATGAATCCTACTTGTTAATAACAGCACCCAAGAGAAGAAAAGGGAATTCTATTCAAAGTAGTTGGCTAATTAATATATTTGTCAAAATCTCATGGTTCAACTGATTCCATGGGGCTTATTCAATTCAAGTAATGGAGTTGATTTAATTCCGAACTTCCTATACAATCATAAGCTTTATGAACAGCAACATTATGATGACATGAAGCACAAGAAAAGCTAATCCAAAGGAAGTAATATAAAAAGGACCTAAACCTGATCCAAGAAGTGGAAAACTAATCAGACATATTCCATACCCAACCGACCAAAGTCTAATAAGATTCCACCACGAATGAGGCTTAATTACCATAACTCCTAATTGCCAATTTGCCATCACACCTTCAATCACAGTGCCGACAACTTGTGATTTGTCACATTATTAGAGAGAGAGAGAGAGAGAGAGGGAGAGTTGAGATGCCAAGCACATCATCCTCTGTCATATCCATCATCCATTATTCTTTCTTTGAAATGCCTTGACTCATCCATGTGGGGTTCCTCTCTCTCTCTCAGTGGGCACCAGTGTAGGACTTGGGACTGACTGGACTAAACCCACACAACTAGGATTACCTGATCCTGATCTTCCTCCCCACCATTCTCCAACCCACATAATTGCCGGTAATGGGACCCACAACACTGCCCCACACTTAATCAGATATATACCGAATTAGAACCCCATAATAACCACTTGATTTCTCCACTGTGGGGCCGTCCCATTCCCATATGTGGGGTCCTTCCCCTTTAAATTTGAAAAGAATCCCATGTACCGTATTGCACTGGCAATGTGATGGTATTGATGCATTTAACTTAAAATATAATCTTTTTAAAAGTGAGAACATATGAATATTGTAAATAACGTAACCATACTACCGACAACCACAAACGCGGGCAGGTCAAAGTCAAGGTCTAATAAAAGCAGATTTTCCTGGGACCGTCCGATAGCTACCGTGACCTCGGTAGATCTTAGATCGTTGATTCAAATGAAGCGAACGGATCCCACGATAGCCGATAGGTTAGGTGGCCTAGGCTGGTCATCGATTTATCCGGTACACGGTCCGGACGACGGGACACCGACGGACGTGGGACCCATCGATCGATGGGACGAGTGGCCGGAGCTGATGTTGTAGTTCGGCTCAGGTCGGCTACAGCTATCGGTAATTTAATACAGAAAGGCCAATCCCACGTGCTTATGTTGACCAGATCACGTGATTTGCGAGTTAAACAAGTGGGGCTCTCCGAGTTTTTTATTTCTTAGTAGAAGGGTGCACGTTTAGATTAACCAATACAACGCCTAATGCATGATGTTGTAGGCCTTTTTATTAGCTCTTTAAAGTTGATTTAAGAGAAATTATTCAATGCTCCACGGATCACTGTCTGATTTGGAATTTTTTTTTTTATGAATTACGATAGGATAAAGCTTCTCATGCTTTCCATGGCCTCAAAGATGTAAAGCTTTAGAAGTTCTAGTGCTTGGTAAAAGACAAATTATGACACTGATGATCCACCATCTTTCCTCTTTATGGCTTTTAAGATTAGGTAAAGCTTTATACGGTGCAATTACACTTCCACCGCTCCCTTTTGTTTTCTTTCAATTTTTTTTTATTTTTAATTAATATTGTAAAGTAAAATGAGTGAGACACACATGATACATGACCTAAAATCCTCTTTTCTCCTTCACCCCATATCTTTTAATGTCAGGCTACTCAAATTTAAGGTTAGGTTGGGGTTGGGTTCTCAGGTTAAGTCATGATATGGTTGATCTAAATCCTCTCAAATGAGATTATAACTTGGGACGGGCATTAGAGGGTTGCGAATGCAATATAGATCCAAACCCACAAGATATTGTAGAACTTTGGTTAATACTCAAATTTAAAGGCATTAATACCATATGTATATAATGGAATCTATTAACTGAGACCAAGGTTCACAGTTTCGATGCCGGTGGGCGTGTTGCCCATCGGCCAAAACGAAATTTCGGCGGCGACAGAAAAAATTAAATGGGCAAAAAATTGCATTTTTTGGGATTCTGGGGAAATTTTGCCGGCATGCCGCCCCGTTTTGCCAATAAAAAATACTTTTTTTTCTGTTTCGCCCGTTTCACTAAGCACGCAGCCCTGTTTCGCAGAAAAATCGCAAAAAAAAAATCACCAAGTCACTAGCGATGCACCCCTGACGATTTCCCCAGCGAAACGCATCGCTAAGGGTAAAAAAAAGAAATTTCAGCGGCACGCCTAAATTATAAACCTTGACTGAGACATTTTAAGTCGTTTTACTTCCCGTTATATGCAAGTTGATTATCCCTTCTAAAGCCGCACTCTTTTAAGAGAAACGTGTTATGAGTGTGTACATGTATATTAGCTATGTGTTGGTTAAGCAGTAACAAATGTATCAAAATGAAAAAATTTTTTTTGTCAAGTGTAATTACACTAATGACTTATTTTTCGTCTTTTGTTAATCATTTTCCACGTGATTTTAAATTACGGGTGTGTTATCTTCTTTAGAGAGAGCGTTGAAAAGAAAAACAAAAATCCCAAAGTTGTGGCTCATATTGGGCAAGTTTTTCAAATGTGGGGACGGTGTTGCTTTTATGGAGCATTGATTCCTAGCTTTTGCATTGGGATCGTCAACAGTGTTCGAGATCCTTACACTCTCCCTCCTCCTCCTTCTCATTTATTGGTTGCCAAACAAGCCCTTAATTAATTATTCTTGTATGAAAATGATGTGAGAACTTAAGGGAGCAGTGTAGTCATCTGTCTCACTTTCAGTGAAAGATCAAGTAGGGTATCCACCAATGGCTTATGAATTAACTTGTATGGTTGGTGGAAGGTCAGGTGGTATTCGAGTAGGTGAAGATTGAACCAACTACCATATTTTGAGTAAATAATTTCCAAGCACTTGCATACAAATTTAATAATGTATGTAGATGACTTGTTAACTCCAAAATACATACAATTTGATTCCTTCCTTTTCTCTGGAGGCTATGACTCTTGGAATTTCCATACTTTTAGAACATTTCAATGATAAGCATATAGAGCTTAAATATAACAAGATAATTAACTTTTAAGTTGGTTTGATCTCATTGAGATACTTTTGCTGCCCGTAGTGTATGAATTTGGCAAAGAATAAGTGAAGAAGTATAACTAAATGACATTATTTATTACTATTATTATTGTAAAAGTGAATTTGAAAGATTGTAGCCCCCACATTTGCTTTCCTAATAATATTCTCTTAAAAGTTTAAAAGACTTTAACGTCCTCAGTAAAAACTTATGTCTTATACACAACTTATTCTTATGTACGTACAACATGCACTTATCACTTCTCGTTTTGAACATTAAAGGTACAAAGGGAGATTAAAAATCTAAGATACCTTTAGGCTGCGTTTGGTATTGCTTCTCAAAAGTTGCTTCAAAAAGCAAGAAAAACAATTAGATTGCTTTTGCATCTATGTAGATATTTTCACGAAGAAAAACTGTTTGGTTCACATTTCCTTTGCTGCAGAAAATCAAAAAAGCATGTTTGGTAACATCAAAAAATAAAAATTGCTTCTTTGCTATTATTATCATTATTATGGTAAGGTGGGTGATGGTGGTGAATGGGTGGTGTTAATGGTGGCGATCATAGTTGGGAATTAAGGTTGGATGGTGACGGGGAATGGAACTAAAAGTGGTGGTGGTGAATGAGTGATTAATGGGTGGTAGTAGTGGTGATGGTGTAGTGGTGGGCGGTGTTAACGGCGGTGCGAAAGCAGGAAGTGATGGTGGATTATAGTGGTGGGTTAGTAGATAGAGGTGGAGGGCGGTGTTAATGCCAAACACAGCCTTAGTATAGCCTAACTAGTGCTTAATTTAAAACCAGTGAGATTAGATAGATGAGATCCTTGATAGATATAAATCGATCTATTGATTTGGTTTTGCATAAATTGGTAAGCTTGTCGAGATTCTCGAAAAGACTTATTAATTTTAGGCTCTGTTTGTTTCATCGGAAAATATTTTTCTATGAAAATATTTTTTGGAAGAAAAAATTTTCATTTTTTGTTTTTTCCAAGTGTTTGGATGTAATATGAAAAATATTTTAAAATCTAGTCGATTTTGATAGACAAAATTAAATCTTTATAATTTTTGCTCTCCAAATCTAATTTGAGGACTAACAGCTTTGCAACAATGTCTAGGCTAAGAGCCATCGAAACAGCAATCCAATACACCTCGCAAACTTCCTCAGCTTCCCCAGTTCCTCATCATTCCAACCTCCCAAAATCGCACCGAGAACAACCGATCCTTCAAGCAATGCCGCGGTCTTGTGAACATGGATGAACTCTAGCACATCCAACCCAACATCAGATACCCTAGCAGAAATGATATCAATGACTTGCCCAGCTACAAGACCTTCTGCTCCAATTGATTGCATCAATTCCCCAATTTCCTGGATAATTTTTGCTCTCCTCAATTCTTGCCGGGAAACAGCTTCTTTGCTGCAGGAATCTCCACCTGCGGATCTCACAGTAAAATGCCTTTCGTTGCATGGAATCCCTCTGGAAATTGCAAGTTTCAGGCGATCACAAGATTTGCCACACAAGTTAAGTCGATGAAACTGGCAAACCTGTACCAGATACTTCAGATTACGGAAACGGTGTCGCCGATCGAAATCAAAACCGCGTACAAAAGTTTGGCCAAGGTTTATCACCCAGACGCATCATCAGAATGTGGGGATTTCATAGAGATTCATAATGCGTACGCAACTTTGTTAGATCTGATGGCAAGGGCTCGCTATGATCTAGCGATAGGTGCAAGAACAAGGTTTAGATACTCGGCCGGAATCCACCATCATTTCGGTCAGACGATGAGATGGGAGACTGATCAGTGCTGGTAGGAGGAGGAAGAAGAGAGCCGAAGGAGGAGGAAAAAAAATCGAAACATGATGGTTACATTCGTAACGCCTGGCGGAAAATAACTTCCGCTGAATTTTAGCGGAAGTTATTTTCTGCCGATTTTCCCTTAATTTGGAAAATATTTTCCGTTAGTTTTCCTTTTCCTCTAAAACAAACGTCCGGAAAATTTTGAAATTCCGGAAAATATTTTCTTTTCCCTATTTTCCAATGAAACAAACACAACCTTATTGGAGAATCGGATGATTCACTTGGACATCTTCTAAGATTATCCCTAATTGTTTCAAGTAATATTATTATTTTTGCTTTTCTTGCGAGTTCACTAAACAAGAATACTAATTATTAGACTTGTTGATCTAGGTTTGATCTTAAAAAAAAATTTGTTGATCTATGTTTTCAAACACCAAGATCAACTATATGGAATGGTTGAAGCCACAGTTTGGTAAGAACTCAATGAACTTGAAATCATCTACAAAATGCGCTTATTGTTCCTACTCTTCAATCAATGAATCAATCAGCTAACAATGATTTTCAATGCAAAATTATTGAAATAAGGGTTAAGAGATGACAGCAACGACGATGATGATAATTATGATGACGATGATGATGTTGATATGGGTTGAATCTACAAATGAATACATGTTTGATCGCCGTGAAAACGTCTTAATTTGTCTTCCTCACCCAACCGCACAAGTGTTATTTATTGTCATGTTTCATAATGGTTATCATTAAAAGAATTTTTAATTACAGGTATTTTCTTTGCTTTTGAAATACGGGTTACAACAACTATATAATAAAAAAAATTTCTAAATGATTAAATGAATTTGGCAAAGAATAAGAGAAATGGAAATATCTTATAAGTGAAGAAGTATAACTTAGTGACCTTTTTTATTATTATTATTATTATTATTATTATTATTGTAAAATTAAATTTGAAAGACTGTGGCCCTCGCATTTGCTTTCCTGATAATATCCTCTTGAAAGTTTAAAAGACTTTAGCATTCTCAATAAAAACTTATATCCCATAAACAATATATTCCTATATATGTGCAACACACACATATCACTTCTAGTTTTGAACATTAAAGGTACAGAGGGAGAATAAATTCTAAGAAACTTTTAGTGTGGCGCAACCAATCAATGCTTAATTAAAAATCAGTGAGCTTAGATGGATGAGATTCTTGATAGACGCAAACTATTGACTTTGTTTTGCATAAATTGGTAAGTTGATCAAGTTTCTCGAAAAACTTGTTAAGCTTATTTGAGAATTGGATGATTCCAATTCTCAAAACTAGAATATTAATTATTTAACTTGTTGATCTAGGTTTGATCCCAAAAAAAAAAGGATTGTTGATCTGGGTTTTCAAACACCAAGATCTACTCTACCCAGGGGTTGAAAGTTGAAACCACAATTTAGTAAGAACTCAAATGAATCTGAAATCATCTACAAAAGTTGCTTATTGTCCTAGTCTTCAATCAAATAATAGCTAACTATGATTTTAAATGCAAAATTATTGGAATAAGAGTTAAGAAATGATGACGACGATGATAATGATGATGATTATGATGACGATCAATGATGATGCTAATATGAGTTAAATCTATAAATGAATACATGTTTTATTGCCTTGAAAACGTCTTAATTTCTCTTCCTCACCCAACCACCCCAAGTCTTACTTATTATCATGTTTCATAATTGTTATCATTAAAAGAACTTCAGGTTTAGAGGTATTTTCTTTGCTTTTGAAATCTGGGTTTCAAAACAAACCCAAAAACAAACAACTACATAACAGAAAAATAAAATAAAAATTTCTAAATGATTAAATGAAAGTGACTGGGGATTTTTTTAGTAGAATCATTACTTTAAAAAAAAATACAAACACTAATGTACAGTCCTCATGACATGATTGATTTGACAATGAAGTTTGTTTCTAATCACTAAAAATATCTAAGATTTCCTTGGCATGATTGATTGGTAATGAAGCTTTTTTCCACAGTAACTTTGTCTAGCTTTTCTACAAATCCCATTAATTTGAACTAATCCCTCTTTGTCTTCTGCTAATCTGATGATTTGACTTTTAATTAAAATGCCAAAACAGATAAACCCTCTTGTTAATTTGCTGAGAAAAAACGGCTAACTCAAGTCGCCCAGCGAAGTTGACTTTCCAAGCTTAGCCGAGCCGGATGGTAGCTTTCCTTGACGGTTTCCCTTCACATACGTACCCCAACAACCGACTCGACCGACAACGAGTAAGCCGCGTTCGCAGTCTACCGCTTGGCTTCAAGGCTGACGAGCTTCCCGAGAAACTACGTTTTGCCCACGTGCTTAATATGTCTAAAATAGTTGAAGCATACGCATATGCGGTTTGCACCACACACTTAGATACTTAAATATCCTAACATATAGAGTACATGTATATGGATGAATGTGTTTACATTTATAATATTAGTAAAGAAAATAGGAAAAATATTCTTTGATTTTGGCATTCCTTCTTTTTTTCCAAACTTTGCCCTCCACAAAAAAAATAATCCCAACATAAAACCACCACAACCACCTTCCAATGTTAATTACAAGTGAAGTTTTTAAGAGATATAACAACCTTTTTATTATCTTATAGGTGTGCTATCTTTTAGGTATAAGCACATTAAATAATTAGGAGATATTGAAATCTTTTAAACTTTCAAGAAGGGATGGTAAAAAAACAAAGAGATAATAAAAAATCGAATATCAATTCGAAATCTCTTAAATTTTCTTTATATAATAGTATAAATGTTGGGTCTTTTGATATACATACTCACACTACCACTTGTTAGCTTAAATAGGTCTATGTGTTGTTTAATATGGTATTAGGGAAGGTGAGAATATTGTCTTGCATTTTCAAAATAAATAATTCAAAAAAATTTTTTTAAGGAAATATTAACAACAAATTAACTTCCCAATAGCAAGAAATCCGAACAGATCACCAAACAGAGCCTAGAAAGGGTAATTTTGGTAATTACAAAGTAACAGGTTCTTTTTAACTACTTTCTTAAGTTCATGCAAAAATACGCCTCCAAATTCGTAAAATTACGATATAAGGGACTGCCGTATCCAATACATTATATAATGCCATAGGTTCCTGCCAAGAACAGCTCATTTTCTCTCTCTCGCTCTTTCGGTCTCTCGCTCGCTCGCCTCTGTGTCCATATCTTCTGAAAACTAGGGTTTCTTCAACGGCACTCTTTTGAATCTCTTTATTCTACTATTGAAACGGCTAGGGGTTTGCCAGATCTGGATTGACAACTTTACCAACCACGAAATCTGCGTGAAAGAACTAACGTATATATCCGTGTACCGATCTTTTTATTCGCTGGAGCTGAGTATCAAGAAGACCGATCGGCCGATGGAGAAATCGATGTGGCGGACGATCTCTCTATGATCGTCGTTGTTGCATTTGTCCTCGTTGTGCTAAGGGTTTGCAGGGCTGCGGTGGGGGAGGAGGTGTGCATGAGGGAATTGTGTCGGTTTCTATGTTTCGTGAAGAATTCGGAGAGAGTGAAGAGAGATTCTGTGCTTGTGATCCGGAGCAGGGGTAGATGGGGGAAATGTGGTTGATTCCCGCGGTGGTTGATACTTTGTTTTAGTGAGTTTGAATTTCTTGCGGAACGAATCTTGGTCAGTTGGAATTGATAGTGGAAAGATGCAGCAAGATCAGCGAAAGAAGGTTCGTGCTTGTGGATCTGCGTTTTTCTTCTTCTGGTTATTGTTTGAAGGATGGTAGTGTGTGTTTTCGTAGGCTTACGGCTTGGAGTGATTGTTTTTCTTTAAGGAATTGGATCTTTGGAAGTTCTGAGATTTGGGATTTGATCTGTTGGTCTGTTTGCAAAATATAGGAGATTTGGTGTCCAAAGATTAGCTACACCTGTCGTTTTGTGTCTGTATCTTATACTTTCTTCTTCTTTTTTTCCTTTTTTTTTTTTGGGATGCTCGTATTACTAACAGTAGATTTCTTAAAACTTTTTCGTTACTGCTTTCATGTTTTAATTGATGATTGTAAACATAATTTGGTTTCTCTGATGCAAATTCCTTGAAGTTGATCCTTTTTTTTTTTGCTCCTTTTGTTTTCTTTAAAACGATTCTGTAGGAGATGACTGAAGCATCGTATATTCCATTCATTCGAGAGGCTTCACCGTCTCTAGAATCTTATTCTATTCCACTAAAGCCATAAACTTCTTGATCCTCGTTGGCTCTTCTTTTTTGTATTTATTTTTCCAGGAATTGGTACAATCTAATATATTCTTATTTATTCTGGTTATCGGAAAGCTTCACTTCCCTTTTGTTCTGATCAAACAATTACTGAATTATATTTATAAATAATAAATATTTTACCGCTACACATGCATTAATTGGTTCTCTTGCCGAGAATAGAGTTAATCATGTGTGTACTTAATGAATCAGGGTGATTACCATGTCTTATTTTGACACTAGTTATGTTTCTTCATATTATTTGCAATGAACATTTATATGTTCATACGTGCTCTTGCCTTTTACCATTGATAAATCTAATCATGAGCATTATTTTTGAAGGCATGAATCTTATCTTATTTTCTTATTTCTCTACTCCGCAGAATTCTACGGAGATGGAATTCTTCAGTGAGTATGGTGACGCCAGTAGATATAAAATTCAGGAAGTCATAGGAAAAGGAAGCTATGGAGTTGTTTGTTCAGCAATTGACACGCATACTGGAGAAAAAGTAGCAATAAAGAAGATACATGATATTTTTGAGCACATCTCTGATGCTGCCCGGATCTTGCGTGAGATCAAACTGCTCAGGCTTCTACGACATCCTGATATTGTTGAAATCAAACATATCATGTTGCCACCCTCAAGAAGGGACTTCAAAGATATTTATGTTGTTTTTGAGCTCATGGAATCAGATCTTCACCAAGTCATCAAAGCTAATGATGACTTGACTCGGGAACACTATCAATTTTTTTTATACCAGCTGCTACGCGCATTGAAATATATTCACACTGGTAATTATTCATCTCTCTGATGCTTGTATAACTGTACCATCCATTTTAGTAACACATTACTCATATAAATGGTAGTGGTTAGTAATTATACTAGCCTTGCCCCTAATGTTGCCATTGGAAATGCTATTTACTTTCTGATATTCCTTTAAGGCAACATTTTACCTTATGTAAATTGTGTTCTCTCTCTTGCGTAATTATGTTGAGGGCCAGGGGTGTATTGAAGATTTTGAATTTCATTCTGATGGTATGTCAACTATTGTGCAGCAAATGTGTACCATCGGGATTTAAAACCGAAGAATATATTGGCCAATGCAAATTGCAAACTTAAGATTTGTGATTTTGGTTTAGCAAGAGTTGCATTCAATGATACCCCTACAACAATATTTTGGACGGTATGGCATATGAAATCCTCGAATATTTTGTTAAATTTGATTCTATTTCATTCCCATTGCATTTAGTTTTCTACCATTTACTTGTTGGATCTACGTCTTGTAAGTAAAGAGAAAATTTGGGACATGGTTTTATTCGTTGCTTTCAGATTGGATTTTGGATCCTCCTATGTATGGGCTGATACGTATTGCGTATTTACTTAGAGCCACATTCAAGAGAAATCAAACATATTTATTACGATACTTAATATTTAGGTTTTTGTGTTGATCTCTGCCAAAACCCTGTATATGAGCCAAAACCTAAAGAAAGGCTTGAGGCTAATTCATAAAACCATGGGGTGAACATTATATTTTCATTCACCAATGAATACAGATGATGTACTTTTCTAACTGCTCTGAATTATACAGGACTACGTTGCTACAAGATGGTATAGAGCACCAGAGCTGTGTGGATCATTTTTCTCAAAGGTGGGCTCCAAGTTATGTGAAAGAACACTTTTTATTCATATCTACGAGGAACATAATTAAGCATGGTCATGGTTTAATTCGTTACTGCATTTCCATTGTTGGTACAGTGCTTTGATTCATGTATGCAAGCTTACCATCTAGCTTTTCCTCAATGTACACCTCATCAATGAATAGGTTTCAGAGAATCATAGAATCTCCTATTTCATTGTTGTTTATCTCTCAGCTTTGTTTAGCATATTTAGCTTAATTTAGGTGAGTTTTGATTTTCTTTTTGTGTGTGGATTTTTGAGTGAAAATGTTGGTGTCTTTGTTTGTTCTTAAATTGTTATTTAGCTATAGAATCCTTTATTTATCTGATGGAATTTGTAGCTTACATCAGCTGAAACGAGCTTCATATGATTCTTATTTACCTGGATACTTTTTTTATAGCCTGAAAGTGTTTCAATGATGGAATAGGTTGTCAGTTAAACCTTATTTGCATAGGTTTTGCAAAATTGACTTGATGGATAAAGGCTTAATGGAATTGGGCATAAGAATTACCCACACCTCCCTTGTCGTTTCTTTCCTTGTTTTACCTTGCATTTGTTGTTATCTTTGCTGTCCTGTACTTATAGTGAATGTTATTGTATTTGCTTATGCTTTGGCAACACTTATGCGACAGCCGCACTGGTGTATTCTAATGCTTTTTTCATTTTTCTAGAAGTTTGATTAAGATTCTTGTTGTTGTTGGTATGATGCTTGGCAACAAAGAATTACCACTTGCAAGGGAAAAAAATACATTTATCAGAAACTAGAGCATATCATTCAAAATGTGTCCTTTTACCTTAATTATATTAACTTGTCTCCTATCCAAAAAAACTAGAGCATATCAATCAAAATGATTGACCCCTTTTCTCCACCAATGGTTGTGCCAATTTCTTTGGTTAGGCACGTATGGCATATAGATGCAATGTGATCAATGCAGTGTCCCAACAGCCTGATTGTTGTTGTTGCTTTTGAATGTTAGAAATGAGTGATCTAAATGAAAAGCAGATAATTATATATTCAAATGTTCAGGGTGAATATGCTGATTTTTTTGTGTAGGGAATTTTTGTTGGCATCATAAAATATTGATTTTGTTTCCTCTGTCCATTTGACTTCAAGAAATGGCTAGTTTACAGCTTAAGCTTCCATTCATCCCATTTGCAGCATCCATCAATATTCTGATTTATCTCTTCTATTTGTTGGAATCTTTGCAAGGTTCACTGCCACCAAGGAAAGTGAATTTAACTTTTTAGGGGATGTCATGATCTTTTTCAACTTCTTATTGTTGTTGTTAAGCGTGGTGTTGTTTGCTTGGACAATTGTTTTATTTTTGTATAAAATATATTATGAGTGCTTTAGTAATACCTAGACTAAAAAATGCTTGTTCAGGAAGGGATTTTGAATTCTCCTGCAAGTTGATGTGTCTTGTTCTCAGGTAACTGTGTCAAGTCTGATGTTGGTTTATATGAAGTGTTCTATACTGCAGATAGAATTTTTATTTCTGAATAATATATTTAATTTGTAATTATTTCTGCATTTCAGTATACACCTGCAATTGATATTTGGAGTATAGGCTGCATCTTTGCTGAGGTATTGACTGGGAAACCACTTTTTCCTGGGAAAAATGTGGTTCATCAGTTGGATTTGATGACTGATCTTCTTGGGACACCTTCATTAGACACCATTTCCCGGGTATGACAAGCCATCTTGCGCATATAATATTGATCTTATTGCTATAAATTTAATATGATTTCTTGGAGATCTTGGTGAAAATTTCTCTTTCCTCTACTGGATCCAGGTTCGGAATGAAAAGGCAAGGAGATATTTAACTAGCATGAGGAAAAAACAGCCTGTGCCATTTTCACAGAAGTTTCCAAATGCCGATCCTCTAGCTCTCAAACTATTGGAAAGGCTTTTGGCCTTTGATCCGAAGGATCGACCAACTGCTGAAGAGGTTTGTATTACCCTGGCTTCTCTGATTGTGTTTTGACTAATATTGATGCAGTTTTAAGATGCATCTGTCCATTTTTTTTTCTCCCTCTGTGGCATTCATCCTTGGTAGCATTGTGTTGGTTCTGTTCTGTTTACCAGGCATTGGCGGATCCTTACTTTAAGGGCCTGTCCAAAGTGGAGAGAGAGCCTTCTTGCCAGCCAATAGCAAAGTTAGAGTTTGAATTTGAGCGCCGAAGAGTAACAAAGGAGGATATTCGAGAGCTAATTTTTCGGGAGATACTAGAATACCATCCTCAATTATTGAAGGACTACATGAATGGAACTGAGAGGACTAATTTTCTGTATCCAAGGTTCTGATTGTTTCCTATTTAGCTTTCATTTGTAATCGTACTGTGGTAACCAGTAATTTCTATGCCCTTATTTTTCTTCATAATTTATGGTGACCTTTTGTATGCAGTGCTGTTGATCAATTCAGAAAGCAGTTTGCTTATCTTGAGGAAAATAGTGGCAAAGTTCCGCCGGAAAGAAAGCATGTTTCTCTCCCAAGGTAATCTTTGTTTTGTTCCCAAGTGTGCGCACACAAAAAGAAATATAAAATCATGTTAATGGTGGAGAGGTTCTCAAATCTCAATCCACTTCTGGATAGTAGTTTTTCTTGCTCTAAAGCGCTTGTTGTTTGATCATTTTGATCAAGTGAATGAATTTTTGAATCTGTTACTGTTTTTGCAGGTCTTCAGTTGTTCATTCAAACACAATCCCTCCCAAGGAACAAGCAAACATGGCTTCATATAGTGATCGACAAATTTCAGTAGAGCCATGCAATAAGAGTTGTAGAGATAATGATGGGACTTCTGGAACACTACCAAGGACTTTGCAGGCACCACATAGAATCCCACTGGGTATGCCCATTCCTTGTTAAATTCCTTTGAAATGGATGTTTGGATTGAATATGTATCTTTATTTTATTTTACTTTTTGCTGTTCAGCTAAACCAGGAAAAGTCGTAGGACCCCTTGTGCCATACGAGAATGCGAGCAGCGTCAAAGCTGCTTATGATTCAAGGATGTTAATCAGAAATGCAGTTCTACCACCTCAAGCTGCTCCTTCCCCATACTGTTTTCGCCGGACTAGTGCAGGGAAGCAAGAAAGGTCTGGGATAGAGGCTGGGCAGGATTTGTCTCAGGCAAAACTACAACCTGCACAATGCAGCATGGCGGCAAAATTAGCTCCCGATATAGCCATAGACATAAACACGAACCCGTTTTACTTGTCGAGGCCTGGAGTGGCAAAGACAGACTCTGTGGATGATCGAATTGTTATTGATCCGAATCTGCTGCAGGGGAAATCCCAATTTGGTGGAATTGGGGTTGCTGCCACAGCTGCTGCTGCTGCTCACAGAAAAGTTGGCACGGTTCAGTATGGCATTTCACGAATGTACTAAAGAAGGGAAATTCTTCGATCTGCAAAATGGATGTGACAATCCCTGCCTGAGGGAACGCCCTCATTGGAGAACAAGTTGAGCGATAATAACTGTGAGTGGGGGGGAGGGGGCGCTTGCGATGTGCTTCAGGATAGGTGTGGAAGTGGAAGGAAAAGCCAGAGCCTCCTAAGAAAGGGAACTTGTTATTGTGGGTGGGGTTGTGGGGGTTTCTTTGAGAGCCAGCTCTGCCTGGATTTCTCAATAGCTTCATGAAAAATCAGTCGTAACTAATTATATTTTAGTGAAAATATACATTCTACCGCTGAAAGGCATAAGAAAAATTCTCCTCTTGCTTGGTCATCACATATCCTCTGTTTGAAGTTTTTTTTCCTAGTTATTCTATTTTCCTTATAATAAACAGAGTAGAATGTACATCTTTAAGAGAAAAAGCAGTGGTGACTGGCTGATAAAGAATAAGAAGGAAGACTTAAACTCCATGACTGCAAACAGTTCACTTCTGCACCCAATTCTACATAGAACTGTATCTTGTTTTTAATTATCTGAGACGATCGTGCATTGTTGTGGATCACCTTTTCTGTGTTACGATTTCTTGTTGTCTCTGCATTTTCAATCATGCAACGAAGGTGATTGCTCATCTCCGAAAGCTCACTAGATCTGCATGATAAATGGGAAATCTTTTTGTTGCCTGTCCCCTTCAGTAGGTAGGACGAGTGATAGATCATTACAAGTTTACAACACAAGCAAGAAGAATCGTGAATTTGATGATGTGTTATGTATGTCCATAAATGCATGCATAGATTTATAACAACTGGTGCGATAACCATAGGTTTAAAACATGGCCATGGATGTCTTTCAACCAAAAAAAAACATGGCCATGGCCAAATTGATTCAATAGGGCGGCCTCTCTATCATTGAACCATGACATCATTGACGATGACAACAATAGACTCAATCGGGTGGAAATGCTTTTGGACACATAACCCCTACTTGGGGGAGTTTATGTGGAGACAGTTTATCAGCTCTCAGGTGGTCCAGGAGCGTCCTGATGGGGGGAAGGGAGCTGAATCACATAGCGTGACGTAAACCCTAAACCAAACCCCATAAATGAAAAAATTGGGATATCTTTTAGATGGTAAAACCTTCCTTTGAGGAGCTGGAAAAGGAACCCACAAGGAACTAGGGTAGTTTTTGGATACAGGAGCAGAAGAGAGAGATTTGACAGTTTATTTCTTTCTCCGTGCTGATGGGGTTGAAAAGATAAGAACCCAGTTGGGTGTATTTATGGCTTGGCAGTTGTGGAAGTAGCCACTTGTATGAGAATTCCCGTATGTGTACGTGATCGTGTTCTTTATGTTTGTGGAATCGGTGACAGACGGAGCAAAACCATACAAACAGAATAAACGACAAGAAACAGCTTCAGATGAGACAAGAGTACGGGATGATGAGTGGGTTGTGGTCTGGATGTTCTGGACTGCATGTGATCTGGGGGCCTCCGTGCTGATGGGGTTGAAAAGATAAGAACCCAGTTGGGTGTATTTATGGCTTGGCAGTTGTGGAAGTAGCCACTTGTATGAGAATTCCCGTATGTGTACGTGATCGTGTTCTTTATGTTTGTGGAATCGGTGACAGACGGAGCAAAACCATACAAACAGAATAAACGACAAGAAACAGCTTCAGATGAGACAAGAGTACGGGATGATGAGTGGGTTGTGGTCTGGATGTTCTGGACTGCATGTGATCTGGGGGCTTTTGGTTTTGACAGTTTGTTGTTTGATATTGCTAGCTGGTAAAAGGATGTAATAGAATTTGAGAACTCGCTTACTGGAAAGTGGGTCCACATGACGTTTAGAAATTCCAAGATTGTAACTTGCAACCCTTACCGTTGCTAGGATGGTCATTCATGAGGAGCTTTCCCGCCAATTTTCGAAATTTCAAGCCTTCTTCTACGCCTGTCTTCTGTCTTTCAAGCTTTGGTTTGTTCATTACTGTCAAGGAACTCTCCAATTCCTTCACGGGGTACTTCAGGTTTGCCAACGTGAGTACTTGGTCGTTGAACTCAATTATAACCGATCACCTCCAAAACGATAGGTTAGACGAAGCTCGTAGTGTTTTTGACAAGGTCCCTTCTCCCAATATTTTTCTGTATACCATCATGATCACAGGTTATTGGAGAAATAGTAGGATCGACGAAGCGTTGCAATTGTTCTATGGGATGCCGAGAAGGGATGTTGTTTCTTGGAATTCAATGATCAAAGGGTGCTTGGACTGTGGATATTTAAGCTTGGCTAGGAAGCTTTTTGATGAAATTCCTGAGAGAAATGTCATTTCTTGGACTACCATTTTAAACGGGTTCTTGCAGTTTGGGAGAATCCATATGGCTGAGGGGTTGTTTCATAAGATGCCTTGGAGGGATACGGCCGCTTGGAATGCAATGCTCTTTGGGTATTTTAGTAATGGTAGAGTTGAAGATGCTTGGAAGTTATTTATGATGATGCCTTGTCGGAATGTGATTTCATGGACCACAATGATTAGTGGACTAGATCAGCATGGGAAGAGTGGTGACGCCGTTTCCCTCTTTCAGGAGATGCTGGCTTTGGGGGTTGAACCTACTTCCAGCACATTTTCTTGTGTTTTAACGGCTTGTGCGAACACAGTTGCTTTTGATGAAGGTGTTCAACTTCATGCTCATCTTCTCAAGTTAGGGTATGCCTTTGATGCTTTTATCTCTACTTCACTTATCAATTTTTATGCAAACTGCAAACTGATAGAGAATTCTCGCAACATTTTCCTTGAAATCTATTGTAAAGATGTCGTTATATGGACAGCTCTTTTAACAGGTTATGGTCTGAACAGTTTGCATGAAGATGCATTGGAGGTGTTAAGTGACATGATAAAATCTGATATCATGCCTAATCAGTCCACCCTCGCTAGTGCTTTGAATTCATGCTGTGCCTTGGAAGCACTTGACAGAGGAAAAGAGATTCATGCGAGAGCTGTTAAACTGGGATTGGATCTTGATATTTTTGTGGGTAATTCTCTCATTGTCATGTACTCTAAATGTGGAAATGTAAATCGTGGGGTGACAGTATTTAAGAAAATGACCAAGAAGAACATTGTTTCATGGAATTCAGTTATTGTTGGATGTGCACAACATGGGTGTGGCATGTTAGCGCTGGCACTCTTTGATGAAATGGTACGTGCAGAGGTACAACCAGATGAAATCACGTTCATTGGGTTGCTTTCTGCTTGTAGTCATTCTAGGATGTTGGATAAGGGGAGATACTTTTTTGAATTATTGAGGAGAAATAAATCCATCCAGGTGAATCTTGAGCACTATGCATGTATGGTGGACTTAATGGGAAGATGTGGGAAGGTGGAAGAAGCAGAAGAGTTCATTAAAAGCATGCCAATAAAAGCAAACTCCATGGTGTTGCTAGCATTGCTTAGTGCTTGCTGCATGCATTCTAATTTAGAAGTGGCTGAGAGAGTTGCACAAAATATTTTTGACCTTGAACCACACGGTAGTGCGGCTTATGTTTTGTTGTCTAACTTATATGCTTCTGTCGGTCGATGGAATGATGTTTTCAGAATAAGAATGATTATGAAACAAAAAGGAACTATAAAGCAACCTGGATGCAGTTGGGTTACGCTGAAGGGATCAAGACATGAGTTCATTTCTGGAGATAGATCCCACCCTTTGAGCAAAAATATTTATCAAAAATTGGAAATTTTAGGTGGAAAACTTAAGGAATATGGTTATGTTCCTGATAAAAAGTTTGCCTTGCATGATGTCGAAGATGAGCAGAAGGAAGTGATGCTGTCTTATCATAGTGAGAGGCTTGCAATTGCATTTTGTCTAATTAGTACTGCAGAGGGCAGTACAATAAGGGTGATGAAGAACCTTCGCATGTGTAGGGATTGCCATTCTGTCATCAAACTTATTTCAAAGATTGTTGTGCGTGAAATTATTGTGAGAGATTCAAACCGCTTCCATCATTTTAGAGATGGCAATTGTTCTTGTGGAGATTATTGGTAGCATTGTTGCTGATTTTTTATTTATTTCATATGCTTGGAAAGTCAAACAATTTAGATGTGGCCTTGAAAAGGAAAGGGTCTATTCTAACTCATCAATTCCTCCTAGACTTGTATGTGAATGCTGCAGTTTGTATTAACTTTAGCTTGTGAGCTACATTTCTTTTTCCTAGATATTTTTTTCCATGTAACAAGTGTATTTTTTCTTAATAAGGTTAACCTTCTGTCTTTCAATTTCGCTTGGGGGAGTTGGTGGAGTTGGGGGCTAGAATGAGTTGCTATTCTAGTTGCTTGTGGGAACTGGGTTTGGGTTCTATATATGGTCTAGGTTGAAGAACTGTTGATATACTATATATATTTCTTACCTGTAAATGCTCTTGGATTGTGATATCATTGAAACTGTTCTTTCTTATAAATTCACTTGGCTGGATTATCATTTCTGAATAATATTTTTCTATCGATGTCTTCTCATTCCTTCATCAACCAGACACTATTGCTTTATACCTAAAAATGTTCATTCTTGTTCCTTCTAAGTGGTAGAAGTATATTTTTGACAAAAAATACAATTATTTACCACTGATTTTTCATGAAACTATTGAGATACCTAGGTGGAGCTGGCTCTCAAAGAAAGCCCTAACCCCAGCCTTAAAAAACAAGTCTCCCCTTTTAGGGGGCTTTGGCATTCCCTTTGGCACCTCTCATTAACCATATTACAATCTACACAATGACAATGATTAGTACTCAATTTGTTCTTCGACAGGGGCATTTCCTCGGCAGCAATTGGCACATCCATTTGGCAGTTACAATTCTTTCCTTTCTCTAGTACATTCTTGACATGCCATGCTGAACAGTGCCAACATTTCTGAGAGCAGCTGCAGCAGCTGTTTGGGATTTTGCCTGCAGCAGCTTTGGATCAATCATGATTCGACCGTCTACTGGCTCTGCATTCACCACTCTAGCCCTTAATAAGTAGAAAGAGTTGGTGCTACCATGGAAATATCGGGGGCTAATTTGGCCGTCTGCTGCACTCTGTATAAATTCCAATGAAGATATCCCAAGCTATGTTGGATCAAATCATCCAACATACCAAACAACACCCATTGTAAGTATTTGCAATTTTTTTTTTCCGTGGGATGGGATTGTTAAGATTCTCATAACACTGATTCAAATCTCATGAGCCATTCTTGAGTAGATTATTAAAATGGGGAGCTATTTCATTGACAGTAGCAGTAACAGATATGCATATACTTGTGCCAGATCTTCTGAAATCAGAAATGTGCATGAAAAGCTCATAAACAAAGTGCTTAAAGAATTTACTGCATTCTACTATGATTTTTCTAGGAAACACATGAGAAATAGCTACTTGTTGAAACATTGATCTGAAGATGAGATGATTATGCAAATTTGTATGAGTTGATCCTTTGAATTAATTATGTCCCATGATTATTACCTTAACATTGTATAAACATCTAAAACCATAATTCTTGTTCTTCTTTACCAATCTAAACTAGCAATTTTATACTGAACTGAAGTACCCATTTAAACCATCCATCCTAAAATGGCTGATAAATGAGTCGGCAGTCAGTGCACAGTGCAGTCAACTGGCTGAGGGGCAGGCATGCAACAAGTTCTGACTTCTGATGCTCCCATTCTCTCTGTGTTTATTCTAAAGTAGCTTATCATTCCATTCCTTGCATACAAGGAAAAGGGAGAAAACCATCCAGAGACAAAGCTTTGCTTTTCCTCACTGTATTATATTGTCTATATAGATTGGATAGATATTGGGTCCATGTGTGTGGTCGCTCACAGAGAGACATCACCACCACCCAAATCACCTTCACACCACATGCCCACCCTCTTACCAACACTCCTAATCAAAATATCCAGCCAGCTCTCATCTCATCAATTTGAATTTTGACTTTCCATTAGATAGGCCTGTCCTACTAATTAAGGACAGTATGATCCGACCCATTTAAAACGACCCGAATGGGTTGATGGGTTTTATGTTGTAAGATCCATCATCCCATTCTCCATTATTCAAATGCAAATGAGTCTCTTGATTTAATATAAGAATATTAATACTTCATGTCATACCAACATAAACCCCCCTAAAACCCATTTAAAGAAGTTGGATAAGTTTCAGCTTGTTAACGGATCAGATTATAAATTTTGCTAACCAATAAGGCCTCGTTTGGCTTTCATTCCGGATTAGGAATTCATTCTGAGACTGAGTTCTTGGAACTCATTTTGCGAATTCATTTTTAAGGTTTTCTAATTCCGTTTGGTTTGCATATAGCAAAATGAGTTCTAACCCAAACAATTGTTTGGTTAAGATGTAATGAAATGAGTTTTGTAAAATTTTTCTTTTCCTTTATTTTTTTCCTTTTTTATGAATAATAATAAGAAAAATGTTTGATAATTGAAAGATAAAACTTAAAATACCTGAAAAATAAAAAAAAATGAAAAATCCTTCTAATAAATATATTTGAATATAAATAATACAAATATAAAACACCTAACCAAACTCATTCATCCTCCAAAGCCCCTAGGAATCATCATTTACCCTATAAACTCTCGAACAGCACCTGCAACTATTATTGATTCAAATAACACTAAAAAAAAATATATAATTCAATCCAATAAGGCTTTCTTTTTTGGTAATAAGATAAAAAAATATAACTATTAATCAAACCAAGTTACACATGGTATAGATATGCCAAAATAGTCATCATTGAGAACAGAAGAAATTTAACAAGGTAAATTTGTTTTCCAAAAACAAGAAAATTGGTCTAATGCAAAACTAGCCAACGTATTTGCTGTTAAACTAATGATTTGTGTTCAATAGATACTCTATTATATGCTTCTCTAGATCTTCTGGTTTTCAACACAGTCCATGGCTAATCTTCCTTCGCAGCTTCATAGATGGCTGAAATTTTAGTCAAGCCAGTGGCAATCTCCTTAGGTATGATTTCCGGTATTGGTTATGCACTTTCACAATCGGATTTGGACTCTCAAAGCATGTCTGTCTTATAGCAGACATTGGCAAGGCAAATAAAGACTGAAGCAACTGAAGTGATTGCCCCCCTTTGGTGGATTTGAAGACGGTGAGGGCCTTCTGGTAAGAAAAAGTAGCTTCATTGAAGCAGCAGAGGGACAAGTAAATGCAGAGGCAGCCACCTTCTTATCTTGACCATTGGCAATCACTGTCATTCTGGCAAGGATTGAGTGCTCAAAAGCAAATTCATAATCCTCCTTAGCCTCACAGATGAGGGCTATCAAACATAGGTCTGCAAAATTAAAGAAAACAAAAATCTGAAATACCTGAATGTGATAAAAACTAGCGCTTCTACTGAATTCTAGTGAATATGAGGGCCAGCAAACATAGGTCTGCAAAATTAAAACTAGCGCTGCTACTGAATTCTAGTACAATTTATCTAGCAAAATTAAAGAAAACAAAAATCTGAAATAACAAATGATTCTTGAAATGAACCTTAAAAAAACTAACATCAAACACATAATGAACCTCATAATAGTAACAAAGATAAAAAAAATCCATGTGAGAACAAAATAAAAGCCACTTGATTGATTTCAGCCATTGCTGAACTATAAAAACAGATCTTATTTATTTATTTATTTTTGATAGTTTGAGTGACAATTCCACAATGCCTCTGATTTGTCACTCTTTCCTCACTTCAATCCCACTGGAAACGACTCCTACTATGGCTCTCAAAGCATTAAAATCAAACTCAAACTAAACTCACAAATCTTGGCTTCACTCATTCATTGCAAATAACTATCACAGTAACTACTTCACACTAATCATTAAAATGGATCAATCAAGTTCCCATTAGATATATCTAAAATTGCAAACCAAATATGTGGCAATGAATCTGCAGCAATTTATAGTCAAGGGGAAAAACAGGAAACTGGGTTCAGTTGTGCAAACCGAACCTGATTTTTTTTATTTTTTTATTTTAAGAACAGTAATTAATCTTGCTTCTCATCGATCCTCATTTATAAACAAATCAGTGCATGGACCATATATGTATTGAAGCTTGAACAAAACTAAACGATTAACATACCTGGTAGAGGACTCTTGACTTTTTTCTTGGATTTGGAGCACCTAAACGACAGCTTCTTCCTTCCCTTTCAATTATTTTATAAGATGCCTTAAATCTCTCTCTCTCAAAACTACCCAAAAGAACAAAAAAGAACCAGTCCCCTATCCTACGAACCCTAAGCAGTTTGTCCAAGATCTCACCTAAACTTATCTCCACGAGCTCTCCCCAAAAGATCCTAAGTTGCACAACTAAAGGAATTTACCATAGCTTTAGGTCCATTGTTAATTGTTGATGCTCTGTGAAAGGGAACTATTCAAGCAATCCAAACAAAATAACCCTAGAAAAGAAACCATAGAAGATGAAAAGAGATGAAATAAAACGAAAACAAATATATAACAAACGAAATATCACCTCTAATCACAATGCAATATCGTTCAGAATGGTCATTTCCTAAGGTTTCACCATTTATAGCAATGGAGCAATGGAGCAACGGAGAAGAGAACTGTTCTTTGAAGGGAAGAGGGCTGTGTTGAAGAGAGAGCTGCGTAGAAGAGAAGAGGTGTGATTGCAATATTTACAATTTATGCCACTGTTTAAAACTTCAAGTTATTTACAAGTTTGCCACCGCAAAAAATCCAAAACCCATTCCTAAATTCTAAAAACGGGTTGAGAGGCGTTTCTCTCTACTCGAGTTTTTCTCATTCTCATTCTATTAGAATGAGTTCTAGCATGGTTTACCAAACACCCATTTAACCCCTTAAATTCATTCCAAGCCTTGAACTCATTCCAAGGCTTGGAATGAGTTCCCAAAATGAAAGCCAAACGAGCCCTAAATTAGTAGGAACCAGTTACATTCCACTTGAAAGACCAGCCAGAATATCATATCATCTTACCGATCCCTTTATTTGACTTTATGAAGATAAGGACCATTGTGTTGTTTTTGTTGATGTTTATCTTCATATATAGTTAAGAATATCTTCTTGATTAGGGTTTTTGTCCATACCCGTACAAAACAAGAGCAACATAGGACACTGGCCCCCACAATTTTGATTCTTTAATTATCAGAATGATTATTAAAACACAAAGGGGAGTATGATGATTGATCCAAGAAATGGGTATTAATAATATAATAAGCTTGTGTGCCCCAACAGGAGATCGAGTGAGGAGCCTCATATCAGAGTCTGCCAACCCAACCGGGAGTAAATCGCCGACTGTTGTTTCCTCCTCGGGAACACCACCCCCCCACCGCCACCACCACCGTAGCCACCAACCCACGATCACAGGAGTCAGTACCATGGTTTATTGGCCTCTTTTTCTGGGGGTGTGGGGCTCAAGGTGGGGGCCCATTGAAGGGGGGACACGTGGCTTGCATGGTTTGGTGGATGATGGGAAATCAGCGCAGGAGGGGGTGGAAGGAAGGTGGAGGAGGCACATGGGTGGTGGTAGGTTCGAGAAAATCATGTGACTGCATGTGCCTTGCATTGGCTTTTAGTGTGCCCCATTGCCGTCTGCTTTCGTTTAAAAGCCAACCTTTGTAATATCTGGCTCCAAAAACTCCCTTCACTCTCGCTCGCTCAAGCCTAGTCCCTCGGCGTGGCTTGAGCTTGCAAGCTAGAGACCTTCTCCCAACTACAACAGAAGCAAAGGCCGGTTGAAATTGAATATTGGTTGGACCGGATCGGCTTCTAGAGATTGTTGAAAAGCCTCCTCTCATATATTGCAGTAAAAGTGGCAATTTGTTACCAGACAGGCCAACACAGTTACTTTTTAAAGAGTTGGGGTGGTTTGCTTTGGTGGGGTTTGAACAATTCGGATTTGGGATTTCAAATTTATGAACAAAATCTAGAAATTCACAAAATAGCTGCAGATCCAAGAATTGTTACTCCTTATCTATTTAAAACCAATCAAGTTCAGATGGTTGGTAGGTTTATAAAGCAGGAGCTAGCAGATTGTCCAAAATTGCTAAAACCTAGAGGGAGTTGGGTTTAATTGTGCTAGCATCTGTCATGTTCAATCAGACTCAATTCTGATGCAATTATAACATCATGTGAACCCTTTTATTGCAACCTGTTGTGTACACAAGGGGGAATTGTCATTTAATCAGGCAGGGCAGGGCAGGGCAGGCCAAGCCAAGCTGAAGCTGAAGAAGAACCAGCAGCAGCTGCTACCCCTGTTGAAGCTAAAGGAAACCACGACTGCACACAATCAATCAGCATCATGCATTGTCACAGGTGATCCCAAAACAGCGATTGGGAAGCCAAAATTTGTGGGTCCAGCTTCGTTGGCATTGACATTTCCAGAACCCAACAATAATTTAACCCCATACGCATTCTCTCTTTCTCTGCTCAGTATCCCTCTCCCAGGAAGCCATTTGCTTGCTTCTCCTCTCCTTCTGTTTCTATTTCTCTCTTTATACAGTCATGGAGACTGCTCAAAACCATGGCTCCTTAGCCACATTTCAAAGAAAAGAGAGGATGGTCAAGCAAGACCCTCACCAACCTTCTAATGGGGTTCACCGGAGACGGCGGTTGACGGCTCACCGGAGGCTGGGAAAGTGTAGGAATACAAAGGTTGAGGTAAATGTATGTGGGGAATGTGGTGATGGTGATCGTGGTGATGATGACGATGATGAGAAGGCAGGGATAGAGAAGAGGATAATGGCATTGCAGAGGATTGTTCCTGGAGGGGAGTCACTTGGGGTTGACAAGCTGTTTGAAGAAACAGCTGGTTACATATTGGCTTTGCAAGGACAGGTAAAAGCCATGAAAGTACTTGCAAGCTTTTTTGAAGATTTGCAGCAGAGTAGCAAGTTAGGAGGTTGATAATCATCTAGTTCATTATTTAGTTTCATTGTAATCCCAATTGGGTTCTCTCTCTCTCTATCTCTCTCATTCTCCTTTTCTCCTTCTCATATTCTCTCTTTTTTGGTTTTTTTTCTTATCTCCTCATAATGTTCTTCCTTTTTGTCTTCCAATGAAAGAAGAAAAGAGTTTAGGTAGCATTTTAGCATTGATTTTCTGGTTGTGATATGTGAACTAGAACTTCAAAAAATTCATTGGAAAGATGCTAATGCATACCATGAGCATCATACCTTAGTTACACGGTGTTGACAAGCAAATGATACCCAGGGGAAAACTAGCTAGGGAGAAACAGAGCAAGGTAGTGATACTGGCAGAAATTCTTCATCTCTGTGCAAATTTTCAGGAGGTTATCTTTGTTCACACTTTTAGAGAAGCAAATGAGGGAGGAGATAGGCTGGCAAATCATGCTATTGACCAGTTCTCTTGTCTTTGGGTGAAGCACCCTCCTTCCTTTTTATCTTTAATCCTCTTGGATGATGTAAGAGGATGCAACTTTGTAAGAGTAGTTAACTGAAATGAAAGCTGCTAGTTTCACTAAAAAAAGAGAGAATTGGATAGTTAACATATTGGAAGGATTGATTTATATATATTATATTAAAAAAAGAGAGAGAAAGAAAAAGGGAAAATTGGTTTCAAGTGATATTTTTTAAAAATAACTCAGTTTCAGTCACCAACAATTAAAAATTAATTATACTTATTTAAAATAATTGAGAACGAGTGTTTGGAAAGGAAAAAGGGAAAATACATTAAGTGCCAAGGGAGGAGACTCATGGATGAGCTTACACTTGATGTGAGGATTCATTGAAAGGTGGACCCCACTAATACTGATGAAAAAGTGGGCCTAGATGATGTTATATTCAATAGTAGGACACAACTACTTAAATTTCAGTTAGACTATTATTGATTCTTGGCTCAAGCACCGTGGCCTCGTAATGAAAATTAGATGCATTTGGATAGCAAGGGAATGAAGAAGATGCGAGAAACGTACATCCACACCATTTTGGTTTGCACTTGCTTGTCACAAGGGCAGTAAGCAAGTTCGATTCGGACTTGATCCACCAAGATCCGAATTCAAATCCGATTAGGTTATAGGATATCTAAATCTGAATAAATATCCGACAGATCCTTCATATTTGTTATTAAATCTGAATTTGAATATAACTATAAAATTTGTATTCGAATCCTATTATCCGATTAAATATTTAAATTTGGAAATTTTAATTAAATACACTCCGTTTACTATAATTATACTAAATAACACTTCAAATAATTTTAAAATCTATATCTCAGTGTTACATTTAATTTAATATATATATTATTTTAAAAGAAGAATATTAAAATTACTTAATCATCCTTAAACATTTAAAAAAATTACAAATATGTATATAATTTAATCAGATTTGGATCTTAATCGGATGGATATGACCTTGATCCAAATCCGAATGTAAACATATCCCGTTTTCATTTCCAAATCCAACCCACAGACATTTAATAAAAAAAATCTAATTTAATTGGATTATTTAATTAGAAAACTTGTGGTAAACGGGTCATGATCCTACCCATTGATAGTCTTAGTCGCGAGAATATTTTTATGCTAAAAAAGCATCAAGGTGATTTGGAGTCATAAAATTAATCTAAGAAACAACATTATGAAAAACAGTTACGACAATAAATATTAAAGTGCTTAACCAACGAATTCTTTATAAGTCTTGGGGCTTTTGGAGCGACAGTTAGGCACATGACAAGGTCTTCATAAGTCTTGAGGCTTTTGGAGCAATGACACGTAACAAGAAAATACATTATGTTTTTGTTTCTTGATATCCAAACGCGGCCTATATTTTACATAATCACTTCTATAAATGAGATGTTTATAGACTTAAACACTAGATATAAGCTTTTGGAAGGTTTGGTATGGAAGCACAAATTTCATAAGAATAGGGGAGAGGCCATGGTAGGTTAGGGGCTATAGCCAGAGGGTGGCATATGCACAAGAATAGTGGGGAGGTTGTTGTAGGGTAGCACCTAGGTCTTGATAGGGTGGCATCATTTTTGAAGATCTCGAAAGTCTAAACTCATGGGGCCACCATCATCTAATCTAACAGTGCAGATGATGGTAGTGGCTTAAAGATGATCAAGATTTTCATCCGTTAAAAGGTACTGTGGTTCGACCACTTGGAAATTTCTTTGGATTATACGCAAGTTTACAGCCACTTGGATTTGGGCCCACCCATGTGGACAGATGGAGATGAACAGATCCAGTAACATGGGTGTCTGTGGTGGTACTTCATATTCAACAGCTGTTAGAATAGAAGACTGTTAGACCCTCAAATGGAAAGCTAGGGTTTGTGACCACCTGAAAGGCTGAAACTGCCTCTCATGTCTAGGGTTTTGTAACTCATCAAATGGGTTAAATTTTGACTTGGGTTTGTGTTACAGTCCTAAAGGTTAAGTGCTTAACCAACCAAGTCTTCATAAGTACTTAGGGCTTTTGGGACAACGGTTAGGCGTACTTAGGGCTTTTGGAACAACGGTTAGGCACATAATAGATTAATTCAATTATAGAGCATATCATCAAGATATAATTAGTGGCCCAATATTTGTAATTCCCTAGAATAAAATTTTGACATATTTATACTTATCTATATGTAAAAAAAATTTATACTTATTTTTCCATATCTTAAGCGAAGAAAATATAAAGTTTTATGACAATAATTTTAAGACATGCTTAAAACTGAGCCCAATACTGATGGATGTAGCTCAATCTGGGCTGCCTTTGGGTGAGACAAGCCTAGCCCAAAACTGAGCCCAGGTCAATCCCAATCTCAATATTATCAAATCCATGGGGGCTTTTACTTGGGCTGATACAGATGGGTTTCAGTTCGGGTCGGCCCATATTTTAATCAGTTATTGCTCCCGTAACTCCGTAAGGCGGCTGCAATATATAATAATAATCCAAAGATTCCTACATATACCTGATGGTCCCACACGACGCCTGTCCTCCACAAGAAGGTTCGTTAGCGTTCTGTGATCGCGAACGAGATCGGGTGTGTGCGCGGGAACAAACTTCTCCATACTCAACTCAATTCTAGACACCGGACAGACTTTCTACGTGAATAATAACGACCTGGATAAGTCCATCACATTCATCTCTCCCTTGATTTGATTATAAGGCATGGAATTCTTGCCTTGTAAAAACATAGAAGCTTTCCCTGATAACCGAGCACGCGTACAAAAACCCTAATCGTCCACGCTTGTTTCTGTTGGATTTGCTCTAGCGATTCACGTTTCAGACTAATCCAAACAGTGGTGTCTCGATCGATCGAAGATCGAAGGTTTGTTTCTCGCTTCTTTAGCTTAAAACGTAATTGGATTTCTTATTGATTTGATTTCTCTGCAACCTGGTTTTTTTCTGGATTTCTTGTTTTGATTCTGTTCTTCAGTTCTCCTCCGTATTTAGGATCGTCAATGGCGGACGAGACAACGTTCAGTGGCCCAGCTGCCGACGATCAGACGAAGCGAGATCCCGATCTTGATCTCGGAAATAGTACGAGAAGTTCGGAGCATGAGGAAAGGATAGGAGCTCTGGAAGTGGAGAAAGAAAGATTGGTGCGCGAAAATGAAGAATGTAACAAGAGAATCGAGGTATTGCTTGGGGAGATTGATGGTTTGAAGAAAGAACGAGGTGAAATGATGGAGAAATTTGATGAGATGCGGAGGCAAGTCGATCAAGCCGAACAAGAGAAGAAGGCTTTTAAGGTGATCGCGGCGAGAGCAGCTGAGCTAGAGACGGAGATTTTTCGGTTGCAGCATGATCTCGGTTCATCGGTGTCGGAGAGTGAAGAGGCGGTTGCGGAGGTTGGGAAGATGAAGCAGTTGCTTGAGGAGTTTAAACGGCGCTGTGAGGAGAAGGAATCAAGGATTGGGAATCTGGAGAAGGAGAAGGCTTCTATACAGGAATGGATGGATCAAGAAGTGCGGGAGAAGGAGAAATTGAAGGAGGAGAAGGAAATCCGAATCAGTGAGTTGGAATCGGAGGTGGCTAAGGGTATTGCAGATTTAGTGAAGGTGCGGATGGAGAAGAATGAGACTGATGCCCAGAAATCTGCTCTGGAAGAAAATGTTAGACAGTCTGAGGAGAGAATCAAGGAAATGGAAGAAAAAGTGAAGAGGTTACTGAACCAATTTGAGGAATCGGAGAAGTTGATGACGGAGTTGAAGGAGAAGAAGGGCGGGGAAACGATCAATGGCGTCGCGGCGACGCAGAGGTCATCGGTGAATGATGTGGAGAAAGGATCGGACGGTTTGAAGGTTCAATGGCCAGCGGTGATTGTGTCGACTGGAACAGTTGCTGCGGCAGCTGCTATTGTCTATCTCAATTACTCTAAAAAAAAGTAAGGAGACAGAGCTTTAGCCGTAAAGAAAGCTCTCTGTGCAAATGAACGGGTTAGGTCTTCTCTCTTGGCCTACATGCTGGCTTCTCTCCAAGTATGCATGAGTCCATTTCATTTTACTCTATCTGGTTCAGAAGGATTCTCATTTTTGCAGTTTTGTTAATTGCTTTGGTTTCACTTGGCTGTCTTTTTAGCCTTTACTGCTTATATAGAAAACTATATGGGCATAAAACCACACATTTTAACCCGTGTAGATCCCTCTAGGTTTTGTTGTTTGGAGATCTGAGTAATGGGAGTGCTATGATTTTGGATGGAAATGAAGGAATATAATCATGTCAGCATGTTTGTTATTGTACTGATGTGATTCCATCAGTTTGCGAGGCTTTTCACTTCCTTTATTCTTTTATGCAGAACTTTTGATGGATAGGGGATTCAAAGAACTTATATGGATTTTCACTTCTTTTAATATCCGCAAAAAAACGAAGATACCTACTAACCTTACTTTATTCAGAGACGAAGTCAGCCATGAAAATTTCATTAAAAAGAAAAAGAGATGAATCATGACCTTCCATGTAATACCAACTTGTACTTGAATCTTTTACTTCTCCTTTTCTCTGTGTACTTCATGTTATTGTGTTGCATTGTTACTTCTCCTTCTCAATTAACATTTCTTTTTACGTTTTCTTTTCGTGTTGTCGTTGCGTGTATCTGCTCTTGCATTGACAAAATACCCTCGTAATTGTGGTTTGGTCTGGCCTACTTCGTTAATTGTTGATCACCTTGAATAGTTCCATAGATCCTTTCAATTTAGCCATGTGATTTTTTTTTTTTTTGGGGGGTACCTTATGCCTATATGAGTATTTCAAATTTATGCATTTCTAATTCCATTGGCAGATGATTAATTGACTGGGTTAATTTTTTGTCATTAAGAACCTTCCTTACAAGGCTGTATACTGGGTTTAAAATCAGGGCCAGTAATGTTAAGAGTACTTGTACATACTGAACAATATCAGCCTGTACCGGCAATGACCAGTTCTGAGGTTTTAAACCTTGCTTACAGATTTCTGAAGAAACGAATTTCCTTAATTGCAATTTCAAGATGTTCTGATTATGCATGAGAAGGTTAGAAAAATGCATCTTCCCTGCCTCGACAGCTATTCATTCTCAAGTGGTTTTCAAGCTCAGGATTTAAACATAGACATGGTCACCTGAACAAAAACAAGAACTTGAAATTGAAGAATGATTAGACCATAAAATTTGATGACTTCAGTTTCTTGATGTTTTCTTATTGTCTAGAAAGGGTGATCAAATGCTTTGAATTTGTCAAATGGATAGGCCATCCATCCCAGGACTGCTGGTTCACAAAACTCCTTGATATAAGCTGTGATCTTTAGGTTACTTTTAATATGTGTCATGGCTTTGATTCATAGAATTCTGCCTGATTGCTCCACATAATGTTATACAATTTGATCAAACTCTGTTGTTCGTCTCCTCCTACATTGAGCCTTTTGTGATTGAAAACTATGAAAACGGGAGTGATACGAAGAAAAGGAGGAGCTTCGTCATATGTGATTGATTGAATGAATGGACTCCCTTGTGTATTTGAGAGTCCATTACCCTATTAATTCCCCCGTCCCGTCAGCAAAATGCCCAGGAGGCCTTTCCTTGGTGGTGGTAAAGCCAAGTCCTAAAGGAAAGAGTTTCTGAAGCTACATTATCTTATAGCTCATTGAATGCTAAAGGATCCTTTGATTGCTTTTTGTACCTTTGTTCGCATATCATCTGATCTGAAAATTAATTTGAGGGGTTCCGATTACATCATCAAATGACTCCCCAAACGAACGGTCCTGATTATGGACGTTTACTTTTAGTTGTAATCAGCAGAAAGAAAGAAGAATATTTGCTTGCTTTTCTTCATGGAGAGAACTACTAAACCAAAAAGGCAAAAAAGCAAGGGAATTAACGTTATAGTTCAGAAAAAGAAACGTATTTTGTTTAAAAAAAAGGAGCTAAGTAAGCATCAGCGCCTGCTTCTTGCCTTGAATTCCAAGGAACACCCTTTACAACCTCACAAAATTGGAATCCATAAGTAAGCACCCTCGCAAGAAAGGAACCAAAAGCCAACCTATATCCCTTACTCTTAGGCATCATCATTTAAAGGACTCCATACCTTGGCTCCTACTTCTTGTGCCTTCTTGGAGTTCTATCTTCTAGCTTGCATTTCTCCAACTCCAAAACTCTTTTCAGTTCATTCCTCCTCGAACATCATCATCTCACCCCACACAAGAAACTAATGGCTGGGCAGGGGCTGAAACCCGTGGCAACCGGCCTTCTCTTTCTCAACTTCTGCATGTATCTGATTGTTGCCGCGATCGGAGGATGGGCGATTAATAGAGCTATCGATCATGGCTTCATCATTGGTAAATTATCGTAATTGTCCATTTTTTTTTCTTCAACATTTCCCCATTTTCAAGCAAAATCCTGGACTAACTTCATCAACTTACATGTCATATTTAGTAGCTATCTTCCATGTTTATTGACCCTAACTAGTTGGTACAATACCCTTTTGTTGATTGACACTTTAATGTGCCTAGTAAATGATAACTGCTCTTAAGGTATCACTGGATGGGCATATGACAAAGAGCTAGTGAGTACACCTTGCTTGTCTTGCTACCAATCTTAGCAGCCTAGGCTCAGTTTCCTTCAATAATAAGTTTTGAGACAAGAAAGGCTGACAATAAGGGCCTAAACCCATCACAGAAATCAAGGAGCCTGCCTAAACAGAGCTGACAATGGATACCACGTGCAGACTCTGGGACAATCAGGCTTCAGCCCATTATGGCCCAAGTTCTGAAAAAGCCCTTAAATAAAACTTTCTAATTTGACCAAGTAGTTTTCTGTTTTTTTTTTTTTTGGTAAACACCGAGTAGTTTTCTGCTTCATAGCTGTCATAGGGGAAATAGTTAATTACCCTCTAGATAGCTTATGGGGATATTTTTATATGTTATTTTGCATCTGTGCTAAAGTTTTCGCTAAATCTCTTATGACTTGGCAACCAAAACTGTTCAGTTGCTTAACCCACATGAATTTTTTTTTTTTAAGTTTTCAGTTCTTGAACTCAGAGCTCGTTTGGTTGAAAGTATCTTAGCCACTTGTATTAGTAACTTGCTAATGTGTTATGAGATTTCACAGATCAAGGCCTTCAGCTACCAGCTCATTTCTCACCCATCTACTTTCCGATGGGAAATGCGGCCACCGGATTCTTTGTTCTCTTCGCAGTAATTGCAGGAGTTGTAGGTGCAGCATCAGCCCTCGCCGGAGTTAACCACGTTCGCTATTGGGATGCCGATAGCTTGCCCGCGGCAGCATCAGCTGCCATTATTGCCTGGGCTCTTACTCTTCTTGCCATGGGGTAACCTTCCACCTCTCAACATCACTGTTTATATTCATACTAACAAGCTGAAATAGCAGAACTTCACTCTAATCACAAAGTCAGAGTTGAAGCTGCTACCCCATCTAGTATTATGGCTTCTAAGCCAGTATAGAACCAGTCTAAACACAGCTTTCATTAGCAAATTCTGAAAACAAGCTTTAACTGACTTGGTACTATATCTGCAGCTTGGCCTGTAAAGAAATAGAGCGCCGGATCAGGAACTCACATCTGGTAAGAATCAAAACAGTTCTCTTACAGAATTGTATTCAGATTCCTAAGTTTCACTGCCTTTTCAAAGTATCAAACTTTTCTTTTGTTATGGAGACATGGCACTCATGAACCTGTGGGTTTTGCAGAAAACAATGGAGGCATTTTTATTCATCCTTTCAGTCACACAGTTCCTATACATCTTTGCCATTCATGGAGCACAATCCGTTGTTATAAGGAGGAGATGAACTTGAACATCAATTACAATGGCTTGTGGTGCTTGTCCTTGTTGGTTTTTCCATGTTTTATCCCCTTATGCTGTACAAGGATTTCCTGGGTTTTGGTTTTCATTGTGTGATGTGATTGGATTTGTTTATATGTAATAAAAAGGACTCATTTATACTGTTGAGTGATTCATAAACTTGCTTGCAATCAAAGATGTCAAACTAAGCAAATTGAAATGGTTTATTAGAAGCGTCAATTTAGAACATTGAGCAAGAAATCAGATGGATATTTGGGAATAAGACGCGATTTAGAATCCAAAAAACAGCAAATCCTACCTGCTCATGCAGTGGTGTTTTTCCATGCAACTTGCTAATAGTCTGCTGATGGAAACATTTTTTTGCAAATCACAGAAATGGAAAAGCACAGTCCAATGATCATAAGTGACTCAAACGATATCTACATGCTTTATGTGCAGTATGAACAGGAAGGATTCTCAATGCAGAGACCTGGTAAACTAATAGCAGTGACCAGTGACTAGGCAACACACCCTTCAATTAACCACTGCTCTATTGATTAACAGATCAGTAAGAACTCAAAGTTGTGGCAGATGGATTCTAAAGATCAATAAGAACTCAGATAAAACAATTAAGGAAATAGGAATAAATAACATACATTGACTGTTAGACTACATTTTTTTCTCTCCTATTTCCTGTGAGCAATCAGTCAACTCACACAGCTTAGTCTCATAGGCAAGGAAATTAGCTTGAGTAGATTCAAATGGAGAGTGTTGTTTGTAGTCTGACCCTTTTTTGTCATGATTGTTTAGTTCTAATTTTGTTGTACTAATGACCACCTAAAATGATTAGGTGTGCTATGATAAGGTTTGTTGTAACAGGCTTTTCATTGTTAACATTATTCTAAGATTGATTTGAAGCCTCTGTAAACCATCAAGAAAGCGTGGAAATTGTAAACAATATATACTGCTTCTAATTATGTGTTATGAAACAACAGAACAGTTGAACATACAAATAAGATAAATAATATTAGTCAATTATCAAATATAAAGGAAGGCAAAATACACTCAAATCCCAACATATCCATCGCAACCTTCTTGTAACAATAAGCACACATAACATTCCTGGATGTTGGGAGTAAATGAATTAAAGCACAATCATTCCCACCACATGAAACAGCAAGTCCATGAGAATGGAGTAGGGGAATAGTATTAAGATAACAAGAATAAAAAATAATGTTATTTAATCAAAATGCATAAAACCTAACAATACTTTAAGCTGAAAATTTGTAGGAGTACAGTAGCTCTGAATTACAAAACTGACCTAATCAAACAAGGGAAGAGATACAACAAGAGATTAAAAGAACGCCAGCCACTGTGAAATTGAAAAGAAAGAAACTTCCCAGCACTAGAGAGTTTCATATATCTATCAACCAAAACATGTCATCAAAACTATCCAACTATCCAACTCTTGCTTGTTATTCATTTTAGAAAACCTGGAAACAATATTATCACAACCTCTACCATATTTGGAATGTCACCAATTTCTAAGAATATTCCTGAACTTCCCCAATAATCCTCAGTTCCTAACATGCTCCACTTCTGCATCAAAGAAGCCAAGAACATCAAACATGATTTAGTGCAGTGAGCTTCAAACACCAGAGCTAGTAAACATATAATTGCATTTGCAAATTGTACGATCAGCAATGGATGAAATGAGTTCACATGATTTGTCTGGACCATACCACATGGATTATAAACTTAAAAGAAAGTGCTTAGGTGACAACATCATAAAGAAAAACGCCCCACAGGAAATCCCATGTTAATGGCAAGAGTTCCTTTCTGAAACAGCGCAGACAATATTAACTCCCATGACATACTCTAAATGTCTATCTATTTGCTCTATATGAAACACAAACTTATGAGAGCAAAGAAAATAAAATAAAAGGAAATCAAGTTATTTCCCATTATAAAAAGTAGCTCCATATTTCTCACGCAGGTATTGTAAAATCATATTTATGCATTTAAGACCTGCCAAATTTGAGGCAAGTAGGTAATTCTAAACGAGTGAAGCTACATTCCAGTGGACCACCAAAGAGAGCAAACTTCCTCAAAAGGTGTTTGCAACTCTAAAGGCAGTGATCCTTGCCATAGTGGACCTCTGCTTTCAATCACCAATCCACAGCCCCCTTTTGTTCCTGAGATCATGGCTGCCAACAATTTACCATAAGCCCCCCAGCGGCTGTTCCCCCCCAGGGGCAGATTTATCAAAAAAAAAGAAAAAAGCATGCCATATGCTGGGCTGTTTGAACAGATGATGCCTCATGGTGTACACTGGGGTTGCAACTCGGTCCAGTTAAAATCGACCCAAACCGACTCAGTTCCGTTTGGTTCGCTTTTAGTTGTTTGGTTCGGTTTCAGTCCAAAAATCCCTAACCCAAACTAAGTTGGTTCGGTTTTGCATTGGATGCTTGGTTAAACTGAACCGAAACCGAACCGAATTCATATATCTTTCTTTGAACCAAACCGATCCAATATCATATTTTACCTAAACTCTGAAAGTTACCTTTAAACTCTGAGGATATTTTGAACAATACCCTCACTTGAGCATAGGCACGTATTGGTCTAACCTGAACCAAACCAAACCGAATTGACCTTATGTAATTCGGTTCGGTTCAGTTTGGGTTTTAGTTTTCTTATTTATCTTCGGTTCAGTTTGGTCTTGGATTGACCTCAACCAAAACCGACTCGAGTTGCACCCCTAGTGTATGCATGGCAGAACCCTCTCGTGTGAAAATTGGCTTCCATGAAGACACAAGCCAAGCATGAGCATGACAAATGCCACAATGCAAGATAGTTAACCATGAAATAAATCAAAAATAGTACAGGGGCACTTTAAATCAAATAGAAACTTGAAGTCGTAAATTCAAAATTCATAGAAATATTTTCTATTCATAAGGGAATAAGAAAACTGTAAATAGACCATTATTATCATTATAATTAAGATGAATAAATTAACATGATACGTTCCCCATAATAAAATAACCAATCAATAACAAATTGCAACATGTAAGATTCAACAGCTTCAAAGGATAAATCATTATTCCTGGAAGCTCAAGGCCTGAAATCAAAATCCTGTTGGCATCATAACAAATATAGATAAAATATGAAACACTACAAAATTGCATAACAAGCACAATTAAGCAAGTTCATAATAATAAAAAATTATAGGCATAAGTGATGTTGGCATTGAGAAATAATTTGGTTTGCAAGTTAGTTGTCAAGGATGTTCAAAATGTATTGGATAAATATTCATGTCATGTAAATCAGATTTCAGCTAGAAATTTGATGATGGACGATTTGGCAAATACTTTAGTTGCAAGGCATTTGTGCATATGCCAGTGGATGAAAAGCCAAAGCTTGACAATTAGACCACACAGTACATCTTATTGGGTTATGGATACAATAAGTCTGATTACAAGCTCTAGGATATGTAGTAAAAGGTAAATATGTTCTATTCCTTGTAGACCAAACAATTAGATATTTGATGAAGTTGAAAAGCAGCAATCTTATGTTGACGACTTTATTGATCTCTCCTCAATGCCTTCAGTCCTCATATATGATGGTGATTAGGGATGGCAATGGGGCAGGTTACCCGCACCTAATGGGATGGGCTTTGGTATGCACCTTTTCGGGTTAGGGGCGAGTTTGGTTCTATAATCTAAAACCCGAGTTGGGTTTGGTTCAGGGTCGGGTTTACCTTGCTCCAACCCATAGGGTTGTTATACCAAGCAACTAGGGTTTTGCACTTTTTCGATTTACACTTTTTATATCTTTACTATCTTCTTCTTCTTCACTTCAAAGAGCTTGGAGTTGAGAACCTTGCCCCGACCAGTAGGTTCGTTATACCCTAACAACTAGGGTTTTGCACTCTTTCGATTTAAACTTTTATATCTTTACTATCTTCTTTTTCTTCACTTTGGATAGCTTGGAGTTGAGAAGCACAGTGCCACCCCCACCCCAATTGAAGCAAATCTGCGGTAAGTGTTCTTCCTTTTTTGCTGCCTTTTCTTCTTCCACTACAAGATGAAGAGCCTGTGACTAATAGGTTGAGTTTCTTTCCTTGTTTTTTTCTTCTCTTCTTCTACCACAATATAAAAAGCTATTAAGAACAGGTCAGTTTTCTTCCATTTTTTTTTTCTTTTAGCTTTTTCATCTTCTACTACAAGATGAGAATTGCAAAGAGGAATAGATTAGAACACGATTTCCGATTTTCAGATGAGCTTTGCAAAGGAGAATCAATGGCACAAATTACTTGATGATTGCGAACTGGGGCCCAAGGGTATGTACTCCTTTGGCCTCTCTTTATTTCAATATGACTTCCTCAACTACTCATTCTACAAGGTTTTTGGAGGAAACCCATCCGGATTTGGTGCCCCTTCATAAAGAGATCATATGCTTTATTGGAGGCTTCAACTGTTGCTTGAGGACTGTTGCTTGAGGTATAGGTGTTGTCAGTTGTCACTACTGTCCCAGCAAAGGATCCACTTGTATCAAGTTGATTCTGTCATATTCTATGCACAGATCATTGATCAACTAGCAGACGAATAAAAAGCTCGACACGATGAGGTGGGGCGGGAACGGGTTTTGACAATCCCGTAATAGTCGAGAATAGTATCCACAACTCTACCCCAACCCCCAAGGTGGGACAGGGTCAGGGCAACCTTCACTCTATTAGGGGCGGGGTTGGAGTAGGAGGAACCCGCCCCGTTGCCATTCCTAAAGTTGATGATGGTGATACGGACTGTTTACAAGGTCAATATGATATATTTGACAATTCTCCTACAAAGAGCTCAAATCATGTAGAACTACCAAAGTAGAGGAAGCTTCCAAAACCATTAACATAGCCTCACTTAAGGAAGAATTCATTAGAAAAGATACCTCACAAATACCCTACTAGGATATGTTTCTGAACCAAAAAAACTACCAAAAGGCTCATCAAAGCGGGTTCAAGGTAGAGTGAATGACAAATATGCAAAACAAGATTGATTCCTACATATATAAATTGGTAAAGCAACCAAAGGATAATAAGGCCTTAAGAACAAGTACATTTTCAGGTGAAAAATAAAAGAGGAGAGCTTGTAGCCAAAGTACAACAAGAGCTGATTATGACATGTTATCAACAGAGAATGGGTTTTCATTTTGATAAGAATTCCTTACTCTTGGTAAAGATGTCATCTATTTGAGTTATGTTAAGCTTGCTACAAGCATTGATAGACGTTGAAAAACTAGATGCAAAAACATTTCTTTCATTATAGTTTTGTCAGAATGGAGCTACAACGAGATTTCATAGTCAAAGTTAAAAGAGCACATTAAGCTAACAACTTTATAGTCAAAGGCAATTCACGGTGTGTAAGCTAAAGGAAGAGCCTATACAGGTTGAGAATTCCCCAAAGTTCTGGCACAAGAAATTACTCTGACAATAGAGCGTACTTGCAATAAAATACCTTTAAGCGGTTGTGTACTTATCAACAAGATCTCTAACAATGATTTTATTACTAATTTGATCTAGATTGATCATATGCTGAATTTTTTGTTCATGACACTAACAAGATAGGGACGTTAAGGCACGTATTAAGCAAATACCTTCTTATAAAAGACAAAACACCTATAAGGCAAATACTAGGCATGCTGATCTCTTGTGTCAAGAACACCAAGTCATGGTAGAAAGATGCATTGGAAAGTTACTTTAGAGGTTCAACATGAAAAATACAAAGCTGTTTATATATTTATTCCATTTCAAGTTAAGGTCCGAGCAATGAATGCTACAATGTGCAAAAAAAAGACATTGCACATACAATTGGTGTTGATAGTATAATTCTCACCAATCCAAGCAAAGTGCATTCTGTAATTGTCAAATGCACTCTTAGGGATCTTCAAAGAAAATTCAAGGTGTTTTTGAGCTTTGGAGTAGTAATCCTATATCAATGGTTACAGAAATACAGACATTGCTGGAGATGTTGATTTCAAATGCATTCTTCCGTATCTTAGAATTGAGCTTTGGAGGTAGTAAGCCATGTAAAGGGCTACAAACTTGTAGAAATTTGTTGAGATGATATTTTAGAAAGTCTACTCCAAGATATCTATCCACTTTTAAAGGAGGAGCCATGCAGGGCAGTCTAAGTTGCAAAAGTGTAATAACTAGACAACTACAAAATTAAGCAATTAAATATTGTGACTGAGGGATTTGTTGAAGAATTAGCATAAATTTAAAGTAAAACAGGTATATTGTGTATTACAACAGTCAATAGAATAATTCATTTAAGCGACAATGTTAGTTTCGATTCAAGAAAAAGGCACACTAATGTAAGGTATCATTAGACATTGAATATCCCAGGGGACAAGTTGTTGCAACTTGATATGATTCATACCAAAGGAAACTCCACAAATATGATGATCAAAACCTTAATAAGAGCAAGCATTAACGATACAAGAGATCAGCAAGTTCAAACTGGCCCTCTTTCACTAGTCGAGTGGTGAGCTTATCACATTCTCACCTTATGATGAGGTGGAGCCTTCGTGTTTATAGAAGGAAAAAAAAAACACTTTTTCAAGGTGACCTTCAAGTTCTTTTTCAAGCGAGATGCCAGGCAAAACAGGGAAAAATTCCGCCTGATTTGGGCGAAACAGAGGAAATTCTATTTTTAAAATTCAAAAATTTTATTTTTTTCCCTTACAATTACAAATTTGTTCAACAATATGAGCATTAATGTTTGGCTTACGCAACTTGTCACATAAGCAATCCCTGGTTAGGCTGAAGTTGCTAGTTTGGGAGGGCTGATGTTTGGCTTTTGATTTTGAAGTCACAAATAGTCTTGGAACTGTGTTGGATTCATGAGCTGGGACTCAGGTTGGGACAGGTCTGGTATGACGAATAGATTGTTAGGTTCAGGTAGGACTGGTAGAAGCTGACCACATTGATACCCCCACAAGTACCAAAGTGGTTCAATAACCATTGTGTTTGGACAGTTTCAATGTGTAACATCTCTCCATGTAACACATCAGTTGTCACTATGTTAAGAGTAATTCACACCAGAACTTTGGCAGGCACGTCAAGCTTAGAAGCTTATTCTCCAAGAGTCGGTTCTTCGTCTAAAATGTTTAGTCTTTGTCTAAGATGTCAATTGAATGCGTAGCCACTAATGAACTGATGACAATAGTGATCATCGTAGATCAAAATAGGTTTTATACAAACTTATATCTGGTCTAAGATTTCTGCATCTCTTTCTCACTATCTGACAAAAATCAAGAACACTGAATTTCTTTTGCTCTTGGACTAAGATTCTAACCTAAATATTCTCACATGAGTAGGTGACATTTTTACAGCAGAAATGCTAAATACACATAATGCCTTTGACCAACTAATCAATGTTAGAAAAAAAAATTTCTTGTTTATGTGCTTTCAAATTATTCACGAGTGACTCCGTGTAAGCCCCTTTTGGTCTTCTTGCAACTTGCACCACATCCCACCATAATTAGATAGCCCGAATATCTCCTTCTGACAAGAAAAATCACTAGATATCATTAGGAGGAGTAACTAAAAATCTCTAAAACTTATTTTGGTTTAATTATGAATATTTTTTCAGGGGATGAGAAAGATATCAGGTTGGTTATCATCAACAGTAGTCTGGAAATACAAAGAGTTCCAATTTATGAGAACAGGTATGATTACAGGACTGGGGATAAAGAGATCATTTAAACCAAGTTTATAAAGTATCTCCTGGCATATGGAAATGATGAACCAATATGTTATCATGTGCATATCAGTCCATCTGTAATTCTTATCACTATTTCCATGACTCTCATTTAACGTCCACTATTCCACGCATTTTATTAAATCCATAGCTATTTAGGAGTGGAAGGCTAATGTCCACCTTTTTTTTTCCAAGAGAAAACTAATTCAGACTCCTTGATTCCCCAAAACCTTACTTATGCTTGGGAAACCTAGGGCTTGACTGTATTTTTCAGATGCAGCAAGTTCTTGGATGAATTTTTTTACTCATGGTAGATCAAATCTTACTATAATTTTTTTGTTAGTGAAGTGATTCAACTTTTCCTAGGTTTAAGCTTTCTTGAATTATATATCTATATAATTAAAGATTACTAGTTAGTTTGTCAATGTGTCAATTACTTCAGTAAGGATAACAGATACCATACCTTGTAAATTCAAACAATAACAACAATCAACAGTAATTATAAATCTGCCGCACACCCAAACACTAGCAGAATTTTAAATGAAATGAACCAGACAAAGGTGTGCTCTAAACAATCACATATGATGATTTTAACCAAAAAAAGGGAGACCTCATCTTTAAAAGGATAAAATTGTCAAGAATTTCCTTCACCTAGTATTCATCTATTTGAGCCCATCAGAACATCAAACAGACCACAGCAATTCGTCCAGGAAGTTCGTTTCACTATTTGTGGAGCTGAAGCTATCAGAGGCTGCAACACATACAAAAGATTAAAGCACGTCATTAGTCAAACATAACGCACACATAGAGAGAGAAGAATAAACAAAGATGAAACCAACTTCAGTCCCAACTAATGAGTTCTTTCTTGCAAAGATGACAGGCTTTCAATGACATAAAACAAACCTGGCTTTCTGAGCTTTCAGAAATCGTAGTGTCTTTGCCATGTTCACGTACATTACTAGTTTCAACACCCGGAGTACCGGATGAATTTAACAAATTATTCTTATTTTCATTTCCAGCCGACCTCAATTCAGTCACACCCTCAACCACTTCATTTTCTTTAGGCAATTGCATTGATTTGTCCTCAGTTCCCACCGACACCATATCACTCCCACTGGAAGCCATAGCATGTTTATCTGACACTGGCAATATTTTATCTTCATCCGCCATACCCGATGATGTCCTGGTATTCTCCTCCAATGACCATATCATTTTATTTTCATTTCCAGCCAACCTCAATTCAGTCACACCATCGACCACATCATTTTCTTTAGGCAATTGCATTGCTTTGTCCACAGACACCATATTACTCCCACTGGAAGTCATAGCATTTTCATCTGACACTGGCAAAAATTTGTCTTCATCCCCAACAGATACCAAATTACACACACTCAAAGCTGCCGCTTTTTCATCAGATGATGGTAATGTTTTCTCCTCTCCTACCTTCGATGTTATCTCAACCACATCAACAACACCAGAATTTTCTACAACAGCTTCTACAGTTTCTGATTCAATAACATCAGAAGCCCCTGTAATCTCGATAACTTGAGAAGTGACCACTTCAGCAACGACTGGCGCAGCTGAACAAATAGAAGGTACGGCCTCTGTAGTATCAGGAGCCCCCTTTTGTTTTTCAAATTTCCCCAACTCCGTAGCTTGGTTAGTCCTCTCAACCCGTCTAGACTCTTCATCGGAGCTACTGCTAATACCAGAGGTTCCAGCGTATCCAGATGAACCACCATCAAGCGACTCCTTCACAAACTCAACAACATCAACACCTTTTCCATTAGAATCTCCGTTCTCATCACGTTTTGAATCACTAACAACCTCAATTACCTTCACCACCACTGGTTCCACCTTCTGATTTCCATCAGCCCCACCATTTTCAGATCCTTCCTTTGATTTATTATCCTCCACATACGACGAATCTCTCTTTTCCTGTTCCATACGTTCCCCTTCCACAACTAAAGCATGATTGCTGGTTGGATTATCCTGAGAAAGAGGAGAACCCAACTCACCACCATCACTGTCCTTCTCATCGTGCGATTTCGGATCATCATTCCCTGACATCGTTAATTCGAGAACAATCAAGAAAAAAGGATGAAACAACCAAAAACAGCAAATACCCAATTCAAAAATGGAGACGAAGATGTAGAAGATGACGATGATTACGATAATATAATTTGGTGGAGGTGTTGGTGGGGCGATTAAGTAAAGTACCTTGACAGTTAGTTGGGGACTGAGCGTTAGATGCTTTTTCCTTCTTTTTCTTGTCAGCTTTTCTTTTCTTTGAACCTTTAGGCATGATTGATTCTGGTGGGAGAGAGGGAGTTCGTGATGTGTTCCTCGGTTGTCTCCCTCTAACCGGGACCCTGAAATGGTCTCTCTGGTTTCTTTAATCCAATCGTCTTCTTCCAAGATGGGGCTGTCTGTGAAAATATGTATTTATACAAACACACACAAGAGGAAGAGACAGGAAGGAGGGAAGGTGAGAAGGGGTTGTGGGGTTGTCTCCTTGGAATCCAGAAGTAACTTGAAGGGTTGGTTTGAAACTTTGAACCTAACAAGTATGAAGAATTTATCCGGAAAGAGAGGTAAAGTGTTAATCTGCTCTGATTTCATAGACAAGTTCATGGAAACTAATGGCGAGCCCTATCTCTAATTCAGGTTTCCATTTTTATAATAATAATTACTATTTTGTTTATAAAAACTAACAAATATGAACAAGTAAAACAACCCCTTGTAAGATCTTGTAATGGATTCAAATAGGATAATGATACATCAATTTGGAGCTGGCATAACAAAATACCAACCGCCTGACATGGTGGTGCATGAATTTAGGGCTGCCAATTCTTAATCCAACCAAACAGATACTATTTAAAACACGTTTGGATTAGAAAGAAAAAAATGTAAATAAATACCTGATTTAGCCTGTCCTAGTAGAGGACTATGTTTAGATTACCTAAACTAAACCTCTTGCTAATTCTATACATTCATATGCATCATTTTGATATGTATATACTCTTTATCTCAATCAAGGACATAACAATGTCAAGTCCCCAAATTACTTTTAGGGAGACTTCTAAGTAGGATTATATGTATGATTAATAAAAAAGAACCATAAGTTAGTGTCAGTTTGTCTCGAACGAGAAACGGGTGAATCGGCAACAGATCTAACTTTTTATATTTTTATACGAAATGTTCATGCGTGTGATTACAATTGAAACTTTTTACCATTAAATTACAAGAGTTTGGAAGAATCTGAGGAGAAAAGGATATCTTATAAGACAAGAAATGGCAACAAAACAGCTGATGTATGAGTAAAATTAAGATATAATTATAATAAAAAATTATAATTGAGGATTATAGGTATTGTAAATGATTTATATATACATGATTAAATTACCTTTTGTTTTGAAAAAAAAAAACAAAAAATAAGACTCGAGTAGTCCTCCTCATAAACAAGAGAAGAATTTGTATAGCGCGTTGGATGAGACGAGGGATGCTGTGTACGTCCGAGACTGGAGGAAATGTAATATAGTAGTGGGGCCCACACACGAAAACATACGTGAACCTACCACAGCAGTGTTATCAGTGACATTACTACTCTTTTAAGAAGCGAAGGTAAAAAGCGGGAGACTAGATACGGCAAGATATAAAGAAGGGGGAAACGAGTGGCTTCGGATTCTTGCTACGTTGAATTCTTAATTATTTTATAGCTCTAATTACGACATTTGTTACACGTATACACGTTTTGCGTCGGCCCAGTAACTTTTTTACGTGTGTTTCCACTCGGATCAAAGAATGGACTCCTGGAATTTTGGTGTTGTTAGCTTTGGATTGACGATCACGAACGCAGATGGGGCCCATCTCTTAAAGTAAATGTTTGGAGACGGAAAGGATAAGGTGTGGGCCCCATGCAACGAATTTGATTCGGAGAGCCTCTTCAGTTGTCGTATGGGTGGGTTAGATTCAAATTCTAGTCAAACGGTCCTTTTCTTCACATAAAACCAATTAAATCCATGAATAACTAAACACTTGAGATAAAGTAGGGATGACAGCTCCACCCATAACAGTGTACCAGACAAACACGACTCCTGAACATTTCCAATATTTCTCTCTTTTTCCACTGTTTTAAGGACACCTTGCCCTTGGGGTGTGCTGCAAGGGGTGGACAAGGGTCGAGCGCTTTTCATATTTCTGACTCAATCCTACCCGACAATGACCTAATTAAAATCTATCAAAACCCTAATATTTATGTATAAAATTCATTGATCTATATCTATACTACGTATGACAAGAAATCCCTTGGGAAGCATGCCAACAACTATGCACGACTCCAAAAAAACTTCTATCTTTTTGTTGTTAATGCAACATTACTATAGGATTAAAATAGTCAAAACTCTGTCTATTTATTTAAAACCTGGATAATTGCAAAACTGTTCCCTCGTTCTACCTGCACCATGCAAGTTTACTAATTTGAATAAAATATAATATAGTTTTAATCGCATAATTTTTGGGTAACACTTTAAAACATTGTCATTGTGTTTAAAACCTATGTTAAGCAATTGAAAGACTTGTTTTATGTACATTTGAACCACAATTTCAATTTTCAAAACCTAAAAGCATTTTAAAGAAAACAAAATGTCAATGCAAAATCTTTTCTTCCCTTTGTATGGACTAGGAGAGCGCACATCCGCATAGCAAAATTTTTTTAAAAAAGAAGAGCATTTTTGGATAATAATGTTAGGCAGTTGGTAAGTTATACAAGTGGCATTTGCATATGAGTACAAGAGTTAATTCTAAAAAAATGAAAGTGCATTTTAGGTATAAAATTGTCAGCGAAAAAAGAGAATCTTGGCTTTATATAATAATATAGATAAATTAACTTGATAAATGCGATTCAAATCGTCTAGTTCGATCAGTTTGTGTAAACCATTTGTATGAACTATCCCCTTTTTTACATGACCTACATCAAGCAAACCCATTGCCCCTCTTAGTTGAATCTATTTTGTCATTGATACTTTTATTACTTTATATCTACCGGCCATCTCCTGGCGACTGTCATGAAAAAATAGAGTAATACCAAATTCCAAAGTATTAACCAAATACCAAAAATTCAAGCCCTATAAAGTGGAAATCAAAGTATTTAGGGTTCACGTGTTGTAATTCTCAAGAATATTCAAAATTTACACAATTCAATATACCCTCAAATTATATTGTGTTGGAGGAAGTTAATTCACAAATTCAATCAACTCTTTTTTTTTTCTTTTCATTTTTTACTTAAAAAATCTATGTCCAGCTAAGTATCTTCTTGAATTGGGCCCACTTAGATTTAGCTAATTTTTTTTTCTTTTTTGATAATAAAAAGGAGATTGTATATATTATGAACTAACACGACCATACAATCTTCCCCTTGCATTATCCATGAGCAACAGGGACAAGAAAATTGGAGGTTTAGAGATCTAAGTACATGAATACTTATCAAGAGCGAAATTTGCCAAAGCATCCGCCACTTTGTTGCCTTCCCGGAAAGTGTGTCTAAAATCCACGCATTGGAATTTCCTGCAACACTCTTTAATTTCAGTGATGATACCTTTATACTCCATGGCATATCCACCTTTGGATTCTTTAGAATAGAGATTAGAGAGAGTGAATCTCCTTCTAGAATAACCTGTGGTACTTTGAGAGCCAATGCCAATTGAAGTCCTTGAAGAGCTCCCCATGCTTCAGCTTGTAAAGATGTCCCCATCTCAAGTGCAAATCCTCCCAAAAATCTGCCCCTGAAATCCCTACAAACTCCACCTGTTGTTGCTAGCCCAATCGAACCTCTGAAGGCTCCATCAAAGTTGATTTTAACAAAAGGTGGTGTCGGTGTATCCCAATCGAACCTCTGAAGGCTCCATCAAAGTTGATTTTAACAAAAGGTGGTGTCGGTGTATCCCAAGTTATAAGCATTTGTGTCTTTACATGTTTGATATCAGATTTGAGAGCCTTAATTACCTGTGAATCATCCATCAGCTTTGTCATGATGCTAACAGCTCTATCTACTGATGGTTCCTTATCTTCAAACAAAGTTGAATTTCTGTTGTCCAAATCACCCAGCTCAAATTTGCTATACTGGTTAGGAAGTCTAGGCAATCATATTCCTTGCATTGGCTAAGCAACTTGTAGACTTGGGCAAACCATCTATAGAAGGAGTCTTGCGGGCCCATGGACTGCATTGAACCCCCAATTGTTTTGAACCATATGGCTCGAGCAAAAGGGCATACCAATAGTAGGTGCGGGAGAGTCTCCACCTGATTCGAACACAACCTACAATAGGTATCAATACCACCTATTCTACCATTTAGAAAACTAGCAGAAGCAACACCATCATTCAAACATTTCCATAACAGTAACTTAATTCTTCCCGGGGCATTGACATGCCAACATTTCAACCAAATGTTTTGATCATTAAGAATAGGGAGCTTAAGAATCAAACGGTACGCTGACGCGACTGAAAACTTGCCCGATGAAGTAGCATTCCAAAAACATCTGTCTTCTTCCAAAGAAGTTGAGATAGGGGTGGCAAGGATAGCTTTGATCGTGGATTGATCCCAAAATCTGGAGAGAAGCATAGTGTTCCACATACTTGTATTCTAGTCTATGAGTTGACTGACCCTTGATAGATTGAAGTGGCTGTGATTTCTTTGTATAGTAAGATTTCCATTGATACCTACAATCCATCTATCATTGATTATGTCAGTGTTCTGCCCATTTGCAATCACCCAAACCGAGCCTTGTTGGATCCACTTTTTCATGCTATGGAGTTTTCTCCAGCCATAAGAATGGCTTGGAGTAGCTCTTGATTCCATGAAATTACTGTGAGGAAAGTAAGTGTCTTTCATGAATTGAGTCCAGTTGTTCTGAGGTCCATTTTGGAGCTACCATGCTGCTTTTACAAGAAAGGCTTTGTTCATTGTTTGCATTCTTTTAATGTTGAGTCCCCCACTTCTCTAAGGCATGGTTATCCTTTCCCAATAGATTGTGTGCATTGTGCGTGTATCCTCCCTGTTATTCCAGAAAAATTTTCTTTGCAATAACTCCATTCTATCCAAGGTAGTTTGAGGTAATTTAGAACAAGCCAAATGATGAGTTGGTTGGGCACTTAGCATTGCCTAGATAAGCACAACTCTACCCATCTGAGAGAGCAGGGATCTTTTCCATCCCGCCATCTTACTAATCATTTTATCAATCAGTTCTTGGCATTCCCAGGGTCGAAGCTTCTAAGCAAACACCGAAATTCCCAAATACTTGCCATGAGATAGCTTGGCAGGTATGTCCAGGGTTTTTGTAATTGAGATTCTTACTGACTATTCACATTGATGCTGAAATGCAGAGATGATTTGTTCTTATTGATGGACTGCCCCGATTCAATACAGTACTTATGGAGAATTCTAGCCAGATTGTGCATTTCCGTCTTCTTGGCTTGACCATAGATATACACATCATCTGCGTACATCAAATGTGTTAAAGGCATGCTTCTCTTATTCACTTTTATACCATGGAATCTTCCGTCAATCTCTGCTCTACTTATCGCCAGGGAGAGAACCTGTTGACAGAGAATAAACAGATATGGTGATAGAGGGTCGCTCTGTCGTATACCTCTTCTCGGTTCAATGTGCCCCGTTGCCTTGCCATTCAGTAACACACTGTAAAGTGATGGAAGTGACGCAACTCATGATTCTTCTGATAAGCTCAACATTGAACCCATAAGATTGCAACACCTTTTCAAGAAACTCCCAACTAAGACAATCGTAGGCTTTGGAGAAGTCTAGCTTGAGAGCAACACATACAGGGTATCTCTGCTTCTTGTTTTTTTACTTCCTCTTCTTCCTAAAGTGATGTGCCATTTCATGATTGAGAAGAATATTGTCACGGATGGATCGATTGGGAACAAACGGAGATTGGAAGGGGGATATTAGGTTAGGTAGCAGGGGATGGATTCTATTGACCATGATTTTTTATATCACTTTGTACACAAAGTTGCATAGACTAATCAGCCGATAGTCATGCAAATTCCGGGGGTGAGCCACCTTGGGAATCAAAGAAATGAATGTATGGTTGAGATGAGGAGGCATGGTCACAATTTGGAAGAAGTTTTGGACAAGTTGAACCACATCCGGTCCCACTATCTCCCAGTATGACTTATAGAACATTCCCTGGAATCCGTCAGGTCCAGGGCACTTTGAAGGATCCATACTATTCACGATATCCAAATTTCAATAGGGGTAGATGCCAAAGAGATGTTAGCATTCTGCAATTCTGATATAGAAGGATGGATCAAACCTGGTAACTCAAATGTTGCCCAATGATTGCTCGGTTGGAATTGTTTGGAGAAGTGGTTGATAACCAACTTTGATAATTCACCATGGCTAGATATCTCATTGTTTTGATCATTTTTAAGAGAGCTGATGTGATTTCTTTGCCTACGGATGAGAGTAGATTTGTGAAAGAATTGAGTATTCCTGTCCCCCTCCTTAAGCCAATAAATCCTGGATCTTTGTGCCCACTGTTAGCACCTGATTTTTGCACCCCCAAAAATGCAGAAAATAAAAATTTCAATTAAAAAGTCAAACCCTGAGGGGCCTGAAAATTGACTTTTTAATCCAAAGAGAATTGGCCATCAAACTTCCTCTCATTAAAAAGAGCATTTCGACATGGTTCCAACGCAACTGAGTTTGCCAGAATCGGAGTCCGGATGAGGAAGTTATGAGCCGGTCAAACTTTTGGGGGAGCGAAAGTTGACTTTTTGCTCGACCCCAATTCAACTGCCCAATTTGATCCCAGTGGATAGAGCATTCCGAACCGATTCCAACGACACCAAATTTGCTGAAATCGGACATCGGACGGAAAAGTTATGTGCAGTTGAAGTTTTAAAGAAAGCTGCCCATGTGGCAAAACAGCAGCAAAAAGCAGAATAAATGAATTAAATAAATAAAATAATCATTTAATACGAATATCTTTATTTTTTAATAATATTTTAATAAAAGAATCTCGTTTTTATAATAAAATAATCAAAAAATCGGATAAAAATCTTTAAATAAATCAAATTTAATAAAGCATTTGAAATCCAACATTTTAAAAACGTGCTGGACCGTATTTGAAGTACGGGCGAGGCATGCCCGTATTTCAAATACGGGCAAGCTTCTAGAAGGGGACGTGTGTCGCTGTACGGCGAGACACGCGTCCCGTACGGCCGAAAATGTGCGTTTTTCGCCCGTACTTGAAGTACGGGCAAGGCACGCCCGTACTTGAAGTACGGGCAAGGCATGCCCGTACTTAAAATACGGGCACGAAAATTTTGCCTATAAATAGAGAGGCCACCCCCCTCATTTGAACAAGCTGGTCCTCCTTGCTGGCCCCCTCTCTCTTTCCTTGTCTTCTCCACGTCCAAACTCTGCCCAAGCCTCGCCACCCCAATACCTAACCCAAAAATACCCATTTTGCCCCTGGGGTGCTGCTCAACTTCCTGTTTCTCCCTTTTAGCATAGGAAACCCAGTGAACCCCTGTTCAAACCAATCCGTGAAATCCAACGGAGGTGCGGAAGCGCTGCCGAAATCGTCCGGAAGAACTAACACACATCAAGAATAATCCAAAGGTTGCACTGTAAGCATCTCTACAATTTTAAGTAAATTTCTATTATTTTTGGCTATCTCCTAAAGTTCTTATCTGTTTTGTTTTTATTATGTCACTTCTAACATGTTTTGGCTACTGTATGTGATGAGCAACTTAACCCAAAGTGGTCATTTCCATGGCAAGGAGTAAAGAATAACCAAGGGTTATTAAAGAATGATACACTACTTAATTTGGTTATAATTCTGGAACTTCTTCAAATTTCTGATATTCCCTGTAATTTCCCACTTTCCTCCTCTAAAAGATGATCATGGATCATCCAAAAGAAGCTGGTTTTCATGTTAAAAGAGGAAGAAAGAAGAAGAAGGCCTTTTAGGCCAAAAGAAGAAAGAGGAAGGACTTTGAAGAATCTGGAATCCCAACTGAAGCTACCAGAATACCTGAGAAGCCCACAGAATTGATTCCGGTCAAAATTGGCACAAAAATGCAAGTTCGGATGAAAACCGTAAACTCAGAGCGGTTCAGGCGTGCCCGTAATTAATCTACGGTCTGGCCTGAACCGTATTAAAATTACGGTTTAGCCCAGACCGTGATTGAAATACGGTCACTCGATAAGGTAACTTAAAAAAGTAATTTTTCTAACCCGGTTGGACCCAATCCGACCCATTTAAACTTGACCCGACTAATTGGGCTTCTTGGATAATTCCAAGCCAATTCTTGAGACTGTGGGCCTAATTGGGCCCACCAAGGCTTCGTGGGCCCTCCAATGGGGCCCACATCCCGTCTGGCCCAACCAAAACCCGTTTTTACAAATGGGCTAAGGCCACTTGATTAAGTTACCCTTGGGCCAAATCCAAGCCCAGTGGGCCCTAAAAAACTTCAACCCACTAATTGTATGAATATTCAATAATCCTTCAAATCAAACAACCAAAATCCAATAAGGGTTACCCAATAACCCAAATTGGGCCATGGGCTTGACTTAAGCCCAACTTGGATTCCTCTGGGCCTTCCAACAGGGCCCATATCAGACCCACCTCACTAATTGATAAAAAATAAAATCAAATAAAGAAGGGACCCACACCATCAATGGTCCCAACTCAGACCAAATAAGTATGCATGCTGGTCTAGGAAGGGTGAGAACTAAGTTGACTCAAACCAAGGAGACCCACGGGACCTGTCAATCGACGGGGCGGGCTAAGGTGTCTTCGGGCTTCCCTAGACGTAACCGAGAACTTGCTCAGAACTCTAATAAGCCGCAGACTAGAATAATTAGGCCCGAATAGGTGCCCCCTTTTGTGTCTGCCTGCACCTCTCAGGCAGTGGCGACTCCAAACCAGTCCCGAGGCAAGCATCACTTCTTCATGCACCTCGTCGTGCGGCCCGAAAAAGGGGGTGCGCACACCCACATACATTCGATCTGCCTGAGTTGAGCAAAACATGCTTGTAGTTCCTTTTCATCCTTAAAAAGAGCTTCATTGGAATGGTATATCAAGGCATTTTGGACACACAATATTCTGTCTTTGATGTAGTTCTTTTTCTGAAAGATATCTCCAATCACCTCCTTGTTCCACTTTTTCAAATCTCTTGCAAGGCTGAGAAGTTTGTTACGAAAGGCTCAGTTGGTTGGTAGGGATCTGTTATTCCAAGAAGTGTTTATGATTTGATAGCAAGAAGGTTCCTTCATCCAAAAACCTTCGAATCTGAAAGGTGCTTCCTTTTGGTTTTCATGAAGGAGGTCCAAAATCAAAGGGCAATGGTCTGAAGCAATTATATGTTGGGATTGAAGAGAAGGGTTGGGAAAAGGTCGAAAGTATTAGTGGATACAAACACCCTATCTAACTTCTCTGATATCCACCTTAATCCTTGTTGACCATTCGTCCAGGTGAATTGAGGCCCCCTCATTTGCAATTCCACCAGGTTACACTGTTATCAATCATTGCTTGAAACTGATCCATTTGCTTCATCCTGATCGGGTTTCCTCCCCTTTTATCGGAAACACGCAACATCGCTGTAAGCACCTCATTTTTGCACCTCCCAAAATGCAAAAAATGAAATTTTAATTGAAAAGTCAAACCTAAGAAAGTCAAAAAGTTGACTTTTTTATCTGGTGCAAATCAGTCACCATACTTCTCACCCTTAGAAAGAGGATTCCGATATGATTCTAATGGAACTGAGTTTGCTCAAATCGAAGTCCAAATGAAGAAGTTATGGACTGGTCAAATCTGAGAAAAGCAGAAATTGACTTTATGCTAAACCCCATATCAGTTACCCCATTTGATACCAGCAGAAAGAGCATCTCGACACAATTCCAACGCAACTGAGTTTGCTGGAATCGGAGTCCCGGATAAGGAAATATGAGCAAAATTGGCTCCGGAACGCGACTTGGCACTTCTGCTAAAAAACTCGAATTTGCTGCTAAACTCTAACTCAATGGATAGAGGATGTCGACCCGGTTCCAACTCAACTGAGTTTGCCAGAATCGGAGCTCAAATGAGAGAGTTATGGGCAATCCTTGGTCAAAAATAAACTGTCCACGTGGCAAACTGCGCCACGTGGACGTTCCCCTTTCTTAACCCTTAAGTAAATAAAAATATTAACAAAAAGAGTCTTTCTTAACCCCAAGTAAAAAATATTAACAAAAGAGTCTTTCTTAACCATTAAGTAAAAAGTAATAAGTCACAAGTAAGAAATAACAATAAAAAAGTCACTTTTGATAAAAATATTTAAAAATTGGTCTTTCTTAACCCTTAAGCAACCTCTCCTACAAAAGGGGAGGGGGTGGGATGCATTAGGGGGTTTGAGCTCATTTTGTGTCTCTCCATTCTTCTTCTCTCCCATCTCTCCGAAGCTCTCCCATTGCTTCCTAGACCCAAAAGCTTCCCTTCCTTAACCATTCTTGCCCTCCCCTTTCCTTCTTTTATTCATTCCCATCTCTTGAGACCTTGAAAGAAAGAAGAAGTTTTGCTGTTGGTGGGGGAGAGGTGTTGCTCCAGTAGCTGCTCGTGCATCTCAAGGAGTTCCACACACTCAAAAAGGGGTCTAAACCCCCAAGGTGAGCTCTCTGTTTATCTTGTTTCACATATATAAAGATGACATGATTTGAAGCATGTTGGATTTTGTGCATGTCATGTACTTGCTGCTAGGATAGATTCATGCTTGTTCCTTTGTTTTCACCATTTTGTTTTGATATATACCATCACAAGGATGTTGCTTTCATGAGGTAATATGGGTATTTTAGGAGAAGGAGAGTTCCTTAAGCATGGTTTTAAGTGGTATAGGGTTGCTGCTTCATAGGGATAATATTGCTATCATTTTATTTTTGATGGAGGAGCATATTCCTTCCATTTATTCCAATGTATCCCTTCATGTAACCCCCCATCCTTTTCCTTTCTTTGAATGTTCTTTTCCTAAGTTAACTAAGTAGATTGGATGGGTAAGGTCACGATGAAGATCATGTGTAATGCATGCTCATGTCCTTATTTTTTAGAAGCATTTTTGGGTGTATATATATGCCACTATTTAGTGCAGGATTGCATGCATGTAAAAAATCTGTTTTTTAGATTTCAAGCATAGTAATCCTATACCCACACTTGGTGATGTGATAGGCACCTAATAAAGCATGTTCTAGTGGTTTGTTTTGCATATTGTGGTTGTTATTTTTGATCATAGGAGACCAAAATAGGGATGTTTAATCCTTGTTTCTGTGCTAAAATCCTTCTAAAAAAGAGGGGAAAGGGGAGGCCCCTTTGATCCCCCTTGTGTTCGATCTTGAAAACCCTAAGGAAAGTAGGCCAAATGGCCTCATCCGGACCACTGTGGGCCCACAAAAAGGCCCGAACACCCCAAGAAGCCCATAAACCCAAGCCCATTGCCGAAACCCAAAAAATGGCATTTTCTAATTGATCCGACAACTCAGGTCGAATCAGCAGGTTTTGTTTTGTGATCGACAAACCGACCGAATCGGATACAGGTGTCTCTGTGTGTATTCGACGCTTAAGGTCGGATACAAACTTCTCTGTGTGTAGCCGACAACTCAAGTCGGCTACACTACAGAGGCTCCATTTTGTTGATTTTCAGCTTCTTAACTCATTTTTGCAATCCTTTTTAGTTAAACCAAGCAAACCAGAAGGGTTTTCGGGTCAACCGGAGACCCAAGATGGGCCATGGACTGACCCGGCCCAACTTGATTCCCAGTGGGCCTTCAAACGGGGCCCACCAAGCCCGATAAAACTTACTTTTGTTAAATAAAGGCAATTAAATTGATTGAGTGGGCCAAACCCATTGAGGCCTACCAAAGCCCAATTCGGGGCATGCATGCTCAAATTATGTGATGGTTTGGCCGAGACCATGGGCAGGGCCTGTCGGGCCCATTAAGCCCATTGAACCCAATCAAGGTTAAGGTTTCCAAAACCCTAACTCAAGAAGCTTTGGGCTTTCAAGCCCAAGCCCAGGTAAAGGGCCCCAAGCCCAAAACCTGACCCATTTTGGCACAGTTAATCAAGATAATCTCAAAATCACTTGGCAACCAACTGTGTGGCCCACTCAAGGGCCCACAAAGCAATCCCGGCCCACTTTGGCATGAAAATCCACTTAAACAATCAAATTTGAATTTCAAAATAAAATCAATTCATTGAACTAAAGCCCAAAGGGCCTCTCAGGCTAGACTGAGGACCACTAGAGGACACGTGGGCTTAACGAAGCCCACCAAGGGATCTGCAAGCCTTCCAATGGGGCCTGCCCGATCAGACTCAGATCATTTTAACCAAAGAAGATAAAATCAAGTAAAGGGATCCACACCACTTTGGTGGTCCCGCCAGACTTAACCAAATTGAATACTGGAATAGGAATCGGGTGAGTGAGATACTAAAGTTGACTCAAGCCAGGAAAACCTATGGGACCCATCACTCGACGGGGCGGACTGGGGTGTTTATGGACTTCCCCAGACCACAACTGAGAACTTATTTAGAATCTCAAGCCGCAGACCAAGCTATAGTAGAAAAACTTAGGCACCCAGGTGTCTGCCTGCACCCCATCAGGCAATGGCGACTCCAAACAATCCCGAGGCACGCATCATTTTGCATGCGCTTCGTCGTGCGACCGAAATTAGATGTGCACAATCGCATTAAAATCTCCAAGAAGGAGCCAAGGTTGAGAAAAATTCCTTGCCATGTTCTCAATTTGCTGCCATTGTTGTGCTTGAATATCCAAGAAGGAGCCAAGGTTGAGAAAGATTTAGCTAAACTACCACTAAATCATTTGTACCATTACATTAAATTTTATGTTGAGTTACAATGAGAGCTCTCCTCTTAGATTATCTTCTAATAGTCATCCATATCAACTAATAATACGTATCTATAGAAAATCATAGCAGGAAGAAAAACACACACATAAAAACTACTCAGAAATAAACAAGAAAATCAAAATATCTATACTAATATATAAAGCAGACTAGCAGAGGAGCTAAGATTTTGGCTTGAAATTCCATGCTCAAAACATCCTTCAGCTTTTTCCTATTTTATATATTAGGTATATCATGTTAGCATAATTAATTAACAGAATGGAATGCCATGTAATTTGGGCTATTACTTTTAACGTTGAGTATTTTTTTCGAAGTAAACCTCACAAAAATATTTATAAATTAGTGTTTTGTAATTTTCTAATTGTCGGCGGAGATAGGATGAGGAAGAAATTGATAAAGAGCCGAAAATCCAAGCGATATGTAAATGGTCCGGGTCAATCTTGGTCGAACTCATGCTTGGTCGGATGTACCCGGAAACGGAATCCTAGACCGTTAGACCACCAATGAATCGACGATAAGCTTCGTCGGTGTAGCTTGGGACTCGTTGAGTCAAAGTGTCAGACAGCTGTGAGGCAGCTTCCATAGACTATTGCTGCGGTGATAGATCTGTGTAAAGGCCGTTAATCTGATTCTGGGTTCTTGAAGGAGTAGAAGCCATGGACGCCTTAAGGAAACAAGCGAGCAAGATCAGAGAACAAGTCGCGAAGCAGCAACAGGTGCCCCTTTGATCATTTCGTTCTTTTGTTTTATTTTTTTATTTTTGATGGGATGGTGAAACATAAGACGCCCTCTTCACGATATCCCTTTTCATTTTTACCTTTTTGATATAATGGAAGTCTTCACACTGAGAAGCTCAGATCAGATGTAATTCAAAGAAACCCCTGTTTATAATCAGCATTCTGAGCGAGCTTTTTAAGGGATGATACCAGGATGGCTGGATCTGTTTTTGTGTTAAATTTGGACAGATCATATCAACTGCAGTTAGATTTTCTGAAGAAAACCATACGGAAATGCTGAGTTTTCTTAAGTAATTAAATTTACTAGTTTATTCAAATGCAGATTAATACTTCTGATACCCACCTGATAGAATTGTAAAATCAGTTCCCGATGAATGCTTATAGACGATATTTTGTATCCATCATTCATGGGTCCAGTTTAGAATCTAAAGAATTTGTAAAATCAGCACGAGAATGAATGCTTCGAGACGGTTTTTGTACACATCATTCAAAGATCCAGATACACTGACTTCTTTCAGATGAGCAGAACAAAGGTATCAACAGAGGGACATGGAAACTCCTTTTGCGTCAAACATTCAGAAGTGTGTTTCTTTGGGATCAAAGAAACCCCTATTGCTTGATGTTGGGTCTTGGAGAAGGAATGGGATCCCAATTTAATGAAAGAAAAGAAACTATAAATTTTTTTTTTTGTGTTTCTTTTATTTATTAATTTAAACTGGGTGGGAGACCTGAAACTTTTCCCCTATATGTGCGACCAAATGAACACAAAATATATTTATTATAAATTACTTGAGATTAACAGTGACATAGATGGAGTTGTGGTAGCTGGTGTCTGGAAGGAGAGGTTTTATTTTAGGTTTGGATAGGACTTAAGAGAAGAAAGAGAAGGGGTTGGGTTCTCAGTGAGACACTGTGTGTAGAGGCTTCCTGTTACTAAGGCTAGGAGAATGCACGCGCTATGCGCGTAGCAAATTAGAAAGCTTCTGCTTTTGAAGTGGGATGCATCCATGTGGAGCATCCCAAGGTTGGTGTTTTAACTTTTTGTAAATGTTTTATGTGGGCTCACTTAGAAAAACTCAAAAACACTAACCATGAAATGCTCCACGTGGAAGCATCCCACTTTAAAAGCAAGAGCCAAGCCCAAATCGCAGAAATCTTTCTTTGGTTAGTAATGATGCTGCTGATATGGTGATAACAAACTTGTAAAATAGGGAAAAATTGGAGGGTATTTCGGGTACATAATATCAGCCAAAAAACCCTTTGTGCGCTTTGTAATTTATTATTATTATAGAGGGAACAGAGAGGTTTTCTGGCTGACATTTTGTATTGAAAATGCCCTCCAAGTAATCCCGATGTTATAGTGTTGTTACCCCACGTCATCATCATAACCAATTGGATGAAACCATATGTGATTTGGGTCTAAATTGGCCCTTGCTTTTAAAATGGGATCCTTCCATGTGATGCATCCCACATTTAGTGTTCTTCTAAGTGCCACGTGGAAGCATCCCATTTAAAAAGCAAAGCTCTTGTTTTTTTCTAAGTTGCTATGCGAATAGCGTGTGTATTCCCCTAGTAGTAATAGATGTCTACCGTGCAATTTATTGTGTTCAAGCACATTGAATTTTACTCTCATGAGGGGACTTGTATATTTTTTGCATCCATAATTTCAGGTTACCTTGTTTTTTTTCCTTACAATTTGCGGTTGAGAACCAAATCTAGATGGTTGGATTTGGTTTGCTTGAAAAGAATACCAATATATATATTCAAAGATATTTTGAGCCACAACTGATCAAGATTTGAGATGGTACCTTATTCCTGCAATTCAGATGTAAGGTTGAGCCCCCCATGAATAAGGACAAGAACTGTTATTAACAAGGGAAACTATTGAAATGGAATAATAACGGAATCTAAGTTTTCAATCTTCATTGTTGGATATTTTTGTATGTTTAATATCGTATAAGATAGCGGATAGCATTGCATAAAGGCTTTTTTTTTTTCCTTTTGATGAATACATAAATATAGTTATAAAGTGAAAGAAGATACGATACAAGTGGAGGTGCCACAAATGGCAACCATAAGAGAGATGTTTGGAATCTTTATTATAATAGAATTATTAAAAAAAAAAGAATAATATTCATTGAGATCGCTATAAAGTGCCCTTATCAACATCTCACTTGTCTAACTTCTCAACTCAAACTTTAACTTTTTAGCTAGAACTTTAGTATGTTAGAGAATGAGATATTCAACTCACTGGCCGAGCCCCTAACCAGGCAGACTAGATATGTCAATCTCCAGGAGCAATTTTCTGAGCTGATTGGCCAAGAGATCATGATAAATTAGTGTCCCCCAACCTCCAGAGGTATGAGTCCCACCAATTTTCCCTCTTTCCATGCTGTCACTAAACGCATTAGAAGTCTATTTTATTGTCAATATGTGTTATTTAACAACTCAGGTTAGATTTTAGCCTATATTACAAATTTTCTAAGTCTAAGATACTATTGTAGAATTGGGAAAGACTTACAAGATGCAGCAGAATTTGAGGTTGTTTATTTGAGCAACAGTTTACATTAGAAAGTCTTCTCGAATTCTATGATAGGGGACTACAATTACTTAATTGTCCAAATGTTATAGTCGAAAGTTTTCTTTTAGCCTACAACTTGGAAGTTTCCAAAGCTATCTATCTATTTCTACAGCACTAGTTTGTGCGCTAAACATTGTTTTTGTAGCTGTTTTGCACTGTATTACTGTCTTGTTTGTTTGCTTGGTTCTTCTAGGTTATAAACTAGCTTAGTTAACCAAATATTTATGCATATTTTCTCCTTATGCCTTTGGCTACATTTAAGTGTTGCAAAGAGAAGGTTTTCCCAGTCTTGATGGCTACTGATAATTAGTGGTAGGAACTAAAAGAGAGATGATGAAGTGACTACTGCAATGATCAAGGAAATCAATTCAGTCCTTATGAAGATTCTGTGTTTTAGAAAAGAAACCAAACAGTCTTCAAAAAGCTACTCATGATTTAGAACATGTGTGTCATGGAGTTGTCATGATTAGAAAGATGTTTCTTTATAGACAGAAGTGTGTCATAAGTTTTTGCCAAAGCTTATAATGTATCCTTTTCAATGAAGACTGGGATGTTGTCTAAATGTTTAGTGTTAATGATGCTTAGCTAAGGCATTCAAATTTCTCATGGTTTTGACTAATAAGTAGTGGCACCTTATAGGTATTTATTTTGTAGGATCTAGAACCCTATTTGGAAGTCAATATTTGAAATGATACTTTTGAGAAACCCACAAGTTCATCAACCTGAAGGAAAACCACCAGCTGATGAAGATTCAACTGGTGGCTGATTGTTTTGAGGAGATTTTTGTCAATAGATGTTGGTGGGGTAGTGAAAATCACATGAGTAAGATGCAGATTTTGTCGAGGACTTATGAATTTTGCTGAAATTCGATTGTTGGCTTCATAATGAGAATTTTCTTCATTGGCTAGTGCAACAAAGTGCGAATTTGACTACATGAACGTGTTTGGTGATAGAATTTTGAATTTATGGTAATTGAACTGGGCAGGAAGCTTTTGCATTGTTGGACCAGCTCCAAAATCTTGGATTCATGAAGGAAAACAGTCTCTCCCATGTAGTATTGATGAGGCAGATATTAAGAGAGATTTCTTCCAATGGGTTTCAACTGAATCTGATCTCAAAAATTTTTAGAGGGATCATAACTGCTTCAAATGTGGTACGAAGACTCACAAATCAGTAGCCTTCCTTCTGTGGAAGCTGTATATATACTAGAAGATGAGAGCAAATATAAGAATATGAATGAGCCAGTGTTGGTTGAAAAGGAATGTGAAGAAAGATGCTGAGAAAGAAGCTGATGACTTCATGTACATATTTTTCCATTTTGCTGTGCTGGAACTCTTATATACAGATTGTCTGCATCATGGCAATCATTTGAACATGAATGAGAGCATTTATTTATTTTTAAAGTGGGTGCTCGGTTTTTGATATGAATTTACTCTAGCCTTTAAAATGAAAATGTTAAAGAAAAAAAGAGTCTGATAACTGTTATTCTAACACATCCATTCAATCAGCTAATCAGAGTTTAGAAATTAAAGCAGGAGAAATTTCTGATATAAAAAAGGAAAAGTTACATAAATAAATTCACTATTCACAGCAGTTGCAGTCATTGTTAATTAATAAATCATATAGGAAACACCATTTGCAGCTGAAATAAAACTTTTGAGAGATCATCATCATCAGAATCTAGTTCCTATCAAAGTGGGGTCAGTGACACGAATCTTGTCTCTTCATCTCGTTCTATCAAAAATCATATTGTGTGTTAATTTACACTTTTTGTAATTCTTGTTTTATTGACACCATCCATGTCTTTTTAGGTCTTCATCTTGATATCTTAGGCCTTTCGATATTCATCATCTCACACCTTCTTACAAGTGCATCACTAGGTTTTCGCTTTACATGTTCGAACCACCTTGACCTACTCTCCTTCATTTTATCCTTAATGCATGCTATGCCTAACCTATTTCAAATATCTTCATTTCTTATTTTGTCTTTCTTAGTTTTGCCACAAGTCCATCTTAACATCCCCATCTTGGTAACACTCATTTTCTGAACATGTTGATTATTTGCCGTGCAACATTCTGTATCACTCAATATAGCTGGTCTAATCGTGGTCTTAAAAAACTTACCCTTTAATTTAAGTTGAAAATGCTTATCACATAATACCCTAGAAGCACTCCTCTACTTAATCCAACCAGCTTTAATTCTATGTAATACATCTTCATCAATTTCTCCATCATTTTGTGCCACTGATCCAAGGTATTTAAACTTGTTACTTAAAAGGATATCTTGATAATCAATTCTAATTTTTCATTAGTGATATGTTATTTCTATTAACAGGACATTTCATGTATCTAGTCTTTGCACGACTTATCTTAAAACCTTTTAAGGTGTCTCTATACGTTTTTAGCTTAATATTTACTTATTCTCTAGTGTGACCCTACCAAGATTGCATCATCTGCTAATAACATACACCAAGACACCTCATCTTGAATATGACTGGTCAACTCATTAGTTATTTGTTATTTGTATTAAAAATTTTGTTAGATGATTTGAATTTTTTCAAAGAAAATTTCAATATAGGCAATCAACTTAGCAAGGCCCTTATTCTTGTTTCCATATTCTTAATTGCTTTTGCTAATCTTTTATTTTGAGGCAGTATTTTCTTTAACCCTGTACTTGTCAAGTAGTTATTTTTTTGCTGTGAAAGATCAATTTTGATGTTCATAATTTTTTCATCTTTTTTTGGTTTTCAGTTTCAGGCTGTAATAAAGCAGTTCAGTGCAAGTGGTTATGAAAGTTCTGATGTAATGGTTATAGATGAGGTTGAGTTGCAGAGACATCAGCAACTAGAGAAACTGTACAGGTCTACTCGTGCAGGCAAGGTAGAGATGATATGGCTGTATCAAAATTGTATTGAATCCTTTTTAATATGCAAAGTTTTTCTCTAGCCATAAGATTTTCCTTAATTCTTATTATATTTGGTTGGGATGTGGTTGAACATGGGATTGTTGGATAACTTGTTCATATTTATTTATATCTTGTACAAGTTAGAATTGTAAATGAAGCTGTTCTATTTTTGTTTTTGCATCATTTATTAGTCTATTTGCGTTAGTCACTGAAAAAAAGGATAAAGTGATATATGATACGATCCTAACACTATAAATATGTTAAAATTTCTCGGGGAAAAAGCGGGATCTTTAGTGCTTGCTTGTGATATGCAAAAGGATGATGATGGAATGGGATCTGTATCTTAAATTTTTGAAAGATGTGAGGAGTAGTGATGTGAAAGAAACTGGAAACAGTTATTTGTAGAGTAGGATATAGAGTCATTATATTCCTGTTTTGTAGGAATATAATGACTAAGCTAGGTATAAATTTTTCATCAAAGCTCTTGTTGACTTTATGTTAAGAATTAGTGCCACATGAGGTTTCCCTTTTTGACCCATTAAAGAATCTTATACTAATAATGCTGAGATTAGGATACCTATACGAATTTTTGATGTTTTGATGATCATTCATTGGGGAATGGGAATTTCATCATGGATGGGTTCCTAGGGAGTCAATTTTTAGGACTCCAAATATGGTGGGAGTGAGGAATTGATTACCGTTTTTTGTTGTATTTTTTCATTTACTTAGTGGACTGCAGTACTATTTGATGAACTAAGTGAAGACCTTTCCATTCAGGGTATGAATGAGTTTCCTAGCGTTGGTAAAAGATTCAAATTGTTAGAAATTTAAAGCACAAAAAAAGATTAATGAAGTCATTCAAGCCAGTCGAGGGTAACAAAGGAGAAAAAAACACCCACTGAAGAGGGACTAGGGAAAAGGAAAATCCCTTGAATAATAAAGCTAAAAGAGGAAAGAAAGCAATGTCTTAATAAGATGCAGGACTTGGTTTAAGTGCATATCATTAAATGTCAAGAGTAGAAACAAGTTGGCCTTCTTGAGGACTTACCATACTGCGTCCTCCGATTTCAGTTGTCCTTTTTTTATTTTGATAGAAAATTATAAACAATTTTCAGTTGTTCTTAAATTACATTAAATGTTTGTTGGATGTTACATTGAAAATGTCCACTAATTGACATGTATTTATTATTATTTTTAGTGTTGATGCAAAAAGCCAGAGAAGCTGAGATTCTGCGTGGTTGAGTTTTCAGGCCATCATATTGTATGCATCATTCCCCTTGTTCACATAAGGGAATATGGTACTTCACTGCTCGACTATACATAAGCTTGAGCTTCCTGAATGGCTGAATCATCACATTTGTCAACATCATCTTGGTTTCGTTGTTATTTTCCAAACCAGGAATTAATGTTTACTGGTTTAGGAGAGTGGTTTGATTGACTGCCAATTCAACATGATTTGAGTGAAGCTGTATCATTGCGTTCTATGTATAGCTTACAAAATTTGGTTAGAGTTGCTTCAACTGAAATGCAGCTTCAAATGGATGTCACTTAACTTCTAATATTATTCAATTTTTTTTTTCATTTTTCTTGGTCAAGTGAACTTACGAAATTTGCTTTTGTTGGTCCCTCTTTTTGTACCTTTTTATGATGCAGTATCTTTTAGAGTATCAAATATGTGAGTGTATGTTAAAGTTTCATCCCTGGATTTAAATTTTTGTGTGTGTCTGCATGTTTATTTAAACCAATCTCTCTCTCTCTTCCTTTTCTTTTCCAACGTCTTCCCTCTTAATTTGTGTCTACGGAAAGGTGAATTTGGCATACGAGGGATACATTTCTGTTTAACCTTGCATTCAAGATACCTCAATTAGGCCATAGAAGGAGGTTGCTTGGAAGAAACCTGAATGTAAGACATGGAAAAGTGCATAAGTCTGGATCATATTGGATACTCTGTCTGGATTTTTCCTAAATTTTGACCTATTTGGCTGTTTTCCTATCTTTCCAAGTAAACTTCATTTGGGTTTTCAACCTCTGGATTTATATTCTTATTCTATGTAGTACTTAATATCTTTATTTGGTATGTAGGATTTTCAGAAAGATATTGTTCGAGCAGCTGAAGTATCTGCAGCCATAGGTTTTAAACAAATCGAATCAGGTAAATAATTGGCTTGTTATACAGTCTCTCTCTCTCTCTCTCTTTCTTTTTTACTCTCTTTAGTAGAATGTTGTGTAATACAGTTACAATAATTGCATTGAGAGAAGTATGTCATAAATAATCTGAAGCACAAAAGAGTGAAGACAAGATCATTTTATAGGCACCCTGTGCTTTTGGATACAGATTCTTCCTCTATAAGCATTGAAGTGTTATTCTTGTAGTACATCTAATGTCACATTAGTCAGGAACCAAGCTTTCTGAAGATTGTTGCAAGTATGGAGCTGAGAATATAAACGAGGGCATTCTAGCCAAGGCTGCATCTATATATGGCGATGCCCTTAGTCATGTGGAGAAAGAGCAAGAAGAGTTGAATAAGCTTTTATCTTCACAGGTTGGTGATGTTTTCAGGTTATCTTTTATATTTGGAATTGCAATTGCATCATCAGGAATTCGTAACTAGCAGTGTATATTGTCTTTGCTTAGTGGATAATTTAGTAATGGACACGTGTTTTTCATCTTCTGCCCACGAAATCATATACATGCATTGTGTGCACGCTATCAAACTCCATAGCCTTATCATATGGTAGAACTTCCTGTTTCTATCAATATTATGGTCTAGGATCATTGGAGCACCAGGTGACTTAATTTTCTTATGTGACATCAGAGTATCATTTCATTTAATGAATTGGATTTTGAATATTTTTGCTAGTTTTGAAACTTATGCTTATCATAAAGAAGTTCATATTGAAGAATATGGTCGTGCAATTAAACATGTGGATTCTCTTTCCATTTTGGGTCAATCAGAGATGTGTTATGATCAAGGTTTCACACGTATTTGTGTTCAGATATTAGAACCCTTGAGGGCAATGATCACTGGTGCTCCTCTGGAAGATGCTCGTCATCTTGCTCAGCGTTATAGCCGAATGAGACATGAAGCAGAGACACAGGTAATTATACAGCTGGATTTTTTTCTTGTCAATTCATTAATGTGGCTGTATAAAAATATTCCTGTATTCATACTTTGCTTTGCCTAGTTAGATCTTAGCCTTATCATGATCTTGTAATTCAATTGACCGCAAAAAGAAAACAGGCGGCAGAGGTTTCTAGAAGACAAGCACGAGCAAAGGAAGTTCCCAGTACTGAAAACACTGTGAAGCTGCAAGCGTCTGAATCTAAAATGAAAGAAATGAAAATGAATATGGCTGTTCTGGGTAAAGAAGCAGCGGCTGCATTGGCTGCTGTTGAAGCACAACAGCAAAGGCTGACTTTCCAGAGGCTGGTAGCGATGGTATATATTTATGATGTCTTCTCAGGTGACTTTTGACCTGGAGCGTATGTCTATTTGAGTATTTGACTATTTCTATTTTGTCATTGAAAATCTTGCTTTGAAGGTTGAGGGAGAAAGGACATATCATGAGAGCGTAGCTGCAATCCTCAGGGAAGTAGAAACTGAGGTGATTTCCTGCCCGTTTCTGTTTTATTTTGAGAAATACAGCTGCATTTGAAGCTCTTTAATTTTATCTGATGCCTGTAAATTGATGGTAGATGGTCTCGGAAAAACAACGAAAAGAGTCTGCTCCACCTGTTATTCCGTCAAATGGTTCTGTTATTCCATCAAGTGGCTGCTCAGAGAAAACAATGTATTTCCTAGCTGAGGTATGTTGTGCAGATACCAACTGTATGAACTGTAAACAAGGTTCTAAATATCGGTACCCGTCACTGTACCATCTGCGACTGGCACGAAGTAAGCCAGTACCACAAAGTTGAATCACTTGGGTTAAAAGAGGAAAAAAAAATCCTTAAAAAATAGAAAAAATCCTGCACACTTGTTTGTGAAGTTAAATATTAGCAATCCAAACACAGAGAGCTCTTTCTCTCTCTCCAACAATGGCTTCTGTTATGCTATTCGTGGCTTTGGATGCCCATTTCATCCTCTCTCATCATCCTTCAAAGCTGAATGAACTCAGTTTCTTCTCCTCACCTCTCAAACTTCCCACTAAAAGATTTTCTATTCTATTAGACTTCACCAATTGTTCTCCAAAACCCATACTTAGCAGAACCTCCACCAAACCCATTTCCCTAGGAGCAGCTAATACAACTTTTCCTTGCTATCTTCACTGATACCAAGAAAGACCATCACCATGACCCCGTCTCCTTATGATGCTGAAATCCACTTGGGTCAACCCCTCCAAGCCCAAACACTCAGTACTTTCCTTCCAATGCCACAAGTGTTTTCCATACTTATTACAATTATCAACTCAAAGATCTCAAGCTCTTCTCCAAGAAGCTTAGTGACTACGAGCCTTCTGAAATTGCCTTCTTTAAGACTCCTGAAGAAATTGCATGCTAACCGACTAGAGAAAATGCCCATTTGATTCTTAACAGTTTGAAGCCATGGGAAGAGTCCCTTCTTTTCTTAATTGGATCAAGACCCAGAATTTCTCCAATTGAAATCATCTTCTACAATGTGACCATGGAATCTCCGAGTATATGTGTGCCAATCCTGGGATTAGAAGAGGAAGCTGAGAGGTTATTTGATAATATGAAGCGGTCATAGCTGGAGCTACGCATCAGTGCTTAACATATATGGGAGTGAGTGGAAAGTTGTGAAAGCAATGGTGGTGCTTGACGAAATTTCTGGGTCTGGTGTTCAGGTCAATGTGATATGTGGATGAAAATGTCTCGGGTGGTAGGGGTACTGAGTCAAACTGGTTCAGGAGGTTCTTGGAATCCTCCTCCTATTGCAGGCCTGAACTGTGGTCTGGGTTGGTACTGAGTTATGTTAGCTGGTATGGTTCGGTACTGGTCAGGACGTTGAACCATGGCTGTAAATTGTTTACCTTTTATAGGATGAAATACTGAAGCTTTTGTTTCCTGCAGGCTATGCACGCTTTTATTGCATCTTCTGAGAAGGAACTCAGCCTGGCCGTGGGTGACTATGTTGTTGTCCGAAAGGTATTTTCATTACCTTGTATTCTTCATACATGGTAAAATTAGGTTCCATATACCATAGAAACTATTTGTTGGGGGATTGGAATTTAAGTATCCCATTTTTGCCCATTGCCTTATAACCATCCTTCTTTCAACTCAGGTGACAGAGTCAGGTTGGTCAGAAGGGGAATGCAGAGGTAATGCTGGCTGGTTTCCCTCAGCATACGTGGAGAAACGCCAAAACATTCCTACTAATAGGGTTGCCCCTGAAGTTTTCTAAGCATGCAGTGCTCACAACACAAGAAATTAGGGTTGGTGATCCATCACTAGATCTTGCAAGCCGAATATTGTGCAGATTACTGAACTACTGAACATCTGCAGACAAAGGAACTGATATATGAAACTTTTGCTCGGCCTTCTCTCAGTTGTGTCAAAAATCTCTCTGCAGAGTACCATTTGAATAATTTAATTTCTTTGCTGTGACAGTATTCATGAATTGCTATTTTGGCAAAAATGTTTGTCAATTCTGAGTGATATCTTTGTAGTGAATGAAGTATGAGTGAATATGTAGTTGTTTTGTAAGCCCGCATTGTTTGTACAAAATGGCATTGTCCTCCCAAGCTATGGCTCGGGGTCGTGTTATTAATTTCAGCTAGCAGTTTGATCTATAATGTTATTGTTTATCTGACAAAAGGAAAATGGGGAGCTGTATTGATCTTAGAAAGTAAAAAAAAAACAAAGGAGATATCTTGATCTTTGCAAAAAAAAATGGGGGTATTTTGGTTTAATAAAAAATTGGACCATGAAAAGCTTGTAATTAGGAATTTTTTAAGTAGTGATTTTTCGAGATTTTCAATCGTGATTTTTGCCAAATAAAACCAGAATACCCCAACATGTTAAACTGAAAATTGAATCGTGTTTTTGGCATGCTATTTTTGCCAATTAAAATCATAGTATTCAGATGGCTAATAAGTTTATTTTAGCTGGCAGGACAAGTAGAAAAGGGTGCAAAGCTAACCAAGTGGGGGGGTTATTATATCCAGTGTCTCCTGTGGCTTGAGGATTGCTGTGTGCATCAAACAAGTTATACCCTTCTATGAAATATCTGGGGTGATCGATTACTCGTGGGTTAGGGCATCGATAAGTTGCCGTATCCATTGAGTGTCAATAAATTTACATGGTCCAATTTTCAAGAAACCCTAGTTCGATCTAGAATTGATAGGTTTCTTGCATTTGTTGAAAATATGTGATTAACCCATCCTTTTTAGATTTGGAAATGAGGGATCCTCCCCTTTTAGATTTGAAAATATATGATAAACTCAGGATGAAATCGTTTGTCATGTTTGCTTGCACCGTTCCCTATTGGGATTTTGAGATGCTGCCATGTGGAGCATCTCACGGCCATTGTTTTTTCATTGCTGTAAATGTTTGAAGTGGAGCCCACAGTGAAAAAACAGTTGCAGTAAGATGCTCCACGTATATGACAACATCTCACGGCCTTACCAAGGAACGATTCAGGCAAATATGACAGACGATTTCATAGGGATGAACTCAATCCCAATTTCGTGTGACTGAAAGAGGTAAGAGTAAGATAGCATGGGTGGGTTTAATTTTATGGAAGGGTTTAGAGATTGAAAAAGAAAACTAGGCAGTGGAATGAAGAATGCTTTGGATTAGTCATTGGAAAAGAAAAAAAGATTAATCCAATCTACTGAAAAATTAGATAGGAAGGAGGAGCATGGTAATTATTTGAATTCATATAAATTTTAATAATTCTCTAGCACAACGGTTGACTAATTTTTGTAATATTTTTTAAGTTTAAAAACTAAGAAAAAAAAAAGAAGACATGAGTTTTGTCAGTATGCGTAAGCGTAACAGTAGATTGATTCATAAAGTAAAAATATCTAAATAATCTTCCGCACGGTGTTTACTTACCTTACCCACCAAAACGGGGAACAGAAATAAAAAACACTGCCTCCGTGGCCGGGTTTTCGCCGAAACCCTAACTAAGAAATGGGTTTATTAGCCTGTTCTTTCATCTCCAAACACCACGCCACAAGTGCAGGCCGTCCTCACAGCTCTAAACCCTAAACATTTACATCCCATCTTGAATTATATATACCAGGTATTTTTCTTTTCTTCTTTCTGTTTGCTTGATGGTTTGGGATTTGGCTTACATGTTCTAGTTGATCTGGTTTGAATCGTTTGATTTTCAGTTTTGTTTTGAGGTTTTGATTTCGCTACGTTTGTTTGATTGAAATTAACGGATTCTACTCTGCTTTGTATGTAAAATACCATGAACAGCAGGTATATGTTATAGAAGGAGACTGAGTTTGCCTGGTTGGCTCTCTGTTAATGGCTTTAGACAACCCCAATGCTCATCCGTCTTCTACCTCATCTAGGGTTAGCTCTGTAACAGTTGGAAGAGCTGTTGATTCCCTTCTAAGATGGAAGAAGTCCAAAGGTAAACAACAAAAGCCCCAGCTTCTTGAACAGGATGATTTCATCTACCTCGTTCTGACGCTCAAAAAAATCCCACCCAAAGGACGCACTAACCCTTACAAGATCTCTCTCCCAAACCCCCTCCATTCTTCGGAAGAAGAGGTCTGCCTCATCATCGATGACCGTGCCAAATCCCGTATCACTTCTGAAGCCGCCAAGAACAAAATCAAAGCCGATGGCATTCCCGTCTCGAAAGTCCTCAAAATATCCAAACTCAAATCTGATTACCGTCCCTTCGAGGCGAAGCGCAAGCTATGTGACTCCTTCGATCTCTTCTTTGCCGATAAGCGCATTATCCCCCTTCTTCCCAAGCTATTGGGGAAGCAATTCTTCAAGAAGAAGAAGATTCCAATACCTATTGAGTTGACCCACAAGAACTGGAAGGAGCAAATTGAACGTGCTTGTGCTTCTGCTCTTCTGTACTTAAGGACTGGAAGCTGTAGTGTTCTTAAAGTTAGTCGGGTTTCTCAGAGTCGGGATGAGATTATTGCAAATGTGGTTGCTGCAATTGATGGGCTTGTGGAGATTATTCCAAAGAAGTGGGGAAATGTTCGTTCGCTTCACTTGAAGTTATCAGAGTCATTGGCATTACCTGTTTACCAGGTTGTACCTGATATGGGGTTGAAGATTGAGGGGATTAAGAAGAAAGATGAAGGGACTGAAAAGGAAGATCGTTTGGTGGTGGAGTCTGGGGACAGTGGGAGATTGGAAGAAGAGAAGAAGTTGGGAAAGAAGAAAGTGTCAAAGAAGGGGAGGATTCATGAAGTTAGGTACATGGACAATATCACTGATGAGCTAGCAAATGATGACGAATTCGGGAATGAGGAGGATAATGATATTGGTGAGAAGACTGAAAATGATGAATTGGGCAATGCTGAAGTAGCAGATAAAAAGAGGAAAAAGGAAAGTAATTTGAAGAGGAAGCATGTTCTTAATGAGTTAAATGGTGAGAAGCAACAGAAGAAATCTGCTATATTAAAGAAGGCAGATGCTGTGAAACATAAGAAGTTATTGTCTTCATTGAAAGCAAAGAAGAATTAGTAGGCAATCAACTGGCTGGCAGCATGTCTAGCAGTGGAGGAGTGAAGAAAAATAGTGAATTATTGAAGTTGGAGAACGGGAAAATGATGTTTGATTCTAAGAGAAGTAAGAAGATGATAGCAGTAGACTAATCCATTTTGGAGGTGCTGTTCAATTAATAGTGATCTTTGCTTGTGGCTTTGAGATATGTTTTATGACGGATTTTTGCTGCTTTTTGGGCTTTTGTTTAGTAATTGTGATCATATATTTAAAGTCCTCAAGCGGATTTTGGTTTAATATTTATATTGATGGTTTCATTTATTGATATTCCCCTTTTATTTAAACGATGAAATGGCACCATGATTGGTAGTAATATTTTCTCAAATGATTGTTGAGGTGATAACCTTCTAATATATATATATCATCTTTGTGGTTGGAAATCTTTCTTTTTTTTGGGTTTTCGAACTTGCTGGTTTGGATGAAAAGCCACTAGGTGCGTGTTAGTTAGAACCTGTAGGAAAGGGAAACAAAATTCATTTTCCAATCAAATTTGTCTTTTGTTCATGGCCTAAATGCCGTCTAAACTTTTCCTCTAAAATGAAGAAGAAACAACGAAAGGAAATGAAAGTTCTTTTTCACTTCCCTTTCCATCACTTTCACCTTGCAAAATTGTCTTAAATTGTTTTTAATCATGGAATTATATTTTCTGAAATTGAAAAACAGTTACTTTTAGAATTGGTTCCATTTTAGCTGCTTGGATTAATGTAATTTACTTACGGTACACAGAAGTGAGTTCTATGTTATGAAAATGTGTTAGAGATGTTTGATTGTTTTGGATGATTCGCTTAATATCTGCTAAATTCTTCCATGTTGTATGGCTACAGTTTGTTATGTCTATTTTCATCTACAAATGGCATATTTTATTATTTTTTCAACAACCAGGAATTGAGCATCAATCAATGGTGTCCCATTTATATGAATATCACAAGGATAAGATAACCCAGGTGAGGAATCCATGTTTAACCTTGCAAAGTGTTCCATTTATTAGTTTAGATCATTTACTTGAATGTCAGTGCTACAATCTGTGATTCTGCAGCTTAGGAAATTATAATTTGAGGTATTATTGAGGCTAAGTGGTGAAGAGATGACATCTAAATGTCAAACCTTCTTGCTAATATGAAGTCTCGGAGAATATCATCCTGATGTCCTTAAAAGAGTAACTTCTGTTTGTGGAGTGATGGCTTTTCCAGTCAGTACTGTTGGATCGCCAAGGCTGAGTTTCATCCTTTGTTAATAGATGGTTCTTGCAATCAGTCTCCCTCAACTTATTAGTCTTTGTACTTGAGGGTCAATCTTTATCTGGCCTGGGTAAACCTTTGCAAAGTGTTCGTTGCCTTTTTGGGTGGCCTATGCCCAGTTAACTTTTTGCTTGAGATTGTCCCTTGGCACATAGGTCCTAACACAAGCTTAGAATTCTTGTTCTTCGAACGTGTATCACTATGATGGCTTAAGTTATTCGAAAGGAGGCCTTCTTATGGGAAGGAATCATTGAATATGGATTAAGACTAATAATGAAAACCAATTTTGATTTGTGCCTGGAAGATCAGAAGCTGGTTTCATGACTGTTTGGACCCTTAGATGTTTTAAAGTATCAACGGGATTGATTGTATAAAGATTTTTTTTTTTTAAATTTGGTGAATAGTATGTGGACTTTGTCATCAGATTGATGTCTTGAATTCTCACATTAAGGAAATGGGTTGGTTTATTTGGTTGGGGGCATATATATATATATTTTGGACGGAAACTCTCCAATGGAAGTTATTAAAAATTTCTGAGAGATAAGAAGAGAAGAAAAGTCAAAAAAAAAAAAATATATATATATATTTTTAGGAGGTACGGTGATATGGAGTTATTGAAGTAGAAGATGATTCCTCTACAGTAAAAAATCATCTCCTTGAGAGGAGATGATTTGTTACTGTAGAGGAATCCTCTCCTTATTACCAAAAAAAAAAACAAATCATCTCCTTGTAAGATTGAAGCAGTAATTCAAAAAAGTTATGGTTAAACCACTCAAGGGTTCATCTTTTGTTTTTAATACACATTTCAGGATCTTGTTGATATGCCAAACAAAACTGCAGAAAGAAAATTTAGATAAGCTAGCTACTTCTACTCTTGAATTTTTTTAGAGAAAACAATGGAGAAGTGGCGCTTTTTACAGGGTATTTACAAAAGAGAAAATTATACTGACCTCCCTTTTGGTTTCTGAAAAATTCAGTCAGGCTCCCTTTCCTTCAGAAAAATGCAGTGACATCCCTCTACATTTAAGCAAATCATCACAAACCTCCCCTATCGTTAATATTTATTCTAACAGTGTTAACCTTGAAAATAAAATTATTTAAAATATATATATATATATATATATTTTTTTTGGATAGAAGTAATAAACACAATGGAATGAGATCATCTACGGTTGAGCTCGTAAATGGATTCAACCGTATCCAATGGTTTGGCAAGCAACACCCCCTCTCCTGCATGGGAAAACGAAATATTTTCACTTTTTCAGGGGGTGTTCTTTGTCTTCTTGGCAAGCAACCATTGGATAAATGGATTCAACTGTAGATGATCTCATTTCATTGAAAAGTCCTCCTTGAATAAGATGAAAATTTTCAAAAATAATTTAAATTAAGGCAGAAGACGCTGAAGATAATATCAAAAGTTCAAGTTTGCTCCTCCTTTACTTTGAATATTATTCTATCCTTTTCCTAGCAAATCATATTTTAAGTCTCCCGCGTATCATTCGGGTCTATTTTCTATCAGATAATATTTGAATTTTCCCGAAATCCAAATATCATTTAAGTATTTTTTTTTCTACCAAATAGTATTTCATGTATCTCACATTCTGGAAACCTGAACATCATTAGGTCTTTTTTATACTGAGTGATATTTCGAGGAGGGGGCAAATTCAGACTTTTCATATATTGCCTTATTATAAATTATTTCTAAAAATTTTTGAGGATTTTTTGTAAGTGTTTTTATAAATACCTGGCATGGCATGAGTACGTTTAGCCCGTGCCTGGCAAGCCATGAGCTGGGCACAGCACAACCCGATTGGGAGATGGGCCATGCCATGCCTGGCCCATCACCCAATACCCTAGGCACAGCCTAGCCCGTGGCACAGCTAAGGTTGTGCCATGTCGTACCGGGCCAAATGAGCTAGCGGGCCACCCACGGGCTGCATAATAAATTTATTAAAAAATAAAATTTAGAAAAATAGAAAAAAGGAAAAAATAATAAAAAATACAAAAATTCTAAAAAAAATATATTTATTATTCACACACATTTCTTACACATATTAGGATACAATTTTGGAGAAAATTGTAAAAAAGAAGGTTAAAAAGCATACAAAAGACAAAAAATCCCTCTTTTTCTTAATGCAAGCCTGCGGACTGGCACGGTCCGGTTCGGCCTGATAAACACCCCTACTCTTTTCCATCATTTTCATGAACGATTAAAAAAGGTATTATTAGAAAAAAAATATATATATCCCAACCTTGCGGCTTGCGCCGCTTGTAGTGGACCGTTGGAATTAGGAAATAACGAGACTCGCATCCTCTGCAGCGGAGTTTCATTTCAAGGGCGGGGGTTTCATTTCAAATCGGAATGTTTCTATCATACCTGGGATGCGCAGATAACCCTCGCTCTTTTCCGTCTCTCTCTCTCTACCTCTGGATTCGTGTTCCTCCTTTCCGGAAAAAGAAAAGCACCAAACCCTTCTCAATCTCTCATCGCCTTCACACGCAGACAAAAAAACATCTCTTTCTCTACTCTACAGTAAAACCCAGACAGAAACTTCTCTCTCCTCCCTCAAGAAATGAAAGCAAAATTAATAATTAGGGTTTGAGGCTGCTCTCGAACTCGGAGAATGCCGACCATGGCGTTCTCTCCTTCCTCATCCCTGCTGCTTTTCACACGGAAGCGCTCTCCCCTGAATGATGGATTTTACAGTAAAAGGTACGTGAAATCTAGCACGTTCAGCTTTGCATTTTAGGTTGCGTTTTTCTTTTCTTTTTTTATTTTTATTTTTTATCTTCTGCTTTCGTAAAGAGCCAAATGGCGTTGATTTCTATGGTTTTTTTAGGGTTTTCAGGCTTTGATGAGAGGTTATTTGTGTTAATTTATATGTTTCATGTCAATGCGGTTGTAACTATTTGTCATTATTACCATGATACGCTTGGATGGGGTCTTTGGATTGGTATTTCTGTTCTTGTCAAGATAAATGTGAGATTTATCATTAGTTTTACCTGGAATTTGTAGGATTAGTTTATTGTTTTCATATTTTGAAGCATATCCCATTTTTTTTTCCCTCTGTAGATTTTTTAAGATCTGTTAATTTACAATATGTACTTATGTCACTGTCAACGAGCTGAATTGGTCTGGTATTTTGGAAAAGTGATTTGGACCTGTTAGCATAGCTGATTGAAGATGAGCGATGATAGTCTTATCTTTCATTATAAAAATGGTACCAGAAACGTAGTGGTTAATGATTTTTAAACTATAATTCGATTATCAACCTTGAATTTTAATACAATACCCAAATAAAGTTCTTTGGTACTATACCCCAAATGTTGGAAGCGTGAAAGTGCCTTTTTTGTTGTGTGATGGGTGCATTCCCATTAGTGTTTAGAGTGCACCTTGTGTTTGTGAAGATCTTTTGGATGCTGGCAATATTTGAAAATTGCCAACAAACATGATTTGAATGTACAAATCTCCAACTTTAAAAACACAAGGGGCACTCTAATATTGGCGAGACGCACTCTTCACAGTAAAAAGCTTGCTGTTTTTCCGCTAATCTTTAAGGAAGGTTATCTTTTTTTTTAGGTATGCATAAAGGTGGCATTGGGTTGGGTTGTCCACCTGTCTTGTATTTGCGTGGGCTTGCAATAGGATGTATTGGCCCATAGCATCATACTTGTCAATCTTGGACTGCTCTAATCAAGTCATGAACTGAGTTTCGGCGAGGCAAGTGCAAGCCTAGGAGACTGTTATGCATTTTAGTATGTTTGTGAATTTAAATATGTATAAAATGCAAAATTTTGCTTTTTATTGAAATTAATTATTAATTTATGCAAACATGTAGCATATTAGATACCTTAGCAATTTATAAAAATATCTTTAAATATCATTAAAAGCTACAAGTTTTTAAGGTTTAAATATGAGGGAAGTTAGAATTATTATGGCTGTTCCAGGTTGGATTCATGCTTAGAGAAGTCTTAAGGTCTTACCAGGCCGGTCCTATATGTATGAGTTTGAAGTTCAGATGTGGTTGGGCTTGGGCATACTTGAGAGCTGTTATAATAGTTTGAAAGACCAACCTGTGTCCACCCAAGCTTGCCTTCCTGCTTTCCCTTGTACCATAGTTTTGGCCATCGACTATAATAAAAAAAGGATGGTTTGTTTCAGTGCTGATAGAGTTGTTAAAATTTCTTGGCCATCCAATCTAGTGGATAAAGATAAATGTGCCCATTAAAAACTTAAAAACTTTCATAAAGTCCCAATTGCTACGCAGTCTACGCCCTAAGCCTTTCCATAATTTTTATTCAATTTTCTTTGATTTTATTTTCTCTTTTCTGTTATCTCGCTTTTGAAACTATAGTAGAGGATCAAATATACCTTGTTTACTCATTCCACAGCATTTCTTGAATGGACTGTTATTTATTATTTCATAATCTTACACATTGAAACTACAATGAGGGTTTTTCTTAGAGAAACATAGTATTGGACTGAACATGGCTAGTGTTAGCTGATCCAGGTGTTAGCTGCTTTTCCAACATCACGTTACTAGGGTTAAAATTAAACCTTGATATATTTTTGCTTCTTTTTCTTGTCTCTGTTTTCCATTCATCAAATCCATTTCGTTTTTTGAGATGAAATATATGCCAATGCATCCAGTGTGTGCACAAATATGAATGTCAACTACCACTACTCAAAATCAACTCTTAAGGAAAGAAAAGGCAAAAGATCATACCTATTTGTTAACCAAAATAAGGGCAAGAGTAGAAATTTACATGAGCATTAGAGATCAGTTAAGCAACTATACCGGGTGGTATCCTGTAGACTATCTGTTGGCATCATACTCTATGATGTGGTTTACATGGTGTTTACTGTTGCACTGTGTGTTATAACATGATATTTGTAGAGGATCAATCTGAAATTTCAAGTACCCACTATTTATGATACATTTCAAAAAATGTCAACCATTATCAGCCACTTGTGCATAGGCATGTGTGCACACACGTAGGTGAAGGTGTAGGCATGTTTATGCAGTTGGTTGTGGCCATGTGCATATGTTCGGGGTGTCTGATTCATTGATTACATATGAATAAGTGCTTGAATCAAAACTTCAAGTTGATAAAAACAAAAAGCTTGCATGAATTCTTGTCATCAATTTCTAATACTTCGCATTGTAGAATTACGTATTGTTATTCACTTCCTCCTGCACTTAGTGAAGGAAGTTACCTCTTGTGAGATGCCTGTGATTTTTGCTTAATTATATAAGCGATAATTAATATACCCATTTTATGCCTTGATTCTGACATGGGGTTTTTTATATTTCTTTTGTCGTTGATAGGTTCAGAGATGACAGAGATTCTTGCTTTAAGAATCATATATTCTCCAGCATTAAGCATGGAACAATTTTCTATCTCCTATAGTATTTGGATATATGAATGATATTTTATATCATACATGGAGGAGGGAATGAAGCCATCGGTCCGTAGCATATCAATATTTGTATCATATTGATAGTTACTGTAATTGATTAACCAATTTTTGAAATTCTTTCGGTCTATATTGCAGTTTTGAAATTTCTGTATTTTTTGTTTTCTCATTTTTGTACCTGCATCTCCTGTTGTACTTTAAAACCTTCTATCCCAGTTTGCCCCCAACTGGAATTACTTTTGTCATTACCAGCAACAAATTTTATGATTGCTAAAGTCTAAGTATTGGTTCAGCCCACATTGCTGATTTGTATCGATAAACCATAGACAGCTGATTTCTCAAGAGGCTGTTATACATGCTGCCTTTGAATTTTTGGGCTTGGATGCCCTGAAATAAGTCCCATAAACATATCACATAGTAATTGCATGTCTTAAGCAGGTATGCTTGGAATAATCCAGGAGATCTTGATATTATAAACTATGTAAGTTCACTGATGAAACTGTTCCGAAACAGTTTATGCTCATTCATTTTAAGGAAAAAGGATAATTGAAGTTCAATCTCTTTAATATCTTGAAATTTCTGGTACTTAATGGAATGCTACTATTTACAGAATGTTTTACATGGTCCTCGAAACTATTGTATATTGGTTATGTATAAATGATATCATATTTTCCGGATGTATAGGTCTTTCATTTTCATTTACCTGAAGATCGATAGCTAGAAGTCATGTCTCATCCATGGAAGTTCTAGTTCACAATATGGCACACCACACACACATAATAGAAATATTCTCATTTTGAAACTCTGAATTGTTCTTACAATACAACACACCACAAAGGAAATACGGAGCATATGTATGGAAGACCAAGGTTGCACTAACTTCACTGTCAGGTGGAACTTGGGAAGGTTTTGCTAAAACATCCCAACAGGTTGTCTTTTTGGTTGCTTTCTGAATTGCATAGACACTGTTGCAATCAAGTATCTTATTCTTCTTCATCTTATAGTTTCATATCATCGAGGTAGGATTTGCTATAAAGTTTACGAGCAAGAAAGCCCTTGAAGTACTCCCCAACATTGATTGTTTTAAAGAGTGGTGGAGTCTCTGGGCTGATTAGGCTCCTCAGAGGCCCTATTTGCTTGTCTACCCTCGGCATATAGAAAGTAGCGATGGAGAGCCTCTCCTTCTCTGTAGAGTTCACTGTTGCACGATGCTCGACGCTACGATAGATCCCATTAGTCTCAATCTGCAAAAATATGAGTAAGAATCTTCATTTAATGTGCAGATGTTAAATAGGATATGATCAAACTAGCTGGGAGGTTATCTTAATGGATTGAATGGGTTGTAAAAGGATTCACCTCTAACATGTCTGCAATGTTCACTATGAAAGCATTTGGCAGAGGCTTAACAGGAACCCAGTTCCCATCTTTCTTGATCTGGAGGCCTTCCATTTCATTGACTTGTAGAAAAATGGTCAGAGCAACAGCATCTGAGTGGGGTGTGAGGCCAATGACAGATTCTGGTTGGGGACATGGAGGATAGTAATTCAGCCGCATTGACTCTATTCCATCTTCGAACAGCTCCTTTATCTCTTCACTTTCTATCTTTAAAGCATTAGCCATCTGAGCTAGGATATTCATGGCTAGATCTTTCAATTCTAAGGAGTAGACTTCCAGGGCTTCTCTGCAACACAAGTGGGTGGCTAAGAACATGAAGGAAGTGCAAATTTATGTGGAGAGAGAGAGAGAGAGAGAGAGAGAGAGAGAGAGAGAGAGAGAGAGAGAGAGAGAGAGAGAGTGAGTAGTTTACCTGAAGGATGGAGGGAGATTGGGAATCAAGTGAGGCTTCCTGAGATGGGGTGGAAGGGTGACCATGTAAAACATATCACACCAATCAAGCTTTTGCTCTTCAGAAACAACAAATGCCTGTCCAAATCCCTCTATGTCTCCTGGTATCTGCCAAAGCTTCTGCTTCTCTTCAATGGGGAGTTTGAAGAATTCTTGAATCTCCCACTTTATTTTATCCAGCAAGGAAGTGTCCACTCCATGGTTTATCAACTGTAATACATGTCCTCATCATCATAATTTATGACAATATCAAATCATGATTTCTTGTTCCTTCCATTCAAAATCATGTTACATAGATATTCAATTTTAAGTCACTAAAAATGTTTGTTTCAAATGTTGACTCTACAGTGGGCCATGATGCATGTAAGGTCTCTCAAACCTTTGTGTTTTTCACCCACTAAAACTCTGTTGAGGGGTATGATATAGGTGACATGAAGTAATTAATTGACAATATTAAATGCTCATAGAATTTTTTAATTTTTATGGACCAATCACAACTTTGCTATCTCTTTTAAATTTGAGTTTTTTTTTAATTTCCTTTTTCGATCGAATGGATACCCTAGCTATTTTCTGTTCTTTAAGATTTGATATTTATATTTTTATCAGTTCAAAGACAATAGCGAAAATTCATTTTTCAGATTCTATATTTTTTTCTTGAATTATTATCATGGTCCTTCATAAACACTTTTAATTAGCTTTTTTTTTTATTGCTATTAAAATTGCTAGCAGGGTGCACGTGCAATGGTAGAGGGAAGGAATAGTTTTATAACTATCAGATTTTAAACAAATAGGCAGAGTTTTGACTATTTTAACCCAATATTAATTATGCCTTATCAACAAATGATAAGGGTTTTTCAGGGAAGTCATGCATAGTTGTTGACATGTTTCCCAAGGAGCCTATTCTTATTATATATAATATAGATATGAAAGATAAGGAGGGTTTTTATGTCTTTTAATTATGTGAGGTGGGCTCTGGGATAATACCTTCTTTATCGTTTGTAAACAATCTATAAATAGAAAGGAGTGATGAGGTGGGATAATATTTTTGTTTCTTTTTATCTGAGAAGGTAGGTGATAAGGTATGCTTGGGATAATTTTTTGTTTTTTTTTGGTGTAACCAAACTAGTCTTTCTTGCGTCCTATTCATCTCGTACCTTACACGTCCTGCCACACATGTTTCCAGTTTAGCATTAATGTCCAAGAAAAATACAGAGATCTCTCCCTCTTCCTTAATATGGGCAAAGGATGTGATTTTAAATTGGGGTTGCAGCAGTGAAGAAATCAGTTTGGGTTTAATTAGTTTCAGGCTTAAGTCTCACTTGAATCTATGTACGGGGAAAGTGAGGTAAAATGATCCAGAAGATCTAGAACTGCTGAATTGAATTAAAGAAAGGGTGGTACTTGAAAGTAAATTAACCAAAATTGAGTGAGGGGTTTTGTTTCTGAAATTTCCATTCAGTTCAGTTTTGATTTTGAGAGAATGAGGAGTGAAGCTTTGTAGAACTGACAAGTACAGTATGTCAGTGCAAAGGAAATAAACATATACCTGGAAGAAGCCCCAGTCCTTGCAAGCAGAGTGAAGCTTTTCCAATTCCGACTCCATGGTTTCTCCGGCTAGAAAGCTCTGCATTTTGATGACCGGAATCTCGGAAACCGACATGGCACCGGAGATGGTAGTAGGGTCCTGCTCTGGACGAACATATCTTGGTGGGACAGTGGTCATGGGCTGACTGGCTAACTCTTGCACACTTGGAACAAGGAGTGAACTTCCGAAGTTTATCCCCTTCACCTCCATGGTTTTGCAGGAAGCTAACCCAACTATAATTGCAGCCTCAACAGAACTGGAGATCTAAGAGAAAGTGAGGATTAATCCTTGAGTCTCAATTAAAAGGAAGAAGGGATCTTTCTTTCCTAAGTTCCTACACAGTATATATAAACTATAATTCTAGTTAATGAATCGCATTAGACATGGTAAAATTTTTCTAGTCAGCACATTCACTGTTCCTTATCAGATAATGGCTGGAGAAAAGGATAAGTGTTCATTGGTATCGGTAACACTTTGACTTCTTGGACAAACAACCGACCCAGGAGGGCCAGGACAATGTTTCTTCGGTAAAAAGAGGCTGAGATATCCATTGCAAATCAAGTCCTTTACGGATCGGGTGGGACCCGCCACTGATTGCATTGTTTTGATAATTCATAAATTGATTTATACGTACACCTTCTAGACCAAAATTTTCTTTTTACTCTTTTACTTTTTATTTTTGGCTAAGCGAAACATCCTATGCAATGATCCATCATAGCAAGGTATTGTTTACTTTGGGCAAAAGTTCGCATGGTTTTGTCCTTAAAAGGTGCTTCGCTAAATTAAGTGTTCTCCTTGACTTTTTTACTTTATCAGGGTATTTATCTGTTTTCGATGTGAGATCGAGATATCACAATCTCATTCCCTTCAGGGTTGTACCTTCCTGTGCAATGGCCCGCTAACCTATAAGCCCGCAAACCTCTCATGGGCCCGCCCTCGTCGGTCAAGCTACCTCCCATGGGCAACGCCAATACTCATATTCGCTACGGACTATTGGATCTGAAACTTGACTCTAATACTATTTGGAACGACTTAACCTAGCAAGGTATTGTTTGCTTTGGGCTTAAGCCCGTATGATTTTGTCCCCCAAAAGTGCTTCACTAAGCTTTGTTCTCCCTAACTCTTGTGCCTTACTTGGCATTCATTTGTTTTAGATGTGGGATTGGGATATTACAACCTACTAGGATTGTAAACGGGTTGGATTCAGATCGGATCCACCAAGATTCGAATTTGAGTTATAGGATATTCGAATACAATTAAATATTTGACGGATCCTTTATATTTGCTACTTAATCCTAATCTGAGTATAGTTTAAAAATCCATATTCCAATCTGATTAAATCTTTGAATTTGAAAAATCCAATTAAATAGGCTTTGTTTACTATATTTATACTAAATAATACTACAAATAATTAACGAATTTTATGATTGCTAAAGTCTAAGTATTGGTTCAGCCCACATTGCTGATTTGTATCGATAAACCATAGACAGCTCATTTCTCAAGAGGCTGTTATACATACTGCCTTTGAATTTTTGGGTTTGGATGCCCTGAAATAAGCCCCATAAACATATCACATATTAATTGCATGTCTTAAGCAGGTATGCTTGGAATAATTATTTTCCAGGAGATCTTGATATTATAAACTATGTAAGTTCACTGATGAAACTGTTCCGAAACAGTTTATGCTCATTCATTTTAAGGAAAAAGGATAATCGAAGTTCAATCTCTTTAATATCTTGAAATTTCTGGTACTTAAATGGAATGCTACTATTTACTGAATGATTTACATGGTCCTCGAAACTATTGTATATTGGTTATGTATAAATGATATCATATTTTCCGGATGTATAGGTCTTTCATTTTCATTTACCTGAAGATCGATAGCTAGAAGTCATGTCTCATCCATGGAAGTTCTAGTTCACAATATGGCACACTACACACACATAATAGAAATATTCTCATTTTGAAACTCTGAATTGTTCTTACAATACAACACACCACAAAGGAAATAAGGAGCATATATATGGAAGACCAAGGTTGCACTAACTTCACTGTCAGGTGGAACTTGGGAAGGTTTTGCTAAAACATCCCAGCAGGTTGTCTTTTTGGTTGCTTTCTGAATTGCGTACACACTGTTGCAATCAAGGATCTTATTCTTCTTCATCTTATAGTTTCATATCATCGAGGTAGGATTTGCTATAAAGTTTACGAGCAAGAAAGCCCTTGAAGTACTCCCCAACATTGATTGTTTTAAAGAGTGGTGGAGTCTCTGGGCTGATTAGGCTCTTCAGAGGCCCTATTTGCTTGTCTACCCTCGGCATATAGAAAGTAGCGATGGAGAGCCTCTCCTTCTCTGTAGAGTTCACTGTTGCACGATGCTCGACGCTACGATAGATCCCATTAGTCTCAATCTGCAAACATATGAGTAAGAATCTTCATTTAATGTGCAGATGTTAAACAGGATGATCAAACTAGCTGGGAGGTTATCTTAATGGATTGAATGGGTTGTAAAAGGATTCACCTCTAACATGTCTGCAATGTTCACTATGCAAGCATTTGGCAGAGGCTTAACAGGAACCCAGTTTCCATCTTTCTTGATCTGGAGGCCTTCCATTTCATTGACTTGGAGAAGAATGGTCAGAGCACAAGCATCTGAGTGGGGTGTGAGGCCAATGACGGATTCTGGTTGGGGACATGGAGGATAGTAATTCATCCGCATTGACTGTATTCCATCTTCAAACAGCTCCTTTATCTCTTCACTTTCTATCTTTAAAGCCTTAGCCATCTGAGCTAGGATATTCATGGCTAGATCTTTCAATTCTAAGGAGTAGACTTCCAGGGCTTCTCTGCAACACAAGTGGGTGGTTAAGAACATGAAGGAAGTGCAAATTTATGTGGAGAGAGAGAGAGAGAGAGAGAGAGAGTAGTGTACCTGAAGGATGGAGGGAGATTGGGAAGCAAGTGAGGCTTCCTGAGATGGGGTGGAAGGGTGACCATGTAAAACATATCACACCAATCAAGCTTTTGCTCTTCAGAAACAACAAATGCCTGTCCAAATCCCTCTATGTCTCCTGGTATCTGCCAAAGCTTCTGCTTCTCTTCAATGGGGAGTTTGAAGAATTCTTGAATCTCCCACTTTATTTTATCCAGCAAGGAAGTGTCCACTCCATGGTTTATCAACTGTAATACATGTCCTCATCATCATAATTTATGACATTATCAAATCATGATTTCTTGTTCCTTCCATTCAAAATCAAGTTACATAGATGTTCAATTTTAAGTCACTAAAAATGTTTGTTTCAAATGTTGACTCTACAGTGGGCCATGATGCATGTAAGGTCTCTCAAACCTTTGTGTTTTTCACCCACTAAAACTCTGTTGAGGGGTATGATATAGGTGACATGAAGTAATTAATTGACAATATTAAATGCTCATAGAATTTTTTAATTTTTATGGACCAATCACAACTTTGCTATCTCTTTTAAATTTGAGTTTTTTTTTTAATTTCCTTTTTTGATCGAATGGATACCCTAGCTATTTTCTGTTCTTTAAGATTTGATATTTATATTTTTTTCAGTTCAAAGACAATAGCGAAAATTCATTTTTCAGATTCCATATTTTTTTCTTGAATGATTATCATGGTCCTTTATATACACTTTTAGTTAGATTTTTTTTATTGCTATTAAAATTACTAGTAGGGTGCACGTGCAATGGTAGAGGGAGGAAATAGTTTTGTAACTATCAAGATTTTAAACAAATAGGCAGAGTTTTGACTATTTTAACCCTATATTAACTACGCCTTATCAACGAATGATATGGGGTTTTTCAGGAAAGTCATACATAGTTTGTTGACAAGCTTTCCAAGGGGCCTATTCTCATTATATATAATATAGATATGAGAGTTAAGGAGGGTTTTTATGTCTTTTAATTAAGTGAGGTGGGCTCTGGGATAATACCTTCTTTATTTTTTGTTAACAATCTATAAATAGAAAGAAGTGATGAGGTGGGATAATATTTTTGTTTCTTTTTATCTGAGAAGGTAGGTGATAAGGTATGCTTGGGATAATATTTTGTTTTTTTTTTTCTGGTACAACTAAACTAGTCTTTCTTGTGTCCTATTCATCTCGTACCTTAGACGTCCTGCTACACATGTTTCCAGTTTAGCATTAATGTCCAAGAAAAATACAGAGATCTCCCCCTCTTCCTTGGTAGTTAAATTGGGTTTGCAGCAGTGAAGAAATCATTTTATATGATGTGAATTAATTACACATTTCGGGTTTAATTAGTTTCAGGCTTAACTCTCACTTGAATCTCTGTACAGGGAAAGTGAGGTAAAATGATCTAGCAGATCTATAACTGCTGAATTGAATTAAAGAAAGGGTGGTACTTGAAAGTAAATTAACCAAAATTGAGTGAGGGGTTTTGTTTCTGAAATTTCCATTCAGTTGAGTTTTGATTTTGAGAGAATGAGGAGTGAAGCTTTGTAGAACTGACAAGTACAGTATGTCAGTGCAAAGGAAATAAACATATACCTGGAAGAAGCCCCAGTTCTTGCAAGCAGAGTGAAGCTTTTCCAATTCCGACTCCATGGTCTCTCCGGCTAGAAAGCTCTGCATGTTGATGATCGGAATCTCGGAAACCGTTGTGGCACCGGAGATGGTAGTATTGTCCTGCTCTGGGCGAACATATCTTGGTGGGACAGAGGTGATGGGCTGACAGGCTAACTCTTGCACACTTGGAACAAGGAGTGAACTTCCGAAGTTTATCCCCTTCACTTCCATGGTTTTGCAGAAAGCTAGCCCAACTATAATTGCAGCCTCAACAGAAATGGAGATCTGAGAGAAAGTGAGGATTAATCCTTGAGTCTCAATTAAAAGGAAGAAGGGATCTCTCTTTTCTAAGTTCTTACACACAATATATATAAACTATAATTCTAGTTAATTAATTTCATGTAGACATGGTAAAATTTTTCTAGCCCGCACATTCACTGTTCCTTATCAGATAATGGCTGGAGAAAAGGATACGTGTTCATTTTGGTACTGGTAACACTTGACTTCTTGGATAAAGTGACAAACAACCGACTCAGGTGGGCCAGCACGATGTTTCTTCGCAAAAGGAGGCTGAGATATCCATCGCAAATCAAGTCCTTTACGGATCGGGTGGGACCCGCCACTGATTGCTTTGTTTTGATAAGGATTTGGATGTACACCTTCTTAGACCAAAATTTTCTTTTTCCTCTTTTACTTTTCACTAGGTGGGGTGGGCACGTGCACATTATAATATTGGGTGTGGTTAAAACAATAGAGTTATAATCACTGCATGCATTACATGTGGTAGGATCACACGTGTACGGTATTAAAAAAAAGTTTAAAAAATATTACAAAAAACTAAGTTTTTGATTTAAGGTCAAACGAAATTGTGCATTTAATGGGTTTGTTCGGTCATTCAATTTCCATTAAAAAAGTTTATTCCATGAATAATCTTAGCATAAGTTTACTTGGTAATTGAGAATTAGTATTATTTTTAAAACAACTGAAAATCATATCATTTTAATGTTTATAAAAAATTTCTTTCAAAAATACCCTCAAAAGACTTTGGAAACCTTTTCACTCATTTGCATACAATTATACAAGTGAAGTTTGCAAGTCTTTTTGAGGATATTTTGAAAGAAATTATTTTATAAACAATAAAATGATATTAATTCATAATTATTTTAAATTTTTGAGGATATTTTGAAAGAAATTATTTTATAAACAATAAAATGATATTAATTCATAATTATTTTAAAAAGGTATTGTTACTATTTCTCAATTACCAAGAAATGGCTGATTGAATTTGAAAAAAAAGTATTACTAAACCAAGGTTAGTCAAACAAAGCGGTGCATTTCATTCAATTCTTGTAATCAAGAAATAGTGATAGATTTTTAAAATAATTAAAAATGAGTTTTACTTTGATGTGCATAAAAATTTCTTCCAAAAATCTATTACCCTTATAAATATTTCTTCCAAAAATCTATTACACTCGTTCTGAATTATTTCTTTAAATTATCACTATTTATAAATTACCAAAAATGAAGACTGAATCTAAATTATTTTTTTAAAAAATCATTAAAAACCAATTTTCCTGAATGCGTTTCTCCTTTCGGGACTATAATAATAATATCAAAACGCTTGAGTAAGTGATCTTTGCAAATCAAGAATTTTATAGTTTACATATTTTATAATTCACTAAACGACAAAAATCAAACAAAATGTTTGATGCGATTCGTACTTTTATAAGGGTAATAATAGATTTTTTGGGTAAGCGAGACATCCTATGCAATGACCCATCCTAGCAAGGTATTGTTTATTTTGGGCAAAAGTTTAAACGGTTTTGTCCTCAAAAGGCGCTTCGCTAAATTAAGTGTTCTCCTTGACTTTTTTTACTTTATTGGGTATTTATTTGTTTTCGATGTGAGATCGGTATATCATAATCTCCCTCCCTTCAGGGTTGTACCTATTCGCGTAGTGGCCTGCTAAACTATAAGCCTGTCAACCCCTCATGGGTTCGCCCTCGTCGGTCAAGCTACCTCCCACGGGCAACGCCAGGACCAACATTAGCCACAGACTATTGGATCTGAAACTTGGCTCTAATACTATTTATAACGACTCAACCTAGCAAGGTATTGTCTGCTTTGGGCTTAAGCCCACATGATTTTGTCCTCAAAAAGCGTCTCGCTAAGCTGTATTCTCCCTAACTCTTGTGCATTATTAGGCATTCATTTGTTTTAGACGTGGGATTAATTGGGATATTACAACTAGAGGTGGCAATTGTGACTGGTGGCCCGCCAACCTGCCAGAACTCGCCCGGTCTTAGGCGGGTTAGGTTGACTATTTCAACTCGTGGGTTGGGTTTGGGTCATGAATTGTCAACCTGACTATAAATAGGTTGGGTTAGGGTTTGATCCCTCAACCTGAAATGACCCGATTACAACCCGTTTATTTTTTTGTGTAATAAAAGTTTGGAAAATTATAATAACAATACTTGTTGCTATTCAATCTTTCTTCTTTTAATATAAATAATGACAAAGGATAAAATGAAGAAAGACATTTTACGTATAAATATTTAAAATTTCTTCACCTCTACTAATATAAATTGAGGCATTGATGACAAGTAAAGTCTTTTAAGACTTTATTATCATGTTTTAGTTCTTTTCTTCATATTATTTTAGTTCTATCTTAATAATTATTGTGTTATTATGCTTGTTAGGTGTCCTTTGATATTAGAATGAATTAAAAAATAGAATTTGCATAGACTTTGATATTAGAATGAATTAAAAATTTTTAATTTTTAGTAGTAATTTAAATTATTTAAACGGGTCAGCGGGTTAGAGCGGGTTGGGTTCGGGTTATGATATTCCAACTCGTTTATTAAACGGGCGGGTTCGGGTTGAGCTTTGGCTCGTTAACCCCATACATCAACCCGACCCATTGCCACATCTAATTACAACCTACTAGGGTTGTAAACGGGTTGGATTAATATCGGATCCACCAAGATCTGAATTCGAGTTATAGGATATTCGAATCCGATTAAATATCCGACGGATCCTTTATATTTGCTACTGAATCCGAATTTGATTATAGTTATAAAATCCGTATTCCAATCTGATTAAATATTTGAATTTGAAAAATCCAATTAAATAGGCTTTGTTTACTATATTTATACTAAATAACACTACAAATAATTAACGAATTTTATGATTGCTAGAGTCTAAGTATTGGTTCAGCCCACATTGCTGATTCGTATCGATAAACCATAGACAGCTCATTTCTCAAGAGGCTGTTATACATTGGCTTGGAGGCCCTGAAATAAGCCCCATAAACATATCACATGTTAATTGCATGCCTTAAGCAGGTATGCTTGAAATTATTATTTTCCAGGAGATCTTGAAATTATAAACTATGTAAGTTCACTGATGAAACTGTTCCGAAACAGTTTATGCTCATCATTTTAAGGAAAAAGGATAATTGAAGTTCAATCTCTTTAATATCTTGAAATTTCTGGTACTTAAATGGAATGCTACTATTTACAGAATGTTTTACATGGTCCTCGAAACTATTGTATATTGGTTATGTATAAATGATATCATATTTTCCGGATGTATAGGTCTTTCATTTTCATTTACCTGAAGATCGATAGCTAGAAGTCATGTCTCATCCATGGAAGTTCTAGTTCACAATATGGCACACCACACACACATAATAGAAATATTCTTATTTTGAAACTCTGAATTGTTCTTACAATACAACACACCACAAAGGAAATAAGGAGCATATACATGGAAGACCATGGTTGCACTAACTTCACTGTCAGGTGGAACTTGGGAAGGTTTTGATAAAACATCGCAACAGGTTGTCTTTTTGGTTGCTTTCTGAATTGCATAGACACTGTTGCAATGAAGTATCTTATTCTTCTTCATCATATAGTTTCATATCATCGAGGTAGGATTTGCTATCAAGTTTACGAGCAAGAAAGCCCTTGACGTACTCCCCAACATTGATTGTTTTAAAGAGTGGTGGAGTCTCTGGGCTGATTAGGCTCCTCAGAGGCCCTATTTGCTTGTCTACCCTCGGCATATAGAAAGTAGCGATGGAGAGCCTCTCCTTCTCTGTAGAGTTCACTGTTGCACGATGCTCGACGCTACGATAGATCCCATTAGTCTCAATCTGCAAAAATATGAGTAAGAATCTTCATTTAATGTGCAGATGTTAAATAGGATGATCAAACTAGCTGGGAGGTTATCTTAATGGATTGAATAGTTTGTAAAAGGATTCACCTCTAACATGTCTGCAATGTTCACTATGAAAGCATTTTGCAGAGGCTTAACAGGAACCCAGTTCCCATCTTTCTTGATCTGGAGGCCTTCCGTTTCGTTGACTTGGAGAAGAATGGTCAGAAAATTAGCATCTGAGTGGGGTGTGAGGCCAATGACGGATTCTGGTTGGGGACATGGAGGATAGTAATTCATCCGCATTGACTGTATTCCATCTTCGAACAGCTCCTTTATCTCTTCACTTTCTATCTTTAAAGCCTTAGCCATCTGAGCTAGGATATTCATGGCTAGATCTTTCAATTCTAAGGAGTAGACTTCCAGGGCTTCTCTGCAACACACAACACAAGTGGGTGGCTAAGAACATGAAGGAAGTGCAAATTTATGTGGAGAGAGAGAGAGAGAGAGTAGTTTACCTGAAGGATGGAGGGAGATTGGGAAGCAAGTGAGGCTTCCTGAGATGGGGTGGAAGGGTGACCATGTAAAACATATCACACCAATCAAGCTTTTGCTCCTCAGAAACAACAAATGCCTGTCCAAATCCCTCTACGTCTCCTGGTATCTGCCAAAGCTTCTGCTTCTCTTCAATGGGGAGTTTGAAGAATTCTTGAATCTCCCACTTTATTTTATCCAGCAAGGAAGACTCCATTCCATGGTTTGTCAACTGTAATACATGTCCTCATCATCATAATTTATGACAATATGAAATCATGATTTCTTGTTCCTTCCATTCAAAATCATGTTACATAGATGTTCAATTTTAAATCACTAAAAATGTTTGTTTCAAATGTTGACTCTACAGTCTCATCCAAAAAAAAAAAAATGTTGACTCTACAGTGGGCCATGATACATGTAAGGTCTCTCAAACCTTTGTGTGTTTCACCCACTAAAATTCTGTTGAGGGGTACGTATGATACAGGTGACATGAAGTAATTAATTGACAATATTAAATGCGCATTGAATTTTTTAATTTTTATGGACCAATCACAACTTTGCTAATTCTTTCAAATTTGAGTTTTTTATTATTTAAATTTCCCTTTTTGATAGAATGGATACCCTAGCTATTTTCTGTTCTTTAAGATTTGATATTTATATTTTTACCAGTTCAAAGACAATAGCGAAAATTCATTTTTCAGATTCCATATTTTTTTCTCGAATGATTATCATGGTCCTTTATAAACACTTTTAAGTTAGCTTTTTTTATTGCTATTAAAATTACTAACAGGGTGCACGTGCAATGGTAGAGTGGTGCACGTGCAATGGTAGAGGGAGGGAATAGTTTTGTAACTATCTAAGATTTTAAATAAATAGGCAGAGTTTTGACTATTTTAACCCTTTATTAATCATGCCTTATCAACGAATGATAATTAAAGGCTTTTTAGGGAGTCATGCATGGTTGTTGACACGCTTCCCAAAGAGCCTATTCTCATTATATATAATATAGATATAGATATGAGGGATAAGGAGGGTGTTTATGTCTTTTAATTAAATGAGCTGGGCTCTGAGATAATACTTCTTTATTTTTTGTAAACAATCTATAAATAGAAAGGCGTGGTGAGGTGGGATACTATTTTTGTTTCTTTTTATGTGAGAAGGTAGGTGATAAGGTTTGCTTGGGATAATATTTTGTTTTGTTTTGTTTTGTTTTTCTGATATATATAACCAAACTAGTCTTTCTTGCGTCCTATTCATCTCGTCACACTTGTTTCCAGTTTAGCATTAATGTCCAAGAAAAATACAGAGATCTCTCCCTCTTCCTTAATATGGGCAAAGGATGTGATTTTTAAATTGGGGTTGCAGCAGTGAAGAAATCATTTTAGATGATGTGAATTAATTCTCGGGTTTAATTAGTTTCAGGCTTAACTCTCACTTGAATCTATGTACAGGAAAGTGAGGTAAAATGATCCAGCAGATCTATAACTGGTGAATTGAATTAAAGGGAGGGTGGTACTTGAAAGTAAATTAACCAAAATTGAGTGAGGGGTTTTGTTTCTGAAATTTCCATTCAGTTCAGTTTTGATTTTGAGAGAATGAGGAGTGAAGCTTTGTAGAACTGACAAGTACAGTATGTCAGTGCAAAGGAAATAAACATATACCTGGAAGAAGCCCCAGTTCTTGCAAGCAGAGTGAAGCTTTTCCAATTCCGACTCCATGGTCTCTCCGGCCAATAAGCTCTGCCTGTCGATGACCGGAATCTCGGAAACCGACGTGGCACCGGAGACGATAGTGGGCTACTGATCTGGACGAACATATCTTGGTGGGACAGTGGTCATGGGCTGACTCGCTAACTCTTGCACGCTTGGAACAAGGAGTGAACTTCCGAAGTTTATCCCCTTCACTTCCATGGTTTTGCAGAAAGCTAACCCAACTATAATTGCAGCCTCAACAGAACTGGAGATCAAAGAGAAAGTGAGGATTAATCCTTGAGTCTCAACTATATATAAACTATAATTCTAGTTAATGAATCGCATTAGACATGGTAAAATTTTTCTAGTCAGCACATTCACTGTTCCTTAACGGATAATGGCTGCAGAAAAGGATACGTGTTCATTGGTATTGGTAACACTTGACTTCTTGGAGAAACAACCGACCCAGGAAGGCCGGGACGATGTTTCTTCGGTAAAAGGAGGCTGAGATATCCATTGGAAATCAAGTCCTTTACGGATCGGGTGGGACCCGGCACTAATTGCTTTGTTTTGATAATTCATAAATTGGATTTAGATGTACACCTTCTTAGACCAAAATTTTCTTTTTCCTCTTTTACTTTTTATTTTTGGGTAAGCGAGATTAGGGTTGGCAATGGGTCGGATATATATCCAAATCCGAGCCGAATCAGATCCGAAATTACCGAATTCAGATATAGGATTTAGATCCACGGTTCGGCTACAGATCTTGAATTTCGGATCCGAAAAAATTCAGATTCGAATTCGGATATATATGTATCCGATCTGAAAAAGATCTGAACCGAAAACATATTTATAGTATATATAAAGTTAGCCTAGATCATGGTTCAACCATAAGTTAAAAGGATTAAACCATCATTCGACCATGAGCTAAAAGGCTAAAACCAAAAAACATTTGCCCTAATCCTAACCCAAAAAACAATTTGCTCTCATGCCCTAACTCCATCTCCATTCTCTGCCTACTGCGATTTAGGGGGTTTCTCCGTTCGTCAACTACAAACGCCACAGTCGCCACTCGCCACCGCCGTCGAACGACATTGCCGACGGCCTCATCACCATGTTAATTTCCTTTTGAACATTTTGGAGACGTATCTTTGACGTTCGAAGGCTGAAGCATGGAAGAGAAGAGGAAAGCTATCGTTGAAGGCTGAAGCTGACGCAGAGAACCTTCTTCCTCTTTTTACTGTACGTTGCATTGCAGACACAGAACCTTTTTCTTCACACAAGCAATCCCTACAATTTGTCACTTTGTTATTTGGTTTATCTTCCCGTTTCCTATTTAACCCCATTTAACCCATATCGAAGCAAAGCAATCCCTAACCTTTTTCTAGGGTTTACAATAGTCCGTTGAAGATTCCTTTTTTAAGTCATCTTTTGATATATAAGTGCACAAGCAATATCTTTGTCTTTATTTTAAGCCTCCAATTTTGACTGAATGGGTATCCTTTGAAAGATGGATGCTTCTTCTCTTCTTCTTGTGTTTGGTATTAGGTGAACGGTTGGTGGTACACAAATCTTGCATCACATGATGTGTATTGGGACCCAATCATCTCCCAAATCGTAAGATATAGGATGTGTGCCATTCTACTTTAGAACCTTCTATTGATCGGATGCTTGTGTGACCTTGAAATCTTCTGTGATTAATTTGGCAGTGTGAATCATCCTACCTGCTATCTAATTGTTCATCCATTGATGCACCCTACTGGTTTCCGGCAATTACTTTGTCAGTTATTTCCGTTGAAAAATCATACGAGAACAGCCTATGTAAAATGCATAGCTGATTTTTCTGATTTTCCTGTACTGATTAAACCAGTGTGGGTTTGCTTAGTAAACAAACTCAAATGATGGTTGAAGCTGAAGATATCAAAAGACCATTCCAGGTGAGTTCTCTTTGCATCAAGGAATGGAATGGCCGGATGACCGGATCCTAATTTTGTACTCAATGAAAGATCAACCCCATTTGAGATAAAGATTGTCTGAAAATTAAGAATCAATCTGGATGAAATTAAGAAGTGATGCTATGTAAATTCAGAATCTTTCAAGCCAAACTACTAGAAAAAAGAGGATTGGTATTAGCTTTTTTTTCACATGACAACAGTTTCCCTTCACTAAAGTCCATGTGAAAATAGTTACAGAATCCCAATGAATCAAGCTCACTACATTCTTATTTTTGCCTTATGTTGGTCAATTTAATTTCAGTTGCTTATTTTTGCCCAATGTTGCTTCTTGCTATATCTTAATTACTTATATTTCTTTTAGAAGGTGTCGGGTATGTCGTCGGAACCTATTTCAGTTGGACATGAAGTTGAGGCCCGTGAGGTTGCGACTGTTGTTTTTTGAGGTTCTATTAAAGATATTTTTCTTGTAGGTTTATCGATCAAGCTTCTTTGGATGTTGATGGTGGAGTTGATTATTTTTTTTATGTTTATGATTAGATGAAGCAGCTTCTTTTGATGATGTGGAGTTGGCTTTTGAGTTGGTTGTTATGGACTTGTATTTGTGTATTAGGGATTTATGTTATGGAATTTTAATATTTGTATTAGACACTTAGACTATTTATGGGCTTGTATTTGTGTATTAGGGATTTGTGTTACTAGTTTTAATATTTGTGTTAGACCCTTAAATTTGTGTTAAATTCATAGTTAAATTTACTTTAATTGTTAAAATTGCTTTTTTAAGTTTCAGGTTCAAACATGATCGAATTTGGATTTTGGATCAAATTTGGATTTCGGATCGAATCTGGATTTCGGTTTCGAATTCGGATTTCGGTATTAAAGATCCGTCGGATATCGGATCGAATTCGGATTTCGGATATTCATTGATTTTCGAATTCGGATTTAGGCATTATAGATCCATCGGATATCGGATCGAATACGGATATTGGTAAATTTTTTTTGGATCGAATTCGGATCATGGTAGATCTGTACCGTATTCGACTGATTGCCACCCCTAAGCGAGACACCCTATGCAATTACCCATCATAGCAAGGTATTGTTTACTTTTGGCAAAATTTTACACGGTTTTATCCCCAAAAGGCGCTTCGCTAAATTAATTATTCTCCTTGACTCTTGTACTTTACTGGGTATTTATCCATTTCCGATGTGGGATCGGGATATCATAATCTCCCTCCCTTCAGGGCTGTACCTCCTTGTGCAGTGGCTTGTTCGCACGGTTTTATCCCCATAAGGTGCTTCGCTAAATTAAGTATTCTCCCTGACTCTTGTACTTTAATTTACTAGGTATTTATCCGTTTCCGATGTGGGATCGGGATATCATAATCTCCCTCCTTTCAGGGCTGTACCTCCTCGTGAAGTGGCCTGCTAACCTAGAAGCCTGCCAACCCCTCATAGCCCACCCTCGTTGGTCAAGCCACTTCCCACGGGCAACGCCAGGACCTACATTAGCCATAGACTATTGGATCAGAAACTTGGTTCTATTATTATTTGTAACGACCCAACTTAGCAAGTTATTGTTTGCTTTAGGCTTAAGCCCGCATGATTTTGTCCCAAAAAAGCGTCTCACTAAAGTGTGTTCTCCCTAACTCTTGTGCTTTAGCAGGCATTCATCTGTTTTAGACCTGGGATTGCGATATTACAACCTACTAGGGTTGTAAATGGTTTGGATTCAGACTAGATCCACCAAGATCCAAATTCGAGTTATAGGATATTTGAATCTGATTAAATATCCAACGGATCCTTTATATTTGATACTAAATCCAAATCTGATTATAGTTTTAAAATCCGTATTCCAATCTGATTAAATATTTGAATTTGAAAAATCCAATTAAATAGGCTTTGTTTACTATATTTATACTAAATAACACTACAAATAATTTTAAAATCTATATCTTAGGGTCACATTTAAGATGATACAAAATTATTTTAAAATAAGAGTATTAAGATTACTTAATCATCCTTAGAGATTTGAAAAAAATGCAAACATGTATGTAATTTAATCGGATTTGGATTATAATCGGGCGGATATGACCCTGATCCAAATCTGATTATAATCGGATGGACATTTAATCAGTAAAAAATCCAATTTTATCGGAAACTGATGGTAAATAAGTCATTATTCGACCCATTGACAGCCTTACACCCTACCTTAGAGGTGTCAAGAATGCTTATTCTGTCGATTCATAGATCTGGAACCAATTATCAAGCTTTGCGATGGTTATAGAGCTGCAAAGGTTAGGTTTCAGCTTGGTTTTGAAAAAAATTGAGCACAAAAGCCTAGCACATGGCAAAGCCCAAATTTGGGCGGAGAATTTCCATCCGAAATCATCTATTGCTACCTCTTATTATGCTATTTGAGTGAGATGCTGCTACACGGCCAGTATTTTTTCATATTGAAAAATGTTAAAAAACACCTTTTTTTTATTGGAAAAACAGTGACTGTGAAATGCTGCACGTGTCACCATTTCACTCAAACGACAAGGCCAGTTGCTGAAACCTATGCAAATAATTTTCTTTTGAAAATTAAATGGTACACATATAATATGTGGTTAGAGTTGGACTCTACTTGTCAATTAACGATCCTGTTCTGTGGTCCATATCACTTTCAAGTGTGTGATTGTGTCAATGGACTCAAAGCATATGTTCTGTGGTCCATATCACTTTCGGATAAATAAGGTACCCATTTGACATCCTTTGCACGCTATACCCATTTTGGGTTATGGAAATTAAACTCGGGAAGCATTTGGTCTTGTAAACAATTTTAAGTTCGAAAAGCAAACAAATGCATATACAACCCACATAAAGTCCATGAAACGTGCAAACTACATAATCCAACACAATAACATGTGATGTGTTCAGCCATTTATTTTTCTTTACGCATTTATTACATACAGTATTATTTTACTGCAGATTTTTGTAATAAGAGTGTCCAAGCAAAGCATGTCACATGACATGTTTTAATTAGTGGCAAACCAGAACGAAAAAAGAAAAAGGGGCGAGGATTTCCATCTCATGCTATTCCTCAGTCATCCTTATCTTTCCCATTCTGTATTTTCATGACATCAACGTATGATTTTCCGTCGAGTTTACGAGAAAAAAGACCCTTCATGTACTCCTCCATGCTGATCTTCCTAAACAAAGCCGGAGTTTCTGGGGTGATGAGGCTTCGCGCAGGTCCCACTTCACCGTCTAATCTTGGGTTGAAAAATGTGGCAATGGAAAGTCTCTCCTTTGCAGAGTTCACCGTGGCACGATGCTCGATGCTACGATATATCCCATTTGTTACAATCTGTCAAACCAAGAAAGATTAATCTGTAAATCTCTCTTAACTGATGGGTGTTGAAGGTCACAAGCTAGGATCTAAATGAGCAAGGGATTAGTTCATTTTGTGCTTGATCTCATCAACCCAGGCCTAAGAGGACTGTTTCATGGATCGACTCTAAGCTCAAACAGCAGAAAAATGGTGTAGCAGATGTTATCTGGATTGAGATCATCTACCTTCCCATAAAAGGGCTCGACAATACCTAACAGGTGCTTGTCATGTTAGCACCTATTGGATACTGTCGAGCCTTTTCTACCTGTTTGAAATTGTTTGCTACCTTCTACTACAATCTACAGCTGTCCCTATTGTTTGATTGAGATGCTGCTATGAAGCATCAAACAATTGCAGAGTTTTTGCTTTTGAAAATGTAAAAACGATTTTCATGTTGAAAAAACCGTGATCATGAGATGCTTCACATGGCATTATCTCCATGCACCTAAATTTCTGTGCAGAAAGGAAACTATAAAATAAAGGATGTTGGTAAGTTGTTATTTGACTGTGTTACCTCCAAAATGTCTCCAATATTCACCACGAAAGCATTTGGTAAAGGAGTGACTGGGATCCATATCCCATCTTTCCTTATCTGAAGGCCTGATTCTTCATTAACTTGAAGAAGGATGGTCAGACCTGCAGAATCCGAGTGGGGACTGAGGCCGATGACCTTGTTGGGTTGAGGGCAGGGGGGATAGTAATTCATTCTCATTGCTTGCATCCCTTCTTCAAACAACTCTCTCATATCTTCAGTTTCCATTTTCAGAGCTCTAGCCATCTGGCATAGGATGGTCATGGCTAGATTTTTCATTTCTGATGAGTAAGCTTCCACTGCCTCCCTGCATGGAGAGATGATTCTGTTGAGAGAGAGAGAGAGAGAGAGAGAGAGAGAGAGAGAGAGAGAATGGTAGTTTTGGGTTACCTTAATGCTGGTGGGAGGTTGGGAATCAAGTGGGGCTTCCTCAAATGGACTGGACGGGTGGATATGAAGAACATATCACCCCAGTCAAGTTTTTGTTCATCAGATACAACAAAGGCCTGTCCAAAACCTTCTACTTCTCCTGGTAGCTGCCAAAGCTTTTTCTTCTCCTCCATGGGAAGGTTGAAGAGCTGTTGAATCTCCAACTTAATTTTCTCCAACAAAGAAGAGCTCACCCCATGGTTTATTAGCTGCACCACAATTAATCTTCATTAGCTATATAGATGAATTTTTGAAATTTTGGTGCATAAAAGTCATGATCTTGAGATCACTCCTGCACCCAACATGAACAAACTTGAAATCCAACTAGCCAGCATGGCAATGACATAGAACTTCAGCTGACATGGAACTGTTAATGGTTTTAAGTTAACTAACAGGACATATTAACAAGAGAGGACCTGAATCCAAGAAGAGGAGCTGTCCTCAAAAGCTTCAACGTCTGAGCTTACCCCCGTTAACAGAAAAATCTCTTTTGGTATCAAACTAGGTGTGTGTGTGTTACGTGCTAAACAATTATTTCAAAAGCCCCGTGACCTATACATGATACCAAGGAAAGGCCTTTTAATCTAGCCTATAGGTCGCTCCCTCTAAGTAATGATCGTTTGCAATGCACATCGGCTGTACGTATAATGGACAACAAGAGACATGATTTGGGGCATACAAAATATTCATTTTGGTGGCCTCACATCACGTCTCTTGTTGTACATCAACTGTGCGTCACAGACAATGTGCAATCACTCTTTCTATGACTTGATGGGATTTTTGATAAGGTTTTAAGTGGAAGAAAGGTCCTAAGACTAACACTTACGATTGATTAGATATATAAGAACCAGAGAAGAAATTAAGCCCTACCTGGAAGAAACCCCAGTCCTTGCAAGCAGAGTGCAGCCTCTCCAGTTCCGATCCAATGGATCCTCCGGCTATTAAGCTCTGCAAGTCGATGACCGGAACCTTGGAAACCGAGATGATCGGCGACACGATCGCCGGTTCTTGATCTGGACGTTCATACCGCGATGGGACCTTGTTCAATGACTCCTTGATCAACTCCTGCACACTAGGAACAAGGATAGAACTTCCCAGGCTGAGTGGTTTTGTTTCCAGACGTGGTTCCATGGTAGCCATTTTAGACAAAGAGCTTTGCAGTCTGTCCCCTATTTATAGCGGAATGAAGAAGAAGAAGAAGGGGAAAAACCAGGCAAGACTTTTGCCTCTCGCAATAATTAATTGTTTACACCTACCGCACATTTCCATGCCGAATTGCTAAAATCAACGTTTATTATATACCATATTATGAGTTGTCATGAAGTTAAATTATTATTGTTTAGAATCTACAATAGGTATACCCACTGACCCAGTTCTTGATAATTTAAAAATAGTGAAACTTTTTACGAATATTTGAAAACTAAGCATCATGCCCTAGTTGCTGATTTGTAAACCTCATCCAAAGATTTGTGATAGACTTGTACCAGCTGATTAAAAGATGTGCAACCATCAATTATAGACTTATAAGCCTCATTAAATGACTCGTAATAAAGCATATATTGAATTGTAAACCTCATTGAAAGATTTGTAACAGTTTATTAGAAGAACCGATTTTAAGAATTGGAAACATCAATGAAAAAGACTTTTAATTAACAAGTCATCTATTAACTTACAAACCTCGTTAAGCGACTTGTAAAGGTTGTTAAATGACTTGCAATAACCTATTACTTCATAAGCTAAGTTCAGTAGCTAATGAATGAACAATAAATTATAACTTGTTTTCTTATTAAACTATCAAAAATTAGGTGACTGAATCTAAAGTAATTTTTACAAGTATCACCAAAAATCAAAATTTCCGAATCTTTACTCTTTTTCGAGCCGCTGATTCCTTGCTCGGAAGTGGATCCAACTAGGGCTGGCAATGGGTCGGATATATATATCCGAATCCGACCCGAATCCGACCCGAAAATCCCGAATTCGGATCTCGAATTTCGGATCCGAAAATTTTCGGATCCGGATTCGGATATATATGTATCCGATCCGAAAAAGATCCGAACCGAAAATATATTTACAATATATATAAACTTAGCCCAGAGTCCCAGACCATGGTTCAATCTAAGTTAAACCATGGTTCGACCCTAAATTAAAAGTAAAATCTAAAAACCTATTGCCCAAACTCACCCAAATCGATCGATCAACTCACTCTCTTTACAGGTAAATTCGGATTTTTACAGGTTCGAATTCGGATTTTGGATTCGAATTCGGATTTCGGGTTCAAATTCGGATTTCGAATCGGATATCGGATCGAATTCGGATTTCGAATATTTTTCGAATTTCGGATTCGGATATAGGTATTAAAGATCCGTCGGATATCGGATCGGATTCGGATCTCGGATAATTATTTTCGGATCGGATTCGGATCCTGCTAGATCCGTACCGGATTCGACCCGTTGCCACCCCTAGATCCAACTTCAGAAGATGCCAAAGTCCAAAAGGACAAGCCGCCGACTTATAAGGATCTTGATTATTTAGCCTTTTATTTATTTATTTTTTTGGGTATGAATCACGATGGCGATAGGGGATTGGCACATAGCTGAGATTCACGCACACTTGACAAGGGTGGGACTTTATCTCATGAATTGTGCTATTACCAGCATGATCCTTGCCACCAGAGCAGGCAGCGCCCTCTATTTAGTCTGTGTTTTTGTACAAAAAGACGAATACTCATCAAGACAAAGTTTGTTAGCATATCAGCCACTCTATTTAGCTTTTCTTTTTGTGAGTTTTAGGCTGCATTTAGGATTTGCTTAATTAAGCACTTATTTGAACTTATATAGCTTATTTAAATGCCTTTTTAAGTTTAAAAAGTGTTTGGTAATGTAAATTGGATAATTGTTTACCCGTAAGTGGTAGAGTAAGAGGACCCACAAGGGCTTTTCCTTCCACTTATGTATTGGTGCTTCTCGATAGACCTTGTCGATCTCATCATCAGACCTTGTGTACTGTATCTTTTGTTTTTTTCTCAAGATGAAATCTTCAAATTGTTAAAGAATATATTAAATATATAAAAAGTTCACCCCTACTATCCGTTTGAACTTTTAGTAGGAACGGTGCTCTACATGCTATCAGATCGGACCCTTACGCAAATGCTAAGGTCTTGGGTTCAAACTTCCATTCCACCCGTTAAGAGAAAAATATTCTATGTGTAGGGCCTATCTAAAATGGGGTTTGAGTCCGGCTCATACGTGAAGGGGAGTGTTAAAGAATATATTAAATATATAAAAAGTTTACCTATACTATCAGCTTGAGTTTTTAGTAGGAACGGTGCTATCTGTCCTTTCATTTTCTCCAAATCCAATCTTCAAATATTCATTCAAAATCAAATGTTTGTTATGATTCTTAATATCACCATCAATTGTTGTAGCATTTTTTTGAATACTCTATGTGCACCAGCCCTCTACTAAGGACACCTTGGTTCATATGCCCAACTCGATTTGTGTTCTCATGTTTGGATTTGGTTGCTTTTCCAGTTTTTGTTGGACGCGCCATTGCCTATTGAGTTTGCCAATAGTTATAGATAGTCATGCGGGTTAAGAAATAGTTTGGATTGAATTAAAGATTTTGGTTAAGTGATTCGATTTGGTTATGACTCAAGGAAGTCCATAAACACCTTGGGTTATCCTGCCTTGCTTTGTGTAGGTTCCATTAGATTTGCAGTTGAAACCAGAGTTGATTTGTTTCCATTCTAACTTATTGCCTTAATATTATGAAGCTTGCTTGGGCCGTGTCAGTTCAGACAAGCTCTATTTGAGGAGTAAGCCCAGAAAGTCATCGGCTTGCTGTTGCCATGAGTCCATAAATTTCCAAACCTAATCAGATCTCTATTGAGAATCAAAAGGAGGGCAATTTCATTCATCTATACTATATATAAAGATAAGAAGGGGGAATATTCCCTCTAGATTCTGGCCCCATTTTTCTTTTTCCAAGTAATACCCTCCCCAAACAAAACAATCCCCCACTATTGTAACTACCTTAGCTGTTTATTAAAGTGAGCCCACGTTTTCTACGTGCGTAGCGCGTGTAGCCCCCTAGTATTAAAGAAACAAACCATATTTAAGGCAAACAAATGTACATAAATAACCAATATTACTAATTTATTTCTCTTTATTCAGGTGGTGATCAATGCTTCTATGGCCACAGCGTACGTACGTAGTTGCAGTCTCAAGCATCCTTACCATCCTCATTCTGAATTCTCATGACATCAATATATGATTTGCCGTCGAGTTTATGAGAAAAATAACCATTGTAGTACTCTTGGACTCCGATCCTCCTGAACAAAGCTGGAGTTTTTGGGGTGATGAGGATTCGTGCAGGTCCCATCTCACCGTCGTATCTTGGGTTATAGAATGTTGCAATAGAAAGCCTCTCCTTTTCGGAGTTCACCACTGCGCGATGCTCGACGCTACGATATATCCCATTAGTTACAATCTGCCAAACCATGAAAGATTAATCAGTAAGTCTCTTCCCTTCAAATTGATGGCTGTTTTATCCTGTTCACAGATTTTTTTGAAGGTTTCAAGGATCCAAAAGGCTTGGCTCATAATTAATTATTAGGGACATTTACAGTTTATCCCTGACAGTTTTAGACAATACAACTTTTACCTTGAGGTTTTTGAAATATCAGTTTGCCACCTTGAGGTTTGTTGTGTGTAACAATCTCCCACATCCAGACGTTTGACCGTTAAAATTTTAACACTATTGATGAAGTGGCAAGAGACAAAAAAAATATACTGACAATTTTGTCTCTCTTGTTCTGATTATTTAAAATTAAATACCAAGAGTAGACCTTAGTGGGTTGGTTCGATGTCTACAACATTGACTCAAATGGAAAGGAAGGGGCCCAATTTAGATCAGCTATGCTGCCTTTTTGGTCCTCAAGGTATAATAAAGGTTTTTAATTTTAACTGTAAATGAAAGGGGGAAAATTTGGCAATAATTAACATTCTCTCAGTTATAATTTTAATGGTTAAAGCTTTGGAAGGAGGATACTGTTACACACATCAAACCTTAAGGCGATGATATGGTATTTTATAAACCTCTGGAGAAATGGGGATATAAAGCCCAAGGGATAAACTGTAAATATCCTTAATTATTAAGCTTAAGCTTTGGTGTAACAGTCCTAGTACAATGCACATCTGATGGGCACCAAAATACATGATGTAAGGACCACCAATTATGTCCTTGACTGCTGCATACAATGTGAAATGGGTTCTAGCGAGGAAAATAGGAATTAATCAATGATGCTTGAAAGTACAGTGTTACCTCTAAAATGTCTCCAACATTCACCACGAAAGCATTTGGTAAAGGACTAACTGGAATCCACATCCCATCTTTCCGTATCTGGAGGCCTTTCTTTTCATTGACTTGAAGGAGGATGGTCAGACCCACAGAATCTGAGTGGGGGCTGAGGCCAATGGTCCTCTTTGGTTGAGGGCATGGAGGATAGTAATTCATTCTCATTCCTTGGAAACCTTCTTCAAACAAATCTGTCATTTCTTGGCTTTCCAATTTCAGAGCTTTAACCATCTGATGTAGGATCGCCATAGCTAGATTTTTCAGTTCTAATGAGTAGGCTTCCACTACCTCCCTGCATGGAAAGATGATTCAGTTCTGAGAGAGAGAGAAAGAGAGAGAAAATGGTAGTTTTGGCTTACCTGAATGCTGTTGGGAGCTTGGGAATCAGGTGGGGCTTCCAAACAAGGACTGGAAGGGTGATTATGTAGAACAAATCAGCCCAATCAAGTTTTTGATCTTCAGATACCACAAAGGCCTGTCCCAATCCCTCTATTTCTCCTGGATGCTGATAAAACTTTTTCTCTCTTCCATGGGAAGCTTGAAAAACTCTTGAATCTCCACCTTCATTTTCTCCACACAATAAGAGCTCACTCCATGGTTTATGAGCTGCATCACACATTTCTTCGTATATCAACTCTATATATATATACTCACAGATAAAACAGCTTAATGTATTTCATGTTCGGTGGATAAAGTCATGATCTTATGTATAAATATTTTAAGTATTTTTCTAATAAAATTACAAAAAATAAAAAAATTGCAAAAACCAAACTTTTCTGTGCTCAGGCTTCTATTTCTATTTTAGAATCAGGCTAGGGTTATAATTGAAAGGCCCAAAATGGGGCCGGGATGGGCTTGAGTAACCCATAGGGTGCTTCTCAAGCCCGGCTCGTAAAATCGTTACCCCTAAAAATTGGTTTTTAGTAATAATTTTTAGAATAATTGAGATTCAGTCTTTTAGTAATACTTTTTCGAATAATTGAGATTCAGTCTGTCAATTCTTGAAAATTGAAAATTAATAATACTTTTTTAACTTAATTGTGAATCATTGTCATTTTACCATTAGTGAAGAATTTCTTCTAAAACTACCCTTAAAGTCTTGCAAACCTCACTAAATGAGTGAAAAGATTTCAAAGTCTTTTGAGGGCTTAGAAGAAAGTCTTTATGAATAATTAAATTACACCGATTTTCAATTGTTTTAAAAAAATCACTATTTCTCAAATTTCAATAATTTGTCGACTGAATATGAATTATTTTGAAAAAGTTGCACTGAAAACCAAATCCCCGTTTTAGAATGCAGTTTAAGCCTTTGTCCAATGCGTCTGAAGTTGAAGAGGCTGTTGGTGTGGGTCGAGCCACAGGCATGCGGTGTGGTTGGGCCGAGTTAGATTTAAAAAATATTTTAAATGAATATTAAAAAATACTGGGGTATGGCTTTTGAGTTTTTTAAATGAATATTAAGAAATATTAGTAAGTGTAGTATTTATAAATTCATTTTAACATAATGTCTAGAATGCTCCCATTTCTTCCTCTAATAGCACTGCTCTAATCAGTGCACTCACTCAATAAATCAAAATTTTCTTTTAGTAAATTCTTTTTCTTCTTGATGAATTAAGTGTAGATGATATGCATAGATCAAGTGATTGATATCATCCATAAGTTCAATTTTTATGGTTGCTGTTATGATTGTTGCATTTACTTGAATTAATTGATTTATAAATATCCGTTGCCTCGCTTTTAACAAACGATGAAGAAGGGACATACCTGGAAGAAGCCCCAATCCCGGCAAGCATGGTGCAGCTTCTCTAGTTTTGGCCCCATGGCTCCTTCTGCGATTAGACTTTGCATGTCGATGACCGGAATCTCGGAATCCGATGACTTGTCGGAGATCATGGAGTGATCTTGATCCAGATCACGTACATATCTTGGAGGGACTGTGGTCAAGGGCTCCTTGGCCAACTCCTGAACACTGGGAACAGGTATGGAACTCCCAAGATTGAAAGGCTCTGGTTCCATCATAGAATAAGCAGCTAAAATAGTGAAGGCTTTGCAGAAGCTGAACGAAGAAGAGAGAAAGTGAAGAGCAGATGAGACTTTTTCGTTGCTTTGTATTGATTGCTGATTGAATATGTAAGAGATTATGATTGAACGAATATGTTCTGCAACAACGCCCTTGCACTGGGTTGGATATAGGGGTGGTAACGGGTCGAATACGGTACGGATCTACCAGGATCCGAATTCGATCCGAAAATAATTATCCGATATCCGAATTCGATCCGATATCCGACGGATCTTTAATACCTATATCCAAATTCGAAATTCGAAAAATATTCAAAATCCGAATTCGATCCGATATCCGATTCGAAATCCAAATTTGAACCCGAAATCCGAATTCGAACCCGAAATCCGAATTCGAACCTGTAAAAATCCGAATTTACCTGTAAAAATCTGTAAAAGTCTACCTATAAAAATCAAAATTCACATCCAAATTCACCTGTAAAAATCTGTAAAAGTCTACTTATAAAAATCCAAATCCACCTGTAAAAATCCACCTATAAAAATCCAACTTCACATCCAAATTCACCTGTAAAAACCTGTAAAAATCCACTTATAAAAATCCAAATTCACCTGTAAAAATCCACCATCAAGGCATAATAAAACTCCACCACCATTTAACTACGAATTTTAACACATATCTAAGTGTCTAACACAAATATTAAAACTCAAAACATAAATACAAGCCCATAAATATAGTCTAAGTGTCTAAACTCCATAACACAAATCCACCATCAAGGCATCAACTTCACTATCAAGGCATCATCAAGGCATCAACTCCACCATCAAAGCATCAACTCCACCATCAACTCCACCATCAAAGCATCAACATCCAGAGAAGCTTGATCCATCCAATAACTAACCTACAAGAAAAATATCTTTATTAGAACCTCATAAAACAATTAGTAAATTATACTAACAAGTAAAATATTTACTAACACAAGTTTCTTACATGCTTTAGTCAACTTCACGGGCCTCAACTTCATCTCCAACTGAAATAGGTTCCGACGACACACCTTCTAAAAGAAATATAAGTAATTAAGATGTAGCAACTAGCAACTAGCAAGCAAGAGGAACATTTGGCATAAATATTTCTGCAAAAATTGATAGCATGTTTCTACAAAAAGCACAACAATTTGTCGCCAAAAAAATTCAAAAACAGCATTAAGTCTGGGAAGGAAACAACCCCTGACATCCTCCCAAACAATAAATATCAGATCTTTACTCTAAGAACTTAAAATATCATCACTGATACAAGTTCAATTAATGGTCAAAAACTGCATGCTCATTTCCTACCCAGGAAGGTGATCACAGGAATAGATCAGTTATGTGATATTTTCTCCGGTTGGTTCCTTCTTTGAAGAACAAAATCAAGCCAAACAACTGAAACCTGATTTGCTCTACTAAAAAGGCAGGAGGATGGGACTGTATCAAGTATCAACATCAAAATTTGGAGCAAGGTAGAAATTGACAGGTACATTTGGCTCATTGCTTCCAAACATAATTCTAATTAAGTGGGTGCAAAAACATCTTAGTGTGAATAGAAATTTTGGATTTTATACATCCCGTCCAAAATTTGGTATTGGTGTAAAATTCTAAAATCCTGTTGCTTCTTTCATTAAGCACATAACCAGAAATGGCAAGACAATACGACTGCTGTTTGACAATTGGAACAACCAAGGATCTGTATTTGCAAGATATGGAGGTCAGCTTATACGTGATTCAGGACTTTTGGCTTCAGCAAGGCTTTTGGCAATAATAGAAAATGATAATCGGAAGCCCTCTGTAGCCTCCTCAGAATATGACGGAGACTAATGAAAAAATTTTGCCTGATCTATCGTTGGTAAATTGGTTTCATTTGATTTGGCATTCGCACTAGATACTCAGGCATGATTTCATCCTCTGGTTAGCAGTACATCAGAAGATACAACTAAAAGACAGATTGAAAGGATTCAGCATTCTTCAAAGTTCTAAATGTATACTTTGCCAGGAAAACCCAGAGAACCTGGACCACCTCCTCTTCTACTGCAAGTGCCCAAATCCTTGTCGGAGAAGAGGAGTTCAAACTTTGAACTCGGATCGAAGAAGAAGACAAAGAAACATTTCCTAAAACCCCAAGGGTTCGGTTACTTCGCTATAGCATAAAAACAGTAAAAAATAACAAGTATTTGAACATCCATTTAAAATCCATGGAAATCACAGCTTACTGTCACTGCCGAAGAAGAAGAGAAATGAAAATCTCTTACTCGAATCATCAAAAGATTTAATAAAAAAAATTAACAAAGCAACTTTCAAACATCTACGATCATCAAAAGTAGAAGAGGAAGTGATATTCAACATTTCAACCTGGATCGAGAGAGTTGAGAGACTTACAGATAACAGACGAACCCCCCAATCGCACACTCAGCGAACGGAGTTAGGGCATGAGATGAATCAATCGTTTTACGGGGTTGGTCGACTCCTCGACGGCGGTAGCGTTCGTAGTTGGCGAACTTGGCGTGGCGAACGGAGAAAATCCCCCCCAAAATCGCACAGTCGGCCGGCGGGAGTTAGAGCATGAGATGTCTGCGATAGTTGGGGGCTTAGGGCATGAGATGAGAAGAGAGTGAGACCAATGATCGATTTGGGTGAGTTTGGGCAATAGGTTTTTAGATTTTACTTTTAATTTAGGGTTGAACCATGGTTTAACTTAGATTGAACCATGGTCTGGGACTTTGGGCTAAGTTTATGTATATTGTAAATATATTTTCGGTTCGGATCTTTTTCGGATCGGATACATATATATCCGAATTCGGATCCGAATTTTTTCGGATCCGAAATTCGAGATCCGTATCCGAACCGCGGATCTTATTCCTATATCCGAATTCGGGATTTTCGGGTCGGATTCGGATATATATCCGACCCATTTCCAGCCCTAGTTGGATAACTAGTGGGTTCTATGTATTTGTAATGAATTTTTTAATCATTATGAGCCAATCAAAAGCCTAATGCAGGATGCTGTTGTTACATATGATATGGGGTTCTTATTAAATTATTAATTGTCATCAATCACTAGCTATCTGTCATAAATTTTTTAGGTAATAGGAGCTTTATTAACATCAACAAGTCAAGATAAATTTACAGGACAGGTAAGAGAGCCCCCAAAAAATCTTCTTTAAAAATGTTATCAAAATATGTTAGGAATATGATTAGATATATAAAAGTTCACCTTTACTATCAACTTAAGCTTTTAGTATAAACAGTGTTCTACATGATATTAGAGCCTTAGGTAAACGCTGAGGTCTTGGGTCTCTTGGATTCAAACCTCCACTCTACTCATTGAGAAAAAAATATTCAGTTTACCTTTATTGTCAGTTTGAGCTTTTAGTAAAAAGATGTTTTACAAAATAAGAAGAAAATCTGTCGAAAACAAAAAAAAAATTGTCTAGAGCCAAATCTGTCGATGCACCAACCAGTGTCAAATGATGCACCTTTCTTCATTTCCTTTTTTTCTTACGTTGGGTCCCATTGGAGATTACCATAATTGCAGCCATCTTATGCACCTTTTCGAGAGTGATTTTTTTTTTTTTTTTTGGGTAATGTCCTTTTTCGAGAGTGATAGGACTTGGGAATGGAATCTATGCCATTATGTTGGCCCTGGTTGTCACCGATGTTGGTAGGCTTGATTTCATTTTCTCAGCAACCTCGAAATTCGTGCTGACAGAAATTACAACTTAAGGTGAAATTCTGGGGATGAAATCATCCGTCATGTTTGCTTGGATCCTTCCTTTTTGGGGCTTGGCAGCATCACGGTCACTATTTTTCCATTGCTATAAATGTTTGAAAGTGGGGCCCAGAATGAAAAAAATAGTGGGCTGGAGATGCTCCACCTGGCAGCATCTCACGGCCCTAGCAGAGAAGGATGCAAGCAAACATGAAAAATGAAACCGAGGCCTAAGACTTAAGTCGTTGATTTGGGTGAAAATTTTGCCCAAATTGACGAGTTTTGGACAAAAACGAAAGGGGATTGCGATTTTGATGATTTCTTTTTCGAATCTCAACCATTTCTTATGAAATCCGTCCCAAATTTCATCTTTTCTCAAGATCATCGTTCTAAAAGAAAACTAGGCACGATTTGGAATTAGATTGGAGGTCATACGATGTTCATGCTCGATCTTAAAGAAGGTAAACATCTATTTCTTCTATTTTATAGGCTTAAATTAGGATATGTTATGCATCAGCATTTGATCTATCGATGGGTGCTGTTACCTATAATTTTTTTCCCAAAATTAATTTTTTTATTTGTGACGAAAATTAAGTAAAATAGGGAGAAATATACAAAAATACCAAAAATTATGTTATAAATTAGTAAACATTATTGTGAATGCCATGTATAATTATCTATAATTATTTGTATGAAAATAATTTTATAATTATTTGTGATGAAAATTAATTAAAAATAGGAAAAAATATAAAAAATACAAAAATCATGTTATAAATTAATAAAAATTACTGTGAATGCCATGTATAATTATCTATAATTATTTGTATGAAAACTAATTTTTAATTATTTCTCAAGAAAATTAATTAAAAATAATATAAAATATAAAAAATACAAAAATCATGTTATAAACTTATAAATTAATAAAAATTATTGTGAATGCCATGTATAATTATCTACAATTATTTGTCTAAAAATTAATTTTTTTAATTATTTCTCACGAAAATTAATTAAAAATAGGGAAAAATATAAAAATTACAGAAATCATGTTATAAATTAATAAAAATTACTATGAATGCCATGTATAATTATCTATAATTATTTGTATGAAAGTTAAATTTTTTTAATTATTTCTCACGAAAATTAATTATTAATTATTTATTTGTTTTGTATTGTATTTGTATCTAACATTATAAGTTTGTTTTGTAACTAAACTGTTGTTAGTATTTTATTTGTATGTTGTGCAAGTGATTGTTGATTGTTACGTATTGTTCTGGTATGTGTAGACACCCCAAATTGCACTACAAAATGAGAAAATAATTGAAAATATTAATTGGGATTTGAAACAGGTCAATAAAGTGTAAAATTTGGTCAAACATGCAATGCCCGTATTTTGTTTACGATCTGGTCATGCTCGCAGTTAATATACGAGCACAGCATGCTCGTATTAATAATATGGGCAGGGTACAACCGTAGTATATATACGGACACGAGTTTTTTGTGCGAATTTATCCTTTTTCGATTTCTGAGCCTTATTTGTACTCAAATATCTCTCTGGGAGATTCGAATTCTCTTGTTTATCCATTCGAATCCTCTTGTTTATCCTTTGTGGTTTAATGGATTGACATTAAATCCTTTTTAATTCAATCTGGAAGATTTTGGCATATCCCTTTGGACCAACCATGCCCCTGGGTTTGTCTATAAATAGAGGGCGTCTCCTCAAGCAATGGACCAATAATCTGAAGCTTGAAGAGCTCCAAGTGAAGAAGGGAACCCCTGCTCCTTTGCTTCCTCAATCCAGGTAAGTCTTTTTTCTCTTTTATTTTTTCTTTTTAATTCCAGAAATAGTCTAATCTTCTCCATTTCTGTAGAATAAGGCCTTTTTATATTTGTATCTCCAAACCTGCCTCCAAGTACCTCAAGACTCCTCTTTAGCCGTAAAACGTGAAGAAAGAGCTAGGAGAAAGGGGAACAGGTGGATCCTTAGAATAGAACCCTATAGTCTGTTCTTCTTTTTTAGAATAAGGCCTCTTGTTTGTGTTTGTATCCCCAAACCTACCTTTAAGTACCTCAAGACTCCTCTCTAGCCGTAAAATGTGGAGAGAGAGCTAGGGCAAAAGAGAATAGGTGGATCCGTAGGATAGATCCCTATATGCTGTAATCTGTGATATGTGGTTGTTTTTACTACTCTGTTCATGTTTTAATTGTTTTATTTTGAATTTGGAGGAATCCTATGGATACATGCTGTTTATAGCATGAAATCCTATTTTCCTCCTATAGTTGGGATTTTTCACACCATTGCACCTACAGTACTGTTTTCTTGATTTTAGTGATATTAGGCTAAGATCCTGGATCTATCATGATCTATATGATTGATATGAAATCAGCAGCCTTAAAGTAGTCTCTGAGTTTCATGAGATGATTTTGAAAATTGTTTTAATCTAGGAGAGAGGATCCTATGGTCTAAACTCTCCCATTTTGATGTTTTTTGAACAATATGGGTGAATTTGGCTCAGATCTCTTAATTAATGAGAAACCTGGACCGAGATCTGTACCCTAGATAATTTGGATTTGTTCTTTTTACTTCCCAAAGTGACTTTTGGTTTATTTTCAATTTTGGGGAAGGGTCCTATGGTCTGAACTCCCCCTTTTGATGCTTTTTCATCAATACAGGTTGATTGGATTTCTGTCTCTTAATTAATGGGAGATCTAGATCAGATCTGTACCCTACAGAACTTTACTCTTCGATGTTTTCATCAAGAGATTTCAATCTAGTTTTTCAACTTTTTAACGGTTTGGCCTAAAGCTAGTTTTTCAGGTTATACCTTATATTGGTTTTTCTTGATTTTATTTCAATTTTTATTTCAGTCATGAAACCCTTAGAATGGTATGATCATATTGAAGGTTCTGAATTAATCGGGCTATTCATATGAATAACCATACACTTTTGTCACTTTTATGTTTTTTTTTTCCTTTATTAAGCAAGCCTTCTTATTTTTTAACATGAACAATACCTGGCAACCACCTTGTGTGGATGAATAGGGGTGCCTAACACCTTCCCCTGTTTATAACCTAATCCCCTTACCCATCTCTGGTTGTTTTTGTTTTGTATTTTAAAATAGAGTTATTTTTACTCTAGTTTTGTCTTTTTTTATTTGATTTGAGATTTTGGTGTCCATTCACACCTAAAAAGAATGGTGGCGACTCCTTATTTTAACAAATCCCGTGTGATGATAGGAAGTCATTGAATTGATTTTCCATGTCTCACAGTATGGTTTTTGGTTCTGGCACTAGCAGTGAAGGTGACCAGCAGGGTCATAGGCAGGTAGATATTGGCTGGAGGCACTATAAGAAGGTGGATAAGGACAGAAATAAAACAGAATGTAATTATTGTGGCTAGCAATTTAAGGGTGGTGGGATTTCATGCTTAAAGTAACACCTAGCACATGGCTACAGGAACATAATCAACTATCCAAGAGTATCTCCAGAAGTTAAAAAAAACAAATGTAACAATGTCTACATGTAGGGATGAATGGCCGGCAGGAGAAGAGGGCCATAGAGCATGAGATCAGACATAGGCAAGGGGATCCTGCACGACCACTTGCTGGGGGTGAGGATTCAGACGATAACATTGTATACCTTGTTGATATGGTGGCTGAGGCAGAGAGGGCCGCATTTTGAGCCAGTGTTCGAGATTCTTTATGAGATGAGTACGGGAGGAGGGAGAGCCATAGATTGGGCTTGGAGAGCGGCGGTTACTCTGGAGGTGATCATGATAGTCATGCTTGAGGTTCAAGGCATAGGGCTGAGCCTGAGTTAGGGCGGACACCGGACTACCTTATGGAGCCCCAGTTATATCATTTTTCTGGATCGAGACAAAAGAAACTTAGGGATGTTTGGAGCAAAGGATCACTGAAGGAGAAAATAGGAAACTACATATCGAAGTTTTTCATCTTTAATCACATCCCAGCAAATGCAGCGGCATCTCCCCACTTCAAGAACATGGTAGAAACTATTTAGGAGGCGGGTCCAGGAGTGCAGCTGCCTACACCTTGTGACATTATGGGCAGATATCTGGATGAGGAGGAGCAGGAGATGAGAGATTTTATTGCATCCCTAGGACCTCATTGGGAATTTGGAGTGACTATTATGTGTGATGGTTGGATAAGTCCTATTAGACTGTCCATCATCAATTTCATGGTATATTGTAGAGGAAAGGTAGTGTTCTTGAAGTTAGTGAATGCATCGGATAAAATAAAGGATGCAGATTGTATAGCACGGCTACTTGAAGGGATCATAGCTGATGTCAGTGTATAGTATGTGGTTCAAATTGTCACAGATAATGGAAGCAACTATAAGAAGGCTGGGAATATCATACAGAAGAAATAGTATATATTGGACACCGTGTGTGGCGCATTGCATCGACTTGATTTTGGAGGCGATTGCATAGTAGTCAGTGTTCTATAAGATGCCTGAGGCTTGATGACATTTGTTTACAATCATAACTTCGTATTAGCAAAGATGAGAGAGATATGTAATGGAGACATAGTTCGGTTTGGTATTACTAGGTTTGGCATGAACTATATTGCCCTAGAGAGTTTTTTGAAGCATTGGGCCGAATTGAGAACACTTTTTACCACTCAGGATTGGTGTAGTTCTTTTCATAGCAGCACGGTAGTAGGCAGGAGAGTCGAGGACATTGTATTGTTTGGTAAATTTTGGGATGATATCGAGCCATTGTGGGATATTTGCAGCATATGTACCGTGTATTAAGGATTGTTGATACGGATGCCTATCCCACAATAGAGTCCATATATAAGTGCATGAAAGTCATGAAGGCCCAGATTATAAATGCAACACCAGACTTGTACAAATGGGTGCATAAGATTATTAATGCCAGATGAACCAAGACTTTGTTTTATCCCTTATATATGGCTGGTAAATATGAATAAATTTATGCTTTATTACATTTATATTATAGTTTGTCAATTGTTATTATACTAAAATTTTCCTTTCATACAGAATACTATCTGAATTTAAGTATCACTACAAGCACCAGCTTGGCATGAATCTTGAGCTATGTAGCGCAATGCATCAGGTATTTATAAAGTTGGATCCTAATTTATATGTGGTTGACTGGTTTGGAAATAAGGTAGGATTAGATATAAGATACTTGGTAAATATAAGTCCTCACTGTAATGACATTTTATTAAATAATAAATACTAACATTTAAGTTTGGTTTTTCCAGTTGATAATGTTTAGAGATGCGTTGGGGTCATTCGGATCAATCACGGCGATTGCATCAAGGTACATAATGATACCGTGTAAGTAACTTCATAACAAATGATGTCATTAGCCTTTATACACTTCTATTTTGATTTTTTTGATAAACTATTATTGTTTTTTCAGATCACAGGTGAGTGGTGGGCGATGTACGGGTATAATGCGTCTACTTTGCTCAAGTTGACAGCTAGGATCCTAGTTCAAACGGTATCTTCTTTTGCATGTGAGCGGAATTGGAGCACATTTGCTCTTATTCATACGAAGTAGAGGAACAGATTGGCGTATGCCAGATTGCAGAAGCTTGTATTTTGTCACTACAATATGGGGCTATGGATGAAGCAGCTAGAGATTGAGCATCGTACTACGTCCATCAGAGATCCTCTGGAGGTATTATTCAGCAATGAGATTGATGAGGAGAATCCATTTTCAGAGTGGGTTAGATGTACTTCCGAGATGGACGAGCCAGATGGTGGACCTAACCCAGTCATCACCCGTGCAGCTATAGATATGACCATAGATGTCGATGCTGTGATGGAGGAGGAGAGGAGGGAGGACAGCGGAGACTCATTTGATCGGCTTGTCAATGAAATTTCGACCGAAATTGACAATGACCTGTTTTTCCATTGTTTCATTGATATTTCGTCGACATGCTGCTGACGTGCCGGTTTTTTCAAGAAACAGCATGCCTAGTGGCATCGATATTGAAAACCTTGGTTGCCACGTACAACATCTCAAGACTTGTGTCTTTTCACATTGAAAAATACAGGCCACGGCGGCTGCACATATCTGTTTGTGGGGGTCTTGTGGCAGACGATTTCTGGTGTTTCCAAACTCATCAAACCATTTTTAAAATTCAATTCAACAAGATTTATCCACTCCCATGTCTCCTTGTACATATGAACGTTTTTTTAATATCCACACAACTCTCAATACCTCAATTTTTATTTATTTGGGATATTTTCTTTTTCAAGAACATTGACTTTTAGTGATACTTTTTAAAAATAATTTATATGGAGTCTCTAATTCTCAAAAATTTGATAGTAATGATGCACAATTTTTGATAATACGGATAGAGAGATAGGATTGGTGTTGTCTACCCCACTTTAGAGGAGTGAGCAAACTTAGTATGATAATTATGATGATGATGGTAAGGGTATTTTTAAAAAAACATTTAAAAACAAGTATCATTTTGATGTTCACAAAATGTATTAGTCAAGACTATTGGATGTGAGTAGGATGATTGGGCCTCATTGGAAGGCCTATGTTCTATTAGTCTATGGGCCGAAGCCCAAGCTCACGAGGAGGTCCTATTCAGCCTAGAACCCTTGTTTGGTTCATTTGGTCAAGTATCAAGTAATTAAGCTTATTTTATGGCTCAAATTGTGCGCTCAATGTTGCTGCTTAGCTATTGTTCGGGTTTAGCTAGATTCACAAACTCATGTTGGAAGGTCTAAGGTAGGGGTGCTTATTGGGGCGTGTCGTGCCGTGTCTGGGGGCTTGGGGCCGTGGCACGCAGGCGCACGTGCCGGCTCGGGCCCGCGCCTACGCAGGCTGGCCCGTGCGCTGGCCCCACAGGCACGCGCATACTTGCGCGCCTATCATTGGCCCAGGTGAGCCGCCCCGTTGGGCACGCCGGGCCGGTTCATTGGGCACGTCGGGCCAGCCCGCTGGGCACGCCACGTCGGCTTGCTTGGCTTGCCAGAGACTCTTCCTTCCAAAAAGTGGTTTTCAAACCCCCAACAGCTATATAACAGCCATATTTTGGGGGGGGGGGGGTGTATGGTTGTAATTGATTATTAAAAGACTTTTTCTACCCTTTCAACTACAAAATAACAGTCATATTGGAGGGCAGAGGTGGTAAAAAACCACTTTTAATTTTTTATAAATAGGCTTACCCTTTCCCACTCCAAACCACACATCTTCTACAATCTCCTATTCTTTTCTAATTGATTATCAAGAAATAGTTGTTTTGCTAATTGTTCTAATTGGAAATTGGACTCTGGAAATTGTTGATACTTTCTTCTAATTGTTCAAGCATCAGAAGTGGGAAATTGGACTCTGTAGGTTGAAGGCTTTAACTTCAAAGTTCAAGCTTCATTATAAAGAGGTATTCTTCTATTTAATTTTCCGATTTTAAAATTAGTACAAATATTATTATTATAAGTAAGTCTCTCCTTCTACATTTCTTATAAATTAGTATCACCAAAAATTTATTATTATATTATTTATTAAGAATTTTTTTTTCCAAAATTTTATAATGGACCCTAGGGGGCATTCTATGTTCTTTAACACTTAGGAAAGGAAATATCTTAGACCCTATTCTGACCCAACCTTTTCTGATGATATAACCCAACTCCCATACGGTGACCCTTCAATCCAAGATCATGAAAGTGAATTACCTTTCCAAGAGATGGGTTCATCTTCCCTCCTACCTAGGAGTGCCAAGAGGAGTAGAACCTCCAATGTTTGGCTCAATTTTACAATTGAAAATATAGGGAGTGAAGAGAGGGCAGTTTGTAACCACTGCAAGAAAACTTTTAGTTGTAAAGGAAAAGTGGTACATGCCACTTGCAACGGTATTTACAGAAATGCCTTCCAAAACATGGCCAATTAGACCTTAGGCAAGCCCAAATTTCCAGCAGTATTGTTAATTTGGGTAATTTTGTTTTTAATCAAGAAGAAACTAGGCTTGAAATAGTAAAGTGGGTAATACAAGAAGAATTACCCTTTAGATTAATATAATTTAAAAGATTTAACCGTTTAATAACCAAATATCTAGCACCATAATTTAAATCTTTCTTATGCCACACTTTAAGAAAGGATGCTATAAGATTATATGAAAAAATGAAAACTGGATTAATAGAAACTTTTTCAAACAATAACTTTAAGGTAGCTTTAACCTTAGATATTTGGACAAGGAATATGGAAAAAAGAATACTAACTTTTGAAACACTAGATTCTAGCCATTCTGGACTAAACATAGCAAATACTATAAGTAGAATTATAAGAAAATATAAAATACAAAATAAAATAATGGCTCTAACACTTGATAATGCAAGTGCTAATAATGTTACAGTAGAAATATTAAGACAACAGTTAAACTTAAATATAGATGGAAGTTTATTTTATGTTAGGTGTGCTTGTCACATCCTAAATTTAGTTGTGCAAGATGGTTTAAAAATTGTCCAACATCATTTAACAAATATTAGAGATGCAATAAAATATTTAAAACAATCTAGCACAACTGCTAGAGAATTTAAATATTATTGTGAAATTTTAGGAAATCAACCTAAAAAAATTACCCTAGATGTTGAACATAGATTGAACTCAACATATTTAATGCTAGAAGCTGCACTAGCATTAAGACAAGAACTTACAATATTTTATAAAATTAAAGTGCCTGAAAGTGAACTAATAGACCTTGATTGGGAAATAGTAGTTTTAAGAGTTTTTTAAAAGTTTTTTATGATACAACAAGATATTTATTGGCGGTTTATTACCTAACATCCCCGAGTATTTTAACTTGTTTATATCAAATAAGTATTTGCTTTCAACAATATAGAAAAATTCCCATTGCTAAGGATATTTGCCCTGCAATGGAAGCTAAAATTTTAAAATATTGGCAAGATATGCCTAATTTATATTGTTTAGCTATTACAATGGACCCTAGGATTAAATTAGGAGTGGAAGACTTAATAGATGGAATAAATGAGAATATGAATTCTTCTTTTCAAATAGATATACGTAAAATAAAAACCCTATTAGAAAGACTTTTTTGTGAATATGATACTAGCAGTAGCATACAAGGTCATACACAAACCCAACAAGCACTACCAGATAATTCCCCTTGGAATTTTTTAAGTGGAAGAAGAAAGGGAAAACAACCAGCATCTAGTAATGGGGGATCATCTGAATTAAGGATTTATTTAGAAAGCCCCCCAATAAATTTCAATACTATGGAAGAGCATAATTCTTTTAAAATTTTGACATGGTGGAAGCAAAATCAGGTTAGTTATCCTGTGCTTGCTGCCATGGCACGTGATCTACTAATGGCTTCAGTCTCCACAGTTGCATCGGAATCAGCTTTTAGTGCAGGTGGACGAACAGTGGACGACTATAGGAGCAGATTAACGCCAGAGATGGTGCAAATATGTTTCAGTCTTACAGATTGGTTAAGGGCCGAACTAAGAGATTGGGAATATGAAGATGATCAACTTGCTGGAGACTTCGATGATTTGAATATTGATAAATTTAGTCATCCAGATTAGTCTAAGTTTTGTTATAATTTTTGTAATCAAAGTATATGAACTTTACTTTCTCTTTTAAACTGCAAATGAAAGATAGATGAGTAGGTGCCAACTTAGTTGGGATGTGCTTATACTATAGTGATGCAGTGTTATTTGTTCAAGTAATTATGTATTCTTTGCAAAGTTGTAATTGTACTTGTGATAATTAATGGATTTATATTTTTTTTAGAGCAAAATCTATCCCAATATGTGTAAGACAATTTTGTGAATAATAAAAGTATTTTTCAGAATTTTTTTGTGATTTTTTTTAGGATTTTTCTTGATTTAAAAAAAAAAAAAAGGGGTTTAATACCCCTGGCCCGGCACGCCAAGCACCCTTAGTCTAAGGAGCCATCTCCACATACAAATGAGTGATTCCTTAGCCCAAAAAAAAGAAGGATTCTATCCAACATAACCCAAATGGGTCAAATCATTGGACTCCCAGTATTGGACCAGGTAACCCAATCCATAAATGGACTGTTTTGCAGCCATGAGGCTCCCTTTAGAAAGTCATTGGCTTGCTGCATTCTAGCATTCATGGAACCATAATTAATATCATGCACTGGGGGGCCTCTCTCAAGGATCCGAAACATTCGTCTCTGGTGGGTGATGGGGAGCTCTTTCATGAGCTTGTTTGGACATGGATTAGACCTGGCTAAACTACATAACAACAAAGCAGCTTGGAATGGGTTTAGAAGAGAAAAAAAGATAGGTACATGCAGGACCTCCTGAGGTTGCTGTCCATGATTTGAAGCTTTGAGTTCATGTGAAGGTGAAGATGGCCAGGCTGGTCTTAAGCATGGGTCAGACTAAAGATGGCTGACCTGGTTCTCTAGACTTCAATCACAGGGCACTGATGACCCTTAGGTGAACCAAACTATTGTACTCTTCCCATGATCTTTCTAAGCAGGATTTCTCACTGGATGGATAGTGAGAACCATATAAGTACATCAATATCTTTCCACATAGCTTTCATCCACTTCATATATATTAAGTATCCTTTAATTAGGGCATAAACACACTCCTATTTCATACATAGAAGCTCTATAATGATCATTAGCAATAAGAGAAATTTTTTTTGAACATTTTTAAGATTTCCAATAGGAATGTATGAACATGGATGCAATTTTCACTCATACAAAAGGAAAAACCATATTTAAAGCAAACAAATCTACATATATGTAACCAATAATACAAATTTTTATTTCTCTTTATTCAGTTGGTGAATGCTTAAATATATAGCCAGTCTCAAGCATCTTTACCATCCTCATTCTGAATTCTCATGACATCAATATATGATTTGCCCTCGAGTTTACGAGTAAAAAGACCCTGGTAGTACTCTTGGACTCCGATCCTCCTAAACAAAGCTGGAGTTTTTGGGGTGATGAGGCTTCGTGCAGGTCCCATTTCACCGTGGTATCTTGGCTGATAGAATGTTGCAATAGAAAGCCTCTCCTTTTCGGAGTTCACCACTGCGCGATGCTCGACGCTACGATATATTCCATTAGTTACAATCTGCCAAACCATGAAAGATTAATTAGTAAGCCTCTTCCCTTCAATTGATGACTGTTTTTTATCCTATTCACAGAATTTGAAGTTTTCAAGGATCCAAAAGGCTTGGCTCATACTTCATTATTAGGGATATTTATTGATTATCCCTTAAGGTTTTAGACAATACAACATTCTCCTTGAGGTTTTTGAAATACTAGTTTGCCACCTTGAAATTTGCTGCATGCATAAAAATCTCCTACATCGAAAAAGGTTTGACTGTTAAAAATTTCAACGTTATTGATGAGGTGGCAAGAGATAAAGATATACTGACGATTTTGTCCCTCTTGTTTTGATTATTCAAAACCAAATACCAAGAGTATCCATTAGTGGGGATGGTTCAATATTTGCAACATTGGCTCAAATGAAAAAAAAGGGGTCAGACCTTATTTAGATAGCCATGAGGGCATTTTTTTTGTACTAAAGGTATATGTAAAGCTTTTTTACTTTTAAATGTAAATAATTTGCCAATTTACATTTTCTCACTTATGATGTTAATGGTCAAACCTTTTGAAAGAGGATACTGTTACATACATCAAACCTCAAGACGATAAACTGGCATTTTAGAAACCTTAGGGGAAATTGGGATAGAAACTTGAAGGGGTAAACTGGAAATATCCCTAATTTTAAGCTCAAGCTCAGCTGTGACAGTCCTAGTGAGGAAGATAGGAATCAATGATGCTTGAAAGTTCACTGTTACGTACCTCTAAAACGTCTCCAACATTCACCACGAAAGCATTTGGTAAAGGAGTAATCGGAATCCACATCCCATCTTTTCGTATCTGGAGGCCTTCCTTTTCATTGACTTGAAGGAGGATGGTCAGACCCGAAGCATCTGAGTGGGGGCTGAGGCCAATTGTCCTATTTGGCTGAGGGCATGGAGGATAGTAATTCATTCTCATTCCTTGAAAACCTTCTTCAAACAAATTTGTCATTTCTTCGCTCTCCATTTTCAGAGGTTTAACCATCTGATATAGGATGGTCATAGCTAGATTTTTAGCTCTAATGAGTAAGCTTCCAATGTCTCCCTGCATGGAAAAATGATTCTGTTCTGAGAGAGAGAGAGAGAGAGAGAGAGAGATATATATATATATATATATATATATATATATATATATATATATATATATAGAGATATAGAGAGAGAGAGAGAGAGAGAGAGAGAGAGAGAGAGTAATATATAATAATGGTAGTTTTGGCTTACCTGAATGCTGTTGGGAGCTTGGGAATCAAGTGGGGCTTCCTAGAAAGGACTGGAAGAGTGATTACGTAGAACATATCCGCCCAATCAAGTTTTTGTTCTTCAGATACCACAAAGGACTGTCCTAATCCCTCTACGTCTCCTGGATGCTGCCAAAACTTTTTCTTCTCTTCCATGGGAAGCTTGAAGAACTCTTGAATCTCCAACTTCAATTTCTCCACACAAGAAGAGCTCACTCTATGGTTTATTAGCTGCACCACATTTCTTCGTATATAAACTATATACATACATGCATACATACATACGTACACAGACATACGTATATACATACATACATACATACACACACATATATATATAATATATAACAGCTTAATGTACTTCATGTTCGGTGCATAAAGTCATAGTCATAAGTATAAGTATTTGACGTATTTCTCTAATAAAATTACAAAAATTTTAAAAACTTGCAAAAACTAAGGTTGTAAATGCCGTGCTCAGGCTTCTCTATTTCTATTTTAGAATCAGGCCAGGGTTATAAGTGAAAGGCCCAAAATGGGGCAGGGATGGGCTTGAGTTATCAATAAGATGCTTGTCCAGCCCGGCCCGTAAAATCATCGATCACCCCCTAGGTGTAGAATGCAGTTTAAGCATTTGTACAATGCCTCAAGTTGAAGAGGTTGTTGGTGTGGGTCGAGCCACAGGCATGCGGTGTGGTTGGGCGGATTTAGATTTACTATTGGGGTATGGCTTTTGTTATTTTAAATGAATATTAAAAAATATTTTAAGAAATATTACTAAGTGTATTTATAAATTCATTTTAACATAATATTAATATAGTTCGATTGATCATTTGTCTAAATGTCTAGAATGCTCCCATTTCTTCCTCTAATAGCACTGCTCTAATCGGTGCAATCACTCAATAAATCAATTTTTTTTTCAGTAAATTCTATTTCTTCTTGATGAATTAAGTGTAGATGATATGCAAAGATCAAGGGATAGTTATCATGGATAAGTTAAATTTTTATGGTTGTTGTTTTGATTGTTGCATTAACTTGAAAAATTAAATCCCTGAAGCATATACTCACACACAGATATATATATATATATATCCGTTGCCTAGTTATTAACAAACGATGAAGAGGGGACATACCTGGAAGAAGCCCCAATCCTGGCAAGCATGGTGCAGCTTCTCTAGTTCTGGCCCCATGGATCCTTCTTCTGCGATTAGACTTTGCATGTCGATGACCGGAATCTCGGAATCCGATGTCTTGTCGGATACCATGGAGTGCTCTTGATCCAGATCACGTACATATCTTGGAGGGACTGTGGTCAAGGGCTCCTTGGCCAACTCCTGCACACTGGGAACAGGTATGGAACTCCCAAGATTGAAAGGCTTTGGTTCCATCGCAGAATAAGCAGCCAAAATAGTGAAGGCTTTGCAGAAGCTGAATGAAGAAGAGAGAAGATGAAGAGCAGATGAGACTTTTTCCTTGATTTGTATTTGATTGAATGTAAATGGTTTGCAACAACACCCTTGCACCAGGTTGGCCATGTTTTGATTAAAAAATTGGATAACTAGTGGGTTCTATGTATTTTCAATGAATTAGTCTATCATGAACCAATCAAAAGCTTGTTGCAGGATGCTGTGGCAAAAATTTGTTGCATACGAGATGAGCTCTTATTAAATTACTAATTGTATTAAACTCTTAATTGTCACCAAGCACTACCTAGCTATTTGTCATATTTTTTATTTTTAACAAATAGGGTGCACCCATCAGTGTCAAATGATGCACCTTTCTTCATTTTTTTTTCATGTTTGGTCCCATTGGGAGAGTACCATAATTTCAGCCATATTATGCCGCCTTTCAACAGTCGCAAAACCTGGGAATGGGATCTATGCCTTTATGTTGGCCCTGCTGGTCGATGTTGGTGAATGCTGAATTATATAGCCAGTCTCAAACATCAAGCAACTTTACCATCCTCATTCTGAATTCTCATGACATCAAGACATGATTTGCCGTCAAGTTTACGAGTAAAAAGACCCTTGTAGTACTCTTGGACTCCGATCCTCCTAAACAAAGCTGGAGTTCTTGGGGTGATGAGGCTTTGTGCAGGTCCCATTTCACCGTGGTATCTTGGGTGATAGAATGTTGCAATAGAAAGTCTCTCCTTTTCGGAGTTCACCACTGCGCGATACTCGACATTACGATATATTCTATTAGTTACAATCTGCCAAACCATGAAAGATAATCAAGCCTCTTCCCTTCAATTGATGACTGTTTTTTATCCTGTTCACAGAATTTGAAGTTTTCAAGGATCTAGAAGGCTTGGCTCATGCTTCGTTATTAGGGATATTTACTGATTACTCCTTTAAGGTTTTAGACAATACAACATTCCCTTTGAGGTTTTTGAAATACTAGTTTGCCACCTTGAAGTTTGCTGTGTAAAAATCTCCCACATCCAAAGGTTTGACTGTTAAAATTTTAACACTATTGACGAAGTGGCAAGAGATAAACGATATTTGATACCAAAAAAAAAAAAGAGATATATAAACGATATACTGACAATTTTGTCCCTATTGATTTGATTATTCAAAATTAAATGCCAAGAGTATCCATTAGTGGGGATGGTTCAATACTTACAACATTGGCTCAAATGAAAAAAAAAGGGTCAGACCTTATTTAGATAGCCATGAGGGCATTTTTTTGTACTAAAGGTAGATGTAAAGCTTTTTTACTTTCAAATCAAAAGCTTGTTGCAGATACGGTTGCATATCGTATTACGATATGCACCTTTCTTCATTTTGTGTTTCATGTTTGGTCCCATTTGGAGAGTACTATAATTTCAGCCATCTTATGCTGCTTTTCAACGGTGACAAAACCTGGGAATGGGATCTATGCCCTTATGTTGGGGAAGATATCATCTACTGTCGCTTGTTGTTGTTACTCATGCAGCAATTGTGAGATGTTGCCATGTATAGCATCTCACGGTTAGATTTTTTTCATCAAAAAGTAGGTTTTTTACATTTTCAAAAAAAAAAAAAAAAAAGGATGCAACCGTTAGATGTTACTTGTGTCAACATCTGAATCAAGCAGCAGTGACAGTTGTAATCAAAGGCGGCGGACAGTTTCAAACCCTTATATTGGCCCTGCTGGTCAAGGATGTTGTTAGGCTTGATTTATTTTTCTTAGCAATCTCGGATTAGGTGGGATTCCAGTCCATTATGTTGAATTTTTTCATCCTTATATGCATATAATAATGGCAGGAGAACTTTTAATACATTATGGAATTCACAAAGGAGACTTCTTGTGAATTAAAATTCTGGATAAAATCATTTGTAGACATGTGTAGCCGCTTGAAATGTTGCCACATGCAACATTTCACGGCCTGTGTGAAAAGACACTTTCACATTAAAAAATATAGACGGTGAGATGTTACACGTAGCATTATCTCACGTTGGTTGCACACGTATGTTGCAGGGTCCTGTGGCAGACGATTTCTGGTGTTTCCAAACTCATCAAACCACTTTTCACATTACTTCATTGAAAGACTTGTAACAGTCTATTAGAAGAACCCAGTTCTTGATAATGTAAAAATAAACTTTTTACGAATATTTGAAAACTAAGCATCCTGCCCTAGTTGGTTATTTGTAAACCTCATCCAAAGATTTGTGGTAGACTTGTAGCAGCTGATTAAAAGATGTGTAACCATCAGTTATAGACTTATAAGCCTCGTTAAATGACTTGTATTAAGACATATATTGACTTGTAAACCTCATTGAAAGACAAGTAAGAGTCTATTAGAAGAACCCAGTTCTTGATAATTTAAAAATTGTAAAACCTCTTGCGAATATTTGAAGACTAAGCATCTTGCCTTAGTTGGTTATTTGTAAACCTCATCCAAAGATTTGTGGTAGACTTGTAGCAGCTGATTAAAAGATGTGTAACCATCAGTTACTATACTTATAAGCCTCGTTAAATGACTTGTATTAAGGCATATATTGACTTGTAAACCTCATTGAAAGACATGTAAGAGTCTATTAGAAGAACCCAGTTCTTGATAATTTAAAAATTGTAAAACATTTTACGAATATTTGAAGACTAAGCATCTTGCCCTAGTTGCTTATTTGTAAACCTCATTCAAAGATTTGTGGTAGACTTGTAGCAGTTGATTAAAAGATGTGTAACCATCAGTTATAGACTTATAAGCCTCATTAAATGACTCGTAATAAGGCATATATTGACTTGTAAACCTCATTGAAAGACTTGTAACAGTCTATTAGAATAACCGATTTTAAGAATTAGAAACCTAAGTGAAAAGAATTTTAATTAACAAGTCATCTATTAACTTACAAACCTCGTTAAGCGACTCGTAAAGGTCGTTAAATGACTTGCAACAACCTATTACTTCATAAGCTAAGTGCAGTAGCTTATGAATGAACCATAAATTAAAACTTGTTTTGTTATTAAATTATCAAAAATTAGGTGACTGAATCTAAAGTAATTTTTTCAAGTATCACCAAAAATCAAAGTTTCCTAATCTTTACTCTTTTTCTGGCGGCTGATTTCTTGCTCGGAAGTAGATCCAACTTCAGAAGATGCTAAAGTCCAAAAGGACAAGCCGACTTATAAGAATCTTGATTATTTAGCCCTTTTTTTTTTGGGGTATGAATCACATTGTGGGATAGGGGACTGGCACATAGCCGAGACTCACGCACACTTGGGTACCGTTTGGTAACGCTTTTCAGAAGTTCTTTTTTGCTTTTGAAAGCAAAAAATTGCTTTCGAAAGCAAAAGTGTTGTTTGGTTATGCACACATGAAGCAATTTATAAGAAGTAAAAATGCAATTTCATTGCTTTTCAAGAGAAGCATAGAAATGTTGCTTCTCACTTTAACCATAAATTTGCTTTCTTGCTTCTAAAACCCTCAACACAAAACTAGATTAGGAAAAAATTGACCCATTATGTCCAATCCAATCTGAATAAAACGGGTTCGGGTTGACCCATGTAATAGTTGGGTCGACTTCGGGTGGGGGATTTAGTAACTTATTAGTATTCGGGTCAACTCGAATCTAGACCGATAATGATCCGTTTTAACCCGATAATGACCCGTTTAATCCGATAAGCTTAACTCGATAATGACTGGTTCAACCCGATAATGACCCGTTTAACACAATAATGGTCCGTTTTACACGATAATGGTTCGTTTAACTTGATTATGATCCGCTTAACCCAATAATGATCCGTTTAACCCGATAATGACCCGTTTAACTTAATAATGGCCCGTTTAACTCGATAATGATCCGTTTAATCTGATAATGATCCGTTTGACCCTAAATTGTATCATTAATTTATGTTATATTTCTATTGGTGTATTTTTTATAATTAAAAAATAAAAAATTTTAATCGAGTTGGTGGGTTGAACTTGATTATTGGCGATTTGGGTTTTGTTTTGGGTTTTGCCAATCCACCAATAAAAAAATTACAATTGAACCAATCCGATTATTGCTTAACCCGTTACAATATACGTCAAGTATAATTTTAAGTAGTATGCATCAACTGTTTACGGTAATTTTATATAATAGCATAAAAGTAATTTATATGCTACTGTAGTTACCAAACATGCTTTTTTGCTTCTTAGCAGCAAAGAAAAAGTTTACCAAACAACTTTGCTTCAACAAAAGATCTTTTGACAAGCAGAAAAGTACTTTTTTGCTTTTTTGCTTTTTTGCTTTTGAAAACAAGAAAGTAAAAACGTTACCAAACGGAGTCTTGATGTGCCAAGACTCACGCACACTTGATGAGGGTGGGACTTGATCACCTGTGCTATTACCAGCATGGTCCTTACCACCAGTGTGTTTTCGTACAAAAAGACGAATACTCATCAAGACAAAGTTTGTTAGCATGTTAGCCATTGTTTTGCTTTTCTCTTTGTGAGCTTCGTGCAGAGTTTGGGATTGTTTAATTAAGCACTTATTTGAATTTATAACTTATTTAAATGCCCCTTTTAAGTTTAAAAAGTGTTTGGTGATGTAAATTGGATAATTGCTTACCCATAAGCGCTAGAGTAAGAGGAACCACAAGGGCTTTCCCTTCTACTTATGTACTGGTGCTTCTCGACAGACCTCATTGATCTCATCATCAAACCTTGTGTACTGTATCCTTTGTTTTTTCTCAAGATGAAATCTTCAAATTGTTAAAGAATATATTAAATATATAAAAAGTTCACCCCTTCTATCAGCTTGAGCTTTTAGTAGGAATGGTGCTCTACATGGTATCAAATCGGAGCCTTAGGCAAATGCCAAGGTCTTGGGTTCAAACCTTCATTCCACCCGTTGAGAAAAAAATATTTCACGTAGAGGGCCTCTATAAAATGGGTTTGAGTCCGGCTCACACGTGAAGGAGAGTGTTAAAGAATATATTAAGTATATAAAAAGTTCACCTATACTATCAGCTTGAGCTTTTAGTAGGAACAGTGCTATCTATCCCTTCATTTTCTCCAAATCCAATCTTCAAATATTCATTCAAAATCAAATGTTTCTTATGATTCTTGATATCACGATCAATTGTTGTAGCATTTTTCTGGGTACTCATATGTGCACCAGTCCCTCTATTTAGGACACCTTGGTTCGTGTGCCCAACTCGATTTGTGTTCTCATGTTTGGATTCGGTTGCTTTTCCAATTTTTGTGGAGGCGCCATTGCCTATTGAGTTTGCCAATAGTTATAGATAGTCATCCGGGCTAAGAAATAGTTGGGATGAATTAAAGATTTTGGTTAATTGATTCGATTCGATTATGACTCAAGAAAATCCGTAGACACCTTGGGTTATTCTCCCTTCTAACTTATTGCCTTATTATTATGAAGCTTGCTTGGGCTTTTAATGGTTGGGCCGTGTCAGTTCAGACAAAGCTCTATTTGAGAATCAAAAGGAGGGCAATTTCATTCATATTAAAGAAACAAACTATATTGAAGGCAAACAAATGTACATATATAACCAACAGTACAAATTTATTTCTCTTTATTCAAGTGGTGATCAATGCTTATATAGCCACAGCGTACGCACGTAGTTGCAGTCTCAAGCATCCTTACCATCCTCATTCTGAATTCTCATGACATCAATATATGATTTGCCGTTGAGTTTACGAGCAAAAAGACCATTGTAGTACTCTTGGACTCCGATCTTCCTGAACAAAGCTGGAGTTTTTGGGGTGATGAGGCTTCGTGCAGGTCCCATTTCACCATCGTATCTTGGGTTATAGAATGTTGCAATAGAAAGCCTCTCCTTTTCAGAGTTCACCACTGCACGATGCTTGACGCTACGATATATCCCATTAGTTACAATCTGCCAAACCATGAAAGATTAATCAGTAAGCCTCTTCCCTTCAAACTGATGGCTGTTTTATCCTGTTCGTAGATTTTTTTGAAGGTTTCAAGGATTCAAAAGCCTTGGCTCATAATTAATTATTTGGGACATTTAGAGTGTTGGGAAATATATTTTCCTAAGTGACAAATTGCATGACAATACTTTGTGCAGTGAATGATAAAAATTCTGTGTGAGTGAATGATAAAAAGTTACAAGTTGAAAATGGTTGTGTGAATGTGGCTTGTGTGTACTACTAGCAGGGTTAATTGTAACCTGCTGTAGCTACATGCACAACTGGATTCTCGGGCAGTTATGAGAATCAGCTGGGTTTGTTTCAAGTTAGTTAGGTTGTTTTCAAGATTAGTTACATATGGTTACAGCAGTTATCAAGGGGTTAATAACTCTTGATTTAAAGGTTCTTGAAGCTGCTGGGAAGAGGTGATTTTCGTCTGGGAAGAGGTGATTTTCGTTCAGGAGAGCTTGGTGAAGAGTGGAGCTGGAGGAGATTAGTGAGGGAGGTTGCTGCAGACTTCTGGAAGACTGAGAAAGCCTTCAAAGAAGTAACATTCCAGATCTGTGAAAGATTGGAATGGGCAATCATGAGCTGTCTCATGGTGATCGAATGAAGCCTTGAGACTGTTGAAGAGGTTGAAGATAAATGTCTTGTTAACAAAGGTTGTGGAATCAACTTTGTGAGTTAATCTTTTGTTGATTTCAATTTGATGTATGCCTGAAGTTTTTGTACAGAACAGTTTATAGAAATGAAAGGGTTTCCAGGTCTGCTCGTGTGTTCTATTGTTGTTGTTTTAAGTTCTTAGCATTTTAACTTTTGATTGTTGATAAAGAATCCAAGAGAACAGGGACCCGAGATTAGAAATCTCATAGAGTTTATCTCTTATGGTTTTAGACAATACAACTTTTACCCTTGAGGTTTTCGAAATACCAGTTTGCCACCTTGATGTTTGCTGTATATAACAATCTTCCACATCCAGACGTTTGACCGTTAAAATTTTAACACTATTGATGAAGTGGCAAGAGATAAAAGATACACTGACAATTTTGTCCCACTCGTTCTGATTATTTAAAATTAAATACCAAGAGTACACATTAGTGGGCTGGTTCAATGTCTACAACTTTGACTCAAATGAAAAGGAAGGGGCCCAATTTAGATCAGCTATGCTACCATTTTTTGTACTCAAGGTATAAATAAAGCTTTTTAATTTTAAATGTAAATGAAAGGGGGATGAATTTGGCAATAATTAACATTATTTCAGTTATAATTTTAATGGTTAAACCTTTAGAAGGAGGATACTATTACACACATCAAACCTCAAGGCGATGATATGGTATTTTATAAACCTCTAGAGAAATGGGGATATAAAGCTCAAGGGATAAACTGTAAATATCCTTAAGTATTAAGCTTAAACTCAGGTGTAACAGTCCTAATCACTGTTTAAAAACCAGCGAGTAACTCGGAATACTCGCCTGAGTTACTCGGACAGGTTATGCTGCGAGTTTACTCGCGCTGAAAACCAAATAATTTTCACTGGGCATTTCTCTAGAGTAAATCCCAAACTTTAAACGAGTTTCTCCCCATTTAACCAGGTTTTAGATAAAAATTTATTAAATTATAATATATTTTTCATTTATCTCTTAAAATATTATTTTATTTATATAATAACAAGGCTGATAACTAGGCCTAGTTACTCGTAATTACTCGGACGACTCGGACGGCTAAGCTTCTGAGTTACTAGCCCTTTTCGGGTTTTTAAACCCTGATCCTAGTGCACTGCACGTCTGATGGGCAACAAGAGATATGATGTGGAGACCACCAATTATGTCCTTGACAGACAATGTGAATGGGTCCTAGTGAGGAAAATAGGAATTAATCAATGATGCTTGAAAGTACCCTGTTACCTCTAAAATGTCTCCAACATTCACCACGAAAGCGTCTGGTAAAGGACTAACAGGAATCCACATCCCATCTTTCCGTATCTGGAGGCCTTCCTTTTCATTGACTTGAAGGAGGATGGTCAGACCCGCAGCATCGGAGTGGGGGCTGAGGCCAATGGTCCTCTTTGGTTGAGGGCATAGAGGATAGTAATTCATTCTCATTCCTTGGAAACCTTCTTCAAACAAATCTGTCATTTCTTCGCTTTCCAATTTCAGAGCTTTAACCATCTGATGTAGAATGGCCATAGCTAGATTTTTCAGTTCTAATGAGTAAGCTTCCACTGCCTCCCTGCATGGAAAGATAATTCTTTACACAGAGAGAGAGAGAGAGAGAGAGAGAGAGAGAGAGAGAATGGTAGTTTTGGCTTACCTGAATGCTATCGGCAGCTTGGGAATCAAGTGGGGCTTCCTAACAAGGACTGGAAGGGTGGTTATGTAGAACAAATCAGCCCAATCAAGTTTTTGTTCTTCAGATACCACAAAGGCCTGTCCCAATCCCTCTACTTCTCCTGGATGCTGATAAAACTTTTTCTTCTCTTCCATGGGAAGCTTGAAGAACTTTTGAATCTCCACCTTCATTTTCTCCACACAATAAGAGCTCACTCCATGGTTTATTAGCTGCATCACAAATTTCTTCGTATATCAACTCTCTCTCTCTATATATATATATATATACACTAAAACAGCTTAATGTATTTCATGTTCGGTGGATAAAGTCATGATCTTATGTATAAATATTTTAAGTATTTTTCTATTAAAATTACAAAAAATAAAAAAAATTGCAAAAACCAAACTTTTCTGTGCTCAGGCTTCTATTTCTATTTTAGAATCAGGCTTGGGTTATAACGGAAAGGCCCAAAATGGGGCCGGGATGGGCTTGAGTAACCCATAGGGTGCTTCTCAAGCCCGGCCCGTAAAATCGTCACCCCTAGTTTTAGAATGCAGTTTAAACATTAGTTCATGCTTCAAGTTGAAGGGGTTGTTGGTGTGGGTCTAGCCCCAGGCACGTGGTGTGGTTGGGCCGAGTTAGATTTGCTCCTGGGGTATGGCTTTTGCTTTTCTAAATGAATATTAAAAAATATTTTAAGAAATATTAATAATATTTATAAATTAATTAATGAATTAAATATTTATAAATTAAATAATGAATTAAAATTCATTTTAATATAATATGAATATAGTTCGATTGATTTGTCTAAATATCTAGAATGCTCCCATTTCTTCCTCTAATAGTACTGCTCTAATCGGTGCACTCACTCAATAAATCAAATTTTTTTTAGTAAATTCTTTTTTTTTTCTTGATGAAGTGCAGATGATATGCAGAGATCAAGGGATAGATATAATCGATAAGTTAAATTTTTATTGTTGCATTTACTTGAAAAATTAAATTCCTGAAGCATACCTGGAAGAAGCCCCAATCCTGGCAAGCATGGTGCAGCTTCTCTAGTTCTGGCCCCATGGGTCCTTCTGCCATTAGACTTTGCATGTCGATGACCGGAATCTCGGAATCCGATGACTTGTCGGAGACCATGGAGTCCTCTTGATCCAGATCACGTACATATCTTGGAGGGACTGTGGTCAAGGGCTCCTTGGCCAACTCCTGCACACTGGGAACAGGTATGGAACTCCCAATATTGAAAGGCTTTGGTTCCATCATAGAATAAGCAGCCAAAATAGTGAAGGCTTTGCAGAAGCTGAATGAAGAAGAGAGAAGATGAAGATCAGATGAGACTTTTTCGTTGCTTGGCATTGATTGCTGACTGAATATATGTTGGAGATTATGATTGAACGAATATGTTCTGCAACAACGCCTTTGCACCGGGTTGGATAACTAGTGGGTTCTATGTATTTGTAATGAATTTTTTAATCATTATGAGCCAATCAAAAGCCTATTTGAGATGCTGTGGCAAACATTTGTTACATATGATATGGGGTTCTTATTAAATTATTAAGGGAAATTTACAATAACCCCCCCTGAGGTTTGGCGAGGGGGCACGGACACCCCCTGTGATTTCAAATTGATCACTTATAAGCCCTAAGCTTCTCGAAACCGTCGCGTTGCACCCCCACCGTGAGTTTGAGAGAAACGGAGTTAACTTAACACTTATCAAAGATGAAATTGCCCCTGCTCTTAAGCGACATGCCCTTCTCTTTCCCCCTTCTCCTTCGCGCAAGAACCCTTCTCTCTGACGCACCCGGAGCGAGCGAGCGCGAGTCGCGGAGCTGCCAACGGAGGGAGGTTTTCCGGTAAGGGTTTAAACGACTTGATTCTTCTTCTTGAGATTTTCCTGTAGCACCGGAGATGCAATGGAGATTCTCTAGCTCTCTCTTTCTCTGTCTCTCTTGCTAGCTCTCTCTTTCTCCTTCGCTCTCGCTCCCTAAGCTTTCTCTGCAATGCCAATGGCGAGCGCCATTAAAAAGGTCGACAAGATCCGCCAAGTCATCCAACTGAAGCAGGTGGTGAAGCGATGGAAGTCCCTGAGCCTCAAGCGCCGATCCATCCAGTCGCACTCTAACTCAGACTCTGATACCGACTCAAGATTGTCGTCGTGTTTGTACCGTCGCATTCCATCTAGCTATCTCGCCATTTACATCAGAGCAGAGCGCCGACGGTTCATGATCCCAACTCGATTCCTGAACCTTCCGATCTTTGTCGCCCTGCTGAAGAAATCCGAGGAAGGATTCTGGTATTAGTCTCAAGGAGGGCTTGTGTTGCCTTGTGTCTGAACGCAATCCTCGACTGAATCATCTAGCCCGCATGAAACAACTCCATCTTCGTTACTGATCTGTTCTTCTTTACAAGAATCAGCCTTGCGTTCCTTTTCTGACAGTCTTGGTTCTTCAAATTTCTCGTTCTGCGCATTGTAGGGAAAGAATGAGACGAACAGCTCAATCCCTTCGGCTCCAGAAGATTGGGGTTTTGAGCCATCAGAACAGCCATCAGAATGGATCAAAGCAGGAGAGAAAACCCTTCTGGTTTGGAGATCCTTTATTGATATTCGACCAATGTCATCGTCCAGAGCTTCTTCGCTGGATAATCTAGGGTTTTCCGGCAACCAACCAGGATTTTGAGATTTCGAATTGTGGCCAGGCCGTGTGTCAGGATCCAATCGAGCACGAGCTTCGAGTTGCTTTCATGGTTTCATGGTTTCTGCTGCTTTGGAATCCGGATCTAGAATTCGTAGTGAACTGTTTTTAATACTTTTGGGAGTGATGGAAGGATAAAGAGGCTGGAGTTGGATGAGTTCCTGAAGACGTTCTCTGATGTAGGGTTTGATTCTTGCAAGGATGTCAACTTGTCCTGCCATGGATTCTCAACCCTGTTGCCCAAAGCTAGGGTTTGATGCATGTTTTTTTTAAGGGTTTCTTCTTCTTCCTTGTCGGGATTTTTAGGTTTTTAGTCCCTTTTTTTTTCTTTCCTTTTACTGCAAGCAAAGAGTCAGCAAGAGCAAACTCAAGGCTGCTGGCCACCGTTGTAGCTGGTTCAGTTCTTGCAGGGGAGCTCTCCCTCATGTCTGCAATTGCAGTGGGGCAGCTTGTGAGAAGCCACATGAAATACAATAGATCAAGCAAAGATGTCTCTGCAGCTGGCAAGCATGAGAGGAGGAATGTATTAAACCCAAGAAGAGAGGGAGGAAGAAATCTAAAGATTGGGTCCGCGTTCTGTTGGGGAGGAAGAGGTTCTATTCGAGAAGAAGAGGGCGGGTGATGGTTTTTATTATAGAAGGGCAATTTTGACTTTAAAAATTACAAAGTTAACGCCGTTTTACTTCAACTGACAGTAGGGGTAGCGAACGACGGTTTTAAGAAGTCCGAGGGTTATAAGTGATCAATTTTAAACTACAGGGGGTGTCCGTGCCCTTTCGTTAAACCTCAGGGAGTGTTACTGTAAATTTCCCAATTATTAATTGTCATCAAGCAATAGATATTAGCTTTAGTTTCATCAATAAGTCAAGATAAATTTACAAGACAGGTAAGACTGCCACCAAAAAGTCTTCTTTCAAAATGCTATCAAAATGTGTTAGGAATATAATTAAATATATAAAAGTTCACCTTTATTATTAGCTTGAGCTTTTATTAGATACGGTGTTCTACATGATATTAGAGCCTTAGGGTTTCCTTAAAATGGGTTTGAATTCAACCTACACATGAGGGAGGGTGTTGAGAATATAATTAAATATATAAGAGTTCACCTTTACTGTCAAGTGGAGGTTTTAGTAAAAACACCAAGAAAATCTGTGGGAAACAAAAAAAAATTGTCCTGAGCCAAATTCGCATTCTTGTTTGCTTGTCTAAAACATGTGTGAACAAATACGATGCACCAATCACTCTCAAATGCTGCACGTTTCTTCATTTCCTTGTTTTTTTACGTTTGGTCCCACCCGAGAGTACCATAATTTCAGCCATCTTATGCACCTTTTCGAGAATGGCGACTTGGGAATGGGATCTATGCCATTAAGTTGGGGAGGCCGTCCTGGTCAAGGATGTTGGTAGGAAAGTCGGTTTCGGGGACCCCCGCCCTTCGTTTTGTCCATCTGTCTTGTTTATAGTTTTTCTTACCTTATTTTGAATCAGCCGGTGATATGATGTTGTTTTTTGTGGTTGTCGTTAATGGTGTTTTTGGTTTTGTCTGTGTTTGAGACCTCTTGGTGCAAGGTTGTTTTGCTCAAACACCATCACCTACGTCTCTTTGGGTGGTAGCGGTCCGGTTCACCAGATCCTCGTCCACCCTTCTTCACATCGCTGGTGGCAATGCTCCCCTCCCCTCTGTTGGGAGTTAGTTTTTTAATCCGCTTTGGTGTGGACCTTTTGTCAGCAGCTACCACTGGTTTCCATCTGGTGTTTGTGGCTCTTGCCGCAGCTCTGACATCTCTTGATTGAGACATGTGCGGCTTCTACCTTCGAGGCGTGAGGTGGCAAATCAGCTAAGGGTAGTTATCTCGATTTACAGACACACTAATACACGAGCCCTACCAAGACAGGCTTATAGTATTTGATTGCTTTTATGGAATTGATGTTATGCATCATTCGATTGAGATATTTTGACTTGAGATTTGTGCTTTATGTTTGTGAATATTATCATGATGTTATAAAATTGTATAAACTGTTTCTATACATGCATGTTTGCTGTTTACTGGGACTTTAAGTCTCACGTGTGTTTTGTTTTACTGGTTTTGATTTCAGTCCTCCGTGTGGGCACGATATCGGGGTAGGCCAGGGGGAGAGCCCAAGTATAGGCCTGAGGATTACTATTATTACTCATAGTAGGACTTCTTTTGTTTGGGCATGTGCTTATTCCCTTTTGGATTATAAACTTGAGAGTTACTTTTGTATATGATTGTACATAAGGAAGAGAGATAGTGAGTATCTTAGTTGCCTTTTTGTATCCAGATATCATATCTTTTGAAGTTATTATACGGATGATTTTTTGTTAGATGGGAAAATTTTATTCCATGCTTCTTTAGCTTATGCACTCTGATGGTTACATTGTAATTGCCCAGGTAATTGTGTTTATCAGGTTCTATTGGGCCCATAAGTAGGTCTCAGGGATGGATGGGTCAATGTCGTGATAGGGCAGACCCGGATTTGGGGTGCTACAACAATTTTCTTAAAGTCAGTGGACGCATCAGATAAGATAAAGGATGCAGACCATATAGCACGGCTACTTGAAGGGATTATAGTTGATGTCAGTGCACAGTATGTGGTTTAAATTGTCACAGACAATGGAAACAACTACAGGAAGGTTGGGAAGATCATACAGGAGAAATATAGCATATATTGGACGCCATGGGTAGCGTATTGCATCGACTTGATGTTGGAGCTGATTGCATAGAGGAGCACAGTAGTCAGTGTTCTACAAGATGCTTGAGCCCTGACGACATTTGTCTACAACCACAACTTCGTACTAGCAAAGATGAGAAAGATATGTAGTGGAGACATAGTTCGGCTAGGTATTACTAGATTTAGCATGAATTATATTGCCCTAGAGAGTCTTTTGAAGCATCGGGCCGAATTGAGAACACTTTTACTAGTCAGGATTGGTGTAGTTCCTTTCATAGCAGCACGGTAGCAGGCAGGAGAATCGATGACATTGTATTGTCTAGTAAATTTTGGGATGATGTCGAGTCATTGTAGGATATTTGGAGCCTATGTATCGTTTATTGAGGATTGTTGATACGGATGCCTATCCTACGATAGGGTCTATATATAAGTGCATGAGAGTCATGAAGGCCCAGATTATAAATGCAGCACTTAACTCGTACAAATGGGTGCACAAGATTATTAATGCGAGATGAACCAAGACTTTGTTGCATCTCTTACATATGGTTGGTAAGTATGAATAAATTTATGCTTTATCACGTTTATATTATAGTTTGTCAATTGTCATTATAGTAAAATTTTCCTTTCATACAGTATACTATTTGAACCCCAAGTATCACTACAAGCACCAACTTGGCACAAATCTTGAGCTATGTAGCGTAGTGCTTCAGGTATTTATGAAGTTGGATCCTAATTTGGATGTGGTTGGCCGGTTTGAAAATGAGGTAGGATTAGGAATAGGATATTTGTTAAATATAAGTCCTCACTGTAATAACATTTTATTAAATAATAAATAATAACATTTAAGTTTGGTTTTCCCAGTTGATAATGTTTAAAGATGCATTGGGGTCATTCGGATCGACCACGTCGATTGCATCAAGGGACACGATGATGCCATGTAAGTAACCTCATAACAAATGATGTCATTAGCCTTTATACACTTCTATTTTGATATTTTTTGATAAATTATTATTGTTTTTTCGGATCACAGGTGAGTGATGGGCGATGTAAGGGTACTATGCGCCTACTTTGTGCAAGTTGGCAGCTAGGATCCTAGCTTAGACGGCGTCTTCTTCTACATGTGAGTGGAATTGGACCACATTTGCTCTTATTCATACAAAGCTGAGGAACAGATTGGCGTACGCCAGATTGCAGAAACTTGTATTTTGTCACTACAATATAAGGCTATGGACGAAGCAGCTAGAGATTGAGCATCGTACTACGCTCATCAGAGATCCTCTGGAGGTAGTAGTCAGCAATGAAATTGACGAGGAGGATCCATTTTCAAAGTGGGTTAGATGTACTGTCGAGATGGATGAGCTAGATGGTGGACCTAGCCTAGTCATCGCCCGTGCAGCTATAAATATGTGCATAGATGTCGATGCTGTCATGGAGAAGGACGAGGGGGGGGGGGGGGGGGGACAACGGAGACTCATTCGATTGACTGCTTAAAGTTGTTCCCCCCCTCAGTTTCAGCCGCACCATCACAAGCAGCCCCAGCCCCTGCTTCTGCCTCATCCTCACGAGCACATGATGATGAGTCAGATGACAACGACGATGATGATGCCCAGGGCGGTGTTGCTGGCAGTAGTGCCCCAGGTATGAGTTCGTTCATTGGAGAGGTGGGATATGATCATGCCATGCAGGACCGAGACCATGGGGTTAGGAGGGACACCCATATGAGTGCGACACTGGCACATACATTTTGGAGGAGGGACAAAGGAAAACAGCTTACCAGTGTGCATGACGATGAGTCCTCTATAACTCAGAGTTTTGGATCACTGGACGTTGGATCTAATTCATCTTATGGGGACCACTATCCACATCAGGGCCATAGACATTACGGCTCATATTATTATCCTCAGCAGCCTAGCCCAACAAAGTCGTTAGACACTAATAGCTATGGGTCTTATGGATATCATGACTTATAGCATATGCAGCCCATTGATCATTTTGGGATATTTCTAGTGAACCCATATCCATATTATGCTGCACCGGGTGGAGTGATGCCCATTGGATACGGTGTTGTTGCTTATCTTTCACCACCACCGGCACTGCTTCAGCCCGTGCCAGAGTCAGATACAGAGGCAGATAGCTTGTGTAGTTATTATCCTGACTTCCCTCCTGTTGGTATTATTGGACACATGTCTTAAGAGTAGTACGAATACCGTGTAAAGTTGTACAAGAAAGAGTACATGTGTCGGATGTCATGGAAGCGCTTTTGTCACTACATCGGGGAGTAGGTAGGGTTTGAGTTTCCCATATTCTAGTCATGACGTCACTCGTTCCATTCTTGATGGTATGATTATTGTACGAATTGAATGCTATGTTTATTATTGTTTGCACTTTGCATCATTATTAGTTGTCAGCTTGTCAGTATCATAAACTTCTAATCATCCTATTTATCAATAATCTTTGATTTTTAGTCAAAAAAACAAAAAATTGATTTTGGTGGAAATTTCGACCAAAACTGACAATGACCTGTTTGTCGACAAATTTCGACCGAAACTAACAATGACCTATTTTTTCCTCGTTTTGTCAATATTTCGTCGGCGTGTTGCCAACGTGCTGATTTTTTCAGGAAACGGCACGCCCGGTGGCACCGATATTGAAAACCTTGGTTGCCACGTGTGTGCGCATGGTCGCACGGGTAGGCACGCCTCCTAAAGGGTAATTCGGGAATGTTGGAGTCGCCACCGCCTGATGGGGTGCAGGCGGATACCTAGGTGCCTAAGTTCTTCTACTAAAGCTTGGTCTGCGGCTTGAGATTCTAAGTAGGTTCTCGGTTGCTGTCTGGGGAAGTCCGTAGACACCCCAGTCCACCCCGTCAAATGACGGGTCCCATAAGTTTCCCCGGTTTGAGTCAACTCTGGTCTCTCACTCACCCGATTCCTATTCCAGCATGTAATTTTGATTAAGTCTAGCGGGACTGCCAAAGTGGTGTGGGTCCCTTTACTTGGTTTTATCTTTCTTAGCTTAAAGTGGTGTGAGTCTGATGGGGCGGGCCCCGTTGGAAGGCCCGCGGGTTCCTTGGTGGGCTTGGTTGAGCCCACGTGTCCCTTGGTGGGCCTCGGTTTAAACCTGAGAGACCCTTTGGGCTTTGGTTCAAGTGAATTGATTTTACTTTGAAGTTCAGTTTGGTTATTTAAGTGATTTCTATGCACAAGTGGGCCGGGACTGTTTGTGGGCCCTTGAGTGGGCCCCACAGTTGTTTGCCAAGTGATTTGAGATTTATCTTGCTTAAGTTTCCAAAGTGGGCCAGGATTTGGGCTTGGGGCCATTTACCTGGGCTTGGGCTTGAAAGCCCAAGACTTCCTGAGTTAGGGTTTTGAAACCCTAACCTTAGTTGGTTAATGGGCTTGGTGGGCCCGATAGGCCCTGCCCGATAGGCCCGGCCAAACCACGACCTAATTTAAGCATGCAGGCCCCGCATAGGGCTTGGGTGGGCCTCAAGTGGTCCGGCCCGCCCAGCTCCTTTGATTATCTTATTTAAGCACGATTCAATGGTTCGGGCTGGGTGGGCCCCGTTGGAGGGCCCACTGGAAATCAAGTCAGACCGGGTGGTCTGGGTCCCATGTTGGGTTCCCGGGTGACCCGGAAACCCTATTGGCATATTTGGTTCGGTTTGAGAATGTCACCCCACAGTCAAAAATCCTGAAATACACAAAATATACGAAAATCACATACACTGGGTCCAAGGGGTATTTTCGGAATTTAAAAAATATAGGCCATTCGGCCTTAAAAGGGTAGGCGCCGACCTCCGGGCGCTAGGCGCGAGGTCAGCGCGAGGTGGGCGGACCGAAGACAGCGAAAAAAATACCCAAAAACGAAGTGGGCGCACCCAAAATGAGGTGGGCGCGAGGTGGGCGCGAGGTGAGCACGAGGTGAGCGCGAGGTGAGCGCATCCAATTTTAGGTGAGCGCGAGGTGAGCGCAAGATGAGCGCATCCAAATTTAGGTGGGCGCGAGGTGAGCACGAGGTGGGCGCGAGGTGAGCGCGAGATGAGCGCATCCAAATTTAGGTGGGCGCGAGGTGAACGCGAGGTGAGCACGAGGTGAGCGCAAGGTGAGCGCGAGATGAGCGCATCCAAATTTAGGTGGGCGCGAGGTGAGCGTGAGGTGAGCGGACCCAAGCTAGGTGAGCGCGAGCTCAGCGCGAGGTGAGCGTGAGCTCAGCGCAGACCCTGACTCTCTGTTTTTTCTCTCCAAACTCCATTTCCGACTGGTTTTAAGCTCTGTAACTGGTTTCTGGGGATCCTTAGAACCCCAGCAGACCTCTAACATACTTGGAAATTAATCTAACTTAAGTTGTGAGGATCAAACCTCTTTGCAAACCTTACAGAACATGCATAAAACTTTGCAAAACACTAACTAACAAAACACGATTAAGGAAGAAGGGAAAGGGGGGTTTTATCGGGATACAAGAGAGGTGCGATCACAGGGAACATGCTCCCCTTCGAATTCGAATCAAGCAAACAATGACAAACAAGATATCAGAGATGCATGGGAAGCCTGATTTTCATATATATATTGAACGAAAGAAAGTGGAGAGCTCACCTTGGTTCTAGGTCTCTGTAGAGTAGGCCGGAGGGTCCCTTGGAGCCAACGAGCTGCAGCCGGAGCCTCCTTCTCACACCAAGAGCAAGATTACCTTCGGGTTTGACGAGGAAGAAGGGGAAGAAAGGAATGGCCAAGAGTGTGGTTTCTTTGGGGAAGATGGTAGCCCAGACTACCTTCGAGTGCCGAAGGACAACAGAATGTCCAACCCCCAAGAAATGTCGAACCAAAAAAAATGCAGGACCCAAAAAAATGCAGAACCCCAACAATCCGAACCCCTGCAATGAAGGGGGTTGTGGATTTTATAGACGAGGACGGGGTATCCGCCGACTTCGGCGCCCAGCTCGCGCCGAGCTCCTGTCGCTCGACGCGAGCGACATAATGATTAAATCATTAAATGCCGCCGTGGGTTTGTTTAAAAAATCCGAAAATTAAGATATGGTCCCTGGGATATTTTGGTTTAATATTATTTTATTCAGATATTTTCAAATATTTTCAGATTGGTCCCTGGGATATTTTGAATGTTTAGATATTTACGGAGTTGATCCCCAAGATATTTTCCTGCGCAACTCGCCACGTGTGCAGCTTTTTGCCACGTGCACAGTTTGCTGGTTTTGCTGCTCGGGAATTTCGTCAGCTTATATCTTCTTCATCCGGGCTCCGATTTGGGCAAACTCAGTTGCGTTAGAATCGTATCGGAGCCCTCTATCCAATGGCATGGGGGTAAGCACCTGGATCGGATTTCACCAGAAAGTCAACTTTTGGCTCCGCCCAAGTTTGACCGCCCGCAGAACCTTCATCCAGACTCCGATTCCTGCAAACTCAGTTGCGCTGGAATCGTGTCGAGATCCTCTATCCAATGATATAAAGCAAGGCCTTTGGATCGGATTTTAGCAGAAAGTCAACTTTTGGCTTCGCCCAAGTTTGACCGCCCGCAGAACCTTCATCCGGACTCTGATTCCTGCAAACTCAGTTGCGCTGGAATCGTGTCGAGATTCTCTATCCAATGATATAAAGCAAGGTGGCCAAATATCACTTAATCAAAAAGTCAACTTTTTGTCCCCTCGGGGTTTGACTTTCTGCCAGGGTTTTGAGCTGTTTTGCTGCCTTTTAGCACATTTTTTTGTTTTCTTATTTTCTTTTCTTTTTCTCTTTTTTTTTTTTTTTGGTTTGATCAAAATTTGGGTGCTGACAACGTGCAACATTTCATGGCTTGTGTCTTTTCACATTGAAAAATACAAGCCATGGCGACTGCACATGTCTGTTGGGGGGGTCTTGTGGCAGACGATTTCTGGTGTTTCCAAACTCATCAAACCACTTTTGAAATTCAATTCAACAAGATTTATCCACTCCTATGTCTCCTTGTACATATGAACGTTTTTTTACTATCCACACAACTCTCAATCCTCAATTGTTATTTATTTGGGATATTTTCTTTTTCAAGAAAATTGACTTTTAATGATGCTTTTTAAAAATAATTTAGATGGAGTCACTAATTCTAAAAAATTTGATAATAATGATGCACAATTTTTTGATAATACGGATGGAGAGATAGGATTGGTGTCGTCGACCCACTTGAGAGGAGTGAAAAACCTTAGTATGATAATTATGATGATGATGATAACGGTACTTTTTAAAAAACATTTAAAAACAAGAATCATTTTGATGTTCACAATATTTATTAGTCAAGGCTATTGGATGTGAGTAGGATGATTGGGCCTCATTGGAAGGCCTATGGTCTGTTAGTCTGTGGGCTGAAGCCCAAGCTCATGAGGAGGTCCGGTTCAGCCTGGAACCATTGTTTGGTTCATTTGGTCAAGTATCAAGTAATTAAAGCTTATGTTACGGCTCAAATTGTGCGCTCAATGTTGCTGCTTGGGCTTTTGTTCGGGTTTAGATTCGTATCGGTCACGTTGGAAGGTCCAAGGAGCCATCACCAGATCCAAACGAATGATTCCTCAGCCCGAAAAAAGAAGGATTCTATCCAAAATAACCCAAATGGGTCAAATCATTGGACTCCCATTATTGGACCAGGTAACCCAATCCATAAATGGACTGTTTTGCAGCCAAGAGGCTCCGTTTAGAAAGTCATTGGCTTGCTTTTTTTTTTTGGTAGCCAACACGACAGAAAGCATTTTATTTCCTTCTAGTTCTAATATTTACACAGTGTCTGGCTTCATCAAAGATAAGTCTACATAGACCTGGAGGTGGCTTTTTGGACCACATACATGAGTATTTATCAATTCCGAAATTTGCTAAGTAATCCGCCGAAGCATTGCCTTCCCTAAGAGAATGTGATACTTGAAAGACACAGAACTTATCCCTGGAATTAAAGATGTCAATCATATGCGGGTAGATTCTCCAAGGAATGTTGGAGTCATTTGGGAGTCCCCTTTGCATAGACCTTCGTATATTTATCAATACTAAAGAATCTCCTTCCAAGGTGACGTAGCTGAATCCCTTTGAAATAGCCAGATTCATAGCTTCAACCGCTGCTATAGCTTCTGCCTGAAGGCCCGAAGCCAGCATGACACTTTGAAGCCACTGCTGCTATGAAAGCACCCGTCCAGTCTCTAGCTATTACGCCTATTCCCGCTGCTCCATTGGTTCGTTTGAATGCACCATCGAAATTAATCTTAACAAAATGAGGAGGAGGAGGTTGCCAAATCACGCTAACCTGCTCATGAGATCGCATGTCTGAACTATGAAATCCTGCGCTATCACAAATAGTGCCCCATAACCTGTTGAACAAATTGATAACCTGTAACACATCAGGACCTACTCTATTAAAAACAACAGTATTTCTGTGTGTCCATAGTGCCCAGCCGATGGTAGCTATCTTAGCTAGGATAACATCCGCATAGGCTTTAGCAAGATGGGCTGCATCTTTGGCCACATGTCGAAACCATAGATTAAAGGAATTGGTAGCTCCTGCTGTTTGAAGTGATCCTCCAATGGTTACAAACCAAACCGCCCGAGAAAAGGGGCACTGGAGCCATAGATGCTCCACCGATTCTATATTTGAAAAGGAACAATTTGGAAAATAGCGAGATTTCATCAAAGCTTTCCATAGACTATAGTAAGAAGAATGCAAGTGCGACGCCGCTTTGAACAATAGGGCTAAATTAAAGAGGCTAGCCAACTTTATATTTAGTCCCCCACTGTGCCAAGGTACTGCTATCCGATTCCAGCATACAGTTGGGATCAAGGTTTTAAGTTTCGGTGGTCCTGGGCGTGCCGCCCAGGGCACTGAACGGCATTTCGGCGGCACGCCGCCGGCGTGCCGCCGAAACGCCGGAAAAATTTTAATGGGCAAAAAAAATAAAAAATTATGTTTTTTTGGATTTCGATGGCACGCCGCCCGTTTCGTTAAAAAAATTTTAAAAAAAATTTTAAAAAATTGCATTTTTCGTCTGTTTCGCTCGGCACGCCGACAGTTTCGTTCGAAATTTCGGTCAGTTTCGCCAACGATACAAATTAACGAGTAGAAGGCAGAAGGAAACATTGCATGTAATGAGTAGGGATTGCAGAAAGAACTGATTGGATCAAAGTTGTTCGGCCCATCTGAGATAAAAGTAAGGACTTCCAGGTTGCTAACCGATCTTGAAGTCTTGCAATCAAATCTTGGCAGTCTCTTGGGGACGGCTTTCTTTTGAGCACTGGTAATCCGAGGTATCTATCAACTGGAGTATGAGAGGATATGCTAAATATGCGTCGCACCTCGGCCTTTACCTGGGGATTAGAGTTAGAACTGAAATATATTGAAGATTTAGAACAATTTAACTCCTGACCTGACTCGACAGAGTAGGCATGCAACAGCTTGACTAAATAGTGTGCCTCTCTACTATTGGCATGTCCATAAAGGATAATATCATCTGCGAACATTAAGCGAGTCAGAGATGGACAATTTCTACTGAGCCGAATTCCAGTGATTCTTCCCTCCGCCTCATATCTAGAGATCGCTAGACTGAGAACCTGCTGACACATTATGAAGAGATAGGGGGACAATGGGTCTCCCTGTCTGAGCCCCCTGGACGTTTGAATTCTGCCAATTGGTGTTCCATTGAATAAAATGCTAAATGAAGCTGTTTGAACACATGTCATTACGAGCTTGGTGGTTTGCTCATTGAACCCATAAGCCAGCATCACCCTTCTCAAAAATTCCCAGCTAACCTTGTCATAAGCTTTTGAGAAGTCCAACTTAACAGCATAGAAGCCCCTGGTGAGAGGATGCTTTTTTGACTTCTTATGGGGCTTCTTAATTCTATTAAACAAATGGACTATCTCATGATGAATTAGGATGTTGTCACGAATACTCCGGCCAGGCACAAAAGCTGTCTGTGTTGGGTCTATAATTTTAGAAAGAAGTGGTCTCCGCCTCTGAACTAATATCTTAGATATAATTTTATAGCTGACATTACAGAGACTAATGGGGTTCTCTTTCAAGGATCTGAAAGATTCAGATCTCAGGTGGGTGATGGGGAGCTCTTTCATGAGTTTGTTTGGACATGGATCAGACCTGAGAAGGTCTGAGATGTGGCTAAACTACATAACAATACAGCAGCTTGGTTTGAAGCTTTGAGTTCATGTGAAGGGTGAAGATGGCCAGGCTGGTCTTAAGCATGGGTCAGACTAAAGATGGCTGACCTGGTTCTCTAGACTTCAATCACAGGGCACTGATGCCCTTGGGTGAACCAAACTGTTGTACTCTTCGCATGATCTTTCTAAGCAGGATTTCTCACTGGCTGGATAGTGAGAACTATATAAGTACATCAATATCTTTCCACATAGCCTTCATCCACTTCATATATATTTAGTATCCTTTAATTAGGTCATAAGCACACTCCTATTTCATACATAGAAGCTCTATAATGATTTTTTTTTGGTGAAAAGAAGCTCTATAATAAGAGAATTTTTTTTTCGAACATTTTTAAGATTTCCAATAGGAATGTATGGACATGGATGCAATTTTCACTCATATAAAAGGAAAAACCATATTTAAAGCAACCAAATTAATCTACATATATGTAACCAATAATACAAATTTTTATTTCTCTTTATTCAGTTGGTGAATGCTTAATTATATAGCCAGTCTCAAGCATCTTTACCATCCTCATTCTGAATTCTCATGACATCAATATATGATTTGCCGTCGAGTTTACGAGTAAAAAGACCCTGGTAGTACTCTTGGACTCCGATCCTCCTAAACAAAGCTGGAGTTCTTGGGGTGATGAGGCTTCGTGCAGGTCCCATTTCACCGTCGTATCTTGGGTGATAGAATGTTGCAATAGAAAGCCTCTCCTTTTCGGGGTTCACCACTGCGCGATGCTCGATGCTACGATATATTCCATTAGTTACAATCTGCCAAACCATGAAAGATTAATCAGTAAGCCTCTTCCCTTCAATTGATGACTGTTTTTTATCCTGTTCACAGAATTTGAAGTTTTCAAGGATCCAAAAGGCTTGGCTCATACTTCATTATTAGGGATATTTACTGATTACCCCTTAAGGTTTTAGACAATACAACATTCCCTTCGAGGTTTTTGAAATACTAGTTTGCCACCTTGAAGTTTGCTATGTATAAAAATCTCCCACATCCAAAGGTTTGACTGTTAAAATTTCAACGCTATTGATGAAGTGGCAAGAGATAAACGATTTACTGACAATTTTGTCCCTCTTGTTTTGATTATTCAAAATTAAATACCTAGAGTATCCATTATTGGGTATGGTTCAATATTTACAACATTGGCTCAAATGAGAAAAAAAAAGGGACAGACCTTATTTAGCTAGCCATGAGGGCATTTTTTTGTACTAAAGGTAGATGTAAAGCTTTTTTACTTTTAAATGTAAATAATTTGCCAATTTACATTTTCTCAGTTATGCTGTTAATGGTCAAACCTTTTGAAGGAGCATACTGTTACATACATCAAACCTCAAGGCAATAAATTGGCATTTTAAAAACCTTAGGGGAAATTGGGATAGAAACCTGAAGGGGTAAACTGGAAATATCCCTAATTTTAAGCTCAAGCTCAGCTGTGACAGTCATAGTGAGGAAGATAGGAATCAATGATGCTTGAAAGTTCACTGTTACGTACCTCTAAAACGTCTCCAACATTCACCACGAAAGCATTTGGTAAAGGAGTAATTGGAATCCACATCCCATCTTTTCGTATCTGAAGGCCTTCCTTTTCATTGACTTGAAGGAGGATGGTCAGACCCGAAGCATCTGAATGGGGGCTGAGGCCAATTGTCCTATTTGGCTGAGGGCATGGAGGATAGTAATTCATTCTCATTCCTTGAAAACCTTCTTCAAACAAATCTATCATTTCTTCACTCTCCATTTTTAGAGGTTTAACCATCTGATATAGGATGGTCACAGCTAGATTTTTCAGCTCTGATGAGTAAGCTTCCAGTGCCTCCCTGCATGGAAAAATGATTATGTTCTAAGAGAGAGAGAGAGAGAGAGAGAGAGAGAGAGAGAGAGAGAGAGAGAGAGAGAGAGAGAGTAATATATAATAATGGTAGTTTTGGCTTACCTGAATGCTGTTGGGAGCTTGGGAATCAAGTGGGGCTTCCTAGAAAGGACTGGAAGAGTGGTTACGTAGAACATATCCGCCCAATCAAGTTTTTGTTCTTCAGATACCACAAAGGACTGTCCTAATCCCTCTAGATCTCCTGGATGCTGCCAAAACTTTTTCTTCTCTTCCATGGGAAGCTTGAAGAACTCTTGAATCTCCAACTTCATTTTCTCCACACAAGAAGAGCTCACTCCATGGTTTATTAGCTGCACCACAATATTTCTTCGTATATCAACTATATACATACATACATATATAAATACGTACATATACATACATACATATATATAACAGCTTAATGTATTTCATGTTCGGTGCATAAAGTCATAGTCATAAGTATAAGTATTTGACTTATTTCTCTAATAAAATTACAAAAATTTTAAAAACTTGCAAAAACCAAGCTTATAAATGCCGTGCTCAGGCTTCTGGCTTCTCTATTTCTATTTTAGAATATTACCAAAATATATATATATATATATATATATATATTTCTATTTTAGAATCATGCTAGGTTATAAGTGAAAGGCCCAAAATGGGGCCAGGATGGGCTTGATTTATCAATAAGATGCTAGGCAAGCCCGGCCCGTAAAATCATCACCCCCTAGGTGTAGAATGCAGTTCAAGCATTTGTCCAATCACTACAAGATAATTAGTATTTAGTAACAGTTTATCGTAACACTTAAAATTCAATTGTTACTATATAAGATAAATAATAGCAGTTTACTTAAATTGTTACTAATTATAGTATTTAATATTTATTTGTAACGGTTTTTTTTTAAAAAGCTACTGGAGGCATGAATTAATAGCAATTTTAATAACAATTGCTACTGAAACTTAAGTCCACTCCCGAGTTAACCGCTGCTAAAGATCTCTCCACATCACATAAGCCGCTGCTATTACTCCCACGTCTGTAAAAGAGCGCGAGCACTTTTATTTGCTTGGCGCCTTCTTCGGCGAGAAAGCTTTCTCTAAGTCTTCTTGTCGCCTTCTTCCCGAAGAAAACCCTCTCGTAATCTTCCTCCATCCTCTGCACTTGCTCTACCTATTTCTGCAAATTTTCTTCGTGGAACTGTGGGGCGTATGATAACACATTCCCTTCGACAATAGTGGCGGACGATTGCCTTTTTCCTCTTCACATTCGCGTGCTCTGTGAGTTGTCTCTCTCATCTCTTCCCCTCTTTTTTAGTTCTCTTTGATTGTTGGAACGAAGAAAGGCTTCGTTCGCTTCTCCTAGAAGCGAAAAGGCAAAGCAACTCTCTCTCATGTATGCACATTCCAGACGTCTTTGACTCTTCTCTCTCTTTCTCTGAAATTAGGGCTAGGTTTTACATTGATTCTTCAGTTGCATTTTGATCCCTGGAAATCTGTATATATTTAAGCTTGATTTCTTTTCCGGACACGTTTCTGGAATTTTATTTTTTTATTTCCTGAAGGTATGGGGTTGCATTCCGATCTAGCTTGATTTCTTCTCCTTACTCGTCTCCAAATTTTCCCCTGTTATTTCTTGAAATCTGAATTTGAATTCCGATCTAGCTTGCATTCCGATCTAGCTTGAGATGAAATCTGAATTTTTTTTTTTTTGAAATCCTGAATTTTTTGGATGCTAGTTTGTTTATAAACGAACTTCTAGAAGTTGAAAATAGCTCTGGTTCGGTCATGCACAATTTTCATTTAATGTTGTTCTCGCCATTATTAAAATCATTCAAGGACTTGTTGGAACAAATTAGAGTTCTATTTGATCAACACCTAAACACTCACACACATGCCTATTTTAAATATTATCTTTGCATATCCATCTCAAGTTCAATATCTCAATGACATCATCTTATGCATTTCTTCATTCCTTTTTATTGCTGTACATTATGTCCTGTACTCCATTGCAGTCCTAATGACTGTCTGTTAAAATTTTCGTTTTTGGTTCAGGACCATTTGGTAGAATAGGTTGATTATATAACAGTTTAAAAGCATATCTTCTTGAGTCATTCAGCTTGATTTTTTTGTCAATATTCTCGTCCTTATGGAAAATTGATTTGAAGTAGCAAAATGAATTGCTTTATGAACCAATTGATTGGCTTTTCTTACCGTAAGTTCACCTATTATTATTTGTGCTAAATTTTCTCTCCATGATTGGTCTTCCAAACCTGAATTATCTGCACATAGCGTTAAGCAAGGCTCCTAATCTTGGATATAACCTAATCGTGCAATTTTGGTAAGGCTTTTGTGGATTTACTAGTTTGAGATGAATGATAACTTTGGAAATTAATACGGAATAAAAGTTCTTCATATCGCAGTAAGAAACAATATTTTCATGCCTAAATAATGTTCATAGAAACTAGTTAAATGACCTAGTTTTAACATTATTGGCATTTTGGCCAAAAATCAGGGTATTGCCATGCTTTGTGTTTGGTTTGTGCAAACATGTTTATTATGTCCAAATTCCAGTACTAAGAATATTATTATGTATATATGTAGGTACTTGATCAAAGAATTTTCAGATTCTATTGGGATTATTGTACTAGTCTAATAAGTTGAGGTGTCAAATAGCTAGACTAGCTGGTCACTCATGACAAGTCAAGAAAAAGCTAAATATTTAGGATTGTGAGCCAAGCCCGAGACTAATAAAAGCTCAGTTAATTAATGGGGGGTTGGCTAGGCTAAAGCTCAGGTCATTTGCAAATGCTTAAAATGATATCTATGAGTATAATTATAATATGTGATGCCTGTACCAAGTTCCAGCTTGTCCTTTTCGTTATAGCCTTGGTAATAGTTTAAGGTAAGCATGGTGCCATATAAATCCTGAACATGAACTTTAACTACTCATTTATTAATCTTTAGATCACAAAGCAAACTTTATAGCACAGACAACAAATTCATAAGGAGAGTTACCATGCTGCCTTTTTTTGGACCAGTCTTTTCAATGTTGGGAACTGTCTATAAGCCTAGATTGTTGTTGTCATTTGATAACTTAGTTCATTTTCCTATTTGGTGATTCGATGATCTTATGACTGAGGGGGAGAGCCACAATCATAACACATATGAGGTATTTTCTCATGGAGAGTTCCTAGTTAAAGTTTTTCTGTTAATTTTAAGATTCCATTACAAAATTGAGTTGGTTTACAATTAGTAGCATTGGTTTGTAACACTATTGATGCAGCAAGGTTAAGAATAGTAAGTATTTATTAGAAATTAAAGTTTATAACACTATTGAAATTAAAGCAAGAGAGAATAAAGATAGTAATTAAAATTTATAACAAAATTCTTGTGAGGTTCAGCACTATTTTTGTGCTTGAAATCCCATTCTCTTTGTTTATCTAAGATTATATACAATTGACAGGAACCAAGTGAATATCTTCTTCAAGTATTCAAACTCTGGGGATTTGGATGCAAATGGGATCTTCTGAGCCATAATTTCCTGCTCATTTGCATGTGAGGCACGTGTACGTGCACTCTTTGGGATTGAATCCAACAATATCCCCTCACTACAAGAAAACTAGCATATACTAGTTTTAGAGCATTGTTTTTAACAAGATATTCCAACATATTTCGTGCAATGGATAGGACATGGATCCAAAAATCAAGGTATGTCAATTAATGATCCTATTTGATTACTATGTGTGGACCTAACTATTTTGAAATATGAATCTTTAAAATTTTATTTGTTTGTTGTTTGGTTGATTAGGACTAGTCCTGAGTATGTTGAAGGAGTCAAAAACTTTATTCAGTTTGCAATTGATAATGGAGCAACTATTGATGGGAAGTTGAAATGTCCTTGTCCAAAGTGTAATAATGTCCTTTATCAAGATGAAGAAATCGCAAGAGCTCATATGATGTGGTCTGGATTTGATAAAAATTACACAAAATGGTTTTTTCATGGAGAGAAGGCTTCAAAATCAACTTCGACAAATGAAAATATGGTGGATACACATATCGAGGTAGATGAAGATGATGATGGGATGAGAGACATGTTGTATGATGCATCTGGTTTTCCAGGTCCAAATGGGGATGTGGGTGGCTTGAGGATAGGAACAATTAATGAACATGATGTTGGTGATGATCGATTCAGCAAGCTATGGAGGGACTCAACCTAAAGTCATATGTACGCAATAGAGCTCAACCTGAAGGGTCGATTGCGGAAGGCTATGTGGCAGAAGAATGCTTAACATTTTGCTCCAGATACGTAAATGGTTTCGAGACAAGATTTAATCGACCGGTTAGAAACGATGATGAAACTGTGATAGGAGGTTGCCGGCCATTTTATTTAACAGAATTAGAACGACACCAAATTCATCATTGTGTGTTATTTAATTGCGGGAAAGTCTCGACATATATAGAGTAAGGAAATTTTTATTTATGGTTCGAATTTATTTTGAATTATATTTTCTAATTTGGTATAATTAGTAACATTCTACCCTTGTAGGCAACACTTGGAAGACTTAGAGAGTCAGAACCCGAGGACAAGTAAGCGTGAAATACAAAAAAAAACACATTGCTGAATTTATTGATTGGTCAGAACCCCCTCAAGTTGAAGAGGTTGTTGGTGGGGGTCGAGCCACAGGCATGCGGTGTGGTTGGGCTGATTTAGATTTACTCTTGGGTATGGTTTTTGTTTTTTTAAATTAATATTAAAAAATATTAGTAAGTGCATTTATAAATTCATTTTAATATAATATGAATATAGTTCGATTGATTTGTCTAAATGTCTAGAATGCTCCCATTTTTTCCTCTAATAGCATTGCTCTAATCGGTGCACTCACTCAATAAATCAAAATGTTTTTTAGTTAAATTCTTTTTGTTCTTGATGAATTAAGTGTAGATGATATGCATAGATCAAGGGATAGATATCATCGATAAGTTAAATTTTTATGGTTGCTGTTATGATTGTTGCATTTACTTGAAAAATTAAATTCCTGAAGCATATGTATATACTTAATTATGTGAATTAATTGATTTATTAATATCCGTTGCCTAGCTATTAACAAACGATGAAGAAGGGACATACCTGGAAGAAACCCCAATCCTGGCAAGCATGGTGCAGCTTCTCTAGTTCTAGCCCCATGGGTCCTTCTTCTGCAATTAGACTTTGCATGTCGATGACCGGAATCTCGGAATCCGATGTCTTGTCGGAGACCATGGAGTGATCTTGATTCAGATCACGTACATATCTTGGAGGGACTGTGGTCAAGGGCTCCTTGGCCAACTCCTGCACACTGGGAACAAGTATGGAACTCCCAAGATAGAGAGGCTTTGGTTCCATCATAGAATAGGCAGCCAAAATAGTGAAGGCTTTGCAGAAGCTTAATGAAGAAGAGAGCAGATGTAGAGCAGATGAGACTTTTTTGTATTGATTGCAACTGTTAGATGTTACTTGTGTCAACATCTGAATCAAGCAGCAGTGAGAGTTGCAATCAAAGGTGGCAGACGATTTCAAACCCTTATGTTGGCCCTGATGGTCAAAGATGTTGATAGGCTTGATTTATTTTTCTCAGCAATCTCGGAATTAGGTGGGACTCCAGTGTGTTAAGTTGAATTTTTTCATCCTTATATGCATATAATAATGGCAGGAGAACTTCTAATACGTTACACAAAGGAGACTTGTTTTGAATTAAAATTCGGGATGTAATCGTCTGTAGACGTGTGTAGCTGCTTGAAATGTTGTCACATGCAACATTTCACGGCCTGTGTCTTTTCATATTTTTCAAGGTGAAAGTGTATTCACATTGGAAATTATGATAATAGAGACTGTGAAACCACTTTTCACATTAAAAAATGTCTTTCGATCAATGTGAAAAGACACTCTCACATTAAAAAATACATACCGTGAGATGTTACATGTAGCATTTATCTCACGGTGGCTGCACACATATGCTGCAGGTCTTGTGGCAGACGATGTCCGGTGTTTCCAAACTCATCAAACCACTTTTCAAATTCAATTCAAGAAGATTTATCCACTCCTATGTTTTTATCTCATCAGTCTGCTGGATCCTTGTAAAGAGGAACGTTTCTTTAATTTCCACGCCCGTCAATGCTACATTGATATTTATTTGGCGATATTTTCTTTTTTAAAAAAATTTTCTTTTTCAAAAAAATTTTCTTTTAGTGATACTTTTTAAACATAATTCAGATAGAGTCACTAATTCTGAAAAATTTGATGATAATGATGCATGATTTTTGATAATACGGGATGGAGAGATAGGATTCGTGTTCCCCCAACACATTTCGGAGGCAACAGACTTAGTATGATAATTATGATGATGATGATAAACGTATTTTTTTAAACATATTTAAAAACAAGTTACAAAATTTTCTCCACAAAAGCTTTGTAAGTAATTACGTACCGATGGTTTTAAACAACGGGCAAAGCCATTACTGGTGATTTTACAATAACCGGTATTTGTTATTTTATATATATTTAAAGATATTTATTGGTGGTAGATAAAGCATTGGTATAATCACCTGGGTAAAAGGCTTCCTTCTTCAATGACTTTGTACAGCAGGTTTACGGTCTTGCAACCCTTGTTTAAAGACTGGTTACAACCTATTTATTGACTTCAAAATTGCATAAAACGACTTCTAAACATTTTTCATTTTCACATATTGAGAAATTTTGAAATATCCAAAAAATAAAATAAATTCAAAAAATTGTGAAACATAAATATTTTTGTAAAACTATGTATGAGGCAAAGTAGATATTTTTACTAGCGGTTTTATATCGTTGGTAATTATTTTTTAAAAGGATTCATTTTTGGAAATAAATTTTTGTGAATAGTAAAATGAACTTGTTTTTAATATTTTAAAAATAGTTATAAAGAATTTGGTGACTGAATTTGAATTATTATTTTAAAAAGTATCACTAAAAATTAATTCTCTCCTATCTATACAACACATGAAGCAGCCAAAATAGTGAAGGCTTTGCAGAAGCTGAATGAAGAAGAGAGAAGATGAATAGCAGATGAGACTTTTTCGTTGCTTTGTATTGATTGATTGAATATTTAAGAGATTATGAAATATGTTAACACTGTGTATTGTATTTGATTGAATGAATATGTTCTGCGACAACACCCTTGCACTAGGTCGGCCATCTTTTGATTAAAAAATTGGATAACTAGTGGGTTCCATGTATTTGTAATGAATTTTTTAATCATTATGATGAACCAATCAAAAGCATATTGCAAGATGCTGTGGCAAACATTTGTTACATATGATATGAGGTTCTTATTAAATTATTAATTGTCATCAAGCACTAGCTATCTGTCATAATTTTTTCTGGTAACAGGAGCTTTATTAACATCAACAAGTCAAGATAAATTTAGAAGACAGGTAAGAGTGCCCCCAAAAGTCTTCTTTCAAAATGCTATCAAAATGTCTTAGGAATATAATTAAATATATAAAAGTTTACATCTATTATCAGCTTGAGTTTTTAGTAGAAACGGTATTCTACATAATATCAGAGCCTTAGGCAAATGCCGAGGTCTTGGGTCTTGGGTTCAAACCTTCACTCTACTCGTTGAAAAAAAGATATTCCACGTGTAGGGTTTCCCTAAAAATGGGTTTGAGTTTGGCCCGCATGTGAGGGGGAGTGTTAGGAATATAATTAAATATATAAAAGTTCATCTCTATTATTAGCTTGAGCTTTTAGTAAGAATGACATTCTACAAAATAGGAAGAAAATTTGTTGAAAACAAGAAAATTTGCCTAGAGCCAAATTCGTCGAAGATACCGTAACCGTGTTTGTTTCCTTTAAAAGATGTATGAAAAAATAGGATGCACCCATAAGTGTCAAATGATGTAGCTTTCATCATTTTTTTTCCACGTTTGGTCCCATTTGAGAGTACCATAATTTCTACCATTTTATGCACCTTTTCAAGAGTGACAGAACTTGGGAATGGGATCTATGCCCTTATGTTGGCCCTGCTGGTCAAGGATGTTGGTAGGCTTGTTTTGATTTTCTCAGCAATCTTGGAAGTCGTGTTGACAGCAATTACCACATTAGGTGGAATTCCAAGGGATGAAATCATCTATCATGTTTGCTTGATCCTTCCTTGTTGGGGCCTCGAGATGTTGCTACGTGGAGTATCTCATAGCACTGTTTTTTCCATTGCTATAAATGCTTGAAAGTGGGGCCTAGAATGAAAAAACAGTGGCCGTGAGATACTTCATATGGCAGCATCTCACGACCCCAACGAGGAAGGATGCAAGCAAACATGACAGATGATTTCTTTCCAAATTCCAGTGTGTTAAGTTGAATTTTTTCATCCATAGATGCATATAATAATGGGAGGAGAACTTTTGATACGTTATGAAATTCCAACAAAAGAGTCTTGTTGTGAATTAAAACTTTGGATGAAATTGTCTACAACATGTGTCGCCTGAAATGTTGTCATGTGCAACATCTCACGGCTTGTGTCTTTTCACTTTGAAAAATACAGACCACGGCGACTGCACATGTCTTCTTGGGGGGTCTTGTGACAGACGATTTCTGGTGTTTCCAAACTCATCAAAATACTTTTGAAATTCAATTCAACAAGATTTATCCACCCCTATGTCTCCTTGTACATAGGAACGTTTTTTTAATTTCCACACAACTCTAAATCCATCAATTGTTATTTATTTGGGTTATTTTCTTTTTCAAGAAAATTGACTTTTAATGATACTTTTTAAAAATAATTGAGATAGAGTCACTAATTCTAAAAAATTTGACAATAATGATGCATAACTTTTGATAATACACGAATGGAGAGATAGGATTTGTTTCGTGGACCCCACTTTGGACTTAACAGGAGTATGATAATTATGATGATGATGGGTAATGGTATTTTTAAAAAAAAATTTAAAAACAAGTTATATTTTGATGTTCACAAATTTTATTAATCAGGACTATTGGATGTGAGTTAGATGATTGGGCCTCATTGGAAGGCCTATGGTCTGTTAGTCAGTGGGCCGAAGCCCAAGCTCATGAGGAGGTCCGGTTCAGCCTGGAACCCTTGTTTGGTTCATTTGGTCAATTATCAAGTAATTAAAGCTTATTTTACGGCTCAATTTGTGCGCTCAATGTTGCCGCTTGGGCTATTGTTCGGGTTTAGTTAAATTCGCATCGGTCACGTTGGAAGGTCTAAGGAGCCATCTCCACGTCCAAACGAGTGACGCCTCAGCCCGAAAAAGGAAGGATTCTATCCACAACCCAAATGGGCCAAATCATTGGACTCCCATGATTGGACTAGGCAACCCAATCCATAAATGGACTGCTTTGCAGCCATGGGGGGAATTTAGAAAGTCATTGGCTTGTTGCCATGAGTCCATAAATTTCCAGATGGGAATAAAAAAGGAGGGCATTCTAGCATTCATGGAGCCACAATTAATATCATGCATTGGGGGTGCTCTTTCAAGGATCCGAAAGATTCAGATCTCAGGTGGGTGATGGGGAATGAATATGTTCTCCCACAACACCCTTGCACCATGCATGTCGGCCATCTTTTGATTAAAAAATTGGATAACTAGTGGGTTCTATGAATTTGTAATGAATTTTTTAATCATTATGAACCAATCAAAAGCATATTGCAGGATGTTGTGGCAAACATTTGTTACAATTTTTTCTGGTAATAGGAGCTTTATTAACATCAACAAGTCAAGATAAATTTGCAAGAGAGGTAAGAGTGCCCCCAAAAGTCTTCTTTCAAAATGCTATCAAAATGTTTTAGGAATATAATTAAATATATAAAAGTTCACCTCTATTATTAGCTTGAGTTTTTAGTAGAAACGGTATTCTACATAGTATCAGAGCCTTAGGCAAATGCCGAGGTCTTGGGCAAACGCCAAGGGCTTTAAAGTTCATCAATGAGATGCAGGTTCCAGCTGATATTCGAGTTTGGGAAGCAGTACTTGGTGCTGCAACAGGACAAGGGGACACGAGGATTGCAGAAATGGCTACCGAGCGCCTGATTGAGCTAGAATCTAAAGATCTTGGCCTTCATGCTCAGTTGGCAAACACATATGCCAATGCTGGTCAATGGGACAATGTTGCCCATATAAGAGGGAGTGTACAGACCAGGAGGTTAAGAAAGGATCCGGGATTGAGTTTGATTGAGATTGTATAACAGAGAACTGCCCTTCAAATTGAATCCCCAAAATTATAAATTTGTGGTTTCATATGGGAAGATAGCTTTGGAAAAACAGGTTTTCAAACCAATTAAACTTTAAAACACATTGAACATAGCGGAATTGTATCTTTAAACTGTTTTTGAACAGGATTCATTGAATGCCATAACTTGGCTCTAGGTTCTGTTTACATGCTGGGGGTCAAGGGAGGGGAGCGCCCAAAAAAAAAAAAAAATTTTTAAATAAACAATTACCGGGGGTTGGTGCCACTAAAAGTTTTTTTAATTACCGGCGCTTATAAAAATGCCGTTAAAAGTGCCACAGATACAATTTGCGACACTTGATTTAATGGCAGTTGGCGAAACACCAGTAATAGAATTACCAGCGGTTTTTTATTAAAACTGCCGGCAAAAACCTATTTTTTACTAGTGTACGAAGAACATATCTGCCCAATCAAGTTTTTGTTCTTCAGATACCACAAAGGCCTACCCTAATGCCTCTACATCTCCTGGATGCTGATAAAACTTTTTCTTCTCTTCCATGGGAAGCTTGAAGAACTCTTGAATCTCCAACTTCATTTTCTCCACACAAGAAGAGCTCACTCCATGGTTTATTAGCTGCACCACATTTCTTCGTATATCAACTATATACATACATACATACATAAATGCGTACATATACATACATACATACACACACACATATATATATATATAATATATAACAGCTTAATGTACTTCATGTTCGGTGCATAAAGTCATAGTCATAAGTATAAGTATTTGACGTATTTCTCTAATAAAATTACAAAAATTTTCAAAACTTGCAAAAACTAAGGTTGTAAATGCCGTGCCCAGGCTTCTCTATTTCTATTTTAGAATCAGGCCAGGGTTATAAGTGAAAGGCCCAAAATGGGACAGGGATAGGCTTGAGTTATCAATAAGATGCTTGTCCAGCCCGGCCCGTAAAATCATCACCCCCTAGGTGTAGAATGCAGTTTAAGCATTTGTCCAATGCCTCAAGTTGAAGAGGTTGTTGGTGTGGGTCGAGCCACGGGCATGCGGTGTGGCTTTTGTTTTTTTAAATGAATATTAAAAAATATTTTAAGAAATATTAGTAAGTGTAGTATTTATAAATTCATTTTAACATAATATTAATATAGTTCGATTGATTTGTCTAAATGTCTAGAATGCTCCCATTTCTTCCTCTAATAGCACTGCTCTAATCGGTGCACTCACTCAATAAATCAAATTTTTTTCTAGTAAATTCTTTTTCTTCTTGATGAATTAAGTGTAGATGAAATGCATAGATCAAGGGATAGATATCATCGATAAGTTAAATTTTTATGGTTGCTGTTATGATTGTTGCATTTACTTGAAAAATTAAATTCCTGAAGCATATCTATATATATATATATATATATATATATATATACTTAATTATGTGGAATTAATTGATTTATAAATATCCGTTGCCTAGCTATTAACAAACGATGAAGAGGGGACATACCTGGAAGAAGCTCCAATCCTGGCAAGCATGGTGCAGCTTCTCTAGTTCTGGCCCCATGGGTCCTTCTTCTGCGTACATATATATCTTGGAGGGACTGTGGTGAAGGGCTCCTTGGCCAACTCCTGCACACTGGGAACAAGTATGGAACACCCAAGATAGAGAGGCTTTGGTTCCATCATAGAATAGGCAGCCAAAATACTGAAGGCTTTGCAGAAGCTGAATGAAGAAGAGAGAAGATGTAGAGCAGATGAGACTTTTGTATTGATTGCTGATTGAATATATATATATATAAGAGATTATGAAATGTGCTAACACACTGTGTATTGTATTTTTGATTGAATGTAAATGGTTTGCAACAACAGCCTTGCACCAGGTTGACCATGTTTTGATTGAAAAATTGGATAACTAGTGGTTTCTATCTATTTATAATGAATTAGTCATCATGAAACAATTAAAAGCTTGTTTCAGATATTTTGCATATCGTAACAAATACGATATGCACCTTTCTTCATTTTTCTTTCATGTTTGGTCCCATTTGGAGAGTACCATAATTTCAGCCATCTTATGCTGCTTTTCAACTGTGACAAAACCTGGGAATGGGATCTATGCCCTTATATTGGGGAAGATATCATCTACTGCTACTTATTGCTGTTATTCATGTAGCGATTGTGAGATGCTGCCATGTATAGCATCTCATGGTTAGATTTTTTTCATCAAAAAGTTTGTTTTTTATATTTAAAAAAAAAAAAAAAAGTTGCAACCGTTAGATGTTACTTGTTTCAACATCTGAATCAAGTAGCAGTGACAGTTGCAATCAAAGGAGGCCGAAGATTTCAAACCTTATGTTGGCCTTGCTGGTCAAGGATGTTGATAGGCTTGATTTATGTTTTTTCAGCAATCTTGGAATTATGTGGGATTCCAGTACGTTAAGTTGAATTTTTTGATCCTTATATGCATATAATAATGGTAGGGTAACTTTTAATACGTTACGGAATTCACAAAGGAGACTTCTTGGGAGTTAAAATTCGGGATAAAATCGTCTGTAGACACGTGTAGCCGCTTGAAATGTTGCCACATGCAACGTTTCCTGACTTGTGCCTTTTTATATTTTTCAATGTGAAAGTGTATTTTCACGTTGAAAAATATGATAATACAGACTGTGAAACCACTTTCACATTAAAAAATATTTAATATGTCTTTCAATGTGAAAAGACACTTTCATATTAAAAAAATAAAGATCCTGAGATGTTACACGTAGCATTATCTCACGGTGGTTGTACACCTATGCACCTCTGCTGTAGGGTCTGTGGCAGACGATTTCTGGTGTTTCCAAATTCATCAAACCACTTTTCACATTACCTCATTGAAAGACTTGTAACAGTCTATGAGAAGAAGTGAAGAACCCAGTTCTTGATAATTTAAAATAGTAAAACTTTTTATGAATATTTGAAAACTAAGCATCATGCCCTAGTTGGTGATTTGTAAACCTCATCCAAAGATTTGTGGAAGACTTGTAGCAGCTGATTCAAAGTTGTGTAACCATTAATTATAGACTTATAAGCCTTATTAAATGACTCGTAATAAGGCATATTGTTCCTCCGAAATTGGACTGGTGTGGACACGTGGCGATGTTGATGATGTGTCTCTGCACGAGCGTGCCAGTATTGTTTGATACAATGATTTTGGGTCGTGTCCTCACCTTAAGCACCTGTTCCAAATCTAAACCGGAGTGTTGGTTTAGTCGTACTACAAGTCACCTGTAATAAAACTAGTCAGGCGATAATATGAAGACTAGGGGTTCGGTCTTCGTTTGGGGTCTTGTAAGTGTTTGAAAGCGAAAGCAACTAATGGCACAAAATTCTTTTATTATAAAATCGGCCGATGGCCGAAAGCTACAACAGATAATCTCTAAAAGGAAACAAAAAAGCAAGAAGAAAACTGATAAAGCTTGCAGGACCGGCCTGTCCTGGTCTTATAGCCGCAATCGGAGTATAAGAACAGGATGAAGGGGACGGCTACTAACAAAGCCAATTCGGGGGTTTACCTAGGATTGTTATCTAACTGAAAATACGCAAGTCACCTGGCTTGATCAAAGTGAGTCTCGGGACCGGCTGCTGGGGATTCTGTAGCCGTGTTCGGGGTACAGAACTGCGAGTCAGGGGCGGCCTCAACTTACTCTCCGGTGGCAGGGTTCTGGTATTGATTGGAGTAAACAGGGGTCGAAGGTGTCACTGCGACTGGAAGCAATGAGAGAAGTCCTAGTTTATCCTTCTGGCTACAGTGTAGGAGAGGGGATAAAGATCACAGATGATCAAAATAATATTATAACCGGTTGCGGTTGGATGGATTGTGTCCTCGAGCTTTTCGAGTTTGTGCCTTTTATAGCCAATTTTTGATGGTTGCTCAACGTCCTACTCTTGCACGATCTTAATGGAGGCTGGTCATCCGCAGTCTTCTGTTCATGAAAGATAACTATTCCGGCCACGATCTTAAAGTAGTTATTCTCAAACAACCGGTGATACAATCCTTTGAACCATATGTATATGGTTCGTTGCATAGGCTTACGTGGCTTTAACTGAAATCTCGGCCTACATGTATGCTAACGTGGCCTACCTGACTGAACAAAGCCTACGTGTGCCTATGACATGGCCTCAGTAGGCCATGTAGATATCATGTGGCTTTCTCTTATTCGCCAGTCTATATAGGGTGTAAACACATATATTGAATTGTAAAACTCATTGAAAGACTTGTAACAGTCTATTAGAAGAACCCAGTTCTTGATAATTTAAAAATAGTAAAACTTTTACGAATATTTGAAAACTAAGCATCCTATCCTAGTTGCTGATTTGTAAACCTCATCCAAAGATTGTGGTAGACATGTAGCAGCTGATTACAAGATGTGTAACCATCAATTATAGACTTATAAGCCCCATCAAATGACTCGTAATAAGTCATATATTGAATTGTAAACCTCATTGAAAGACTTGTAACAGTCTATTAGAAGAACCCAGTTCTTGATATATAATGTAAAAATAGTAAAACTTTTTACGAATATTTGAAAACTAAGCATCCTGCCCTAGTTGCTTATTTGTAAACCTCATCCAAAGATTTGTGGTAGACTTGTAGCAGTTGATTAAAAGATGTGTAACCATCAGTTATAGACTTATAAGCCTCATTAAATGACTCGTAATAAGGCATATATTGACTTGTAAACCTCATTGAAAGACTTGTAACGGTCTATTAGAAGGACCGATTTTAAGAATTGGAAACCTCAGTGAAAAGACTTTTAATTAACAAGTCATCTATTAACTTACAAACCTCGTTAATCAACTCGTAAAGGTTGTTAAATGACTTGCAACAACCTATTACTTCATAAGCTAAGTGCAGTAGCTTATGAATGAACCATAAATTAAAACTTGTTTTGTTATTAAATTATCAAAAATTAGGTGACTGAATCTAAAGTAAATTTTCAAGTATCACAAAAAATCAAAGTTTCCTGATCTTTACTCTTTTTCTGGCGGCTGATTTCTTGCTCAGAAGTAGATCCAACTTCAGAAGATGCCAAAGTCCAAAAGGATAGGCCGCCAACTTATAAGAATCTTGATTATTTAGCCTTTTTTTTTTTTTTGGGTATGAATCACGGTGGGGGATAGGGGACTGGCTATGCACATAGCCGAGACTCACGCACACTTGATGAGGGTGGGACTTGATCACCTGTGCTATTACTAGCATGGTCCTTACCACCAGAGCAGGCAACTCCCTCTATTTAGTTTGTGTTTTTGTACAAAAAGACAAATACTCATCAAGACAGTTTGTTAGCGGTAGAGTAAGAGGACCCACTGTAGACACCCCAAATTGCACCACAATATGAGAAAACAATCAAAATGAATTTTAAATGTTTTGTTTGAACTTTGACAAGTGTCAAAAACTCAAAAATACTCGAAAAAGGTGCTAACCGCACTGTACATGCGGTTTTTGTTAATTTGGTCTCGACCGCACTGTGTATGCGGTTGCGACCGCACACAGTGCAGTTTCAGTTCATGCTTCCCTTGTGCACTCAAGTGGGTTACCACGTGGCCACCAGGCCGTTAGGCCACGTCGGCAACAATCATTGGAGCATAACTAATTTTGGACCGCTCTGTATCTGCGGTTGGAGGAGTTTTGCATTGAACCTGCATACAGAGGGCGGTTTAGTTCAAACCGCACTGTGTATACGGTTTTGCTCATTTCATGCATTTGCAAAAAGACTCGATTTTTGAGCTTTATTTACGCATATTACTTCTCTCTAGGAGGTTTGAAATCCTTAATTTAACCTCTGAAACTTGTAGATTTACACTAATTCATGCCTTTAATTCGAATTGGAATAATCTAGAAGCGTTTATGGGCATACCATTGGGACTTTTATACCCTTGGCTGTGCCTATAAATAGAGGGGTCCTCCTCTTGCAAAGGGCTGTTAATTTGAAGCTTTGAAGCTCTAAAAGAAGAAGTGAAACTCTGCTGGATTGTTTGCTTAAGTGTTCAAGCTACTAAGGTAAAGCTCTAGTTACTTTTCTAGTTTCCTCTTGACATTTCAACTCTCATCTTCTACCTTACTGTAGCATAAGGCCTTGGTGATTGTTTGTAGACCCAAAACTACTTCTAAAGTACCTAAAGCATCCTCTCTAGTCGAAAAATGTGAAGAGAGAGCTTAGGGAAACGGATGTTGGAATGGACCCTCTAGGCTTAGAACCTACTTTGAATAGCATGTTGATCTTATGTTGATCTTGTGTTTGAAGTGATTGTGTTTTGATTTTGGAGAAATCAATGTGATCCATGCTCTCTATAGCAATGGATCATAATTTTCTCCTAGAAATGTGATTTCCACTTCCTCACACACTTTTCACTGTTTTCATCAAGAATAGGCTAGATCTTGGATACACCATGCTCAATATGGTAAATCTGAGATCCTTGGCCTTAGAATGAACTCTTAGGACTTCAGGAGAGTGTTCTTCATGATTTCAAACCATTTTAATCGAATCCAATTGCACACATGCATTGTTTTGTTTCTTTTACTCAAGATTTTCAAAACAGGCAGCATCTGTACCTTGTCTTAGAATGCTCATAACTTCATCATCCGGATGAATTTTTGAGTGATTCCAAAGACATGTGATAGGTAGGAATGTCTAGTTAATATCTAGATATTTCATCAATTTTTATGAAGCCATTTTTTGATACCATCTGATCAAAGTCGGCAGGTCAATTCAGTCCAGATTGTTAAACTTGTTGCTTTGATCGAGCACCATTTGCTCATTTTTAATCCGTTTTGAGTGATTTTGATCTCTGTGTTCTCCTTGAGGAGTCTATTTTTGAATCCAACTGGTTTCAAGAGATTTTGTTTGATTTGTGCCTTGTGTGCTTTATTGACTCAGAGCTGCTCTGTAGTAGTGTTTTGGGTTAATATGTGATCCTCTAGGCATGTTCAAGAGGTCACACAAGTCACAAATGGATGGAGTTTTGTATGAGGCCTATTTCATTTGAAAGATGGTACTACATAATTCATCCATGAAAGTTTTCATGAATTTATATCGAACCAAACTCCACGAATATAGTTTCAAAGTTGTTTACTCGCTACTTTTTCTGGTTTACAGCAGTAGATTTAATTGAGCATTTCTCTCTTATTTTAAATCGGATTGAGCTGAAATTTTTGTTGAGTATTCTAATTCATACCAGCTTTCAAATGGCTTTGTTTTCATATGATTTGAGTTTGAATTGAGGGATTTATGAGTGATCAAAGTTTTCAAGCTCTTATGGTCTGACTTTCCTAGATTTGAGTCCATATTTATTGGACTACTCATAGGGAAGAATCACACATATGTTTGCTTATTTTCGAGCATTCTTTGTTTATTTTGATTAGCAAACAATCTTTTGAGCATGAACAAGCATGTGGCAACCATCTTGTACGGATGAGTGGGAGTGCCTAACACCTTCCCCTACTCATAGCTTATTCCCTTTATCTGATCTCTGGATTCATCTTTGAATTAGAGCTAGTTTAGCTCTATTTGGTGTTTTTATGATCCCTTTGGTGTCCATTCACACTTTAACTTGAATGGTGGCAACTTCTAATTTTTATAAACCCCGCGTGATGATACGGAAGTCATCTAGGTGACATTTCCATGTCTCACAACTGGCGACTCCACTGGGGACAGTGGAATTGAGCCATGTTTGTTTGCTTATTCATGTTTTGATTGATTGTATTGATTGCTTGCTGTTTGTTTGTTTATAATAAGCATGCTAGATTTGTGTGCTTTTGTTTTAGAGAATATGAGACCCATGAGAATAGGGCATGTGATGTGTGTGCTTGGTTGTGTTTAGAACCATGTTTAGGAGGCCTACATAGTCCTACCATGCTAGATTGCCATGCTTCCATGATAGCATGCTTTGATTTAGGATTTAATATCATGAGCATGAGATCTAAATTTTTGAAAGATGTTTGGAATGTATCAAGCATGCTCACCATGATTAATTGCTCTTTTGTATAGCATGATAATATGCTCCCATGTTTGTTTGATGTTTTGTGTGAATACATGATTAGTATAAGCATGTTTAGGTGTTTTGAATTACCTTGGTATACTTGTGCTTATTTATCACACAAATGATTTCTATATCATGCCTTGGTGAATGTGGTTGTGTATGCATGGCTAAAAAAAAAGAGTGGTAAGGGTGGGACGTTGTGATAAATGTGACTCACTTTTTCAAATGCACTTGTGCACTTTTTTTTTATTTTTTTACACAGCCTACCTATCACCTATAGGAAGTTGAACTCGAATGTGTGTAGCTTGGCGCACCGAGGTCGTTACTTCGGAAAGCGAAAGTGAAAACATTCACCTTAGAGCTTCGAGCCAATGATGTGATGACAAGATGGATCTAGAATTTTGGTCATACACTAGGCTTGAGCTCTAACTTGCCAAATAAGCCAAAACCCAAAACCCCTACGCTTGAAGGTGGAGAAACACGTTTTTGGTCAAAGTAAACCAAATACGATGGGGAAAGGGTTTGTAATTGAGGGAAGGCCGTTTTGCATGGCTCAGGTGACCCAAGGTATGATATAGATACCATTTTGAAGGTAAACATGAGGTAACAAGGTAATGTCAATTTCATTTTTATGATTGCCTTCGCACCTTGTAAAGTTAAATTCATGGTGTCCATGTTGTTGGGATTTTGTTTTTCCCAAGAAGTTGTTGTATCCTAGGATTGGTGTAGCCCATAGGAAGAGTTTCAACTCTTCTTAGATGTAATTCTACCCAAATGCCCATAGGAGGCAACCCAAAGTCCAAAATCCATGCATTTGGTGTTCATTTTGGTGGGAGCCTAGGCCTTCTTTTGTGTGAATGCTACTAATCCAATTTTTGTAGGAAAGTGGACGGAAAATGACACCCAGGAGCTGCTGGTGCAGAAGGCTTTTCCTAATTTTAGTTTAGGAATTTTCTATTCTTTTCAAGTTCAAGAAGGCGAAGTTGTACTTTTGTTTCATGCCCTTGAAGGCAAACTTGTATTTTATTTTGTTTCCTTTATTGTAAGGAGTCTTTTTGTACATATTTGTAATACCCTTATTCAATCTCATAAAGTTCATGGTTTACATGTGTTATTACAAGCATTTTAATGTGTCAAATGTCCAATTTGGGACCGTCCAGAAGCCACCCAATGGTGAACAGTGAGTTTGGACAAGTAATCAAGCTAATAAAGTCAATTAGGAAAAGAAAAAATCCGAAAATCTGTTTCTGGCTTAAAACCGCTTTGAGTATGCGGTTTTAAGCCTTAATTCAATTCCAGCCATTCTTAACAAACAGACCTGGGTTCTTTTATATTTAAAAGATATAAGCATATGGTCAAGAGTTCAAACAAGATAAATGGCATGTAAATCCTTCCAAACTCACCCAAATCAAAGGATTAAGATCATTTTAGATAATTTTCATCTAAAATGAACAATTTGGCTCTACTAAAGGGTGCAAATGACAAAGTAAAAGCCTGTTTAAATAAGAAGCCAAGTCAAGCACCTCAATTTGGGAGTTAAGCTCATGTTAGGAATTTTTCACCTATTTTGAACACTTAACTCATCTTAAGTGAAGTAAATGGTTAAAAGAGAATTGGTTCAAACCAACCAACCAGAATCACACTTCAATCTCAAGAATTGAACTTGGACAACAATAAGCTTTCAAAACATGTTATAATCCAATTCAAGAATAAAAGAAAGGAAGCTCAATTCATTTCTAAAATGGGGCAAATTCCAATCAACAATCAATATCTAATAAGAAATCTTTAATCATAAAGTGTTCAAACTTTTAAGATTTCTTCCAAAGAGTAATTTGTTTTACAAATCATGGGTCATTTGGAAACCTTTGAATTCCAAGCAAATAATCATTCAAAAATTAAATGAAAGAAAATATCAAATAAATCATCTCCTTGAAAGCAATTGTGTCTCTTTTTTAACTCAAAACACCTAAAGGGGGTTCAAAAATATGTTTAGGCATTTGAAAGCCTTGGAATTTCAGAAAATCAACTCATAGGACCCTGGAAGCCTGAAATTCCAGACTTTTTTCAAAATCTCATAGGCCTTCTAAAGCCTTAATTTTGAAACTCAAAGGACCCTGGAAGCATGAAATTCTAGTTTTTTTCAAAATCTCATAGGCCTTCTAAAGCCTTAATTTAGAAACTCATAGGCCCTTGAAAGCCTGCGTAATTTCAAGAGGCTGTGGAAGCCTTAATTCCAATGCATAAGCCCTTGGAAGCTTGAGTAATTCCAAGTCTTGATTTGCCTAAAGACTTTTACTTTGGGCATGCCATATTTTGTGGGACAAGTTGGAAGCCCTAGAATATTCCAACATTGGTCGGTCTTTTCGTACCAACCAATTCATAAGCCCTTGGAAGCTTGAGTAATTCCAAGTTGTGACTTATCTAAAGACCTTTTACTTTGGGCATGTCATATTTTTCGTGGGACATGTTGGAAGCCCTAGAATATTCCAACATTGGTCGGTCTTTTTCGTACCAACCAATTCATAAGCCCTTGGAAGCTTGCATAATTCTAAGTCTTGATTTGTCTATAGGCTTTTACTATAGGCACATCACCTTTTTGTGGGACATGTTGGGGGCCCTAAAATATTCCAACAATTCTTTTGATTGATCTTTTTTGTATCAATCAACTTCTTTCAATAAGGTTATGTAACGCCCCGGATCCGTGTTGTTCAATAAAGATATAATACGTCTCACGGAGGTTAGGTAAGGATCGTTAATCATTTATGATCGCTGGATAATCATCTAACTAGAACATGTCAGAGTGCACAATTTCATTGAATCCAAGAATTTAACATTTAGAACCTAACTAGAAATCAAATGGTTCAACCCCAATAGACTTTAATACACCTCAAACATTCAATTTACTCAAAATTCGAAACAAGATAACCTACTAGTTTAAGGAAGGTAATAGTAGTCTTCCTCCCTATAAGCCTCAGACGGATCTACCCCAATAGTCGCCTCACCACGAGTATCTGGAAACAAAACAAAAACAACAGAGTGAGATACGAATATCTCAGCGAGTAGCATATGCATGCAAAATAGTTAACCACAGTTCAAAACTATGCATCAATAAACATTTCATACGATTAAACAACTAACATCAATTTCAAGTTCAAACCAAAACCAATTTATCAGTCCATTCATATCTCAGTTAAGCACGGCAACACAACGATTGGTCAATGTCATGACTATTGTTTAGTTGATAAATTAAACATGCCAAGTAGACACTCCACACCTCCATGTACACAGTTCCGGCCTACTCAGGGTTTCGGAAACTCTGAAATGACGGCCTACTCAGGGTTTTGTCATCCAATGCAGGCCTACTCCCCGGGTTTCTGCATTGACAACCAGGCCTACTCAGGGTTTCTGGCTGCTCTATACCGGTCGTGGCAACACACAAGGCCATGCAATTTCAACAACCAACAATAACATTTCATTACTAAGCTTAAGCATGGATCCAGGACAAGCTAAACCAAAACAGTAAATCATCGTATAATCTCAATTCCAACATCAAAATAAAGCCATTCATTTCACATCATGTATAACTCATCGCAGTTCATCACCTGTCCCTCTGGACCAAGCAGTACCTCAAGTACTTTCAGTATTTTCTCATTTCCGTAACACATGCCATTTTGAATATAAAACTCAGTTATTCATACCAAGAAAATCTTTACAACACATTCAGAATTTTTCAAACAAGTGAAACCAGAAGTTAATAATTTCTCAATCAAAACAGTGTATAAATCAAGGGAAAACTAACTAGGAACTCCTAGTGTTTTGGTACCCAGCACAACACTTACAAATACCCTAAACTTAACCTTGGAAGCCTTTAAGAATTTCCACTAATTTTCCTCCAGTAATTGAATAGGTAATGTAGGTTCCAAAGTTCCCAAACAAGTGATTGGTTAAGTGGTTTAATCCTCAAGTCATCAAAAACCCCTTGGTTCAGTCAAAATTCCAATTCGGTAAGAGTATTGGACTATGCGCTCACCTCCTGAAGTGAGCGCTAGGTGAGCGCCAGTCGGCGGATAGGATTTTGGTAAAAATATGACTATGCGCTCACTCGATATTAAGTGAGCGCCAGGTGGGCGGGAAGTGGGCGCGAGGTCAGCGCCAGCTTCGCCCGAGATTCGCGCACCCCTTTTAAGTGAGCGCGAGCTGAGCGCCAAGTGAGCGCCAGCTCGGCGGATAGTGTAATTTTAAAGGGCACCTACTTCCTGAAGTGAGCGCAAGTGAGCGCCAAGTCGGCGGATACTCACTGAGATTTTCGCCTCTCTGTTATTTCCAGATCTCCATCTCTGGCCGATCTTTTTCTGTCTGTAATTGTTCCAATAGACTCCTAATATCCCCAGAATACTTCCCAACTAGTTTTGGATTTAATCTAAACACATTTCATTTCAAGTTGAAATTCACTCTCATGCTCGGACTCATGCTATTCCAGAAAACTCAGAATACAACCATGCAATCGAAATACATTCACGAATAAACTTAAACCTCAGTTGTAAATCAATGATACTCACACTTATACGCTTATCCCAGAATAACAGGTGATTCCAAACCACGGCCGATCACTGACTCCGACCGCGTGCGTGCGTGCGAATGTTGCCGAACTGATCCCCTGTTTGCGAGAAGAAAAACCCACTGAAATTTGGATCTTCGACTCCACTAATCCAGCTCTTGCGGTTCTCGTCTCTTCCCAGCGAAACCCTAATCGCCACAATCGCCACAGTAGCCGCAAATCGCCAAATCGCCCAAGTTCTTCAGTTAACAAAAGTATTGCCAAAAGTATTGATACGAGTATTCTAAAACCAAAGACCTAATTTTCCTTTTTAGTATATTTACCTTCGTACGCTGCCATACGTATTGCCGCTTAACAACCTTTTAAAAACCTTAATCCTTTGCATGCTCGCCCACTGAAAACCCTACATATTCCCGCATCATCCACTTAAGTTAACATGCACACATAGTAAATTTTAATAATAAAAATAAAAAAAAACCTTAGCAAAAATTGGGGTTTTACAGGTTATCTTAACCAAAACCCAAAGAAGCAATAAAAAAAACATATATAATGAAAATTCCAAACTCATGTTCACTAAGCCTGTATGCATGCATTCATAGGCATGTAAACATGATTTAATGGGATACTAATATTGCTTCTTCTCTTTACTAAGGTCTTCGGCTCCTACTTGCAATTATTGCTCCCAGGCGCTCTCAGATACTAAGATCTACAACCATGAACCCAACTGAAGAACAATCAACCGTGTCTACAGAAGCCTTTGCTCAACTACAAGAGCAAGTGGCAGGGATGACCAAACTATTGGAAAACTTGCTGTCTAATCAGGTGCAGCAAGCCCAGATGTAGGCGCAACAAGTGCAAGCCCAAGCCCAAGCCCAAGCTCAGATTCACCAGGCCTCATCATCCCACAATGCACCTCCACCCCAGGCCAACATTCCACCACCAGTTCAACCTATCCCCGAGCCTCAACCTGAATTTCATCTACCAATCCCTTAGCCCATACTGATCAGGGAGGAGACAAAGGAACAGGAGAGGGAGAAGGAAAAGGAGAGATTGAGGGTAGAAATGGAGAAGAAATTCCTGGATAGGCTGGAATTTGTCCAAGAGGAGCTGAGGGAGGTCAAGGGGGTCAACACATTTGGGGGTACCAATTTTGATGTTCTATGTATGTACTCCGATGTATGCCTACCGGCTAAGTTTAAGTGCCCGGATTTTGAAAACTATGATGGCACTGGCTGCCCAATGAGCCATCTGAAGCTCTTCTGTGGGGCATTATGCCAATTTGGCTGGGATGACGGCATTTTGATTCAGCTATTCCAGAGAAGTCTGACCTGGGTAGCCTTAAGATGGTTTGCAACTGTGGACCATGGTAAGATCAGGAGGTGGAAAGATCTTGCCGATGCCTTCCTAGCTCAGTATCACTTTAACTCGGACATCGTGCTAGATCGGTACGATATGATGAAGATGAGCAAGGGAAGAGAGGAGACATTCAGGCAGTATGCCAAGAGATGGAGGGAAGCCGCCTCCCAAGTCAGGCCACCAATGATGGAGCCCGAAATGATATCCACATTTGTTGGCACACTGGGGCAGCCATTTTACAACCATCTGGTGGGTCAGACTACCACCAGTTTTGCTGCCTTAGTGCAAGTAGCCGATCGGATCGAAGATGGGATAAGATCCGGAAGAATCTATGACTACTCGGCCGTGGCTGGCCAATCAGATGCGTCTGCCTCCTTTGCCCAAAAGAAAGGAAATGGGGCAAGAAGGAACGGAGGAAAGAAAGAATGGGATGTAAATATGGTTGTGCGCACCTAAAAATAGATCGCACACGGGGCGCACGTGGTGTTCGTGCATGCCTCGGGACATTCGGAGTTGCCACTGCCTGAGAGGTGCAGGTAGACACGGTTTTGCCCTATCCAGGTCTAAGTCTAGTCTGCGCCTTTTTAGAGTTCTGGCTAAGTCCTCGATTACGTCCGGGGAAGTCTGAAGACATCCCGGCCCGCCCCATCGGTTTGACAGGTCCCTCAGGTCTCCCTGGTTTTTGAGTCAGTTTCACCTTTTCCTAGACCAGCATGCCACTTGGTTTGGTCTGGCAGGACCCTCTGATGGTGTAGGCCCCTTCTATTTTATTTTATCTTTTATTTAGGCAGAGTGGGTCAAAGACGAGCCTTGTTGGAAGGCCCGTAGGTTTGCCAAGGTTGGGCTTGGGCCCAGTAGGGTTATTGGGTAACCCTTATTGGTTTATTTATTGAATTTATTTATTTACACTTGTTTGGGCTTGATGGGCTTGGATTTGGCCCATTAGCCAAGAGTCAAGTGGCCTCGGGCTCATTTGTTGAAAACGGGCCTGGTACAGGCCAGTTAAAGGTGGGCCCTACAAGTGGGCCCAAGGTGGTCTTGGTGGGCCCATCCAGGCCCACAATCCCTAATGGGCTAAGAATAGCCCAAACATCTTTGCAAGGCTAGGTCAAGCCGTTTCAGGTTGGAGCGAATCCAACCGGGCCAAAAATTAGGTTTTTTAAGTTATCTTTAATGCTACTCGTATTTACTATATGGGAGCGCCTGGACCGAACCTAAAATACGGGCTTCGCCCGATTTCACTGTTTTGCATCGATTTTGGCTGGAGCTGGTTTGGTTGTCCTCTTGGGGGTTCCAGCGGTCTCTGTTGGAGTTTCAGCACACTTCTGTTGTGCAAACCCCTTCATTTGTCTTCAAATCTTCCTTTTGTCTCCTTGATGCTTCGCCTTTTATAAACTCGCAGGCATGGCAATCTTAGAAGGGGAAGAGGGGGAATTTAAATGGTACAACAAGTGTTTAATAAGAGGACATGATCCCTCTTCAATGATTTTGCAATATAAATTGATTAACCCAAAACAAAGATTATTTGATCTTATTGAGTCCCTCTCCTCCTCTTTTTATGGAAATAGTCACCTCAAATCAAATCTCTCAAGCGTGCAAAAGACAATAAGCGGGTTAGAAATAAGATAGTAAGAGCAAAATAAAAAAAAGGAAACATGAAAAGATATCGAAACCAACTGACTTCTATTTACATTTATTACAAAGTTATAAAATGCTTACTGTACCATTACCTGCTTGCTTTGGTATGTTGTGGTTCTCCGAGAACTTTGGTAGCACTTCCGCACTCCCGTTGATTTCCAAAAACGGGATTGAAAAGAGCCTCCTTATCTTAGGTTTGGAGAGAAGGAAGGGAGGAGAAATTTGGGCAGCGCTTCCACGCTCCTGTCGATTTCTCAAAGTGGGTTTGAACAGGGTCTCTCCTATTTCGGGTTAAAAGGGATAGAGGGTAGAGACAAAAGGGTATGGTATAGGGGCAAAATGGTAAAAGTTTCGGGCTAGCAGAGTTTGGGCAGAGTAGGGTTGTGGAAAAACACCACAGAGGAGAGGGGGAGAGCTTATGGGGGTTAGCTTGTTCGAATGGGGGGCTGGCCTCTCTATTTATAGGCAAAAAGATCGTGCTTGTATTTGAAATGCGGGCATGCCTTGCCCGTACCTCAAATGCGGGCATGCCTTGCCCGTATTTCAAATGCGGGCGAAAAACTCACATTTTTAAATCTCGCCGAATTGGCCGTACGGAACGCGTGTCTTGCCGTACAGCGACGCGTGTCCTTTCTAGAAGGTGTACCCGTATTTGAAGTGCGGGCATGCCTCGCCCGCACTTTAAATACAGGCGCGCACGTTTTAAAAATGTTGGATTTCAAATCTTTTGTCAAATTTGACTTTTAAAAAGATTCTTATCCAATTTATTATTATTTTATTATAAATATCTGTAGATTTTTATTAAAATATTATTAAAAAATTAAGATATTTTCGAAAACAATTATTTTATTTATTTTATTGATTTATTTTGCTTTTTATTGCTGTTTTTGCAGTTTTCTTGAAACTTCAACTGCCCATAACTTCTTCATCCGGTGTCCGATTTCAGCAAACTTAGTGTTTTTGGAATCGGCTCGGAACCACCTATCCATTGGAATCAATTCAAGTAGTTGAATCGAGGTCAAGCAAAAAGTCAACTTTTCGCCCCCCAAAAGTTTGACCGGCTCATAACTTCCTCATCCGGACCCCGATTCCAGCAAACTTAGTTGCGTTGGAACCGTGTCGAAATGCTCTTTTCAATGAGATGAAGTTTAATAGCCAAATTCACTTGAATCAAAAAGTCAATTTTTTGGCCTCCTCAGGGTTTGACTTTTAGTTTGATTTTTCATTTTTCTTCATTTTAGGGGTGCAAAAATCAGGTGCTAACAATGGTACAGCCCCAACCTTCAAAGAAACCCCTCCAAATCAAAATTTATGCTCCCCCATCAAGGCCAGTCCAGCCACCCTAAGCAATCTACCAAAACCCTCTGAACATCAATGTTCCTCAACAAGCAATGCCTAACCAAAGGAAGGTATTTTCGAAAGAGGAGAGAGACGCTTGGATGGCATCCAGAAGGAACAGGGTCTTTTCCCCTCTTCCTATGACTCCATCCCAGCTTTTGCCAACCCTGTTAAACGCAGGGTATGTAACTTTGAAAGAACCAAATCCGAATGCCTCCAAGGGAAAGAACTTCAATCCCTCCACCACTTGTGACTACCATATGGGTGCACCAGGATACCCTACAGACAAGTGTTGGCCTTTAAAACACGCTATTCAAGATTTGATAGATCAGAAAACCCTGATGTTTAACACGGTTGCTCCCTCTCCCTCCAGGACTGACATAGGTCAGAATCCTCTACCCCAGCATAATGGGACAGGCCCCTCCAATTTCGTGGGGGCCATCTCTTCCAGACCTAGGACTTTTGATCCCTAGCAATTAATTGCACCCATAGGGACGTCCGTTAAGGTCTATTTTGACCAAGAAGAGGAAGAGGAACAGATCAATGTCATTTGTGGAAAGAAAGGAAATGGTAAGATTGCTGAGGACATTAATGCCTCCTGAACCAGGCCACTTCCCTTCTGGCCCAGCTCAATGCTTCCAAACCACATTTGATCATCAATTGCAACCAACCTATTGCTTCTCCATCTACTCCATCATCCAAACCACCTTTGGTCATCAACTATGACCCCACCACAGCATCAATCACTTCTTTTTCTTCAGTGACCTCAAAATCCTCTCAACCAAAGGAACCAAGGCAACTTCCTCCACTGGTTTTAAATGTGCCTTCTTCCAACCCTACTTTAGTATCAACCCCAACACCAAAATCCCATCTTCCACCTTTGATGATCAACATTCCCAAACCCTCTTATTCGGAATCAGCTGTACCTTGGAACTACAGCGAGGGTATTATGTAGCGCCCCAGATCCCTGTCTGCCCTTTCACGGCACCAACCCGTACCCGAGACCTACTTATGGGCCCAAAAGAACCTGATGAACACAATTAACGAGAGCAATTACAAGGTAATCATCAGAGTGCATAAGCAAAAAGAAGCATGGAATTAAAATTTTCAATATAATAAAAGATCATCTGTGTAATAACTCCAAAATACAACATCTAGGTATACCAAAAATGCAACTAAGATCTCACCATCTCTATCTCTCACATGAGTATTCATATACAAGTGATAATCTAAAGATAACTCCCAAGTCTAGAAATCCAAAAAGAATAATTACATCCCATTTATAGTTTCAAAAAGAAACTAAATACAATAGCATAAAGCGAACCCTACTACGGGTAGTAGAAGTCCTGGGGCTTGTGCTCAAGCTCACCCTTACTATCTGCCCCAGTACGTGGCTCACCAAGCGGATCTGAAAACAAATTCGGTAAAACAAAATACGCGTGAGACTTAAAGTCCCAGTAAGCAGCAAACACAGATGAATGGAAACAGTTTATGGCAATTCATATTACTTCATGTATAGAAGCAGTTTAGGCAATTCATGTTCTCAAGTCAAGCATCTAAACAATGTAACATATAAAAATTTTCTAACAAACCTGGTAGGACTGACAATGTAGAACAAACCTTTCTCAGCAGTTACTAGAACGAATGTCACCTTCCACAAACCAAGATATAGTACTCAATGCACAACCAAGTGTCAAGTGGGACTACTCATCCACTATTAAATACCAAGTGTCAAGTGGGCCTACCTGTCCACTATTAAATTCCAAGTGGGACTACTCGTCCACTGCTAAATGTCAAGTGGGACTACTCGTCCACTATTATTCCCTAGGCCATGTGCCTTGTCATCTTTCATAAGAGAATTTATCATATCTTTCCCAATATCAAAGAATATTCACAATGCATAAGGAATACCCAGTAAGAACTTCACTTCCAAAGCCAATTCATAGTAGAATACATATCCCATAAAGTTCATGAATTACGTATTTGAGAAGTGAGATAGTCTTATAATTCCCAAATAAGTCACCATACCAAAAATCAATGGATTCCGAGATAAAAAGTTTCGGACCTCAAAAATATTCTAAGTCTGGTTAAAAACGTTGACTTTTCGGTGTATAATTTTTCTAGACCAATCTACAAGGAATTTCAGGCTCAAATTCTGGTTGTGGTCTATTGAAGGGTATACAAATCTTATAGAATTTTCTGGGCTTCTGAATCACTCATTTGGGTGTCAAACTCAAAAAGTGGCCTTTTATGAAAATTGGGAAAACTGGAAATTTAGGCATAAACTGGAAAGTTGATTGTTTATTGGTTGGGAATTGGGCCTTGGGAGTATTTTTATTGGTTCCAAATGGGGGGTAAAACCTTATTTACATGTAAAGATTTAAGTAAATTGAGCAATAAATACACAGGACATTTACTTAAATGTCTTTCATGTAATAAGGGTGCTGTGTGGGAGGCCCGGGCTGTTTGGGAAAGGATTGGGGCAGAAAGGGATGAAGAATTGTCAAAACAGGGTCAACGATTAGGGTCCACGATTAATTGCCCAGGGGCGATTTGCCCAACGTTTGGGCGTTGAGGTTAAAGGTTCGCGCGTTAAGGTAATACACAAGGTAACGTTCGCATGTTGGGGTTGACGTTCGCGCGTTGAAGCTCACAATTAATCGCCCAGGCTAATCTTGATTCGTGATTACTCTTTACAATGACTGTTTTTGGGTGTTTTGGCTCATGATTAATAGCCAAATTCCAGGATTAATCGCCAGCTTGGGCTCTTACGAAATTTTGGCTATTTTAAACATAAAAACTCCTACAAATCATCCCTAACCTTTCCAACACCAAATTTGATGATCATACATCATCCCAACCCACTGAAAACATCTTTCACAACAAGAATTCATCCCCAAATCCTCATGAACACAAAATCCATCACATAAATCATCATTCAAATACCAAACTCAAACCCTAATTTGAAATGTGAACAATAGAGTTGGAAATCCATGGCAAATTCAAGTCGGATTTTTGGCAGTTTCCACATACCCCGAATGGTTAGCTAATATCGTGCCAGTTCCAAAGAAGGATGGAAAGGTCAAGATGTGTGTAAACTATAGAGATTTGAGCAAGGTGAGCCCAAAGGACGATTTTCCTTTGCCACACATCGACATCTTGGTTGATAATACTGCAGTGCACAGCTTGTTCTCATTTATGGACGGCTTCTCTGGGTATAATCAAATCAAAATGGCAAAGGAAGATCAAGAGAAAACAGCTTTTATCATGCCTTGGGGAACCTTTCACTACACAGTCATGCCATTTGGATTGAAGAACGCTAGGGCAACATATCAACCAGCCATGACGGCCCTTTTTCATGATATGATTCACAAAGAGATGGAGATTTATGTGGCTAACATGATTGCCAAGTCTTGTGAAGAAGATGACCACTTGATCAATTTAAAGAAGGTATTTGACCGTCTAAGGAAATACAGTTTAAGGCTTAATCCAGTAAAGTGCGTTTTTGGAGCCACGTCAAGAAAACTACTTGGACTCATTGTAAGCAGAAGAGGAATTGAGATTGACCCGTCTAAAGCAAATGCAATTATCTAGATGCCACCACCCAGAACAGAAAAAGAAGTTAGGGGCTTTCTTGGAAGAATTCAGTATATTAGTAGGTTCATAGTACAGTGTAGACACCTGATTTTTGCACCCCCAAAATGAAGAAAAAATGAAAAGTCAAACTAAAAGTCAAACCCTGAAGCGGTTAAGAAATTGACTTTTTGATTCAAGTAAATTTGGCCATCAAGCTTCATCTCATTTAAAAGAACATTTCGACACGGTTCCAACGCAACAGAGTTTGCTGGAATTGGAGTCCGGATGAGAAAGTTATGAGTTGGTCAAACTTTTGGGGGTGAAAAGTTGACCTTTTGCTCGACCCCGATTCAAATGCCCAATTTGATCCCAATGGATAGTGGGTTCTGAGCCGATTCCAACGACACCAAATTTTCTGAAATCGGACATCAGACGAAAAAGTTATGGGCAGTTGAAATTTCAAAGAAAGCTGCCCATGTGCCAAAACAGCAGCAAAAAAAAGCAAAATAAATGAATAATCATTTATTTTAATAATATTTTAATAAAGGAATCTCGTTTTTATAATATAATAATCATAAAATCGGAATAAAATCTGTTTAAAAATCAAATTGGATAAAAATTTAAAATCCGAACATTTAAAAAACGTGCGCGCCCGTATTTGAAGTACGGGCGAGGCATGCCCGTATTTCAAATACGGGCCAGCTTCTAGAAGGGGACGCGTGTCGCTGTACGGCGGGACGCGAAATACGGGCCAGCTTTTAGAAGGGGACGCGTGTCGCTGTACGGCGGGACACGCGTCCCGTACGGCCGATTTTGCGAGATTTGAAAATGTGTGTTTTTCGCCCGTATTTTAATTACGGGCAAGGCACGCCCGTACTTGAAGTACGGGCAAGGCATGCCCGTACTTCAAATACGGGCACGACATTTTTGCCTATAAATAGAGAGGCCAGCCCCCCATTCGGAGATGCCAACATCTTAGGCCCTTACCCTCTCCTTCCTTGCTGTTTGCACGACTAAACCCCTGCCCAGGCTCTGTCACCCCAATACCAAGCCCAGAAATGCCCATTTTACCCCTGAAATGCTGCCTAACCTTCCTCTTTCACCCTGTAAGTACAAAACAACCCAGTGAACCCTTGCTAAAACCCCATTTGAAAGTTCACTAGGATGCGGAAGCGCTGCCCAAATTCTCAGAGAATCCAGAACACGTGAGGAGTGAAAGGTAACAGTAAAAGTGTGCTTTTGGTAACTTAGAATACATTAAATTCAATTCTTCATGGTCTAATTTCCTCTATTGTTTGTTTTGCTATTCGTTTCTCACCTCTATTCTTATTTTGCATGATCATGAGTTCTCCATAACAAAATGAGAAACTATACTTGAATGAAGGAAAATGGCTATAGGCCAAGAAGAATATTCTACTTAACTTCAAGCTAATCTAATTACCGTATTTTGTCCATTTATCATGGAGGGATATGTCTTCCTTAATGATCTGTTGTATCCCCTAAATCACCCCCTTTATCCCTTCCCAAAAGTCCCATGCATGCGGACAAACAAGCGGTAAATGCCTCAAGGAAGAAGACATGGAGATTTGGAACTAGAACAAGGCTTTGAAGCCCTTTTTTAAAGCATTTATACAACAACAGAAGCACTGAGAACCTTGGCAGAAGTCGCCGGAGCCTCCAAGAGATCTACCGGAATGATCCCAATCAAAATTGGAGCAAAACAGCAAAATTGAGCACAAACCGTATACTCAGAGCGGTCAAGGCATGACCGTAGTTAATCTACGGTCTGACCTGAACCGTATTAAATTCACGGTTCTGACCAGACTGTGAATTAAATACGATCATTTAACAAAGTAACTTAAAAAACCATTTTTCCGACCCGGGTGGACCCAAATCCAACCCGAACCGGTCTTAACCGGCCCTTAAGATATTTTGGGCTATTTTTAGCCTATTGAAAGACCATGGGCCCACCAAGGCACCCTGGGGCCACTTGTGGGGTCCACCTTTGACTGGCCTATACCCGGCCTGTTTTCAATAAACAGGCCCAGGCCCCTTGACCCTTGGCTAATGGGCCAAATCCAAGCCCATCAAGCCCAAATAAAAATGTAAATAAAGAAAATTTAAGTAACCAAAAAGGGTTACCAAATAACTCTACTGGGCCCTAGGCCCAACCATGGCCACGGGTCTTCCAACGAGACCCGGGTCCGACCCATATCACTTAGATAAACAAAAAAAGATAAAATCAAAATAAAAGGGACCCACACCTTCAGAAGGTCCCACCAGACCAAATAAAACAGCATGCTGGTCTAGGAAGGGTGAGATTGACTCATGAACCAGGGAGACCCGAAGGACCCGTCAAACCGACGGGGCGGGCCGGGGTGTCTTAGGGCTTCCCCGGACGTAACCAAGGACTTAGCTAGAACTCTGAAAAGCTGCAGACCAGATTTAAACCCGGATAGGGCAAACATCGTGTTTGCCTGCACCTCTCAGGCAGTGGCGACTCCGAAAGTCCCGAGGCACGCACGAAATCCTCCACGTGCGCCTCGTGTGCGATCTAGGCCCAGATTTAGGTGTGCACACACAGCTTACTGCTATTTCTGAACCAATCTTCAAGCTTCTAAGGAAGAACAACCCAACTGTATGGAATGATGATTGCCAGCAAGCATTCTGTTAGCACCTGATTTTTGCACCCCCAAAATAAAGAAAAATGAAAAGTCAAATCCTGAGGGGGTCAAAAATTGACTTTTTGATTCAAGTGAATTTGGCCATCAAAATTCATCTCATTGAAAAGAGCATTTCGACACGATTCTAACGCAACCGAATTTGCTGGAATCGGAGTCCAGATGAGAAAGATATGAGCTGGTCAAACTTTTGGGGAGCAAAAAGTTGACTTTTTGCTCGACCCCAATTCAGCTGCCAAACTTGACCCCAGTGGACAGGTGGTTCCGAGCCGGTTCCAACGACACTAAGTTTGCTGAAATCGGACACCGGATGAAGAAGTTATGAGCAGTTGAAGTTTCAGAAAAACTGCCCATGTGGCAAAAAAAAAAAGGCAGCAAAAATGGAATAAACCAATAAAATAAATAATATTTTAATAAAGAGAATCTCGCTTTTTAAATAAAATAATCAAAAAATCGAATAAGAATCTTGCAAAAAACCAAATTGAATAAAGGTTTGAAATCCAAACATTTTAAAAATGTGCTGGACCGTATTCTCATTACGGGCAGGGCATGCCCGTATTTGAAATACGGGCAAGATTCTGGTAGAAGACACGCGTCGCTGTACGGCAGGACACGCGTCCCGTACGGCCGATTCGCGAGATTCGCACATGTGCGTTTTTCGCCCGTATTTGAATTACGGGCAAGGCACGCCCGTACTTTAAGTACGGGCGAGGCATGCCCGTATTTCAAGTACGGGCACGGAAATTTTGCCTATAAATAGAGAGGCCACCCCCCTCATTTCAACAAGCCATAACTGAAGGCCTCCTCCCTCTCCCTTTCCTGCTAGCCACGTCCAAGCTCTGCCCAATTGCCGCCACCCCTAAAACCAAATCTTTTTTGTTCCCAAAGTACCCCTCCCTCACCAAAACCATGTCTAAGCTTTTCTTTTTTATCCTTTGAATATCAAGGATCCACCAAACCTCTGCCAAAACCATTCCAAGAAATCCCGGAGGACGCGGAAGCGCTGCCCAATTCTATCGGAATCAACAAATAATATTACTGTAAGTATGTTAAATTTTATGATATAATGTTATTGATTTCAATGTTTCTTCAAGTTTCTTTCCTACATTTTGTTCTTATAATCACTAATCCCATTGCTGTTTTTTGAATGACATCAGAGACCAACTTCAGGAAGATGGTCATTATAAAAAAAAAGGAGATAGAGGAAGGAGGAAGAAATGATCTAAATGACACTTTAATCAACCAGTTTAACTACTCATTTTGTTTCTTTGAAAATGTATGTATTCTTGTAATATCTCCTCCTCTCTCTTGAATGAGGGATGTGGTTGGTCGAACAAACAAAAGAAGGAAAGAAGCCTAAGACTCAAAAGACATCAAAGGAGAAGAAAAAGATGGCTTTGGAAGCCTAATGGAGCCAATACAATGTTTTGAAGAAACCCAGAAATTTAACCAAGGTCTCTGGAACACTTGAAGAGGCCACGGAATTGATCCCAGGAAGAATTGGCAGCAAAAGTGCAGAATAGGAGGCGCTCGTAAACTCAGAACGGTCCCGTCTGGACTGTGTTTACTTCACGGGCAAGCCCAACCGGAATTTGTCCACGGGCAAGGGTAGACCGTATGAAAAATACGGGCAATTGTAAAATAACTTAAAAAATGTAATTTTTCGGCCCGGTTGGATCTGTTCCGACCTGAACCGGCCCCTTTAACAACTTGGGCTATCTTCAGCCCACTTTTGGACCATGGGCCCACCATGACCTCCTTTTGGCCCACATAAGTGGTCCACCTTAGAATGGCCTATACCAGGCCTGTTTTCAACAAACAGGCCCAGGCCCCTTGACCTTTGGCTAATGGGCCAAATCCAAGCCCACTGAGCCCATGGCACCTGTAAATAGTTTAAGTAAATAACCAAATGGGTTACCCAATAACCCAACTGGGCCCAAGGCCCAACCATGGCAACCCACGGGTCTTCCAACGGGACCCGGGTCCGACCCACTTCACTTAAAATAAATAAAAAGATAAAATCAAATAAAAAGGGACCCACACCTCCAGAGGGCCCCGCCATACCTAACAAGGTAGCATGCTGGTCTAGGAAAAGGGTGAACTTGACTCAAAAACCAGGGAGACCCGAGGGACCCGTCAAATCGACGGGGCGGACTGGGGTGTCTTTAGGACTTCCCCGGATCGTAACCGAGGACTTAGCTAGAACTCTGAACAGCCGCAGACCAGACTTAGACCCGATTAGGGCAAAACCGTGTCTGCCTGCACTCTCAGGCAGTGGCGACTCCGAATATCCCAAGGCACGCACTGAATGTGCGCCCGGTGTGCGATCTAGGATCCAGGAGATTTAGGTGCGCACAGCTTGGCGACTCTGCTGGGGACCCCTCAACCCAGTCGGACCCTGGTTAACAAATGAGTCAACTAGGTGGATATAAGCAGATTTAGGAAGTACTTCTTGTCCAACCTTAGTGGTTTATGGAATTTATGCAATTACATGGTATTGGGGGATCCTGTCACAAGGACGAGATAATTGCCTAAGGAAAGTGGAATTTAAGCGGTTCCCTGTGACCCTCCACTTACCTGGGGATCCACCCAAACATTGTACTGCATATTGTTCTATATTCTCACTATAAAAGTGACATTAAGAAACCCTTAATCAGCCCATTATCCAAGAATCACCCGAACAGACACAGCACTTGACCCCACTGCACATACAAGCACCTCACTACACCGTGAATGAATTTTCTTAACTGCGTGGGGTGACATGCACGAGGGAGTCTGCATGAATGATCCAAACTGAATGCTGTCTGAATATCTGAATGCTCTTCTTAACCAAAACCTAGATCTCTCTAGCAGCCACCCTGTAAGTGTGAAAACTCACACTCCTGTTATGGCAAATGATTGACAAACTAGGTTTCTAATAAAGCTTCAAGATGTGCAGATTAAACAATGAAAATTCAGTAAATTCAGTAAAGAAGAAAAGTTGGTGCCACCACACTGCTACCACGCCGCTGCCACCCCGCTGGCAGCGCATAAGGAATTTCGTGTGTCAAAAGCAAGGATCGTGCACCTGCCGCGTACTCTCCCGCTAGCAGCTCGCTAGCAGCGCGTGTTTAACAGATTCAACTCACTCTGAGCGGGACAGGAGTTCGCTACCAGCCGTCTACTTCGATCGCTTCACGACGCTACCAGCGCTCGACGCGATTTGTGTTTTATACTTTAAATAGACGAGTTGTAATTTTTAATTGGGACTTTTCTTTGGATCATTTGCTTTTCGAATCTTGAGTTTTTTGAGATTCGATCTTCTTTAGAGAGTCGACGATTGAGTGAGGGGGAGATCTGAGATAGATCGCCTGGAATTGAAGACAGTGGATTCTTCTTCAATTCAGAACTTCATCTGATCGTGTGATTGCCTGGACTGGTGATCGACCTTGATTGATGCGTAGGTGGATTCCTATAGCATTGGATCGTCTCAGTGGATTCTGAGAGGATTGCTGCGATCTGGATTGATCGTGTCCTGCAGCTTGTGGATTCAAGCTGTGTAGCAGTTCGTGGATTCGAACTGTGGATCACTGGAGAGTGATTGTTTGCGATCTGGACTGATCGTGTTCTGCAGCTTGTGGATTCAAGCTGTGTAGCAGTTCGTGGATTCGAACTGTGGATTGCTGTTGAGTGAGTAAAATTGTAAAGGTTAAGTATGTTCTCCTTTGTAATTGTCTTCTCATTCAATAGTGGATTTTGAAGGGTTAGTCGCCTCATATAGACTCGAGGTTTTTCCTGGATCTGGATCCAGGTTTCCTCGTATAATTCTTTGTGTACTGTTTCCGCAATTGTTAAATTCTGAATCGTTATAGATCGTGGACCTTAAGAGTAGTCCTCTACTCTTTCACACCCTTCTTCAATCGAGAAACTTACTTTTGGGATGGTATTAGCCTTACGCTCCCGTGGCTTGCCGGGGAAAGCAGGGTAAACCCATCTCCCCAGGTTTCTAGATTCTTCAAGCGCCATTGGTTTCTTGCCATGGTACGCGAAGGGTCTAGTACTTGGCTCAGACCCTTGAAGGCAGGTGCCTTGGACTGGGTATCCTTCCCCACCTATTACTTCTGATAAACCCTGATGTGAGCATGAACATGAATGAACAAATAGGGGTAAAATCAATATGGGGCATTAACCCCCGCCTTTGTTGGTCTTAACCATAATTTAAGGAAATTAACTCAATTTAATCCGTGCATTCAAGTCGGTCTTGGTTCAGTTGAAAGCCGGCCAGATCAGACAGAAATGGGTCAAAACAGAGGCAGAAAAACCCTAGAGATAGGATTTCAGCCCGCCTGTTGAGTAGCAAATTTGTACCCTCCTTTTGGGTTCTCAACAACCCTAAAGGTGATGCTCTTTCCAGATTTATTTTTGTAAATTTCGCCCTCGAAGGCAAGTTGTAAATATGGTTTTCAGTCCGACACTAGGGGCAGATGAAAGAGCAGACGAAAGAACAGATGAGAGAACAGATGAAAGAAAAGGCCGGCTAAGACCTGAATGTGTTCTCCAAACATTTAAAGGACATAACCCTTAAGACCCCATAACTTGAGTGCTTGGATTTAACTTCTGTGATTGATAATTGCATAAACTGCTTAGGCATTAATTTAATTTTTGCATATCTTGTTGCATGCCTTAGACTAATTTAGAGTTTTTGGTGGAAAAACCTAAATTGACTTGGAATTTCAATCGGATAGTTGGCATGGCATCTTCATCCTCGACCGAGAAAGTTCGCTTCCCCAGGATAGAGAAGTGTGCCTTTGATACACCTTGGATCCGTTCTTGGACAAGGCAATTGCAAGGAGATGAGCAAATTAAATGGGAACAGAAATACCATATGGGACAAACTCTGTCCTTGTTAAATGTGCCCATTAATTGGGACATGATTCAAGCGGCCCTACCTTTCTGGGATCCCCAACTTTCACTTTTTAGGTATGGAACTAATGAGCTGACTCCCACAATCGAGGAATTTGAACTATTCCTCCGATTTCGTGACCATGGTGAACCAGCAAGGCCAAACCTCAAAGATAGCTACAAGAATGAAGCTTGTACTTTTTTTGGCCTACCCAGAGGAGAATTCCAGACTTTAGGAAGTGACCAAGCATTCACGCGGATCTCTAAAACCTTCCTTGTTGAAAAGATAAGGGACAAAAAGTAGGAAAGACCTCGTGTTTGGTGGGACACCTTCACCCTCGTGGTTCTGTCACAACTCTTCTTTCCTACTGGGGGAGACACCATTAATTTGGCCCTCATGGAAATTGTAGACCAACTCCAAGTGAAATTCCGAGTTGCACCATTAATCCTTGCTCAGCTATATCATGCCTTGACCATGACCAAGAACGGAACTAGGAGGTTTCAAGGATGCGCTCCTCTCCTACACATTTGGCTTCAAGATCACCTGATGGTTGCTGAACCTGTCAGCCCACGTTATGGGTACGTCCGTGACAATGTCACCCTGATGGCCCGAAGAGAGATTAAACCAGACTTACCCTCTAGAGAGGATTGGTTTGACCACTTTCTCCAACTAAAAGGAGAAACGGATATAAGATGGGGAGGCACATTTGACCAAACATATACTCCCGTCATAGCTTTCAGGAAAAGACATTGCCTAGCCTTGATAGGCTTGACCCATGCCATGCCATACTATCCGGTTCGAATTCTGAGACAGTTTGGGAAGTCTCAGGGAATACCGATTAAGGATGAGGTGGAAGGATTAACTGGCCCACTTACATGGGAATTGAAGAAAAAATTGATGAAGGAATGGCAACACGTGCACATACTCCAAGAGGACATTTTCACTGCATCCGATGTTCGTAATTACGAACAATGGATTGCTCGAGAAACTGGCCTAGACAGCCCACCTCTTCTCCATATCGTCACCTCTGATGATATCCCAGTTCCGCCCCCTGACACATACAGGGATAGGGTGGCCGAACTGCGGGAATCTCATTCTCGAATCCATCGTGCATACATGGATTCCGAGCGTAAAAACAAGCAGGCCAATGAGGCCCTTCAACAGCAGCTTGACACCATGCGCAGACGCGCAAAAGAGGACCGACGTCTGCGGAATAAACTTCTGCGTGCCTTGAAAAGGCGAGACGTGTCCTCTCATTATGATGATGACCAACCTAGCTAGACTCTGGGTTTGTTTATTTTGTTTAATCATGTAATTGCTTGTTCTGAATTTTGGCATTGTACTTCTTTTTTTGGTGATAAATTCAATAAAGTCGATTAAGACATCCCCCCCAATTCCTTTTCCAAGCAATCTGGCCCCAATCCATTTAGGCGATCTAAATAAGGAACTCGCCAAAATTTTTCTTTAAGCCCAGGGGTTCTGAATAAAGAACACTCAATTCCTACCCAATTTTCAAATTTTCAATTTCAAATTTAAGCCTTTGAGGGTTCGGAATAAAGAACACCCAATTTAAAATTTTCAAGCGATCTGAGTAAGGAACTCGCCAAATTCTTTTAAATCTTTAAACTAAAGGGTTCTAAATAAAGAACACCCCATTTTTACCATCAACTCTACAACTTTCAGGCAATCTGAATAAAGAACTTGCCAAAAGAATCTTTAAAATCCAGGGGTTCTGAGTAAAGAACACCCCGTCCTTGTCAACTCTCAAACTTTCAAGTTTCAAGTTTAAGTCTTAAAACCCCAGGGTTCTGAATAAAAAACACCCTATCCCTTGAGCTCAGATCACACCCGTCTGATTTAAAAAGATCACACGGTCAGCCTATGGGGCACTGATGCCACTGGTGTTTAAACCAGAAAATTGGCAGAAGATCGTCCTGGCATAGCATACCCCGTTGTGTGGCACCAAGGTCAAGCAACTAAGCTAACGACTAAGGTACGCTCGGGTATCCCTAGCCGAACTCTTGGGGCACTGATGCCACTGGTGTTTAAACCAGAAAATTGGCAGAAGATTGTCCTGGCATAGCATACCCCGTTGTGTGGCACCAAGGTCAAGCAACTAAGCTAACGACTAAGGTACGCTCAGGTATCCCTAGCCAAACTCTTAGGGCACTGAAGCCACTGGTGTTTAAACCAGAAAATCGGTGGAAGATCGTCCTGGCATAGCCTTCCCTGTTATGAGGCATCGAAGTCAATGGTGATTAAACCAACGACTAGCTAAGACACGCCCGGGACCTACTAGCCGAAGTCAGGTGCTAAAACCATCAGAGATTAAACTGAAAATTGGTTAAGGTACACCTGGATGTTGCTGTTTAGCTCATCCCCTGCGGAGACTTAACATAGTCCAACCTCGTGATACTGAGCTCAAACTAACTTTTTAAATAGGGTTCCCTTTCCCAGCCGTTTGGCTAAAACAGACCAGTCTAAACCGGGTTCTCTCTCCCAACCACTTGGTTAAAACAGATCAGTTTAGGGTTCCCTTTCCCAGCTGTTTGGCTAAAACAGACCGGTCTAAACTGGGTTCTCTTTCCCAACCATTTGGTTAAAACAGATCAATTTAGGGTTCTCTTTCCCAGCCGTTTGGCTAAAACAGACCAGTCTAAACGAGGTTCTCTTTCCCAGCCGTTCGGCTAAAATAGATCAAGTTTAAAAGTCCCTATCACTTTCAAAATAATCCAAATGAATTAATCTTTGATCATGTATTATGCCTCTAATATAAGTTGCACTAATATCTGCTGGTTGCCCTTCCCAGGTACCAAAATTGCTTCTCGAAGCCCTTACTTGTTAAGATCCAGGAGAAGATTTGAGATGGAGCAGCCAAGAGAACAGACCTCGCCAGGACAAGATCAGGCAGAATCCAGTCAGACACAGACAGTGGCTGATCTACAACAGAGGATTGACAGTATGGGGACTATTATTCAAGAGTTAATGGCAGAACTAAGAGAACTCAGGATGGCTCCCCCAGCTGCACCAGGGACCCTGCAGCAACCGATTGCTCCACCGCAGATGGATGCTCCCCCACCATACCCTGCATACCCAGCTCCGTTGGTACCACCTCCACCTCCGCAAGCTATGCCTCTTCCACAGATTATTGCACCTGCCCAACTAGGGCAAGAAGAGGAAGATTGGTATAGAACACAGCAGGCCCAGTTTGATGAAAAGATGGCAGCCACTAAGTCAGAGGTAGATGCTTTACGTGAAGAACTGAAAAGCCTACGACCCAGTGCGGTCCCCATAGAGGCTACTTTAGACAGCCTCTGTTTCTTCTCCGATGTTCAACTTCCACTGAAATTCAAGTGCCTTGACTTGCATCAATTTGACGGCACCGGGTGTCCGTTAAATCATCTAAGGTCATACTCTGGAGATATGTGTCAATATGCCAAAGATGAAAAAATTATGATACAGTTCTTTCAGAGATCGCTGACAGGGGCAGCATACAGTTGGTTTTTGGGTCTGGATAAGACTAAGATTAAGAGTTGGAACGATTTAGCCGCCAAGTTCATTCAGCAGTACCGTTTGAACAGTCAGATTATGCAAACTAGGGCTGAACTGCAAAGGTTGACAAAGAAGAATCAGGAATCTGTGCGAGAATATGCCAAGAGATGGAAAGAATTAGCGACCCTAGTCCAACCCCCACTACTTGAGCAAGAGATGACCTCCTTGTTCATTGCATCACTTGGACAGCCATTCTTTTCCCTGCTACTGGGGCAGAGCACTTCTAACTTCAATGACTTGATTCTGACGGCAGATAGAATTGAAGATGCAGTCAGGGCTGGAAAGATAGATGGCAGTGGCCAGGGCCCTATACAGAGAAGAGCAGCAGCAGGACCGAGTAGTAGAAGCCAGGGGCAAGAACCCAGAAGGCAGGAAACCCAGGCTGTTAATTATGTACAGCCAACACAGCCCTATCACATTGCCCAGAGGAATGAAAGTCAGGGGCAGCCTTTGAGAAGAACCAGAGAAGAAGCAGAGGCAAGGATGAAGAGGGTGTTTACACCGCTGCCTTATGCACCTGCTGAATTATTCTCTACACTGCTGAAGAAGGGGTATCTTCAAATCAAGCCTCTCAACCCCAGAATGGTCAACTAACGAAGTTATAATACAGCAGAGAGATGCGAATATCATTCTGGAGCTCCCAGGCATTCCACTAATCGATACTGGGACTTGAGGCATGACATACAGGATCTGATAGACAGTAAGAAGATCTCTGTAGATCCCCCAGCACCAGCAGCACCTACTCCTCCTACTGGTACAACCACTAACCCCCTCCCAGACCATAATAAGGCTTCTGGTAGCGGAACAGTACACCAGATCATCAGTGATCAAGGCAGTGAACTACAGGTTGACCCGTCCCTGCTAATTGGACGACCGGGGCAAATTGTTAAGATTCATCTCCAAGAAGGGACAATCTGTCAACAGATACATGTCATTAATGAAGAGGAGGATGAAGAAACCTTCATGGGGTTCCCTCTGGTGCATTTCAACTTTCCTGAACCAGAGCCTTTCTATCCTCCACCTGTCCCAAACTCACCCCACTAAACATCTTCGACATGATGAACCCGTTCAATGAGCCCGTGGACTTCCTACTGGAACCACCCACCCTTAACTTACACCAACTTCACCTTGACCCAACCTACTCCGCTGTGCCTCCACCTATAGTGCCTTCACTCCGGAGTATGATCTAGTGCAGCAGTTGAATAAGACACTAGCCCAGATATCCATTATGCGTCTTTTGTTGGATTCAGACAAACATAAAGACGTACTTATGAAAATACTGGGTGATACTCATGTGCCTGACGACATCAGCTCTGAACAGCTGGAGACAGTAATGTCTATAATTGCTAAACCAGAAGCCATCTCCTTTTCCTCAGCAGACTTGCCCCCTGAAGGTTATAATCATATAGAGCCTCTGTTTATCACTGTAAGGTGCTCTGACTTGATAGTGAGACGGGTCATGATCGATAACGGATCAGCTCTGAATATCTGCCCAGTCAGGACCTTCCACAGTTTACAGCTGAACGCTGATTTGATCAAACCTAGCTCCAACAATGTCCGCGGGTTTGACAATGCTAAGAATGATTCCCTGGGGGAAGTTACTCTGGAAGTTACAATTGCTGAGAGGGCCTTCTTCATTACCTTTGAGTTGATGGACATCAATGCCTCTTTTAATTTGCTGATTGGAAGACCTTGGTTACATCAAGCAGGGGCAGTCCCGTCCACCTTACATCGAATGATCCGATTTATTTCGGGAAATCAATTGATCACGGTACATGCAGAAAATCACCGAGAATTTGAACAAGGAGGGGTACCTGTGATTGATTATGAACTGCCTACCTCCTTGAACTTCCAAGCCATTGAAATGGTGCAAGTAAACAGCATTTCTACTCCTCTGCAATCAGACATATCCCGCAGAAGAAAAAGGAAGAGCATGTTCGGTGCTGCTGAATGCGCCGACTGGGGCCTCCGAGTAGGAGAAGGTTTAGGCAAATACAAGCAAGGCATCAAGTCTGCAATCCAGCCATGTGACAAATCTGTGGGCTTTGGACTAGGATTTGTTCCTGAACCTGAAGACTATGCCAGGTTATTTGGCAGGAAAGCTGAAAGAAAGAGGGCACGAGCAGAAGGAAGGGACCCAAATTGGCCCATCTGTGTATATGGCCAATTATACCATCACTTTACCAATATGGAAAGGGAAGCTGCACAGGCCATTCAGAACATAGTCCCCCAGGGGTGGGGTGATGAATTCAATGATTCAGCCGAGCAAGCGGAAGCTAATTATCTACAAAGTTTATGGGATGAACCTCCCTTGCCCCAGGAGACAGTTACAGAAGAGAACTCAGAAGCTCTCAGTGGGTTGATGGAAGAACTGTCTGCTCTATTCTCTTGGCAGTCAGTTGACACCGAAAAACCGGCTATCCCAGAAGAAGCGTTTGCTTACCCATCAGATGATGTCGAGACACCACCAACTGAAGCTGAAGAAGAAGAACCGGCTCAGTACATCTACATGATGGAAAGCCAGAATAGTTCAGGAGAACCCTCTCCAAGGCAAAGGTCTCCCCCACCTCCTATCTGCATTGTACACCCAAGTACAAGGGATGGTCTGGGTCAAATGTTCCAGAATATGCCCCAAGTACTGGGACTGCCTACAGAGCTGGCTTATCATGAAACTTATGGTAACTGGACACCTGACGAGCATTCTTCCAGCAGGAAGGATGAATCATCAGTAAAATCTGTAACCAAGACATTGCCTAAGGTGGAACCACCCAACGAAGTCACTATTCAGGTACCAGGGACTGTCATCCGCCGGGGGGTATGGATCAGTATATCCTCAGAAGATTCAAGTCAAAATCAACCAAAGAAGGGCACAGCTGATGACCCCATCTGCATCTCCTCTGATAGCAGCATCAGCATGATACAAACCGGAAGGGTGAATGCAGTGACTGCTGTAACCAAGGGCAAGCACGCATTGCAGAACTGGAGTTTGACGCCACTTGCCACTCGCAAAGCCGAACTACCACAGGGAGTTTCTTCCACTTCTGAAATTCCCCCTGTAGATATTGCTGCACTTTTTAATAAATGCGTGAAGTCTTTTGATTATTTTTCTGCTTCTGTGAATAATTCTGCAAGTAAGCAAACTCAAAATCGCAACCTTAGTATCAATCTCGACGCACACCCGAAAAATTCGGAGCACGAGATAGATAATCAGGCTGCCAAAATCAAACAAAAGGGTCAAAAAGAACAAAAAGAAATCCAAAGTGTCGAGCATGAATCAGATAGCAATACTTACTCATCACAACCCGATGATTCAGAAATTATCCCCAATGATTCTTTTGAACTTGAGGATAATGATGAATCATGGGAGGCCCCACCTGAAATCCAATTTGCCTTGGACAGGCATGAAAAGGGTCTCCAGGCTAACAGTGAGGAAACTGAACCTATCAACATAGGTGACACAGCACAACCAAGGATTCTCCAAGTTGGTAAAAAGCTGTCTCAATTACAGAAAACACAGATAACTGATTTTCTAAAATCTTACACTGATGTGTTTGCGTGGTCATATGAGGATATGCCTGGGTCAGACACGGATTTAGTTGTGCATCGATTACCTATAAAGTCTGAGGCCACACCAATGAAGCAAAAGCTCAGACGCATGAAACCAGAATGGGCCCTAAAGATCAAGGAAGAAGTTGCCAAGCAATTAAAAGCGGGGTTCTTGAAAGTTACAGATTACCCAGAATGGTTAGCAAACATTGTGCCAGTCCCCAAGAAAGATGGAAGGGTCAGGATGTGTGTTGACTACAGGGATCTGAACAAGGCAAGCCCGAAAGATGACTTCCCATTGCCACACATTGATATACTGGTTGACAATACTGCAACTCATTCCATGTTCTCCTTTATGGATGGATTCTCCGAGTACAATCAGATAAGGATGGCACCTGAAGACATGGAGAAGACTTCCTCTATCACGCACTGGGGCACATACTGCTACAAAGTGATGCCATTTGGGTTGAAAAATGCAGGTGCCACATACTAGCGGGCAATGACTTTGTTATTCCACGATCTGATGCACAAAGAAATGCAAGTATATGTGGATGATATGATTGCAAAATCAAAAGAAGAGGAAAGTCATTTGGTGAACCTTGGAAAGGTGTTTGACAGACTCAGGGAATGCAAGCTCAGGCTGAACCCAAACAAGTGTGTGTTCGGTGTTACATCGGGGAAGTTACTTGGATTCATCGTTGGGAAACGAGGAATTGAGGTTGACCCTGTCAAAGTGAAGGCCATATTGGAGATGCCTCCTCCATCCACGGAGAAAGAAGTAAGAGGTTTCCTTGGCAGATTACAGTACATCAGTCGATTCATAGCACAGATGACTCCCGTATGCGAACCAATATTTAAATTGCTAAAGAAGGATAACCCAGGGGTCTGGAATGAGGATTGCCAAGAAGCATTTGACAAAATCAAAGCCTATTTGATGAGCCCGCCAACTTTGGTTCCCCCTGTACCTGGACGACCCCTAATCATGTACTTATCAGTCAGAGAAACAGCGGCTGGATGTGTCCTAGCGCAGCACGATGATACAGGAAGAAAGGAGCAAGCAATTTATTATCTGAGCAAGAAATTTACCAATTATGAAGTAAGATATACATTGCTTGAAAAAACCTGTGGCGCATTAGTATGGGCAGCTCAGAAGCTCCGACATTATCTGCTCAGTCATACTGTCTTTTTGATCTCGAATACGGATCCCCTGAAATACATTTTTGAAAAGCCAATCTCCAATGGAAGGATAGCCAAGTGGCAGGTTATCTTATCTCAGTATGACATTGTCTACACCACAAGAAAGGCAATAAAGGGACAGGCAGTGGCAGATCACCTGGCAGAACACCCCGTGCCCGACTATCAACCACTTCTCACCGGACTGCCAGATGATGAAATTATGTGTGCCGAGTTAGTAGAAAAGGAAACCAGATGGCAAATGTTCTTCGATGGGGCCGTCAACATCAATGGGAAAGGGATTGGAGCAGTAATCATTTCCCCAGAAGGAGTCCATTATCCAATAGCAGCAAAACTCTTGTTCGATTGCACTAACAACATGGCAGAATACGAAGCATGTGTGTTAGGCTTGCGAGCCGCAATCGAAATGAATATCCAAGAGTTAAAAGTTTATGGCGATTCCTGTCTAATCATCTACCAAGTAATGGGGGATTGGCAGACTAAGGATCCAAAGTTGGTGCCATATCAGGAACTGATTAAGGAATTGGAAGGCCAGTTCAAAAGCGTGACATTTAATTATATGCCACGAGACAGGAATTAGTTCGCAGATGCCTTAGCAACGTTGGCATCTATGGCAACTATCACTAATGACACCTGGGTACAACCGTTGGAGATAGAGGTGCGGCGTCATCCTGTCTACTGCTTTCGTGTTGAAAAGAGCACACCACAAGGGGAACCTTGGTATGCAGACATAATGAGGTACCTGAGAAACAGGACTTTGCCAGAGAATGCCACAGCATCTGAAAGGCACACGATTCAGAAATTGGCAGGACAATTCTTCCTCAGTGGAGACAAGCTATACAAAAAGTCCTATAATGATTCACTGCTGCTATGTGTAACAGAAGAAGAGGCACAACAGCTGGTTGATGAAGTCCATGGGGGACAATGTGGCGCACATATGAACGGACATATGCTAGCAAGGAAAATCTTGAGAATGGGTTATTACTGGTTAACTATGGAACATGATTGCCATATCCATGTAAGGAAATGCCAGTTATGCCAAGTTTATGCTGACAACATTCATGCATCGCCCAACACTTTGTACTCAATGACTTCTCCTTGGCCCTTCGCCATCTGGGGAATTGATATGATTGGAGAAATCCATCCGAAGGCATCAAATGGGCACCGATTCATCTTGGTTGCAATAGACTATTTTACCAAGTGGGTAGAGGCCGTGTCCTTTACAGAGGTCAAAGGGTCCCATGTACTGAAATTCATCAGAAATAATATTGTCTATCGCTACGGTGTGCCTGAAGCACTGATCACAGACAATGCCAAGAATTTGAATAACAAGGACATGGACAAGATGTGTGGCGAGTTGAAAATTAGACATCTAAATTCCACAGCATACAGACCCAAGATGAATGGAGCAGTAGAGGCTGCCAACAAAAATCTGAAGAAGATATTAGAAAAGATGGTAGTCACCTACAGAGACTGGCATGAGAAGTTGCCATATGCTTTGCATGCATACCGAACCTCAATCAGGGTCTCAACCGGAGCAACTCCTTTCTCTCTTGTATATGGAATGGAGGCAGTCCTTCCCATAGAAGTGCAAATCCCTTCGCTTAGAATCCTGAAGGAAGCAGAGGTTGATGACATTGAATGGGAAGAATCAAGGTTTGACCAGTTGCAGTTGCTTGATGAGAAAAGGATTAAGGCTTTGTGCTACAGGCAACTCTATCAGCAGAGAGCAGCTCGGACTTATAACAAAAAAGTAATACCACGACACTTCAAGGTGGGCAACATTGTTATGAAAAAGATATTCCCCCACCAAGAAGATAATAGAGGGAAGTTCAAGCCAAACTATGAAGGACCTTTCATAGTACACAAAGTTCTGTCCAGAGGAGCACTAATCCTAAAAGAGATGGACGGGACTATTTTTCCTGAGCCAATAAATGCAGATGCAGTCAAACTATATTACCCTTGAGATCATTCCAATTGGGAAATGAAGAGAGGCCATCTTTGACTCTCCCCCAAACCTGTAAATCCTTTCAAGCACCCCAAAAAGTTCTCCCCTAGTTAGATACTTTTGGGCCTGAAAATTTCTTTTCAAACCTAGTACATGTGTTCCTTCACATCAAAATGGGCATTCCTGGCCTTTCAAAAAAAAAAAAAAAGGTAATTGCGAAGAAAATCAAGAAAAAGAGAAGCAATTGCGAAGAAAATCAAGAAAAAGAAGGAAAGAAAAGAGTTGTGAAAAGCAAGATCAATATGAATTTCATACCAAATAAGCCAGGATGTAAGCCCCAACAATAAAAGGAGCACTGTACAGACCTATAAAATCACAGCCTTCTTGGGCCACTTATCTTTCTTTCAAAACCCCGACCTAGCCTACATTTCGTCCTACCTTAAAGACCTTTCGGATCCCAAAGAGAATGATCTTGAGCAAGACAGTCAAATCTGCGTTCTCGGGTAATGGCAGAATTGAATTCTCCCTGAAAGGACCAGAAATAGTGAAAACCCAAAAAGGGCGCTATGTGCAAAAAGGGTCAGTCATGGTCAAAAAAAAAAAAAGAAAAAAAAAAGGGCTGGTCATGCCTTGATTAGAAAGGGAAATACAGCAAAAACAGAAACAGGTTGGACAGTGCACTGAGTGGGGACAGCCAAGTAACCTGAAAGGCCCAGATTGGCAGACTGTGTTTGAGTCAACGCTCCAAGGCCTATGATGACAAGGCTAAATATACCAAGCACTCTAATCTGTGTCTAACTTAAGGATTGACTTTTATGATAATTGCAGGCACAAACACACACTACCACATCTGTGTTTTTTCGTAATTATTCTGCTTAACTATTCTTGGAATTTCCCCATCTGTGCTGCTAACCCGTGAAGAGGGGCTCATTGCCTTAATCAATAGCCATTTTGATTTTGATGAATTAAAGGCCTAGAATAAACCAACCCTGCATATCCCCAATGGAACAAGCACTGACATTTTGTTCCTTGTACAGGTTCAAAGAAGGAAGAAAGATGTAAAAATGAACATGAGGAGGATACTTTGATCCTTCATTCCCCAGCAGAGGCTTCTTCTCTTTCATCCCCAGCGAGGCTCAGAAGAAAGAAGATCGTCGAGATCCTCAGACCCTCCAACAAAAACTTCAAAAGCAAAGAGAGACATCACAATAATCCCCAGAGAGTCATCTAGACAGATCATACTCCCACCAGATCCCCAGTGGATACTCATAAGTGGGAAGAGAAGCTCTAATACCTCAACAAGAGAAAGAACCTGGCAAGGAGAAGCAACAAGGAGAAGCGATAATGGGCCAATTCGCCCCTTTTTGTAAATTTTGATTCTCACTTTTGTAAATAGCATAGGCTAGAATAGGTGTGTGATCTCCGAGATGATGGACAGTAGCGCGAAAGCTTCCTCCCGTCCTCCCACCGGCACTCCCAAACCCATACCTTGGCCTATCTCTCTATAAAAAAATAAAAAAATAAAAAAAAAAGCTGAAGTCACTAAAAGCATTAAACAGAACAAACAAAAAGAAAAGAACATTGTTAAGTGCCTTGCATCAACGCCGAAACAGGCTGATGAGCTCAGATTTAATCCTAGCTTTCTTTTTCAAAGACAGAAAACTAAGGAAAAGCCCTATTCAAACCCGAAAGAGGGTATAGGGATTCCAAAATCTGGAAGTGATACCAGACATCTGACACTTCCCTTTCATTAAAAACAATTCAGTGATTGAGCTCGTCGACCCTGTCGACAGAAATGCAAGGTACAAAAATAAGGTTCTTTTTCTTCTTTGCCGTTCATCCCCTAAGTGACTCCAGCAAAGAGGGGCAGCTGTTAGCACCTGATTTTTGCACCCCCAAAATAAAGAAAAATGAAAAGTCAAATCCTGAGGGGGTCAAAAATTGATTTTTTGATTCAAGTGAATTTGGCCATCAAAATTCATCTCATTGAAAAGAGCATTTCGACACGATTCTAACGCAACCGAATTTGCTGGAATCGGAGTCCAGATGAGAAAGATATGAGCTGGTCAAACTTTTGGGGAGCAAAAAGTTGACTTTTTGCTCGACCCCAATTCAGCTGCCAAACTTGACCCCAGTGGACAGGTGGTTCCGAGCCGGTTCCAACGACACTAAGTTTGCTGAAATCGGACACCGGATGAAGAAGTTATGAGCAGTTGAAGTTTCAGAAAAACTGCCCATGTGGCAAAAAAAAAAGGCAGCAAAAATGGAATAAACCAATAAAATAAATAATATTTTAATAAAGAGAATCTCGCTTTTTAAATAAAATAATCAAAAAATCGAATAAGAATCTTGCAAAAAACCAAATTGAATAAAGGTTTGAAATCCAAACATTTTAAAAATGTGCTGGACCGTATTCTCATTACGGGCAGGGCATGCCCGTATTTGAAATACGGGCAAGATTCTGGTAGAAGACACGCGTCGCTGTACGGCGGGACACGCGTCCCGTACGGCCGATTCGCGAGATTCGCACATGTGCATTTTTCGCCCGTATTTGAATTACGGGCAAGGACGCCCGTACTTTAAGTACGGGCGAGGCATGCCCGTATTTCAAGTACGGGCACGGAAATTTTGCCTATAAATAGAGAGGCCACCCCCCTCATTTCAACAAGCCATAACTGAAGGCCTCCTCCCTCTCCCTTTCCTGCTAGCCACGTCCAAGCTCTGCCCAATTGCCGCCACCCCTAAAACCAAATCTTTTTTGTTCCCAAAGTACCCCTCCCTCACCAAAACCATGTCTAAGCTTTTATTTTTTATCCTTTGAATATCAAGGATCCACCAAACCTCTGCCAAAACCATTCCAAGAAATCCCGGAGGACGCGGAAGCGCTGCCCAATTCTATCGGAATCAACAAATAATATTACTGTAAGTATGTTAAATTTTATGATATAATGTTATTGATTTCAATGTTTCTTCAAGTTTCTTTCCTACATTTTGTTCTTATAATCACTAATCCCATTGCTGTTTTTTGAATGACATCAGAGACCAACTTCAGGAAGATGGTCATTATAAAAAAAAAGGAGATAGAGGAAGGAGGAAGAAATGATCTAAATGACACTTTAATCAACCAGTTTAACTACTCATTTTGTTTCTTTGAAAATGTATGTATTCTTGTAATATCTCCTCCTCTCTCTTGAATGAGGGATGTGGTTGGTCGAACAAACAAAAGAAGGAAAGAAGCCTAAGACTCAAAAGACATCAAAGGAGAAGAAAAAGATGGCTTTGGAAGCCTAATGGAGCCAATACAATGTTTTGAAGAAACCCAGAAATTTAACCAAGGTCTCTGGAACACTTGAAGAGGCCACGGAATTGATCCCAGGAAGAATCGGCAGCAAAAGTGCAGAATAGGAGGCGCCCGTAAACTCAGAACGGTCCCGTCTGGACCGTGTTTACTTCACGGGCAAGCCCAACCGGAATTTGTCCACGGGCAAGGGTAGACCGTATGAAAAATACGGGCAATTGTAAAATAACTTAAAAAATGTAATTTTTCGGCCCGGTTGGATCTGTTCCGACCTGAACCGGCCCCTTTAACAACTTGGGCTATCTTCAGCCCACTTTTGGACCATGGGCCCACCATGACCTCCTTTTGGCCCACATAAGTGGTCCACCTTAGAATGGCCTATACCAGGCCTGTTTTCAACAAACAGGCCCAGGCCCCTTGACCTTTGGCTAATGGGCCAAATCCAAGCCCACTGAGCCCATGGCACCTGTAAATAGTTTAAGTAAATAACCAAATGGGTTACCCAATAACCCAACTGGGCCCAAGGCCCAACCATGGCAACCCACGGGTCTTCCAACGGGACCCGGGTCCGACCCACTTCACTTAAAATAAATAAAAAGATAAAATCAAATAAAAAGGGACCCACACCTCCAGAGGGCCTGCCAGACCTAACAAGGTAGCATGCTGGTCTAGGAAAATGGTGAACTTGACTCAAAAACCAGGGAGACCCGAGGGACCCGTCAAACCGACGGGGCGGACCGGGGTGTCTTTAGGACTTCCCCGGATCGTAACCGAGGACTTAGCTAGAACTCTGAACAGCCGCAGACCAGACTTAGACCCGATTAGGGCAAAACCGTGTCTGCCTGCACTCTCAGGCAGTGGCGACTCCGAATATCCCGAGGCACGCACTGAATGTGCGCCCGGTGTGCGATCTAGGATCCAGGAGATTTAGGTGCGCACACATTCGACAAGATAAAGGAGTATCTATTGAATCCACCTGTTCTAGTACCGCCAACTCCTGGAAGACCGTTGATTCTTTACTTGTCAGTATTGGAAACATCAATGGGGTGTGTATTGGGGCAGAATGATGAGACAGGCAGAAAAGAAAAGGCTATCTACTATTTGCGCAAGAAATTTACAGATTACGAGACTAGATATTTGCCTTTGGAAAAGACTTGTTGTGCTTTGGTTTGGGTCACTCAGAGGCTTAGGCACTATTTCCTAAGTTATTCAACATTCTTGATTTCAAGAATGGATCCATTGAAGTACTTGTTTGAGAAGCTTGCTTTAACTGGTATAACGGCAAGGTGGCAGCTATTGCTTTCAGAATTCAACCTTACATATGTCACTCAGAAAGCAATAAAAGGTCAAGCAATTGCTGATCACCTAGCTGAGCATCCGTTACCAGACTACCAGCCTCTTAAGACAAATTTTCCTGACGAGGCTATCCTATTTGCTGAGGAAGAAAGTAAAGACTCCTGGCAAATGTTCTTTGATGGGGCTGCAAATATGAATGGAAATGGAATCGGGGCAGTCTTAGTAAAGCCGAATGATTTGCATATCCCAATTTCAGTGAAGTTGAGGTTTCAATGCACAAACAACATCGCAGAGTATGAAGCATGTATAATTGGATTACAAGCTGCTCTAGATCATGATGTTCAGGAACTTGATGTATATGGGGATTCGAGTCTTATCATCTTCAAACAACTGGTGAATGGAAAACCAAAGATCATAAATTGATCCCATATCACCAGTATTTGGAAGAAATAAGCACCAAATACACCCCGAATTTCCTTTAGCTATATGCCAAGATCTAAGAATCAATTTGTGGACGCCTTGGCAACACTGGCTTCGATGGTTAGTATTCCAGAAGGGGTAGACATCCAACCACTTGAAATTGAAGTCAGAGATGAACCAGCTTACTGTCTTGTTCTAAGGGAGCGCAAAAAGAAGAAACACCGTGGTTTCAGGATATCAGAAATTTCTTGGATAAGCGAAGTTTCCCAGAAGGTGCTACTTCTACTGAAAAAAGGACGATACAGAGGTTAGCAGGGCAATTCCTACTAAGTGGTGGACAACTATACAAGATATCATATAATGATGTCTTGCTCAGATGTGTCACCAAGATTGAAGCAGAGAGATTAATAGAAACAGTTCATTGAGGAGTTTGTGGGCCGCATATGAATGGACACATGCTTGCGAAGAAAATACTGCGATTGGGATATTATTGGTCTACGATGGAGCACGACTGTTGTGTACACGTCAAGAGGTGTCATTTGTGCCAAATTTATGCTGACAACAAGCATGCACCGCCGAGTGTATTGCATAGCATGACATCACCATGGCCTTTCTCCATGTGGGGCATTGATGGCATCAGGATGATTTCTCTAAAGGCATAAAATGGACATTGGTTTATCCTCGTGGCGATCGATTATTTCACGAAGTGGGTTGAAGTTGCTTCATATGCAAACATCACGGGAAACCACATTCTTAAGTTTTTGAAGCACAACATAATTTGTCGCTATGGATTGCCGAATGCCATAGTATCAGGCAATGCTTCAAACATTAAGAATAAGGACATGAAGAAGATGTGTGAACAGTTTCAGGTCAATCATCACAAGTCAGATCCATATAGACCAAAGATGAATGGGGCAGTAGAGGCAGCAAATAAGAACATAAAGATGATAATTCAGAAAATGGTAGTAAGTTACAGAGATTGGCACGAGATGCTACCATTTGCTCTACATGCTTACAGAACCTCAATCCGGACTTCTACTGGGGCAACGCCGTATCCCTTGGTTTATGGAACAGAGGCAGTCTTACCTGTTGAAGTGGAAATCCCGTCACTAAGAGTGCTCATGGAATTAGAATTGGAAGAAGCTGAATGGATCCAATCCAGATATGATCAACTCAATCTAATAGAAGAAAAGCATTTGAATGCGCTTTGTTACGGCAAATTGTACCAGAAGAGGATGGCCAGGGTCTATAATAAGAAGGTGAAGCCCAGAACTTTCCAAGTGGGTGATTTGGTTTTAAAGAAGATATTACCATTTCTGGAAGACCCTCGTTGGAAGTTTAAGCCGAATTAGGAAGAACCCTACGTGGTGAAAAAGGTCCTATCAGGAGGCGCTTTCATCTTGGCAGAAATGGATGGGAAGGATTTTCCTGAGCTGATCAACTCTGATGCAGTCAAAAGGTATTTTCCTTGATAGGATATCATTAGGAAATTATCCAAGGCCATTTTTCTTTATCCCTTAAAATTTTAAAATCCCTAGCCTAACCAAGTTGAGCCTGTTTGTATTTTTCTAAACCTAAACTGGGACTTACAGTTTCAATTGGGGCAAAGCCAACAGGGGCAAAAATAAATAAAAAAGAAAAGAAAAGGAAAATAAGGTGGCAAATGAAAGCCAAATACAAAAAGAAAGAGAAAAGGAGAAAACTCGAGGATTGGGGTTATATCTATCATGACTGTAAGCCCAGGTATCCAATCTCAAATATTTGAAAATTTTGAGCCTATAATATCCGTTCTTTCATAAACTTAACCCAGCCTTCATTTCGTCCTATTTTTAAGCCCTCGGTGATCTTGTTGTATTCCTTCAATCTTCAGAGATGGATTGGTGATGACGGTATAAATAAGCTAGTCCTAGTGAAAACCGTAACAGGCACTAGGGGCAATATTAGCCAAAAAAAATCAAAAGAAGAAAAAAGAAGCAAAAGAAAACAAAAACAAAAAAAAAGGTAGAAAACCGCACTGTGTGTGCGGATTGGCTTAAATCGCCCTATGTATGCGGTTTGGCTTAAACCGCTTTGAGTATGCAGTTTTCAGCAACTTGGTTGAGTTTATCAGTTTTTCCAGATTTTCAGCACAAGACTGAGCCGATGATTGATAGCAGGGTCCACAGAGATGGGAAAGGAGTTTGGGGATGAGTCTAAAGGTCCTAAGTTGAACGGATTGGATTCTTCTCTATTATTTGAAATACCCTTTTATCATCCAACTTGCTTTTAATTCTCTGAATTATATGTGATTAAGCATCATGGACCAATTTTCAAAATATATATAAAAACACAAAAAAAGAAAAGAAAACTATATTTTGGCCAATGATGAAAAATCAGTGACTTTTCATAAAACTGTTAGTTTTTACAAGCATATGAGAGTTCTGAGGCCAATAGTATAAAAATCTATTTTGGTATTGCATTTTGTGTCTTACCACTAATGGAGTTTTCTTTTGTATAAAAGTGTGGAAAAGAAAAGAAAAAGAAAGAAAAATACAATGAGGGGCTAATCTTTATCCCCTAGTCGCTCCTCAAGCTCCCGAATCCGAGCCGCCTGAGCCACAACAAATCCATGAGCTCCCTCTGCATCTGGATCGCTGAGGAAGGAGATAACATCTTCCGAAAGAGCTTGTCTGATCCTCATCTCTCTGAGCCTGATAAGGGTCTCATCATGCCTGCACCATGCAGTTCTGACCTTGAAGCGGCAAGCTTGTATCTATTCTACAAGCCGCCTCTCCAAGTCCTCCATCTGAAGCCGCATAGCCCGAGCCTCCTCCATCCAGATGTGCTGGAGCCACCTATGAGATGCTCTCTCTGTCTCCAGAAGGTCCTCATATGTAGGGGACGGAACCTCAAGAGGATCCGCTAGTACAGGAGCGCAGCTCTGCACTTGCTCCCTAATCCAGAAGAGGTAGTCCTTCTCATGCAAGTTGGAAAAGACGAGACCCCTCAAGAAGCAGGCATGTGACCACTCCTTCATCAAGCGGAAGGTACAACCCTGAAGGGAGGGAGATTTGTGATATCCCGATCTTACATTGAAAACGGATAAATACCCAATAAAGTAAAAAAAGTTAAGGAGAACACTTAATTTAGCGAAACGTCTTTTGAGAACAAAACCGTGCGAACTTTTGCCCAAAATAAACAATACCTTGCTAGGATGGGTCATTGGATAAGATGTCTCGCTTACCCAAAAATAAAAAGTAAAAGAGGAAAAAGAAAATTTTGGTCTAAGGTGTACATCTAAATCCTTACCAAAACAAAGCAATTAGTGGCGGGTCCCACCCGATCCGTAAAGGACTTGATTTGCGATGGATATCTCAGCCTCGCGAAGAAACATCCTACTGGCCCTCCTGGGTCGGTTGTTCGTCCAAAAGTCAAGCGTTACCCATACCAATGAAGACGTATCCTTTTCTCCAGCCATTGTCTGATAAGGAACAGTGAATCTGCGGACTAGAAAAATTTTCCCCCGTCTACACGCAATTAACTAACTAGAATTATAGTTTATATATACCGTGTAGGAACCTAGAAAAGAGAGATCCCTTCTTCCTTTTAATTGAGACTCAAGGATTAATCCTCACTTTCTCTTAGATCTCCAGTTCTGTTGAGGCTGCAATTATAGTTGGGTTAGCTTTCTGCAAAACCATGGAAGTGAAGGGGATAAACTTCGGAAGTTCACTCCTTGTTCCAAGCGTGCAAGAGTTAGCCTGTCAGCCCATCACCACTGTCCCACCAAGATATGTTCGTCAAGAGCAGGACCCTACTACCATCTCAGGTGCCATATCGGTTTCCGAGATTCCGGTCATCAACATGCAGAGCTTTCTAGCCGGAGAGACCATGGAGTCGGAATTGGAAAAGCTTCACTCTGCTTGCAAGGACTGGGGCTTCTTCCAGGTATATGTTTATTTCCTTTGCACTGACATACTGTGCTTCTCAGTTCTACAAAGTTTCACTCCTTATTCTCTTAAAATCAAAACTGAACTCAACGGAAATTTCAGAAACAAAAGCCCTCACTCAATTTTGGTTAATTTAATTTCAAGTACCACACTTTCCTTAATTCAATTCAGCAGTTATAGATCTGCTGGATCATTTTACCTCACTTTTCCTGTACATAGATTCAAGTGAGACTTAAGCCTGAAACTAATTAAACCCGAAATGTGTAATTAATTCACATCATATAAAATGATTTCTTCACTGCTGCAACCCCAATTTAAAATCACATCCTTTGCCCATATTAAGGAAGAGGGGGAGATCTCTGTATTTTTCATGGACATTAATGCTAAACTGGATACCTATTAAGGTACGAGATGAATAGGACGAGATGAATAGGACGCAAGAAAGACTAGTTCGGTTATATTAAGGTACGAGATGAATAGGACGCAAGAAAGACTAGTTCGGTTATACCAAAAAAAAAAAACAAAATATTATCCCAAGCATACCTTATCACCTACCTTCTCAGATAAAAAGAAACAAAAATATTATCCCATGTCATCACTCCTTTCTATTTATAGATTGTTTACAAAAAATAAAGAAGGTATTATCCCAGAGCCCACCTCACTTAATTAAAAGACATAAAAACCCTCCTTATCTTTCATATCTATACTATATATAATAAAAATAGGCCCCTTGGGAAACATGTCAACAATTATGCATGACTTCCCTGAAAATCCCATATCATTTGTTGATAAGGCATAATTAATATTGGGTTAAAATAGTCAAAACTCTGCCTATTTGTTTAAAATCTGATAGTTACAAAACTATTCCTTCCTCTACCATTGCACGTGCACCCTGCTAGTAATTTTAATAGAAATAAAAAAAGCTAACTAAAAGTGTTTATAAAGGACCATGATAATCATTCAAGAAAAACATATGAAATCTGAAAAATGAATTTTCGCTATTGTCTTTGAACTGATAAAAATATAAATACCAAATCTTAAAGAACTAAAAATAGCTAGGGTATCCATTGGATCAAAAATGGAAATTTAAAAAAAAAACTCAAATTTAAAAGAAATAGCAAAGTTGTGATTGGTCCATAAAAATTAAAAAATTCAATGCGCATTTAATATTGTCAATTAATTACTTCATGTCACCTATATCATACCCCTCAACAGAGTTTTAGTGGGTGAAACACACAAAGGTTTGAGAGACCTTACATGTATCACGGCCCACTGTAGAGTCAACATTTGAAACAAACATTTTTAGAGATTTAAAATTGAACATCTATGTAACATGATTTTGAATGGAAAGAACAAGAAATCATGACTTGATATTGTCATAAATTATGATGATGAGGACATGTATTACAGTTGATAAACCATGGAGTGGACTCTTCCTTGCTGGATAAAATAAAGTGGGAGATTCAAGAATTCTTCAAACTCCCCATTGAAGAGAAGCAGAAGCTTTGGCAGATACCAGGAGACATAGAGGGATTTGGACAGGCATTTGTTGTTTCTGAAGAGCAAAAGCTTGATTGGTGTGATATGTTTTACATGGTCACCCTTCCACCCCATCTCAGGAAGCCTCACTTGATTCCCAATCTCCCTCCATCCTTCAGGTAAACTACTCTCTCTCTCTCTCCACATAAATTTGCACTTCCTTCATGTTCTTAGCCACCCACTTGTGTTGCAGAGAAGCCCTGGAAGTCTACTCCTTAGAATTGAAAGATCTAGCCATGAATATCCTAGCTCAGATGGCTAAGGCTTTAAAGATAGAAAGTGAAGAGATAATGGAACTGTTCGAAGATGGAATACAGTCAATGCGGATGAATTACTATCCTCCATGTCCCCAACCAGAATCCGTCATTGGACTCACACCCCACTCAGATGTTGTTGCTCTGACCATTCTTCTCCAAGTCAATGAAATGGAAGGCCTCCAGATCAAGAAAGATGGGAACTGGGTTCCTGTTAAGCCTCAGCCAAATGCTTTCATAGTGAACATTGCAGACATGTTAGAGGTGAATCCTTTTACAACCCATTCAATCCATTAAGATAACCTCCCAGCTAGTTTGATCATCCTATTTAACATCTGCACATTAAATGAAGATTCTTACTCATATTTTTGCAGATTGAGACTAATGGGATCTATCGTAGCGTCGAGCATCGTGCAACAGTGAACTCCAGAGAGCAGGAGAGGCTCTCCATCGCTACTTTCTATATGCCGAGCGTAGACAAGCAAATAGGGCCTCTGAGGAGCCTAATCAGCCCAGAGACTCCACCACTCTTTAAAACAATCAATGTTGGGGAGCACGTCAAGGGCTTTCTGGCTCGTAAACTTGATAGCAAATCCTACCTCGATGATATGAAACTATAAGATGAAGAATAAGATACTTCATTGCATCAGTGTGTATGCAATTCAGAAAGCAACCAAAAAGACAACCTGTTGGGATGTTTTAGCAAAACCTTCCCAAGTTCCACCTGACAAGTGAAGTTAGTGCAACCTTGGTCTTCCATATATATGCTCCTTATTTCCTTTGTGGTGTGTTGTATTGTAAGAACAATCCAGAGTTTCAAAATGAGAATATTTATATTATGTGTGTGTGGTGTGCCATATTGTGAACTATAACTTCCATGGATGAGATATGACTTCTAGCTATCGATCTTCAGGTAAATGAAAATGAAAGACCTATACATCCGGAAAATATGATATGATTTATACATAACTTCAATTATCCTTTTTCCTTAAAATGAATGAGCATAAACTGTTTCGGAACAGTTTCATCAGTGAACTTACATAGTTTATAATTTCAAGATCTCCTGGAAAATAATTATTTCAAGCATACCTGTTTAAGACATGCAATTAATATGTGATATGTTTATGGGGCTTATTTCAGGGCATCCAAGCCAAAAAATTCAAAGGCAGTATGTATAACAGCCTCTTCAGAAATGAGCTGTCTATGGTTTATCGATACAAATCAGCAATGTGGGCTGAACCAATACTTAGACTTTAGCAATCATAAAATTCGTTAATTATTTGTAGTGTTATTTAGTATAAATATAGTAAACAAAGCCTATTTAATTGGAATTTTCAAATTCAAATATTTAATCAGATTGGAATACGGATTTTAAAACTATAATCAGATTTGGATTCAGTAGCAAATATAAATAATCCGTCGGATATTTAATCGGATTCAAATATCGTATAACTCGAATTCGGATCTTGGTGGATCCGATCTGAATCCAACCCGTTTACAACCCTAGTAGGTTGTAATATCCCAATCCCACATCTAAAACAAATGAATGCCTAATAAAGCACAAGAGTTAGGGAGAACTGTAATGTCTTGGATCCGAGTTACGTAGCATAACCGTAACTCATATCCAAGGGTTATCTTTTTCAACCAAGATCGATATATCAGAATGAAATAGAACATGAAATGAACAATGATCTACTACACTAGAGTCAACTACATCACCAAATTGAATAGAAAAAGAAAATACATTATCACAACTCTCAATCCAAGACAATTATAAACCACAACTCTCAATCCAAGACAATTATAAACCTAAATTAATATAAAAACGGCTATATAACGGCTTTAATTAGAAGGTTGGGCAACGCCCCTGATAACTGATAATCACAGTTATATGGATATGCAGTATATCAACATTAACTACAAGTAAACAAAACAACTATACCTCGATCCCCCACCCTTTATATATATACAATGTACAATATCCAAAACAAATTTTACAACTATCCAAAAGAAAATATTTGCCTTCGCTATCTCTAGCCAGGATAGTGATCCTTCGACCGATACTCCAGATCCCCCTGACACTCTGTCTTGGTACGCGGCTCACCAACAGGCTCCAAAACAAAACCGATAAATCCAAAACACGCGTGAGACTAATGTCTCAGTAAGTAGCACAATGCATGATAAGAACATTTTATGCAGTTTCAAATATTAAAGTAGCATGCTAATATACTGTACAATCAATCTCTGGCAAAATCAGGCTAAGAGGCATTTCATTTCCACGTAAACAATACTTGAACTTTACGAAATCATAAATCATAAATAGATAAACTCAAATTAATCCAAATTGCAGTATCAGTAAAATCTCAGTAACAACCTCATGTACTAACAATGATTTAATTCATTTGTCCAATTTGCCCCTTCACGACTTACAGGGAAAGATCTAGCTAGGATCGCTCTTCCCAAGCGGATCACTCAAGCATGAGACATGCATGAGCTAGCAAGTACAACCCAGTCCAACCATAGCAAGTTAGTGATCTCTTTTAGACCATCGAGTTAGTGATCTCTATTAGACCATCAAGTTAATGATCTCAATGAGACCATCTAGTTGACTTTACAGGTTGCTGTGGCACATTCTGAGGAGGATGCAAAGTCACAACCCTCGGCCCCTCATGAGCTAGGGTGAACAGCTGTCCTCAACCCCCAGAACCGTGTATCACATGCTGGACAAGAGTATAAACTTTTCACACAAGTCACTACCCTCAGAATCCATGTTTGTGGTGGATGCAGATTCACTACCCCCGGCTAGGGTGAACAACAGTTCACGATCCCCAACCGAGATGAACAGCAATCCCAGTCCACAAAACATCCAACCATAGGCCCACAGCGCTTTTTCAAATTAACAGGAAGCCTCCGCTTCATAATTTAAATCACCATCAATCACAACTAATGTTATAGAATCCACAACACACATTTTCACCCTTGGCATTACTGCCATCTACACATTTCCTTTCAAATAACCATCCATTGGTTGCCAAACCAATATTGAACACAATTTAGGATTAAACTAATTAACTAATTACAAATAGTCCAACACTAACAGCAGTTACGAACAGTAATTAACCAATTACTAACAGTAATTACTAACAGTAATGACCAACAGTAAGTGAACACACGCAATATTTCCTTTTACATTGAATCATTCCCATTATATTTCTTGAAATAAGTAACACTTCCTCACTCTAATTTCCTCTAATTAACTCAACTTAAAATAAACCACTAAACCAACTAAACCACCAAATCAATTAACCTGATCCACTTAAACCAATAAACCAATCCAAACCCACGTCAATTTAATCCTGATCACGTAAAACAAACCCACCCGAACCAAACCAACCTAATTAAGTCTTGATTAAATTGTATGTAATTAACCTCCTTAAATCCCCTATTTACCCTTATGCAAAATATTTAACTCTTATTTAAAATTTCTTAAGATTCAGGGTTTTACAAGAACACAGCTTAGCGAGACGCTTTTTGGGGACAAATTCATGTGGGCTTTAACCCAAAGCAGACAATACCTTGCTAGGTTGAGTCGTCAAAAATAGTATTAGAGCCAGGTTTTGGATCCAATAGTTCGTGGCTAATGTTGGTCCTGGCGTTGCTCGTGGGAGGTAGCTTGACCAATGAGGGCGGGCCCATGAGGGATTGGCAAGCTTATAGGTTAGCAGGCCACTGCACGGATAGGTACAACCCTGAAGGAAGGGAGATTGATCACCTCTACTATCAGCTTGAGCTTTTAGTAGAAACAATGTTCTACATGATATCAAAGCCTTAGGCAAACGCCAAGGTCTTGGGTCTCGGGTCTTGGGTTCAAACCTCTACTCTACCCGTTGAGAAAAAAATATTCCACGTGTAGGGTCTCCCTAAAAATGGGTTTGAGTCCAGTCCACATGTGAGGGGGAGTGTTAGGAATATAATTAAATATATAAAATGTCACCTTTAGTATCAACTTGAGCTTTTAGTAAGAACGGTGTTTTACAAAGTAAGAAGAAAATCTGTTGAAAACAAGAAAAATTGTCTAGAGCCGAATTCGCCAAAGAGACCACAACATTGTTTGCTTCTCTAAAAGATGTATAAACAAATAGGATGCAACCATCATTGTCAAATGATGCACCTTTCTTCATTTCCTTTTTTTCACGTTTGGTACTATTTGAGAGTACCATAATTTCAGCCATCTTATGCACCTTTTCAAGAGTGATAGAACTTGGGAATGTGATCTATGCCCTTATGTTGGCCCTGCTGGTCAAGGATGTTGGTAGGCTTGATTTGATTTTCTCAGCAATCTCGGAATTTGTGTTGAAAGCAATTACCATTTTAGGTGGAATTCCAGGGGATGAAATCATCTGTCATGTTTGTTTGGATCCTTCCCTGTGGGGGCCGTGAGATGTTGCCACGTGGAGCATCTCACGGCCACTATTTTTCCATTGCTATAAATGTTTGAAAGTGGGGCCCAGAATGGAAAAACAATGGCCATGAGATGCTCCACATGGCAGAGTCTCACAGCTCCCGTAGGGAAGGATGCAAGCAAACATGACAGATGATTTCTTTCCGAATTCTTGTGGGTTAAGTTGAATTTTTTCATCCATATATGCATATAATAATAGCAGGAGAGCTTTTGATACGTTAAGGAATTCCAACAAAAGAGACTTGTAGTGAATTAAATCTCAGGATGAAATTGTCTACTAACATGTGCAGCCGCCTGAAATGTTGCCATGTACAACATCTCATGGCTTGTGTCTTTTCACATTGAAAAATACAAGCCATGGCAGCTGCACATATTTGCTGCAGGGTCTTGTGACAGACAATTTTTGGTGTTTCCAAACTCATCAACCACTTTTGAAATTCAATTCAACAAGATTTATCCACTCCTATGTCTCCTTGTACATAGGAATTTTTTTTTTTAATTTCCAAACAACTCTCAATCCCTCAATTGTTATTTATTTGGGATATTTTCTTTTTCAATAAAATTGATTTTTAGTGATACTTTTTAAAAATAATTCAGATAGTCACTAATTCTAAAAAAATTGATAATAATGATGCACAACTTTTAACTTTTGATAATACGGATGGAGAGATAGGATTGGTGCCGTCACCCCACTTTAGTATGATAATTATGATGATTATGGGTACTGGTATTTTTAAAAAAATATTTAAAAACAAGTATCATTTTGATGTTCACAAAATTTATTAGTCAAGACTATTGGATGTGAGTTATATGATTGGGCCTCATTGGAAGGCCTATGGTCTGTTAGTCTGTGGGCCGAAGCCCAAGCTCACGAGGAGGTCCCGGTTCAGCCTGGAACCCTTGTTTTTTTTTTTTTTGGTAAACAAAGAGCCATTTCATTAACAACCAGAAGGTATATGAGAGACTCCCCTAACCTCAGCCTGGAACCCTTGTTTGGTTCATTTGGTCAATTATCAAGTAATTAAAGCTTATTTTACGGCTCAAATTGTGCGCGTTGCCGCTTGGACGACTATTGTTCGGGTTTAGCTAGATTCGCATCGGTCATGTTGGAAGGTCTAATTAAGGAGCCATCTCAACGTCCAAATGAGTGATTCCTCAGCCCCAAAAAAGAAGGATTCTATCCAACACAACCCAAATGGGCCAAATCATTGGACTCTCATTATTGGACCAGGTAATCCAATCCATAAATGGACTGTTTTGCAGCCATGAGGCTCCCTTTAGAAAGTCACTGGCTTGCTGCCATGAGTCCATAAATTTCCAGATGGGAATCAAAAAGGAGGGCATATTCTAGCATTCATGGAGCCACAATTAATATCATGTATTGGGGATGCTCTTTCAAGGATCTGAAAGATTCAGATCTCAGGTGGGTGATGGGGAGCTCCTTCATGAGCTTCTTTGGACATGGATCAGACCTGAGAAGGTCTGAGACCTGGCTAAATTACGTAACAATACAGCAGCTTGGAATGGGTTTAGAAGAGAAAACAAGATAGGTACATGCAGGACCTCCTGAGGTTGATATCCATGATTTGAAGCTTTGAGTTCATGTGAAGGGTGAAGATGGCTAGGCTGGTCTTAAGCATGGGTCAGACTAAGGATGACCGACCTGGTTTTCTAGACTTCAATCACAAGGCACTGATGACCCTTAGGTGAACCAAACTGTTGTACTCTTCCCATGATCTTTCTAAGCAGGATTTCTCACTGGATGGATAGTGAAAACTATATAAATACATCAATATCTTTCCACATAGCCTTCATCCACTTCATATATATTTAGTATCCTTTAATTAGGTCATAAGCACACTCCTATTTCATACATAGAAGCTCTATAATGATGTGCATTAGCAATAAGAGAAACTTGTTTTCTGAACATTTTTAAGATTTCCAGTGGGAAAGTATGAACATGGATGCAATTTTCACTCATATAAATGTATATATGTAACCAATAATACAAATTTTTATCTCTTTATTCAGTTGGTGAATGCTTAATTATATAGCCACAGCGTACGTACGTAGCTCCAGTCTCAAGCATCCTTACCATCCTCATTCTGAATTCTCATGACATCAATATATGATTTGCCATCGAGTTTACGAGTAAAAACACCCTTGCAGTACTCTTGGAATCCGATCCTCCTAAACAAAGCTGGAGTTTCTGGGCTGATGAGGCTTCGTGCAGGTGCCAGTTCACCGTCATATCTTGGGCTATAGAATGTTGCAATGGAAAGTCTCTCCTTTTTGGAAGGGGAAAAGTTGTAAACTGGTATTTTAGAAACCTAGGGGAAGTGGGATTCTAAGAAACCTCAAGGGGTAAACTGTAAATATTTATAATTATTAAGCTCAAGTTCACTGAAAATGGGAAATCAATAATGCTTGAAAGATCACTGTTACATACCTCTAAAACGTCTCCAACATTCACCACGAAAATTAGGCAAAGGACTTACTGGAATCCACATCCCATCTTTTCGTATCTGGAGGCCTTCTTTTTCATTGACTTGAAGGAGGATGGTCAGCCCCACAGAATCTGAGTGGGGGCTGAGGCCAATAGTCCTCTCTGGTTGAGGGCATGGAGGATAGTAATTCATTCTCATTCCTTGGAGACCTCCTTCAAACAAATCTGTCATTTCTTCGCTTTCCAATTTCAGAGCTTTAACCATCTGATGTAGAATGGCCGTAGCTAGATTTTTCAGTTCTATTGAGTAAGCTTCCACTGCCTCCCTGCATGGAAAGATAATTCTTTACAGAGAGAGAGAGAGAGAGAGAGAGAGAGAGAGAGAGAGAGAGAGAGAGAGAGAGTAATATATAATAATGGTAGTTTTGGCTTACCTGAATGTTGTTGGGAGCTTGGGAATCAAGTGAGGCTTCCTAACAAGGACTGGAAGGGTGGTTATGTAGAACATATCAGCCCAATCAAGTTTTTGTTCTTCAGATACCACAAAGGCCTGTCCCAATCCCTCTAGGTCTCCTGGATGCTGCCAAAACTTTTTCTTCTTTTCCTTGGGAAGCTTGAAGAACTCTTGAATCTCCAACTTCATTTTCTCCACACAAGAAGAGCTCACTCCGTGGTTTATTAGCTGCACCACATTTCTTCATATATATATATATATATATATATATATAACAGCTTAATGTACTTCATGTTCGGTGCATAAGTATTTGAAGTATTTTTCTAATAAAATTACAAAAATTTTAAAAACTTGCAAAAACCAAGCATATAAATGCCGTGCTTAGGCTTCTCTATTTCTATTTTAGAATCAGGCTAGGGTTATAAGTGAAAGGCCCAAAATGGGGCCGGGATGGGCCTGAGTAACCACACCACAGGCATGTGGTGTGGTTGGGCCGATTTAGATTTGACCCAGGGGTATAGCTTTTGCTTTTCTAAACGAAGGCTCTGTTTGTTTCACCGGAAAACAGGGAAAAGAAAATATTTTTTGGAATTTTGAAATTTTCCGGTTGTTTGTTTTAGGGGAAAAGGAAAACTAAGGCCTCGTTTGGCTTTCATTCCAGATAAGGAATTCATTCTGAGAATGAGTTCTTGGAACTCATTTTGCAAATTAATTTTTAAGGCTTTCTAATTCCGTTTGGCTTGTGTATAGCAAAATGCGTTCTAACCCAAACAATTGTTTGGTTAAGACGCAATGAAATGAGTTCCGTGAAAATTTTCTTTTCCTTTATTTTTTTTTATGAATAATAATAAGAAAACTGGTTGATACTTGAAAGATTAAACACCGGTAATGAAACCCACCTCAAAGATTAAACACCGGTCATTGCAAACTCATGATAGTAAACAAAGGTAAAAGAAAGTCCATGTGAGAACAAAATAAAAGCCACTTGATTTCAGCCATTGCTGAAATGGCTCTCAAAGCATTAAAATCAAACTCAAACTAAACTCTCGAATCTTGGCTTCACTCATTCATTGCAAATAACCACCGGTCATAAAACCCACCTGAAACTCGAATCTGACCCTTCCCCTCCTACAAGTTGGTTTCTTCTTCTCCTCCTCTTCTACACATCCGGGATTAGTGTCATCACATGACCAGCCTAATGGCCACACCTTCAGTTTATTATGCTCATTGATCACCCCCCACCCAGATAATAGCAACAGCGGAAATGGTCGATTCTTGACAAAAAAGGTGAAGTGAATCTCATCCTCATTGGAAACGTAGCTGAAATTATAATCAGGCACCAAAATCCACCAAGGATACAATGAAAACCCTACCGTGTTGTTTTCCCAAATCCCACTAGTCCAGTACACATGTCCTCTTCTCCAAATCACCAACTTTCTCTTAGTGATGGGATCTAGCCCAAAAGCGAAAACCCCAGGAGCAGGGACGTCATTACTACTCCAAGAAGTAAGCGACCAGTTATACCCATTCTTTGATCTTCAGCTTTCCGTCGTGGTCGTCGATGGTGAGATATCCAGTGGAGTCCCTTATGGGAGTGTTCCTGTTGGCAACCCACAACACCAACTGGTCTGGATCATGGTTGTACCATATCCCCAAGTTGTAAATGATCTTCAGCTTTCCGTCGCGGTCGTCGATGGTAAGATATCTAGTGGAGTCCTTGATGGGAGGTTCATGTTGGCGACCCACAACACCAACTGGTTTGGATCATGGTTGTACCATATCCCCAAGTAACGAGACAGAGCATTGCCGGGGGGGGGGGGGGGGGGGGGAATCCTAACCTGAACACCCCACCTGCAGAAATCGTAGTCCCATAGCTGCTGGCCCGCTCTGAGTGTGTTAGTTTTTGCTGCGTTGCATGAAAGGGTTGAACGAAGAAAAGCAGGCACAAGACGACGAGGGGGACGAAGAGTCTTCTTTCGTTACCCAATTGCTCGTTCCGAAAACACAGCAACAGGTGCGACGAAGAGGAAGAGTAAATGGATATATTTACGTTTTATGCCACCATAAAAAAACTTCATCTAATTTTACAAGTTTGCCACAGTAAAAACACAAAACTCATTCGCAAATTTCAGAAACAGGGTCCCAACCGATTCTTCAAAACCATGGTTTTTCTCATTTTTGTTTTGAGATAATGAGTTTTGGCAAAATTACCAAATGTTGGTCTAGCCATCAAAATTCATTCTAGGCCTTGGAACTCATTCCAAGGCTTGGAATGAGTTCCCAAAATGAACGCCAAACGATAACTAACGGAAAAAATTTTCCAAATTGAAGGAAAATCGGGGCACTTTGAACGTAAATATTATGTTTCTATTTTTTTTTCTCTCCTCGACTTCGACTCTTTTCTTCCACCTCCTATGGCACGACGAACGACTTTGACGAAGATGGGAGCCTCGTGTTTTTTTCTTCTTCCTAAGGCCTGACAAAGGTAGTTCGGGAGCCTCGTGTTTTCTTCCTCCTCCTAGGCACGACGAAATCGAAGCCTCACTTTCCTCCCTCCTTATAGCTTTTCCTACACATTTATCGCTCGTGTAGTTAATGACCATCCGAAATTGGAGTCGTTGTTCGTCAATCGAAAGTGGCCAATTTCTCAACTTCATTGTAGAACCCTCTTCAAAGCTATTGACTCTGCTCACTTGCTCCTTTGGTTCTCTGCCTCTGGGTTTCGTTTTTTTTTTTTTTTTTTTCCTTTTTATAACTGGTCTGGTCTTTTTGTCAGTTGGGACTCTCTGTAAATCGAATCACTTGTTCTGAATTCTAAATCAATGGTTAACGAAAGGCAGAAATGATCTCATTGCGATTCGAAAAAGGGATTATAAACGAACACCAGCTCACAATTTCTGCTTCTGCAACAAAAACAACTTTTAACGCCAAGAACTGCTTACCCATGGATCAAAGTACTCGGTCGCGTCTCTTTAGGGTTTTGCTCCGTACAGGGGATGGCCTCTGCGGAAAACTTAAGCTTATAAAAAGGACAAATTTTGGAACGGTTAGATCCTGACCGTTCATTTTCAAATAGTCATGTTCTTTTCGAAGAAATAAAAAGTCCTGAAAACTTGAAAATAGCGAAAATGGCCTATCAATAAATAACGACGGACTGCTCAAAGTTTATATATAACAGAAAGGAGATCAAGTCAATCGGCTAACATTGAAAGGAGGTTGGTTGCAATAACTTCAGCTGTAGCAAGGCTACGATTGGCCCGAGGGATTGCTATTTTGGCAAGCAGCTGAAATAAAAAATAAAAAATTTTGTTCATTTTTCAGTAAAAGACAAGAAGAAAGTTACGATTGATGGGACAAGCAATTATTAAGTTCTATCGAGCTTTTTTATTATAAGTGCTTAGTTAGGAGCTTCTGTCTTTAACAACAAAAGCCTGAAACGACGTCCTCCAACAAGCTTTTGATTGAAGATTACATGCTTTTGATTGGCGTATGGTGATTAAAAATTTGATTAAAACATGTTAGCCTAAAACATTTTCTATGCTACATCCAAACATTTGAAAAATTTTCTTCCAGAAAATATTTTCCACCATATTTTCCAGTGAAACAAACAGAGCCGAATATTAAAAAAATATTTTAAGAAATATTAATAAGTGTACTTATAAATTAAATAATGAATAAAAATTCATTTTAATTTAATATGAATATAGTTCGATTGATTTGTCTAAATGTCAAGAATGCTCCCATTTCTTCGTCTAATAGTAGTGCTCTAATCGGTGCACTCAATCAATAAATCAAATTTTTTTTAGTAAATTCTTTTTTTTTCTTGATGAAGTGCAGATGATATGCAGAGATCAAGGGATGGATAAAATCGATAAGTTAAATTTTTATTGTTGCATTTACTTGAAAAATTAAATTCCTGAAGCATACCTGGAAGAAGCCCCAATCCTGGCAAGCATGGTGCAGCTTCTCTAGTTCTGGCCCCATGGGTCCTTCTTCTGCCATTAGACTTTGCATGTTGATGACCGGAATCTCGGAATCCGATGACTTGTCGGAGACCATGGAGTCATCTTGATCCAGATCACGTACATATCTTGGAGGGACTGTGGTCAAGGGCTCTTTGGCCAACTCCTGCACACTTGGAACAGGTATGGAACTCCCAAGATTGAAAGGCTTTGGTTCCATCATAGAATAAGCAGCCAAAATAGTGAAGGCTTTGCAGAAGCTGAATGAAAGAATAGAGAAGATGAAGAGCAAATGAGACTTTTTCGTTGTTTTGTATTGATTGCTGATTTTTTTTTTTTTGGTAGGAAATTGATTGCTGATTGAATAGATTGAATATATATGGAGATAATGATTGAACGAATAGGTTATGCAACAACGCCCTTGCACCAGGTTGGCCATCTTTTGAATTAAAAATTGGATAACTAGTGGGTTCTATGTATTTGTAATGAATTTTTTAATCATTACGAACCAATCAAAAGCCTGTTGCAGATGTTGTGGCAATCATTTGTTACATATGATATGGGTTCTTATTAAATTACTAATTGTCATCAAGCACTAGCTATGAGCTTTATTAACATCAACAAGTCAAGATAAATTTACAAGACAGGTAAGAGTGCCCCCCAAAAAGTCTTCTTTCAAAATGCCATCAAAATGTATTAGGAATATAATTAAATATATAAAAGTTCATCTCTATTATCAGTTTGAGCTTTTAGTAGAAACGGTGTTCTACATGATATTAGAGCCCTAGGCAAATGTTGAGGTCTTGGGTCTTGGGTTCAAACCTCTACTTTATGTATTGAGAAAAAAATATTCCACGTGTAGAGTCTCCTTAAAAATGGATTTGAATTCGACCCACATGTGAAGGGAGTGTTAAGAATATAATTAAATATATAAAAGTTCACCTTTAGTATCAACTTGAGTTTTTAGTAAAAACTATGTTTTACAAAATAGAAAGAAAATCTATGGAAAACAAAAAAAATTGTCTAGAGCCAAATTGGCATTCTTGTTTGCTTGTCTAAATGATGTGTGAACAATTACGATGCACCAATCACTCTCAAATGATGCAACTTTCTTCATTTCTTTTTTTCCTTTTTTTTACTTTTGGTCCCCCTGGACAGTACCATAATTTCAGGCATCTTATGCACCTTTTCGAGAATGAGAGGACTTGGGAATGGGATCTATGTCATTATGTTGGGAAGGCCCTATTGGTCAAGGATGTCGGTAGGTTTGATTTGATTTTCTCAGCAATCTTGGAATTTGTGTTGACAGCAATTAGCAATTAAGGTGGAATTCTGGGGATGAAATCATTCGTCATGTTTGCTTGGATCCTGCCCTTTTGGCGCCGTGAGATGCTGCCATGTGGAGCATTTCACTGCTACTGATTTTTCATCACTATAAATATTTGAAAATGAGGTCTAGAATGAAAAAATAGTGGTCGTGAGATACTCCACCTGGCAGCATCTCATGGCCCTAGCAAGGAAGGATGCAAGCAGACATGACAGATGATTTCCTTTTGAATTCCAATGCGTTAAGTTGAATTTTTTCATCTATAGAGGCATATACTGATATACTAATGCAGGAGAACTTTTGATATGTTACGAAATTCCGACAAAAGAGACTTTTTGTGAATTAAAACTCGGGATGAAATCGTCTGCAGACATGTGTTGCTAGAAATGTTGCCACCAGTGTTTCGATTTTATTCAGCTAGTGGAACGTTTCACTAGCCGAATGCCGCTAACCTTAGCTTTCCAGGAGGTGTTGAAACGATTTTTTTTTAAAAATTTTCAGTCGTGTGCACTTGCGAATTGCACGTGCGCACGAAACCAAGACCTTAAGTCGTTGATTTGGACGAAAATTTAGCCCAAATTGACGAGTTTTCGACAGAAACGAAAGGTGATTGCGATTTTGATGATTTCTTCTTTAAATCTCAACCATTTCTTGTGAAATATGTCTCAAACTTCATCTTTTCTCAAGATCTTCATTCTAAAAGCAAGCTAGGCACGATTTGGAATTGGATTGGAGGTCATCGTGCTCGATCTTAAAGAAGGTAAACATCTATTTCTTCTATTTTATAGTTTTAAACGTATTAGATTAAGCTGAAATTAGGATATGTTATGCATCGGCACCTGATCTATTGATAGGTGCCATTACCTATAATTTTTTTCAAAATTAATTTTTTAATTATTTGTGACGAAAATTAATTAAAATAGGGAAAAATATACAAAAATACAAAAATTATGTTATAAATTAGTAAAAATTACCGTGAATGCCATATATAAATATCTCTAATTATTTGTATGAAAATAATTTTTTAATTATTTGTGACGAAAATTAATTAAAAATAGGGAAAAATATAAAAATACAAAAATCATGTTATAAATTAATAAAATTACTGTGAATGCCATGTATAATTATCTATAATTATTTGTATGAAAATTAATTTTTTAATTATTTCTCACGAAAATTAATTAAAAACAGGGAAAAATATAAAAAAAATACAAAAATCATGTTATAAACTTATAAATTAATAAAAATTACTGTGAATGCCATGTATAATTATCTACAATTATTTTTATGAAAATTAATTTTTTTAATTATTTCTCACGAAAATTAATTAAAAATAGGGAAAATATAAAATTACAAAAATCATGTTATAAATTAATAAAAATTACTGTGAATGCCATGTATAATTATCTATAATTATTTGTATGAAAATTAAAAATTAATTATTTCTCACGTATTTAACATTATTTTTGTAACTAAACTATTGTTGGTATTTTATTTGTACGTTGTGTAGGTGATTGTTGATTATCATTGTATTGATCTGTTATGGTTTCTAGTTCTGGCACTGGTAGTGGAGGTGACCAGCTGGGTTGTAGGCAGGTAGATATTGGTTGCAGGCACTATAAGAAAGTGGACGGGGATAGAAATAAAACGGAATGTAATTATTGTGGCCAGCAATTTAAGGGTGGTGGGATTTCATGCTTGAAGCAACACCTAGCACATGGCTATAGGAACGTAGTCAACTGTCCAAGAGTACCTCTAGAAGTAGAAAAACAAATGCAACAACATCTACATGTACCGGCAAGAGAAGATGGCCATAGAGCATGAGATCATACGCAGGCTAGGGGATCCTGCACGACTACTTGCTGGGGGTGAGGATTCAGACGATAACATTGTATACCTTGCTGATATGGTGACTGAGGCAGAGAGGGCCGCATTTTGAGCCAGTGTTCGAGATTCTTTATGGGATGAGTACGAGAGGAGGGAGAGCCACAGATTAGGCTTGGAGAGGGGTGGTTACTCTAGAGGTGATCATAGTAGTCGTGCTCGAGGTTTAGGGCATATGGTTGAGCCTCAGTTAGGGCGGACACAGAGTACAAGGATGCTGGACTACCCTACGGAACCCCAGTTATATCGTTTTTCTGGATCGAGATAGAAAGGACTTAGGAATGTTTGGAGCAAAGGATCACTGAAGGAGAGAATAGGAAAGTACATATCGAAGTTTTCCATTTTTAATCACATCCCAGCAAATGCAGCGGCATCTCCCCACTTCAAGAACATGGTAGACACTATTCAAGAGGCGGGTCCAGGAGTGTAGCTGCCTACACTCTGTGACATTATGAGCAGATATCTGGATGAGAAGGAACAGGAGATGAGAGATTTTATTGCATCCCTACGACCTCATTGGTAGCAATTCGGGTGACTATTATGTATGATGGTTGGATAGGTCCTACTAAACTATCCATCATCAGCTTCATGGTATATTGTAGAGAGAAGGCAGTTGTAAAACCCCGACCCGAATTATACCTTAATTATAAAGTTTAATTATGTAAAGTGGGATTATTAGACTAATTAAGTATTTGTGTTATGAAGGTGAGGTGAATGTGGATCATGCTTGAGGATTTGGGGAAAAGCAAATTGAACTTTATTGAAAGTTATTAAGGTAAGATTAGTTAATGTTAATTCAAGTTTTAATTTGCTAAGAATACCCAAGGTACCTAAAGTATCTCCTAAGTGTACCCAAAATACACCCAAGTATTACCTAAGGTACCATCCAATTACACCTAAAGCACCCCCTTGAATTGCCTAAGGTACCCCATTAGTATCCCTAAGGTACCCCCTTGTGTTGTCTAAGGTACCTCACATGTATACCTAAAGTATTCCCTTGAATTGCCTAAGGTACCTGTGCGTGCGTCGGAAACGCGGCACGGGAAAATTCGGAGTCGCCACCGCCTGATGGGGTGCAGGCGGACACCTGGGTGCCTAAGTTCTTCTACTAAGGCTTGGTCTGCGGCTTGAGATTCTAAGTAGGTTCTCGGTTGCGGTCTGGGGAAGTCCGTAGACACCCCAGTCCACCCCGTCGAATGACGGGTCCCATAAGTTTTCCTGGTTTGAGTCAACTCAGTTGGTCTCTCACTCACCCGATGCCTAATCCAGCATTCAATTTTGGTTAAGCCTGGCGGGACCGCCAGAGTGGTGTGGGTCCCTTTACTTGATTTTATCTTCTTATTATTGAATGAAGTGAGTCTGATTGGGTGGGCCCCGTTGGAAGGCCCACGGATCCCTTGGTGGGCTTGGTTGAGTCCACGTGTCCCTTGGTGGGCCTCAGTCTAGCCTGAGAGGCCCTTTGGGCTTTGGTTCAAGTGCATTGATTTTACTTTAAGTTTAAGCTTGATTATTTAAGTGGATTTCCATGCCAAAGCGGGCCGGGATTGCTTTGTGGGCCCTTGAGCGGGCCCCACAGTTGTTTGCCAAATAATTTGAAATTTATTTTGCTTAAGTTTCCAAAGTGGGCCAGGATTTGGGCTTGGGGCCCTTTACCTGGGCTTGGGCTTGAAAGCCCAAGACTTCCTGAGTCAGGGTTTTGAAACCCTAACCTTAGTTGGTTAATGGGATTGGTGGGCCCGATAGGCCCTGCCCTTGGTCTCGGCCAAACCACGACCTAATTTAAGCATGCATGCCCCACATAGGGCTTGGGTGGGCCTCAAGTGGTCCGGCCCGCCCAGTTCCTTTGATTATTTTATTTAAGCACAATTCAATGGTTCGAGCTGGGTGGGCCCCGTTGGAGGGCCCACTGGAAATCAAGTTAGACCGGGTGGTCCGGGTCCCATGTTGGGTTCCCGGGTGACCCGGAAACCCTATCGGTTCCTTTGGCTTGATTTAGGAATGCCACCCATACTTAGCAAAAGTAGGTTACAGAATATAGGCCACAGAAACATATCAAAATTAATACTTAGCAAGGAGAGATTAGCTCATTATGCTGGGTCCAAGGGGAGGTACCCGGGGCCCCTGTGGGGTACTTCCCCGCACCAAGGAAGTAGTTGGACGCGCAGCGAACAAAGGGCGCGGTACAGTAAAGGGTATTTTCGGAAATTTTCAAAAATACAGCAATTCGGCCTGTTTTAGGGGTATGCGCTCACTTCCTGAAGTGAGCGCCAGTAGGCGCTAATAACTAGGCAAAATTTGGACCTGGCGCTCACTCGATACTAAGTGAGCGCGAGCTGGACGGGAAGTGAGCGCGAGCTGAGCGCGAGTTGAGTGCGAGATGGGCGCCAGAATTGCGCATGGTTTTAAGTGAGCGCGAGCTGAGCGCGAGATGGGCGCCAGCTTGGCGGGTAGTGAAATAAAAGGGCGCCTACTTCCTAAGTGAGCGCAAGTGAGCGCCAAGTGGGCGGCTGCTCACTGCGATTTTCCACTCTCTGTTACTTCGAGATATCCATCTCTGGCCGATTTTTTCGACCTGTGATTGATCCACTAGTCTCCTAATATGCCCAGGACACTTCCCAACTAGTTTTGGATTTAATCTAAACACGTTTTTTTTTTAGGATCAAACCACCTTGCAAACCTTCAAATCCGAACACCCAAACACTAACAGAACATGCAAGGAAGGGAAATGGGGGCTTTATGGGATACAACAGAGAGGGAGAACTCATGGGGGAACATGCTCCCCCTTCGAATCAATCAAACAAGTAATAGCAGTGAAGAACAAAAAATGCTGGAAAACAGGATATCGCAATGAACTTATTTATTTTGGACGAGAGTTCGTCGGGGACATTACCTGGGTGTTTCAACACCTATCCGAAGTGGGTGGAGCCTCCTTGTGCGAGCAGCCGCCGGAGCAACACCTCTCCACGCCCATAGCAAGATCTCCTTAGGGTTTGATGTCCTTCGGGTTTGATGAGGAAGAAGAGGAATGGGGGGGGGGGGGGGGGGGGGGTCTGGTTTTTTCTTTGGGGAAGATAATGGTCAAGACCACCTTCGAATGCCTCCAAAAAAATGTCCAACCTCAACTCTCCGAACCAAAAATCCGAACCCAAAAATCCTGAACCTCTGCAAATGAAGGAGGATGCTGCTTTTATAGAAGAGGGCGGGGTCTCCGCCAACTTCGGCGCCCAGCTCGTGCCCACTTGCTGTCGCTGGGCGCGAGCGACAAAATCATTAAAACATTAAATGCCGCCGCGGGTTTGTTTAAAAAATCCGAAAATTAAGATATAGTCCCTGGGATATTTAGGTTTAATATTATTTTATTTAGATATTTCTAGATATTTTCAGATTGGTCCCTGGGATCTTTTGAATGTTTGGATATTTATGGATTTGATCCCCGAGATATTTCCCTGCGCAACTCGCCACGTGTGCAGCTTTTTGTCACGTGCGCAGATTGCCGGTTTTGCTGCTCGGGAATTTTGTCAGCTCATATTTTCTTCATCCGGGCTCCGATCTGGTCAAACTCAGTTGCGTTAGAATCGTATTGGAGCCCTCTATCCAATGGCATAGGGGTAAGCACCTCGATCGGATTTTAGCAGAAAGTCAATTTTTGGCTTTGCTCAAGTTTGACCGCCCGCCGAACCTTCATCCGGACTCCGATTCCTGCAAACTCAGTTGCGTTGGAATCGTGTCGAGATTCTCTATCCAATGATATAAAGCAAGGTGGCCAAATATCACTTAATCAAAAAGTCAACTTTTTGTCCCCTCGGGGTTTGACTTTCCGCCAGGGTTTTGAGCTGTTTTGCTGTCTTTTAGCACATTTTTTTGTTTTCTTATTTTCTTTTCTTTTCTTTTTTTTTCTTTTTTGGTTTGATCAAAATTTGGGTGCTTACAGTACCCCATTTGTATCCCTAAGGTACCTTACTTGAATTTCCTAAGGTACTCCATTTGTATACCTAAATTACCTTCTTGTGTTGTCTAAGGTACCCCACTTGAATACCTAAGGTACCCCACTGTTTTAGCTTAGATACCCCCAAGCATCCCTAAAGTATGCCCCTTGAAATAGCTAAAGTAAAACCCTTTGAAACACCAAGGTATCTCGTCAAATAACACTAAGGTACCCCTACTTAACACTAAGGTACCTTGTAAAATCCCAAATTTTAATGAGATTAAAATTTATTATTTTTAATAATTAATTAATATCAATTGGCAAAATTATGTATATTCGGAGATCGGAAAGGGTTGATCGAAGTTCTCGGGTGAACCAACTTGGAAAATACTATTTATGAAGGTGAGGAAAATTGTTTAACTTTATTTGGATGATTTAAGTTGGGTTAATGAAGTGGCATGTGAAGTTTTAATAAACAACCAGTGGTGCTGGTGTAGTGAACCGGGTGTAGTGGCGTATCGTAGGATCGTGAATTGAGTTGCCGAAGGTAGCAACTATATATACTAGGACATTTGAGCTCGTTGGTTTTGTTTTGAACAATTGAACGACTGAACTGAGATCTGAGAGAGGTGAAGTGGTGATCTAGGGTTTGGAGAATCAGGCTGGAGAATTTTGTTGATCTGATAGTTCGAATTGGAGCTGTTTGAAGACTGTACGAGAGAGATAGAAGATCTTGCGGCAGCATTCAAATCTCTTCCTGGAGCTGCGAAATTAGAGGTTCAATCCAAAAATCAGGTAGGAATTAGTTAATTAGGTGAATGTTTATTGAGTTTGATCAAGATGATTTCAGATCTAAAGATATCTGACCTGAAATTGAAATTCAACAGAGAACTATTCATTCGTTCATTTCTGGAATCTGTAGATCAGATTTCGTTTGAGGAATTGAGGAGGTTTCCAACTTAGAATGGCTTCTATCATGTAAGTAGCATGGTTTATTCGGATTTTGGATGATTATTTTGAAGTTGGAATGGCTAGGATTGAATGTGAAGTCTGAACTCTGTTTAAGCATGTTTTTGGTGCTTGATTTAATAAAGAATTATTGCATGTGTTAAATAAATCCAATTGTATGTTTAAGTAACATTTAGAAGCTAAGAATTATGCTGAAAATGTTTTGGGAGAGAGTTGTTAATTCAGTCGTGTTGATCTTGAGCTAGCTGCAACTTATAACACTAAATAACCAATGGCGCCAACCCTTCCAGGGGTTAGCGCTAGATGCATTTCCACATCCATGAGTGGCTGTTTTAGTTAAAATTGTATTTCATATATTTAACTCAAAATATTAGTTAGATGATTCCATTAAGTACTTGTAATTTTGTATGAAGAGTTGTTATTTAATATGATGGAGTAATGGGGAAATTGTAGTGGTGCCTACCTTCACAAAGGTTGGCGCCAACTCTCTCATTGAGATTTTGTGATTGTTATAAAATGGCAATTAGGGAATTCTCTTAAGGGACTTAAATAGGTGTACTTGAAGTACCTTGGGTGAGGTATAAGTGCTGGAGCTAGGGGTATACTAAGGTGTTAAGTATTGTATGCAGAAAACTTTATTAGTTGATAAGTTGAGTGTCATTATGAAATCTGAAATCTGTCCAGCTCCTATACATTTTAGATTGTAAAACTCAGTTAGGCAAAGTACCTAAAGGATTAATTGAGATGATTTAAAGACATGGGAGTGAGAAATTAAGTACTGAAATTAATGTATAAAAGAGGTGTTTAATCTTATGGAGATTGGTTTGGATTTCAAAGTAATGCTTAGGAAGAAAGGTTTCTTTTAAACTTAGATCATACCTGAGTTTTAGGGATATGTACAATAGAAGATAACTACAGAAGATTATCATAATGAAATTATATAGAGAAACCTTTTATAAATTTAATTGTTAAGCTAATTTGAGGATAATGCTGGAATTAAAGGGAAATAATAAGAAGTCTATTTTGGAAAATTGGAAGACTATAAGATAACACTTATAAGACTTATTAGTTCCACTAAATAGTGTCTATAAATTTCTGCTCTTCTGAATATGGTTAAACCTTGATTATTAACACTGGTTTTCACCTTGGTTTAGACGAGATTGTCATGATTATGGAATTTTTACATCGAACCGGTTTTATGCGGATTCTACGGAAAGAGGATTTTAAATTGAATATGGATGTTTGGTTTTCTGGTTTGGAATTTGTTTTTCCTCCATGTACTTGGAGAGACGGGTTGTGATGCCCATGTACTTAGGTAGTTGTTATACCTCCGTGTACTCGGAGATGCCCTGTGTATTTCGAGATGCTGTTACCTCCGTGTATCTCGGGATGTTGTTGCCTCCGTGTACTCAGAGATACCCTGTGTATCTCAAGATGATATGATTGAGATTGAGATGAGTTGTGCTTGCTGGATTTCACTGTTGGTTTTGGTTTTAGAGTCTAGTGGACATAGCTTGATATGGATCCATGTTAGGAGCCAGATAGTGGAAAGGATTGTTCTGTGCTAGTCATAACACTTTGTTCACGTACGCGTTCCATCGTGTATCTCGATGAGGCCTTCTCTGTATCTGGTTGGTTGCGGCTATCCCTCATTTTATCGTGTATCTCGGACTATGACTGGATTAGTACATGCCAACCCATTACTGCATCTGGATGGGTTCTTCTGCAATAAGACGATGATTGTGTAGCTCGGCTTCGCACATAAGCCGAGATGTGGCATAATGAGCATGGTCTTTACACTAGTTAAATGCAGTCTTAATTCATGAGTCCTACTGTAACTCATCGGTTGCTGATTCATGATACAGATTTATGGTTATGCTGGATTATTTCTGTTATCTGGTACTGATCGATGGCTTACTGTTGGATTTACTCGGATTAGTCGAAACGGATGTGTTACTGCTACTGTTGCATGATTTACAACTGTATCATATTTTTTTAGAACTAATAAACTGTATTTGAGCATGCATGTGCTACTTACTGGGATATTCATATCTCATTATGTTTTGTTTGTTTTGTTTTCAGATTCTGGTAAGGACGACACCAGCGGGTATATGCTTGGTTCTTGTGAGTTAGACTTGAGTATTGGTATTATACAGGTGAGTTGGGGATTTATAGTTGACTCTGATCATATTTATTGCTTATTTCATGTTTTTCCTTCACTCTGATATTGTGATCCTGTGTTATAGTTTAACCTTCGGAGATGAGTTACGGTTTCACTAATTAACTTGGATCCGGGGCGTTACATACCCCCTGGTATACCTTAGGTACATCTTAAGGGTTTTAGTTGAATAAAAGCTTTGTTTAGGGGCAGATTTGAAAGACCAAAAGTTGGGCATATACAAAGGATGCCCTAACTAAAATATCAAGTGTTTTGAACCCCTTTTCCTTGTCTTGGACGTATAGAACAAGAAGAAGAGTGGGAGCTTACTTGAAAGCTTCAAGAAGAATGAGAAGGAGAGGAGAGCTTGAAGAGAAGTTGTGCTTCTCTATTAAACAAGTAAGTAGCAAACCCTTCAAAACAAAATGTATTACCAAAATTCGTATTCTCTCTCTAGGGTTTGATTTATTTGAAGGAATGATCTTGCATGTTGGTTTTTGCTTCTAAAATTCGTAGGTTTTGGTTGTATAATAGTCTTGTTTTGTTTTCTATTGATTTGCTATAGGTTTGCAACCTAGATTGGTCATATTTCAGATTTTGGTTTGAGTTTCGTGTTTTGAATGAGGTTTCATGTGTTAGATTGGTGTTCATGTGGATTTGGGATGAATCTTTGTTTCGGAAGGCGTATTTAAGTATGTTAAGATGATTTATAATCATCCCATTTGGTGTTGGAAAGGATTGGAATGATTTGTATGAGTTTTATGTTGAAAATGGCAAAAAATATTCAAAAACTTGAGGTGGCGATTAATCTTGGGAATTGGCGATTAATCCTGAGCCAAACCCCCCAAAATCAGTTTCTGTTAAGGACAGGATTGGTCTTGCGATTAATCGCGAGCTTGGACGGGCAAACGTCCAAGGGGATATGCAAACGTCCATCCTCATTGCGTAAACGTGAAGACTAATCGCCCCTAGGCGATTAATCCAAGAACTAATCATGGGTGCTGTTTTTTGACATGTAAATAAGTAAATGTCATGTGTATTTATTGCTCCATTTACTTAAGTATTTACATGTAAATATGGTTTTACCCCCAACTTGGAACCATTAAAAAAATACTCCAAAGGCCCAATTCCCAGCCAATAAAGAGTCAACTTTTCAGTTCATGCCTAAATTTCAAGTTTTCTCGATTTTCATCAAAAACCACTATTTGAGTTTGATACCCAAATGAGTGATTTAGAAGCCCATAAAATTCCAGAAAAGTTGTTTACCCTTCATTAGACTATAGCCAGAAATTGAGCCCGAAACTCATAGTGAATTTGTCTAGAAAAATTACATACCCAAAAATCAACATTTTTAACCAGACTTTGAATATTTTTGAAGTCAAAAACTTTTTGTCTCGGAATCCATTGATTTTTGGTATGGTGTCTTTATTGGGAATCCTAAGATTATCCCACTCATCAAATATGTATTTTGAGGATTTTGTAACATTCGTTTTGATTGATTTGGATTTATGAAATCGAGGTTGAGAACTCTTTTGTGATTTGAATAATGAAGCTGAGGCTTTTTGTGGACTTGCAAAGGGGGTTGAGAGCCCATGGTAACCCGAAAGGCAGTGAGGCCTAGGGATTTAAAGGAAAATGAACATGAGGTTCACTTGATATGGTTTTGTACTTCATGCAAGTGGTGCTTTTATTAGACTGGTTTTACTAAAATTGTTTTTAATGGTTTACCATGAGTTTGTATTGAGTCTAGTGGGCATAGAGGTGGTTATGGATCCATGGTCAATCTAGTTAGTGTATTAGTGATGGCTTGTCGAGATAATACCTGGGCCACATTCGCGTACCACCGTGTGGGATCGGTGAGGCTTTCTTGTGGGATAGTGAGCTACGACAATCCGTACCGCCGTGTGGGATTGGCAAGGTCTCCTTGTGTGTGTGTGTGTGGGTGTTATGGTCACAGTTGACTGAGTTGTTTCAACCCGTACCGCCATGTGGGATCGGCGAGGTCTCCTTGTGTGTGTGTGTGTGTGGATGTGTGGGTGTTATGGTCACAGTTGACTAGGTTGTTTCAACCCGTACCGCCGTGTGGGATCGGCAAGGTCTTCTTGTGTATGTGTTATGGATGGATGGTCACAGTTGACTAGGTTGTTCTTGCCAGTCCATGCGTGGGTGCTCTACTTGGGGTGATGACTGTGCGTGGCTTCTACCTTCGAGGCTTAAGGTGGCAAATCGGCTAAGGGTGGTTATCTCGATTTACAGACACACTAATACACGAGTCCTACCAAAACAAGCTTACAGTATTTGATTGCTTTTATGGAACTGATGTCATGCATTATTCGATTGCGATATTTTGACTTGAGATTTGTGCTTTATGTTTGTGAATATTATCATGATGTTATAAAATTGCATAAACTGTTTTTATACATGCATGTTTGCTGTTTACTGGGACTTTAAGTCTCATGTGTGTTTTGTTTTACCCGTTTTGATTTCAGATCCTCCGTGTGAGCACGATATGGGGGCAGAGCTAGGGGAGAGCCCGAGTATAGGCCTGAGGATTACTATTATTACCCATAGTTAGGACTTCTTTCGTTTGGGCATGTACTTATTCCTTTTTGGATTATAAACTTGAGAGTTATTTTTGTATATGATTGTACATAAGGAAGAGAGATAGTGAGCATCTTAGTTGCCTTTTTGTATCCAGATATCATATGTTTTGGAGTTATTATACGGATGATCTTTTGTTAGATGGGAAAATTTTTATTCCATGTTTCTTTAGCTTATGCACTCTAATGGTTATATTGTAATTACCCAGGTAATTGTGTTTATCAGGTTCTATTGGGCCCATAAGTAGGTCTCGGGGATGGGTTGGTGCCGTGAAAGGGCAGACCCGGATCTGGGGCACTACAACAGTGTTCTTGAAGTCAGTGGACGCATCAGATAAAATAAAGGATGCAGACCATATAGCACGGCTACTTGAGGGGATCATAGCTGATGTCAGTGCATAGTATGTGGTTCAAATTGTCAAAGATAATGGAAGCAACTACAAGAAGGTTGGGAAGATCATACAGGAGAAATATAGTATATATTGGACGCCATGTGCGGTGCATTGCATCGACTTGATGTTGGAGGCGATTGCACAGAGGAGCACAGTATTTAGTGTTCTACGAAATGCTCGAGCCTTGACAACATTTGTTTATAACCACAACTTCGTACTAGCAAAGATGAGAGAGATATGTAGTGGAGATATAGTTCGGCCTGGTATTACTAGATTTGGCATGAACTATATTGCCTCAGAGAGTCTTTTGAAGCATCGGGCCGAATTGAGAACACTTTTTACTAGTCAGGATTGGTGTAGTTCCTTTCATAGCAGCACGGCAGCAGGTAGGAGAGTCGAAGGCATTTTATTGTCTAGTAAATTTTGGGTTGATGTCAAGCCATTGTAGGATATTTGGAGCCTATGTACCGTTTATTAAGGATTGTTGATACGGATGCTTATTCCACGATAGGGTCCATATATGAGTTCATGAGAGTCATGAAGGCCCAGATTATAAATGCAGCACCTGACTCATACAAATGGGTGCATAAGATTATTAATGCGAGATGAACCAAGACTTTGTTTTATCCCTTACATATGGCTGGTAAGTATGAATATATTTATGCTTTATTACGTTTATATTATAGTTTGTCAATTGTCATTATACTAAAATTTTCTTTCATACAGCATACTATCTGAATCCCAAGTATCACTACAAGCACCAGCTTGGCACGAATCTTGAGCTATGTAGCGCAGTGCATTAGGTATTTATGAAGTTGGATCCTAATTCGGATGTGGCTGGCCGGTTCGAAAATGAGGTAGGATTAGGAATAGGATACTTGTTAAATATAAGTCCTCACTGTAATGACATTTTATTAAATAATAAATACTAACATTTAAGTTTGGTTATCCTAGTTGATAATGTTTCGAAATGCATTGGGGTCATTCAGATCGACCACGACGATTGCATCAAGGGATACAATGATGCCGTCTAAGTAACTTCATAACAAGTGAAGTCATTAGCCTTTATACACTTCTATTTTGATATTTTTTTGATAAAATATTATTGTTCTTTCGAATCACAGGTGAGTGGTGGGCGATATGCGGGTACGATGCGCCTACTTTGCGCAAGTTGGCAGCTAGGATCTTAGCTCAGACGGCATCTTCTTTTGAATGTGAGCGGAATTGGAGCACATTTGCTTTTATTCATACGAAGTAGAGGAACAGATTGGCGTATGCCAGATTGCAAAAGCTTGTATTTTGTCATTACAATATGAGGCTATATATGAAGCAGCTAGAGATTGAGCATCGTATTAAGCCCACTAGAGATCCTCTAGAGGTATTATTCAGCAATGAGATTGACGAGGAGGATCTATTTTCAGAGTGGGTTAGATTGTAACGCCCCAGACCCATAACCAGCAAGATATTGTCCGCTCTGGGCCCACGGGCCCTCATGGATTTGTTTTCAAGGATAACACGAGAAAACTTTCCAGGGTCACCCATCCTAGCAGTGCTCCCACCCAAGCACGCTTAACTTTAGGGTTCCCAGGGGATTTAGTCCCGTGTTGCTCCTTAAAAGGCCTCTTGCTTTGTAAGGGATCACAAGACTACTTATAGCATCCCCGAGCGCTGTGGGATCCCAACCATATGCACATCCTCACCTGGTAGCTCGCCCAGTGAGATTACCCATTCACCCGCCCACTCAGACAGCTAGGATGTCACATAGATGTACTTCCGAGATGGACGAGCCAGATGGTGGACCTAGCCCAGTCATCGCCCGCGCAACTATAGATATGGGCATAGATGTTGATACTGTCATGGAGGAGGAGAGGGGAGGACAGTGGAGACTCATTCGATCGACTGCTTAAAGTTGTTCCCCCTTCAGTTTCAGCCGCACCATCACGAGTAGCCCCAGCCCCTGCTCGTGCTTCATCCTCACGTGCACATGATGATGAGTCATCTGATGATAATGATGATTATAGTGATGAGTCAGACGACAACAACAATGATGATGATGCCCAGGGCGGTGTTGCTGGCAGTAGTGCCCCAGGTTTGAGTTCGTTCACTGGAGAGGGGGGATATGATCATGCCACGCAGGACAGAGACCATGGGGTCAGGAGGGACACCCATATGAGTGCGACACTGGCACAGACATTTTGGAGGAGGGACAAAGGAAAACAACATACCAGTGTGCATGAAGACGAGTCCTCTATAGCTCAGAGTTTTTGATCACTGGACGTTGGATCTAGTTCATCTTATGGGGACCACTATCCACATCAGGGCCACAGACATTACGGCTCATATTATTATCCTCAGCAGCCTAGCCCAACAAAGTCATCAGACACCGGTAGCTATGGGTCCTATGGATATCCTGACTTACAGCCTATGCAGCCCGTTGATCATTTTGGGATATTTCCAGTGAACCCATATCCATATGGATACTACGCTGCACCGGGTGGAGTGATGCCCGTTGGATACGGTGTTGTTGCTTATCTATCACCACCACCAGCATTGCTTCAGCCCGAGCCAGACTTAGATACGGAGGCAGATATCTTGTGTAGTTATTATCCTCACTTCCCTCCTGTTGGTATTATTGGACACATATCTTAAGAGCAGTACGAATACTGTGTAAGGTTGTTCAAGAAAGAGTACATGTGTCGGATGTCATGGAAGCGCTTTTGTCACTTCATCGGGGAGCAGGCAGAGTTTGAGCCTCCCATATTCCAGTTGGGATGTCACTCGTTCCATGTCATGGAAGCGCTTTTGTCACTTCATCGGGGAGCAGGCAGAGTTTGAGCCTCCCATATTCCAGTTGGGATGTCACTCGTTCCATTCTTGATGGTATGATTATTGTACGAATTGAATGCTATGTTTATTATTATTTGTACTTTGCATCATTATTAGTTGTCAACTTATTAGTTCAGTTGCTTGCAATGCATGATATTAGTATACTATTAAGTATTATCATTAATTTACTGATGACTTGCACATGTGCTTATGTTATTCATGTATTATAAACTTCTAATCATCTTATTTATCAATAATCTTTGATTTTTAGCTAAAAAAAACTGATTTCGACTGAAACTGACAATGACCTGTTTTTTCCTCATTTCGTCAGCGTTCTGTTGACGTGCCGATTTTTTAAGGAAACGGCACGCCCGGCGGAACTGATATTGAAAACCTTGGTTGCCACGTGCAACATCTCACGGCTTGTGTCTTTTCACATTGAAAAGTACAAGCCACGGCGGCTACAGATTTCTGTTGGGGGGGTCTTGTGGCAGACGATTTCTGGTGTTTCCAAACTCATCAAACCACTTTTGAAATTCAATTCAACAAGATTTATCCACTCCTATGTCTCCTTGTACATATGAACGTTTTTTTAATATCCACACAACTCTCAATCCCTCAATTGCTATTTATTTGGGATATTTTCTTTTTCAAGAAAATTGACTTTTAGTGATACTTTTTAAAAATAATTTAGATGAAGTCACTAATTCTCAAAATTTTGATAATAATGATGCACAATTTTTTATAATACGGATGGAGAGATAGGATTGGTGTCGTCGACCCGACTTTAGAGGAGTGAAAAAACTATGATAATTATGATAATGATGGTAAGGGTATTTTTTAAAAACATTTAAAAACAAGTATCATTTTGATGTTCACAAAATTTATTAGTCAAGACTATTGGATGTGAGTAGGATGATTGGGCCTCATTGGAAGGCCTATGGTCTGTTAGTCTATGAGCCGAAGCCGAAGCTCATGAGGAGGTCCCGTTCAGCCTGGAACCATTGTTTGGTTCATTTGGTCAAGTATCAAGTAATTAAAGCTTATGTTACGGCTCAAATTGTGCGCTCAATGTTGCTGCTTGGGCTGTTGTTCGGGTTTAGCTAGATTCGTATCGGTCATGTTGGAAGGTCTAAGGAGCCATCACCACATCCAAACGAATGATTCCTCAGCCCGAAAAAAGAAGGATTCTATCCAAAATAACCCAAATGGGTCAAATCATTGGACTCCCATTATTGGACCAGGTAACCCAATCCATAAATGGACTGTTTTGCAGCCAGGAGGCTCCGTTTAGAAATTCATTGGCTTGCTGCATTCTAGCATTCGTGGAACCACAATTAATATCATGCATTGGGGGGCCTCCTTCAAGGATCTGAAACATTCATCTCTGGTGGGTGATGGGGAGCTCTTTCATGAGCTTGTTTGGACATGGATCAGACCTTATCAGGTCTGAGACCTGGCTAAACTACATAACAGCACAGCAGCTTGGAATGGGTTTAGAAGAGAACAAGATAGGTACATGCAGGACCTCCTGAGGTTGCTGTCCATGATTTGAAGCTTTGAGTTCATGTGAAGGGTGAAGATGGCCAGCCGGTCTTAAGCATGGGCCACACTAAAGATGGCTGATCTGGTTCTCTAGACTTCAATCAAAGGCCACTGATGACCCTTAGGTGAACTACACAGTTGTACTCTTCCCAAGATCTTTCTAAGCAGGATTTCTTACTGGATGGATAGTGAGAACTATGTAAGTACATCAATATCTTTCCACATAGGCTTCATTCACTTCATATATATTTAGTATCCTTTAATTAGGTCATAAGCACACACCTATTTCATATATAGGAGCTCAATAATGATGTGGATTAGCAATAAGAGAAACTTTTTGTTTTCTTAACATTTTTAAGATTCTCAATAGGAAAGTATGAACATGGATGCAATTTTCACTCATACAAAAGGAAAAACCATATTTAAAGCAAACAAATCTACATATATGTAACCAATAATACAAATTTTTATTTCTCTGTATTCAGTTGGTGAATGCTAAATTATATAGCCACAGCGTACTTACGTAGCTCCAGTCTCAAGCATTCTTACCATCGTCGTTCTGAATTCTCATGACATCAATATATGATTTGCCGTCGAGTTTACGACTAAAACGACCCTTGTAGTACTCTTGGACTCCGATCCTCCTAAACAAAGCTGGAGTTTCTGGGCTGGTGAGGCTTCGTGCAGGTCCCAGTTCGGCGTCATATCTTGGGCTATAGAATGTTGCAATGGAAAGTCTCTCCGTTTTGGAGTTCACCACTGCGCGATGCTCGACACTACTATATATTCCATTAGTTACAATCTGCCAAACCATGAAAGATTAATCAGAAAACCTCTTCCCTTCAAAGTTCAAACTGATGGCTGTTTTTTCCTGTTCACAGCTTTAATTTGAAGGTTTCAAGGGCCCAAATGGCTTGGCTCATAATTAGTTATCAGGGATACTTACAGTTCACCCCTTTCAAGGTTTTAGACAATACCAGTTTCTCCCTTGTTAAGGATTTGACATACCAGTTTGCCACCTTGAGTTTTGCTGTGTGTAACAATCTCTCCCATCTAAGGGAGTCATTACTCTCCGATCTTCTATCCTCAAAATTTATGTATGTACGATCAAAAAATTGCTCATGGAATTTTAATCACATTGGAGATTGACGCAAGCAGAGGAGGAATTGCTTCCTCCATCTAGGTTTGTTCGTTAAAATTTTAATAGTTTTGAAGACATAGCAAGAGATAAAACATATACTGACTATTTTGTCCCTCTTGTTCTAATTATTTAAAATTAAATATTAAGATTATCCATTAGTAGGTTTATTCAATGTTTACAACATTGGCTCAAATTGAAAAAACTAGATCCTGTTCTTATCAGGACTGAAGGCATTTTTGGTACTCAAGGGGTATAAATAAAGCTCTTTACTTAAAGGTGTAAATAAAAGGGAGATAAATTTGTCAAGTGACATTTTATCAGTTACAATGATTTTAATGGTCAAACCTTTGGAAGAGGAACAGGTGTAAACTGGTATTTTAGAAACCTGGGGAGAAGTGGGATTCTTAGAATCCTCAAGGGGGAAACTGTAAATATTTACAATTATTATGCTCAAGCTCATTGAAAAAGGGAAAATCAATAATGCTTGAAAGTTTACTGTTACGTACCTCTAAAGCGTCTCCAACATTCACCACGAAAGCATTTGGTAAAGGAGTAATTGGAATCCACATCCCATCTTTTCGTATCTGGAGGCCTTCCTTTTCATTGACTTGAAGGAGGATGGTCAGACCCGAACCATCTGAGTGGGGGCTGAGGCCAATTGTCCTATTTGGTTGAGGGCATGGAGGATAGTAATTCATTCTCATTCCTTGGAAACCTTCTTCAAACAAATCTGTTATTTCTTCGCTTTTTATTTTCAGAGCTTTAACCATCTGATGTAGGATGGCCATAGCTAGAATTTTCAGTTCTAAAGAGTAAGCTTCCACTGCCTCCCTGCATGGAAAAATAATTCTTTAGAGAGAGAGAGAGAGAGTAATATATAATGGTGGTTTTGGCTTACCTGAATGCAGTTGGGAGCTTGGGAATCAAGTGGGGCTTCCTAAAAAGGACTGGAAGGGTGGTTATGTAGAACATATCAGCCCAATCAAGTTTTTGTTCTTCAGATACCACAAAGGCCTGTCCAAGTCCCTCTACTTCTCCTGGATGCTGATAAAACTTTTTCTTCTCTTCCATGGGAAGCTTGAAGAACTCTTGAATCTCGACCTTCATTTTCTCCACACAATAATAGCTCACTCCATGGTTTATTAGCTGCATCACACATTTCTTCGTATGTCAACTATATATATATATATATATCTTAATGTATTTCATGTTCGGTGGATAAATTCATGATCTTATGTATAAATATTTTAAGTATTTTTCTATTAAAATTACAAAAATAAAAAAAAATTGCAAAAACCAAACTTTTCTGTGCTCGGGCTTCTATTTTAGAATCAGGCTAGGGTTATAATTGAAAGGCCCAAAATGGGCCGGGATGGGCTTGAGTAACCCATAGCGTGCTTCTGAAGCCTGGCCCGTAAAATCGTCACCCCTAGTTTTAGAATGCAGTTTAAACATTAGTTGCTTCGAGTTGAAGGGGTTGTTGGTGTGGGTCGAGCCACAGGCACGTGGTGTGGTTTGGCCGAGTTAGATTTTCTCCTGGGGTATGGCTAGAGCTGTAAGTAGGGCGGGCTGGGCTGGGTTTCAATGAGTTCGGGCTCAACTCTAACTAAAATTGGTGAACCCAAACTCTCTTCGGCCCGCCCTAACCCAAACTTTTTGAGCCCAAACCCAACCCTAAAATTATTTCTTGAGTTCGGGTTGGGTTCGGGCCAGCCTAAACTTTTTTTTCTACTTGATACAATGATACATTCACATATATAAGACTACAATATTTCGATATATATAATAAAGTTTATTGGCATACATTGATTTGTTTGTGTATTAGGTTAAAAAATGATCTCTATAAGTCCACCAAACTTTTGAGCTTGTTGTGGACCTGTGGTATCAGGTAAACTAGCTTATGAAACTAAGTAGCACAATAAAGCAAGGACCTACCCCATTTGAAATTCCAAAATTAGTTTCATTGCATTTTCACATTGTTTAAGTATTCAAACCTTAATCTAAAAATAATACCTTCTACAAAATCAATCAACTTTTGTAATTTTAAATAGACTTAATATTCATGTTTCCTATCTCTTCCAATTACTTTAGAATCTACGTTTTTTTTTTTTACTGAGTTAGAATCTACGTTTCAAATATTAGAACCACGAAATTATGTAAGAAACACATAACTCATCTGCATATGACCAAACAAGAACAATAAATCAAGATTTTAGGGGATATATATTGATGTTAAAAATAACATAAAATAAAATACTACTAAAGTAACAAGATTTTTTGTTTTGCTACTTTATTGGAAATCAAATCTTAATGAAATTTTGCATCCAGCAGTAAAAGACTGGGGATTGAAATATCTGAACTAACTTTATAGTCAAAGAGGGGTAAATAGTTTTAGATTATATGGTGCATAGCCGAGGAAGAGAAACAAACCCTCCCAAGCACACATTAATGGATCTCATCCAGATCGAATACTAGAAAAGAGAGGAATTAAATAGTACCTGAAAGCAGTGAATAAATGGGGAAAGATGAGATGCCCGATTTAAAGAGAGATGCCCAATTTGACAAAAATAGCAATCACAAATCCCTTGTGACTTGTGAACGATGGAACTGTATCGCAAATCCCTTGCTATCGGAACTGTATCCCACTGTATTGACGGCAACGCCGACGGCAAATGTATTGCTAGCTCCTGCCGATCGAGCTCCTTTGTTGGGGGTTTCTCTAGCTAGGTTGTCTTTGAGATGTGAGGTATTGCTAATAGAAGAGAGGGACAGTGAGTTAGTGAGAGAGGCAAGCAATTCCAACTTTCGTGGTAGAGATATGGGAGAAGACGATAAACTTTTAGGTTTGCAGGAGACAATCGTATGGAGGTTTGCAGGAAGGGGTTTTAGTGGTATATATATTTCGAGTTATTCGGGTTTTTTTGGGCTATACCTTGTGAGCCCAAGCCCAGCCCGAACTCAACTTCAGACTCAAGATTGAGCCCAGCCCAAACTCAAACTTATTTCTTAAATCGGGCTATTATTCGGGCTAGGTTGGGCGGGCTTTTGGCGGTCCGGGCCAAACTTACAGCTCTAGGTTTGGCTTTTGCTTTTCTAAATGAATATTAAAAAACATTTTAAGAAATATTAATAATATTTATAAATTAAATAATGAATTAAAATTCATTTTAATACAATATGAATATAGTTCGATTGATTTGTCTGAATGTCTAGAATGCTTCCATTCCTTCCTCTAATAGTACTGCTCTAATCGGTGCACTCTCTCAATAAATAAAAATTTTTTTAGTAAATTCTTTTTATTTTCTTGATGAGTGCAGATGATATGCAGAGATCAAGGGATAGATATAATCGATAAGTTAAATTTTTATTGTTGCATTTACTTGAAAAATTGAATTCCTGAAGCATACCTGGAAGAAGCCCCAATACTGGCAAGCATGGTGCAGCTTCTCTAGTTCTGGCCCCATGGGTCCTTCTTCTGCGATTAGACTTTGCATGTCGATGACCGGAATCTCGGAATCCGATGACTTGTCGGAGACCATGGAGTCATCTTGATCCAGATCACGTACATATCTTGGAGGGACTGTGGTCAAGGGCTCCTTGGCCAACTCCTGCACACTGGGAACAGGTATGGAACTCCCAAGATTGAAAGGCTTTGCTTCCATCATAGAATAAGCAACCAAAATAGTGAAGGCTTTGCAGAAGCTGAATGAAGAGGAGAGAAGATGAAGAGCAGATGAGACTTTTTCGTTGCTTTGTATTGATTGATTGAATATTTAAGAGATTATAAAATATGATAACAGCTGTGTATTGTATTTGATTGAATGAATATATTCTGCAACAACACCCTTGCACCAAGTTGGCCATCTTTTGATTAAAAAATTGGATAACCAGTGGGTTCTATGTATTTGTAATGAATTTTTTAATCATTTTGAACCAATCAAAAGCCTATTTCAGGATGCTGTGGCAAAAATTTGTTACATATGATATGGGGTTCTTATTAAATTATTAATTGTCGTCAAGCACTAAGCTATCTGTCCTAATTTTTTTTTTGGTAACAGGAGCTTTGTTAACATCACCAAGTCAAGATAAATTTACAAGACAGGTAAGAGTGCCCCCAAAAAGTCTTCTTTCAAAATGCTATCAAAATGTGTTAGGAATATAATTAAATATATAAAAGTTCAGCTCTATTATCAGCTTGAGCTTTTAGTAGAAACGGTGTTCTACATGATATTAGAGCCTTAGGCAAACGTTGAGGTCTTGGGTCTTCAGTTCAAACCTCAACTCTATTTATTGAGAAAAAAATATTCCACGTGTAGGGTCTCCCTAAAAATGAGTTTGAATTCGACTCACATATGAGGGAGAGTGTTAAGAATATAATTAAATATATAATAGTTTACTTTTGGTATCAATTTGAGTTTTTAGTAAAAACGGTGTTTTACAAAATATGATGAAAATCTGTGGAAAACAAAAAAAAATTGTCCAGAGCCAAATTCGCATTCTTATTTGCTTGTCTAAAATATGTGTCAACAAATACGATGCACCAATCACCGTCAAATGATGTACCTTTCTTCATTTACCTTTTTTTTAACGTTTGGTCCCACCGGAGAGTAACATAATTTCAGCCATGTTATGCACCATTTTCGAGGACAGGACTTGGGAATGCGGATGAAATCGGCTACCGCTGCCATGAGATGCGGCTCTTGTCTCTTAATGTGAAAATGTTTTCTCACATTGAGATGTGAAAAATAAGAGCCGTGAGATGCTTCACGTGATGCTCCACGTGGAGCATCTCACGGCAGCGGTACCGTCTGCTGCATGTTCATGAGGTAGGCTTGATGCCTACCAAGGCATGATGCCTTAAAAAAAAAAAAAAAAGATAGGCTTGATTTGATTTTCTCAATAATCTCGGAATTCGTGTTGACAGCAATTAGCACCTAAGGTGGAATTCCGAGGATGAAATCATTTGTTTACGTTACAAAAAGGAAAAAAAAATCATTCGTCATGTTTGCTCAGATCGTGCCGTTTTGGGGCCGTGAGATGCTGCCATGTGGAGCATCTTACGGTCACTGTTTTTTCATTACTATAAATGTTTGAAAGTGAGGCCCAGAATGAAAAAATAGTGGCCATGAGATACTCCACCTGGCAGCATCTCACGGCCCTAACAGGGAAGGATGCAAGCAAACATGACAAATGATTTCTTTCCGAAAGCCGGTGCCTTAAGTTGAATTTTTTCATCCATATATGCATATACTAATGCACGAGAACTTTTGATACGTTACGAAATTCCGACAAAAGAGACTTATTGTGAATTAAAACTCGGCATGAAATCGTCTACAGACATGTGCCGCTTGAAATGTTGCCACCAGTGTTTTGATTTTATTCAGCTAGTAGCATGTTTTGCAAGCCAAATGCCGCTAACCTTAGATTTCCAGGAGGTGTCGAAATGATTTTTTTTTTTTTTATTTTCAATCGTGCGCACATGCATTGATTTCGGCGAAAATTTAGCCCAAATTGACGAGTTTTCGACAGAAACAAAAGGGGATTGCGATTTTGATGATTTCTTCTTCAAATCTCAACCATTTCTTGTGAAATCTGTCCCAAACTTCATCTTTTCTCAAGATCTTCATTCTAGAAGCAAGCTAGACACGATTTCGAATTGAATTGGAGGTCATACGACGTTCATGTTCGATCTTAAATAAGGTAAACATCTATTTCTTTTATTTTATAGGCTTAAACGTATTAGATTAAGTTGAAATTAGGATATGTTATGCATCGGCACCCGATCTATCGATGGGTGCCGTTACTTATATTTTTTTTTCAAAATTAATTTTTTAATTATTTGTAACGAAAATTAATTAAAATAGGGAAAATATACAAAAATACAAAAAATTATGTTATAAATTAGTAAAAATTATTGTGAATGTTATGTATAATTATCTATAATTATTTGTATGAAATAATTTTTTAATTATTTGTGACAAAAATTAATTAAAAATATAAAAATACAAAAATCAATAAATTAATAAAAATTGCTGTGAATGCCATGTATAATTATCTATAATTATTTGTATGAAAATTAATTTTTTTAATTATTTCTCATGAAAATTAATTAAAAACAAGGAAAAATATAAAAAAAATACCAAAATCATGTTATAAACTTATAAATTACTGTGAATGCCATGTATAATTATCTACAATTATTTTTATGAAAATTAATTTTTTAATTATTTCTCACGAAAATTAATTAAAAATAGGCAAAAAATTATAAAAATTACAAAATCATGTTATAAATTAATAAAAATTACTGTGAATGCCATGTATAATTATCTATAATTATTTGTATGAAAATTATTATTTTTAATTATTTCTCATGAAAATTAATTATTATTTTGTTTTGTATTTGTATCTAATATTATAAGTTTGTTTTGTAACTAAACTGTTGTTGGTATTTTATTTGTACATTGTGCAGGTGATCGTTGATTGTTACTGTATTGATCTGGTATGGTTTCTGGTTCTGGCACTGGCAGTGGAGGTGACCAGCAGGGTTGTAGGCAGGTAGATATTGGCTAGAGGCACTGTAAGAAAGTGGATGGGGACAGAAATAAAAAGGAATGTAATTATTGTGACCAGCAATTTAAGGGTGGTGGGATTTCACGCTTGAAGCAACACTTAGCACATGGCTACAGGAACGTAGTCAACTATCCAAGAGTACTTCCAGAAGTAAAAAAAACAAATGCAACAACATCTACATGTAGGGATGACTGGCCGGCAGGAGGAAGGTAGGCCATAGAGCATGAGATCAGACGCCGGCTAGGGGATCCTGCACGACCACTTGCTGGGTGTGAGGATTCAGACGATAACATTGTATACCCTGTGTGCGCACCTAAAAATGACTAGATTGCACACAGGGCGCACGTGGGAGTACGTGCCTCGGGACATTCGGAGTCGCCACTGCCTGAGAGGTGCAGGCAGACACGGTGATTGCCCTATCTGGGTCTAAGTCTGGTCTGCGGCTTTTCAGAGTTCTAGCTAAGTCCTCGGTTACGTACGGGGAAGTCCGATGACACCTCGGCCCGCCCCGTCGGTTTGACGGGTCCCTCGGGTCTCCTTAGTTTTGAGTCAATTTCACCTTTCCTAGGCCAGCATGCCACTTTGTTTGGTCTGGCGGGACCCTTTGGTGGTATGGGCCCCTTTTTATTTCGTTTTATATTTTTATTTAGATGAGGTGGGTCGGATACGGGTCCCGTTGGAAGACCCGTGGGTTGTCAAGGTTGGGCCTGGGCCCAATAGGGTTATTGGGTAACCATTTTTTGGTTATTTGTTAAATTATTTAGGAATATTAAGGGCTTATTGGGCTTGGACTTGGCCCATTAGCCAAGGGTCAAATGGCAACAAACGGGCTTGGTTTGGGCTAGTCAAAGGTGGGCCTCACAAGTGGGCCCAGGGAGCCTTGGTGGGCCTATTTAGGTCCACAGTCCAGAAATGGGCTTAAAATAGCCCAAATTATCCAAAAGGTCGGTTCAAGCTGGTTCGGGTCGGGTCGGGTCAAGTCCAACCGGGCCGAAAAACCAACTTTTAAACCAATTTTTAATTTGACCGCACTCCCTATGCGGTTTGGTCAGAACCGCAGATATACTGTGGTTTTGGCCAAACCGCTTTGTAAGTGCGGTTGTCACCCGAACTTGTAGTTTTGTTCCGATTTCGCTCTGGATCAGTTTGATTGGTCTCCTGGGGATTCCGGCAGCTTCTGTTAGAGTTCTTTAGCATCTTCACAATGCTATTTTGGCTTCATTTGGCCTAAAAAGGCCTTTTCTTCTTTTCTCTTATGTTCTTTGGAGGAGCAAGTCTTTCTTCTAATCATTCGTGGCCATTGTCAATAAAGAAAGGAGAGGGAGATTACAGGGATACAATAGATCTTCAAAGGGGAGAAATCAGTCCTTGATTATAAGCAAAATGGGTTAGTTAAATCAACTTAATAATTATTTAAAGTGTCTCTTTTAACTTAAAGGTACTCTCCTCCACTTTTTTTATGGAAATCATCACCTTGGATCCAGTTTCTCGTGATGCACAATAGTCAAGAAATACGTTAGAAATGGTATGGGAACAACAAAATATAGAAAAGAAATTTAGACAAATATCGGAAGTAATTGAAAAATTGTAGAAACACTTACAGTATCACCTCCTGCTTGTTTTGGTATGTTATGGTTTTCCGATGATTTTAGCAGCGCTTCCGCACTCCCGTTGATTTCCGAAAACAGGCTTGAAAAGGGGTTCTCTTATTCTTAGTTTGAAAGGATGAAATGGAAAGGTCAAAACAGTGGTTTAGGGGCAAAACGGACAGTTTTTCTGGGCTGAATGGGTTCTGATAGGGTGTGGACGTGGAAAACGTTAAAGGGAGAGAGGGGGACCATGCAAGAGACAGGGGGGACCAGCCTGTTCGAATGGGGGTTGGCCTCTCTATTTCAAATGCGGGTGTGAGACATGGAAAAATCAATTCAATGACTTTCTAAATCATCACACGGGATTGGTTAAAAACAAAGAGTCACCCCCATTCTGTTTAGGTGTGAATGGACACCAAGATCATCAAATAAGCACAAAAAGGCAAATTTAGGGTAAAAATAACCCTATTAAAAAAAAACAACCAGAGATGGGTAAGGGGATTAGGTTATGAACAGGGGAAAGTGTTAGGCACCCCTATTCATCCACACAAGGTGGTTGCCAGGCATTGTTCATGTTAAAAATAAAGAAGGATTGCTACAAAAATCATAAAAATCACAAAAGACAAAAGTGTATGGTTTTTTCATACGAATAGCCTGATTGATCCAGAACTTTCAAATATGATCATACCATTCCTAGGGTTTCATGGTTAAAATAAAATTGAGATAAAATCAAATAAAACCAATCTAAAGTGAAAACTTAAAAAATCTAGCTTCAAGTTAAATTCTGGAAATCTAGAAAAAAATATGATTTTTATGAAATATTGCAGAATCGAACTTGAACAGTCCAAGACATAGATATAGCCCAAATTTCACATTAGATCAAAAAATTAAAACCAAAAATACCCACGTTGATGAAAAACATCAAAAGGGGAGAACTTAGACCGTAGGGTCTTCTCTTAAAAGTGAAAAAGGACTCAAAAACAACATCATGAAACCCTAGAAGTTACTTTCAGGCTTTTGAATCTAGATCTATCATATGGATCATGATAAATTCAGGATCTTAGCCTAATATCACAAAAATCACGAAAACAGCGCTGTAGGTGCAAAAGTGGTGAAAATCCAAATTTTTGGAAAAAAAGAGAGGATTTCATGCTATAAACATCATGGATTCATAGGATTCATTCAGATTCAATCACAAGATCATTAAAACACTAGCAAGATATCCAAAGCAGCCATATCTCACAGATTAGAGCACATGGGGGTCTACCCTACGAATCCACCTGTTCTCTTTTCCCCTAGCTCTCTTTTCACGTTTTATGGTTAGAGAGGGTTCTTGAGGTACTTAGAGATAGGTTTGGGTATACAAACACAATCAAAGGCCTTATTCTAAAAAAAAGGAGAAAAATAGATATGGGGTTCTATTCTAGGGATCCACCTGTTCCCCTTTCCCCTAGCTCTCTCTTCACGTTTTACGGCTAGAGAGGATTCTTGAGGTATTTGGAGGCAGGTTTGGTAATACAAGATAAAAGGAGGCCTTATTCTACAGCAATGGAGAAGATCTTATTATCTCTAGAATTGAAGACAGAAAATAAAATGGAAAAGGGACTTACCTGGATTGAGCAAGCAGAGCAGCAGGGATTCCTCTCTTCTCTTGGAGCTCCTTGGACTTCAAATTTTCGTGGCCCTTTGCTTGAGGATCTCACCTCTATTTATAGGCAAACCCAAGGGTAAGGCTGGTCCAGAGGGATATATCATGATCCCCCCCAGATTGGGTTAAAAATAAGGATAATGCCCATCCATGGCCAACAAAGATAATTCGAACGAATAAAAGAGATAATTCGCTCATCTAAAGAGATATTAGACTGAAGATAAGGCTCAGAAATCGAGCAAAGATCAAATTCGCACAAATCTCCTGCGCTCGTAAATATATTGCGGGCAAGTGGTGTCCGTATTCTTATTACGGGCGCTGCGCGCCCGTAGATATAATACGGGCAATGCTTAAATGATTGAATTTTATGTATTTTTGACCTGTTTTAAATCCCAATTACATGTTTTCAATTATTTTCTCATTTTGTAGTGCAATTTGGGGTGTCTACAGCGGATGAGCCGCTCATGTGCTAAAATCTCGCCGAATCGCCGTACAAGACGCGTGTCCCGCCGTACGGCGACACGTGTCCTCTTCTGGAAGGCTTACCTGTATTTGAAGTGCGGGCATGCCTCGCCCGTACTTCAAATATGGGCGCGTACGTTTTAAATTTGCTGGATTTCAAACCATTATTCAATTTGGCTTAAAATAAAGATTTTATTCGATTTTTTTGATTATTTTATTAAAAAACGAGATTCTTTTATTTAAAATATTTAATATATAAACAAATACATTTATTTTATTGGTTTATTCTGTTTTCTGCTGCCCTTTTACCACATGGGCAGTTTTTATAAAACTTCAACTGCCCATAACTTCTTCGTCCGGTGTCCGATTTCAGCAAATTTAGTGTCGTTGGAATCAGCTCGGAACGCTCTATCCAGTGGGATCAAATTGGGCAATTGAGTTGGGGTCGAGCAATAAGTCAACTTTTCGCTCCCCAAAAGTTTGACCGGCTTATAACTTTCTCATCTGGACTCTGATTCCAGCAAACTCAGTTGCGTTGAAACCGTGTCGAAGTGCTCTCTTTAATGAGATAAAGTTTGATGGCCAAATTCACTTGAATCAAAAAGTCAATTTTTTTGACCCCCTAAGGGTTTGACTTTTCATTTTTCTTCATTTTAGGGGTGCAAAAATCAGGTGCTAACACCCTGCTGATATGGTGACTGAGGCAGAGAGGGCCGCATTTCGAGCCAATGTTCAAGATTCTTTACGGGATGAGTATGAGAGGAGGGAGAGCCACAGATTGGGCTTGGAGAGGGGTGGTTACTCTGGAGGTGATTATGGTAGTCGTGCTTGAGGTTCAGGGCATAGGGTTGAGCCTGAGTTAGGGTGGACACAGAGTACGAGGATGCCGGACTACCCTACGGAACCCCAGTTATATTGTTTTTCTGGATCGAGACAGAAGAGACTTAGGGATGTTTGGAGCAAAGGATCATTGAAGGAGAGAATAGGAAAGTACATATCGAAGTTTTTCATCTTTAATCACATCCCAAAAAATGCAGTGGCATCTCCCCGCATCAAGAACATAGTAGACACTATTCAGGAGGTGGGTCCAGGAGTGCAGCCGCCTACACTTCGTGACATTATGAGCAGATATCTGGATGAGAAGGAGCAGGAGATGAGAGATTTTATTATATCCCTACGACCTCATTGGGAGCAATTCAGGTGACTAGTATGTGTGATGGTTGGATAGGTCTCACTAGACTGTCCATCATCAACTTCATAGTATATTGTAGAGGGAAGGTAGTTGTAAAACCCCGACCTAGATTATACCTTAATTATAAAGTTTAATTATGTAAAGTGTGATTATTAGACTAATTAAGTATTTGTGTTATGAAGGTGAGGTGAATGTGGATCATGCTTGAGGATTTGGGGGAAAGCAAATTGAACTTTATTGAAAGTTTTTAAGGTAAGATTAATTAATGTTAATTCTCAATTTTAATTGGCTAAGAATACCCAAGGTACCTCTCAAGTATACCTAAAGTATCTCTTAAGTGTAGTCAAAGTACACCCAAGTATTACCGAAGGTACCACCCAATTATACCTAAAGCAACCTCTTGAATTGCCTAAGGTACCCCATTTGTATCCCTAAGGTACCCCCATGTGTTATCTAAGGTACCTCACATGTATACCTAAAGTACCCTAAGGTACCCCATTTGTATCCCTAAGGTACCTTACTTGAATTGCCTAAGGTACCCCACTTGTATACCTAAAGTACCCCCTTGTGTTGCCTAAGGTACCCCACTTGAATACCTAAGGTACCCCACTGTTTTAGCTAAGGTACCCCCCTCTGGTATAACAAAGGTACCCCTCAAGCATCCCTAAAGTATGCCCTTTGAAATAGCTGAGGTAAAACCCCTTGAAACACCAAGGTACCCCCTCAAATAACACTAAGGTACCCCCTGGTATACCTTAGGTATATCCTAAGGGTTTTAGTTGAATAAAAGCTTTGGTTAGGGGCAGATTTGAAAGACCAAAAGTTGGGTATATAAAAGGATGCCCTAACTAAAATATCAAGTGTTTTGAACCCCTTTTCCTTGTCTTGGACGTATAGAACAAGAAGAAGAGTGGGAGCTTACTTTAAAGCTTCAAGAAGAAGAAGAAGGAGAAGGAGAGGAGAGCTTGAAGAGAAGTTGTGCTTCTTTATTAAACAAGTAGCAAACCCTTCAAAACAAAATGTATTACCAAAATTCGTATTCTCTCTCTAGGGTTTGATTTATTTGAAGGAATAATCTTGCATGTTGCTTTTTGCTTCTAAAATTCGTAGGTTTTGGTTTTATAACATTCTTGTTTTATTTTCTATGTATTTGCTATGGGTTTGCAACCTAGATTGATCATATTTCAGATTTTGGTTTGAGTTTTGTGTTTTGAATGAGGTTTCATGTGTTAGATTGGTGTTCATGTGGATTTGAGATGAATCTTTGTTTTGGAAAGTGTATTTAAGTATGTTGGGATGATTTATGATCATACCATTTGGTGTTGGAAAGGATTGGAATGATTTGTATGAGTTTTGTGTTGAAAATAGCCAAAAAATTCGAAAACCCGAGGTGGCGATTAATCTTGGGAATTGGCGATTAATCTTGAGTGTAGACACCCCAAATTGCACTACAAAATGAGAAAATAATGAAAACATGTAATTGGGATTTAAAACAGGCCAAAAAATGCATGAAATTCAATAATTTAAGCCTTGCCCGTATTGTACCTACGGGCTGACCGCGCCCGAATTTTGTATACGGGCACGTAGCGCCTGTAAGGCATACACGGACACCACTTGCCCGCAATACATTTACGGGCGCATTAGATTTGTGCGAATTTTATCCTTTCTCGATTTCTGAGCTTTATCTTCAGTCTAATATCTCTTTAAATGAGCGAATTATCTCTTTATTTCGTTCGAAATATCCTTTTTGGCCATGGATAGGCATTATCCCTATTTTTAACCCAATCTGGTGGGATCCTGGCATATCCTTCTGGACCAGCCTTACCCCTGGGTTTGCTTATAAATAGAGGTGAGATCCTCAAGCAAAAGGCCACGAAAATTTGAAGTCTAAGGAGCTCCAAGAGAAGAGAGGAATCCCTGCTGCTCTGCTTGCTCAATCCAGGTAAGTCCCTTTTCCCTTTTATTTTCTGTCTTCAATTCTAGAAGTAATAGGATCTTCTCTATTGCTGTAGAATAAGGCCGTCTTTTATACTTGTCTTCCTAAACTTGTCTCTAAGTACCTCAAGAGTCTCTCTAGCCGTAAAACGTGAAGAGAGAGCTAGGGGAAAGGGGAACAGGTGGATCCCTAGAATAGGACCCCATATCTGTTTTTCTCTTTTCTTTTAGAATAAGGCCTTTGATTGTGTTTGTATACCCAAACCTATCTCCAAGTACCTCAATAATCCTCTCTAGCCGTAAAACGTGAAGAGAGAGCTAGGGGAAAAGAGAACAGGCGGATCCGTAGGGTAGACCTCATGTGCTCTAATCTGTGAGATATGGTTGCTTTGGATATCATGATCATGTTTTAATGGTTTTTATTTTGAATATGAATGAATCATATGAATCTATGATGTTTATAGCATGAAATCCTCTCTTTTTTTCCAAAAATTTGGATTTTCACCACTTTTGCACCTACAGCGCTGTTTTCGTGATTTTTGTGATATTAGGCTAAGATCCTGAATTTATCATGATCCAAATGATAGATCTAGATTCAAAAGCCTGAAAGTAACTTCTAGGGTTTCATGATGTTGTTTTTGAGTCCTTTTTCACTTTTAAGAGAAGACCCTACGGTCTAAGTTCTCCCCTTTTGATGTTTTTCATCAACGTGGGTATTTTTGGTTTTAATTTTTTGATCTAATGTGAAATTTGGGCTATATCTATGTCCTGGACTGTTCAAGTTCGATTCTGCAATATTTCATAAAAATCATATTTTTCTAGATTTCCAGAATTTAACTTGAAGCCAGATTTTTTAAGTTTTCACTTTAGATTGGTTTTATTTGATTTTATCTCAATTTTATTTTAATCATGAAACCCTAGGAATGGTATGATCATATTTGAAAGTTCTGGATCAATCAGGCTATTCGTATGAAAAAACCATACACTTTTGTCTTTTTTGTGATTTTTCATGATTTTTGTAGCAAGCCCTTTTTTCCTTTGAAAAACATAAACAATACCTGGCAAACACCTTGTGTGGATGAATAGGGGTGCCTAACACCTTCCCTTGTTCATAACCTAATCCCCTTACCCATCTCTGGTTGTTTTTTTAATAGGGTTATCTTTACCCTAAATTTGCCTTTTTGTGCTTATTTGATATTTTGGTGTCCATTCACACCTAAACAGAATGGTGGCGACTCTTTGTTTTTAACCAATCCCGTGTGATGATTAGGAAGTCATTGAATTGATTTTTTCCCATGTCTCACAACTGGCGACTCCGTTGGGGATTTGCGGAATTCAGCATTTTTGTTTTTGTTCATGTTTTGGTGTTTTTGTTTTGCTTGCTATTTTTTAGCATGTTTGATATGGTTTTGCTTGCTATTTTGTGTTCTTAAGCATGCTTGGTATGTTTTAAATCTGATTTATTGCTTAAGAGTTCATGGGGGTAGAAACATGCTTAATTTTGATTATAGGATTGTTTCTAGAAACATGCGTAGGGGAGGTTCATTTTGCTAAAACCATAATGATTTCTTGCTGTATTTTTATGATAGCATGTTTTAATTTTCAGCATGATCTCCATGATGTGTTTTTGGGTTGTATAACATGATCATATGTTTGGATGATTTTTGTGAGCATGTTTAGGTGCTATAGGATTGTTTTGTGTATTTGTTTACTTTAAATATGCTTTCCTATTATGCCTTGGTTTGTATATGCATGGCTACGAAAAGAGTGGCAAGGGTTTGGGACATTGTGAATGCATCCAATTTTTACAATGCACTATACACATTTTATTTTTTACACAGCCTACCCATAACCTATAGGAAGTTGAACCCGAATGTGTGTAGCTTGGCGCAACGAGGTCGATACTTCGGAAAGCGAAAGTAAAAACATTCACCTTAGAACTTTGGGCCAATGATGTGATGATAACGTGGATCTGTGATTCGATTCTGGTCATCACTAGGCTTGAATGCTAAGTTGCCATTAAGCCAAAACCCAAAGCCCCTACGCTTGAAGGTGGAGATACACGTTTTTGGCTAAAATACCCAATTACGTGGGGATAAGGCTTTGTAATTGAGGGAAGGCCGTTTGCATGGTTCGCAAGCCAAGTCATGATGTGGATGCTATATTGAAGGTAAACAAGGTAACAAGGTAACCTTAATTTTTGCATTATTTTCATGTCATAGGGGTGTCATGGTGTCCATTGGTTTGGGATAAAATTGGTCCCAAATAGGCATGTATCCTAAAATTGGTGTAGCCCATAGGAAGAGTTCTTAATTCTGTTCAGAATCAATCCTATCCAATGTTCATACAAGAGGCAACCAAAGGGTACCATACCCCTGAATATGGTGTCAATTTGGAGGGAACATGTGTCCTCCTAAACATTTGTTTTTGCAAATAGGTCAAAGTCCACTTTGGGACAGTTTAGAGGCCTTGCAATGGGTGAACCGTATGTTAGCAATCAAAGTGATCAAATCATGTAAAAACTGAAAAAAACAGAAAAGAGCTCCGTATACTGCATTTATTACACAGGCTGCGCTCGCCCGTATTAATTATACTGGCTGGGCTCGCCTGTGTTTACTTTACGGGCAGGGCTGGACCGTACTGTATATGCAGTCTTCGCGGAAAATTCAATTTTAATCAGTTTTTTCCCACTAAATCCTGTTCCTTTAACCTTTAAATGATGATAAAGAGAAATGAGTTTGAATAAAATGCTTCAAATAAATAAATAAATAAATAAAAAATAAAAAAATGTGTGAAAGAAAATCTTTTAGGCCTCTGAAAGCCTTTGAATTTCAGACTTTTACTCAAAAATCTTCGGGCCTTTGAAAGCCTTTGAATTTTAGACTTTTTCTCAAAAATCTTTGGGCCTTTGAAAGCCTTTGAATTTCTAAAAATCCTTGGGCCTCTGAAAGCCTTTGAATTTCAGACTTTTTCTCAAAAATCCCTGTGCCTCTAAAAGCCTTTGAATTTCAGATTTTTTCTCAAAAAATCTTTGGGCCTCTGAAAGCCTTGGAATTTCAGACTTTATTCTTTGGGCCTCTAAAAGCCTTTGAATTTCAGATCTTTGGGCCTCTGAAAGCCTTTGAATTTCAGACTTTTTCTCAAAAAATCTTTGGGCCTCTGAAAGCCTTGGAATTTCAGACTTTATTCTTTGGGCCTCTGAAAGCCTTTGAATTTCAGATCTCTTTCCTCGGGCCTTTGAATTTCAGACCTTTTGCAAAAATATCCCTGGGCTTCTGAAAGCCTTTGAATTTCAGACCTTTTCCAAAAATATCCCTGGGCCTCTGAAAGCCTTTAAATTTCAGATCTTTTTCTCTTTTTTGTGGGACATGTTGGAAGCCCTAGAATATTCCAACAATTCTAAAAAAATAAAAATAAAAAAAATAAAAAATAAAAAAAGAAGCAAATAAAGAAACAAATCCAAACTCGTGTTCACCCAGCTTGCACATAGGCATCCATAGGTATGTGAATGAGATTAAATTGGTACTGATATTTTTCTTTATTTTTGCCAGGTACCAATAAACTCGCAACCATAACTCCTGTAACCAGATCAAGAGCTCGCACCATGAATCCCATTGAGAATGAAGCTGATACTCCTCACCCTGATATTGTCCTGCAACAGGAGCAAGTGTCAAGACTAGCCCGAATGCTAGAGAACATACTATCGGTGCAGGCCCAACAAGTGCAAGCCCAGAACCAAGCATCCACTTCCAACCCAGCACCTCCACCCTAAATCAATATTCCACCTTCAGTTTAACCTATTTATGAACCCACTCCTGAACCTATACTGATCAGGGACGAGACAGTGGAATCGGAAAAAGCAAAGGAAAAGGAGAGAATGAGAGAGGAAGTTGAAAGGAAGTTCATGCACAGACTGGAGATGATCCAAGATGAACTGAGAGAGGTTAAAGGGGTGAATAACTTTGGGGGCACCAATTTTGAAGACTTGTGCCTATACCCCAACGTGAACCTACCAGCTAAGTTCAAGTGCCAAGACCTGGACAAATATGATGGCACTGGCTGCCCCATGAGTCATTTGAAGTTATACTGCGGTGCCTTATGCCAGTTCGGTCAAGATGAGGGTGTTCTAATTCAGCTTTTCCAAAGGAGCTTGACCGGAACGGCTTTAAGGTGGTTTGCCTCCTTGGACCATGGAAAGATCAGAAGATGGAAGGACCTAGCAGATGCCTTCTTAGCTCAATACAGGTTCAATTCAGAAATCGTGCCAGATAGGTACGATGTAATGAGAATGAGCAAAGGAAGGGATGAATCCGTAAGGCAGTATGCCAAGAGATGGAGGGAGACGGCCTCTCAGGTCAGGCCACCCATGCTAGAGCAAGAGATGATTTCCACTTTCATCAGTACATTGGGTCAACCATTCTACAGCCACCTGGTGGGTCAGATCACTATTAATTTTGCTGCCCTGGTACAAGTGGCTGACCGAATCAAAGATGTGATCAGGTCAGGTAAAATAATTGACCACTCTGCTATGGTCAGTCAACAGGACTCCAATCTGAAGAAGGGGAATGGCATGAAGAAGAATGGGAATAGGAAGGATGGGGAGGTAAATATGGTACAGCAACCATCAGGCCCTAATAAGCCCATACAAATCAATATACCCACTCCTTTTCCTACTCCATCTGCTCCATCTACCTAGGCCCCTATGAGGGTTAATGTTCCAGCAGCACCCTCAGAACAAAAGAGGGTTTTTACTAAGGAAGAAAGGGATGCCTATTTCGCAGCCAGGAGAAATAGGGTTTTCACCTCTATTCCAATGTCTCCATTTAAGTTGCTACCCACTTTATTGCAAGCAGGGTACATTACTTTAAGAGAACCCAATCCGAATGCGTCCAAGGGGAGAAATTTTGACCCCTCCACCACTTGTGATTTCCATATAGGTGCACCTGGGCACCCTACTGACAAGTGTTGGCCGTTGAAACACGCCATTCAGGATTTGCTTGACTAGAATACCCTGTCTTTCAATACAGGGGCTCCCAATCCTCCCAGAACAGATATTGGACAAAACCCTTTGCCTCAACATCATGGGGTGGGCCCCTCTCATGTCATAGGGGTCATTTCTTCTGATAAAATAACCTTTGACCCATCCCAGTTAATTGCTCCTATAGGGACAACGGTCAAAGTGTATTTTGACAGAGGAAATAAGGACAAAGAAGTAAACGTAATTTCAAAATGGAATGATAGTGCTGCTAAGAACATTAGCTCTTCTCTGGACCGGGTCTCATCTCTCATGGCCCAAATGAATATAGCCAAACCGCCTTTGGTTATCAATTGCAGTCCATCCACCTTTACTTCACCCATTCAGTCCAAACCACCATTGGTCATAAACTGTGACCATCTCAATGCTTCTGTTACTTCAGTAACCCCTCAACCAAAACAGTGTCCACCATTAGTTGTAAATGTTCCTCCTACTCAGAACTCATCATCCAGGACCAAGCTTCCTCCCCTTGTGATAAATGTCCCAAAGCCTTCTTACTCTGAATCAGCTATACCATGGAACTACAATGAAGGTTACACCACCACATTTCTTGCAGTTGAGGGAGAAAGCAAGAAAGAAGTAAACCTCATGACGAGGTCGGGAAAATGCACAGGTGAAGTAGAGAAACAGAAAGAAAATGCGAGGGAAGAAGCCGAGAAAGAGAAAAACAAAGAAAAGGCAAAAATAGGGGAAGATGCCCCTCAGGTAATTGACAGTGAGGCGGCTGACCTCATTAAAATCATAAAAAAGAGTGAGTTCAATGTTGTCGAGCAGTTGAACAAAGTCTCTACCCAGATCTCAATTCTGGGATTATTGTTGAATTCTGAAAAACATAGGGACTTTCTGTTAAGGGTACTTCAGGGGGCACATGTGCCTAAGAATATTGAACCAGACCAACTAGGCCAGATGGTTGTGCAGATTTTATTCCACAATGTTATAACTTTTTCTGAAACCGAGATCAGCCCATCAGGGTACCATCATGTTGATCCTTTGCACATAGCTGTGCTCAGTAAGGGTTGCATGATAGCCCGGGTTTTAATTGATAATGGATTGGCTTTGAATGTCTGCCCATTAATAACATTTGTTAACCTCGATCTGGAGCAAAACAAAATCAAGCAAAATGGGAGAATCATAAGAGCCTTTGATAGCTCTAAAACACACTCCCTAGGGGAGGTTGAACTGCCGATCACTATTGGACCGTATATTTTTAACATCACATTTGAAGTGATGGATATACCTGCGGTCTTCAACCTACTCCTAGGAAGGCCGTGGATTCATACAGCTAGGGCTATACCATCTACCCTCCACCAAAGAGTCAAATATATTAGAGGGCAAAAGGTGATCACTGTCCTAGCTGAAAATTTAGTTCCTCCCATGTGGTCCCCTGATGTACCCTACATAAACATGGAAATGACTGCTGACAAGATGACCTTTTACTCTTTCCAGTTTGAAACTGTTAATTTTATACCTGGAGGGTATCAGGAAAAAGAAGGAAAGTTGACTTGTGCTGAGAAAATGGTCAAGAATGTGTTGAAAAAGTATAATTTTCACCCTGGAAAAGGTCTGGGGGTTAACCTAAAAGGAAGGCTAGAACCAGTAAAGGTTAAGAAGCCGGTCCATAGAGCAGGATTGGGGTCCAAGCGAAGGAATTGGAAAAGACAGAGGCAGATGGAAGACATGAAATTCCCTCACATCAGGGAAACTTTTCCTAAGCTTTTTCATATGATTCAACTGTCTCCACCCCAGGATCAGTCCAAACCCCCATACTATAACACCAACCGGTTCCAGAAACCCAAGTCCTCAACCGTGCAACCATATGTTCTACCTTCACCTCCACAAGCATTGGGTGGGCCTGGGCCATGGGCAGAACAGGAGCATGATTTTTCTGAGGACGTTGGAGCATTTTTTGCCATGACAGAAGGCAACCAAGAAGAAGGAGCAGAGGAGCTACCTTTCATTGACTGAGCTGCAGTAAAAGTTCCATTTGGAACAAGCCCTACATAAGAAGCAAGCGATGCAACTCACCCAGTATTGGTGATTTTGGATGCAGACCCTGAGCTTGAGGAGCAGGCTTGTACCCCTGCCCCAGATTCTTTTGTTTTGAGCAATTGGGAGGAAACTCCCCTTACTTTTGAAGCCGCGTTTGTTTGGCAAACAGACATGGCTTCCAAAAAAAAACTCCATTAGTGGAATGCCCTTTTCCTGAAGGTTTTAATGAGCCTTCGTCTTCAGGAAATGATTTTTCAGAAGGCTCTCAAAAAACACAAAAAGATTCTTCAATTTTTTATAGAAAAGATAAATTTTTCAAAAAGGTCCAAACCATTTATGAACCCTATAAGCAAACGGAATTGGATCAGGTAGAGTATGACTTCGACCTCGAGCTCGACTTTGACCTAATGGGGGCCGAGAAAGAGATCAAGGACGAAGAAGACGACCCTCCAAAAGAAATCACATATCAATTGGAGCGTCATGAAAAGGGGGTCCAACCCAATATTGAAGAAACCATATCAATAAACCTAGGGACCGAAGATGACCCAAAAATAGTGAAGATTGGGGTATGCCTATCTGAGGTACAGCAGGATGAAATGATACAGTTCTTAGCTGATTATGAAGATATATTTGCATGGTCATATCGGGATATGCCCGTTAGACACTGACATGGTTGTGCATAGGCTACCAATTCTACCAGATGTTAAGCCAATTAAACAGAAACTGAGAAGGTTGAAACCAGAATGGACATTGAAGGTCAAAGATGAAGTAGTTAAACAATTCCAATCGGGATTCTTGGCGGTCTCCACGTACCCTAAATGGCTTGCAAATATAGTGCCAGTGCCAAAGAATGATGGAAAGGTTCGAATGTGCGTAGACTATTGAGACTTGAATAAGGCAAGCCCAAAAGATGATTTTCCACTTCCACACATCGACATCTTGGTGGACAACAATGCTGTACATAGCCTGTTCTCATTCATGGACGGTTTTTCTGGGTATAATCAAATTAAGATTGCTAAAGAAGATCAAGAGAAAACAGCCTTCATTACTGTAGACACCCCAAATTACACTAAAAATGAGAAAATAATTGAAAATATTAATTGGGATTTGAAACAGGTCAAAAAAGTGTAAAATCTGGCCAAACTGGTCATGACCGTATTTTGTTTATGGACTGGTCATACCTGCAGTTGATATACGGTCACGGCGTGCCCGTATTAATAATACGGCAGGGCGCGACCGTAATATATATACGGGCACGGGGGTCTTTGTGCGAATTTTACCTTTTTGATTTTTGAGCCTTATCTGCACCCAAATATCTCTCTTGGATAAGCGAATTCTCTTATTTATCTGTTCGAATTATCTCATTTATCCTTGTGGATAAAGGATTGGCATGATCTTGTGTTTAACTCAAACTGAAACTCTATCTTGCCAAACCTTGGACCAACCATACCCCTGTGTTTGCCTATAAATAGAGAGCCTTTCCTCAAGCAAAAGGCCACGAAATTTTGAAGAATCAAGAGCTCCAAGAGAAGAAGAGGAACCCCTGCTGCTTTGCTTGCTCAATCCAGGTAAGTCCCTTTTCCCTTTTATTTTCTGTCTTCAATTCTAGATGTAATAGGATCATCTCTATTCCTGTAGAATAAGACTATCTTTTGTATCTAGTATTCCTAAACTTGCCTCTAAGTACCTCAAGAGTCTCTCTAGCCGTAAAACGTGAAGAGAGAGCTAGGGGAAAAGAGAACATGTGGATCCCTAGAATAGAACCCCATATCTGTTTTTCTCCTTTTTCTAGAATAAAGCCTTTGATTGTGTTTGTATAACCAAACCTATCTCCAAGTACCTCAAGAATACTCTCTAGCCGTAAAACGTGAAGAGAGAGCTGGGGGAAAAGAGAACAGGTGGATCCGTAGGGTAGACCCCCATGTGCTCTAAACTGTGAGATATGGCTGCTTTGAATATCTTGATCATGTTTTAATGTTTTTTATGTTGAATCTGAATGAATACATGAATCCATGATGTTTATAGCATGAGATCCCCACTTTTTTATAAAATTTGGATTTTTGCCACTTTTGCACCTACAACACTGTTTTCGTGATTTTTGTGGTTTTAGGCTAAGATCTTGGATTTATCATGATCAATATGGTAGATCTGAATCCAAAAGCCTGAAAATAAATTCTAGGGTTTCATAAAGTTGTTTTTAAATCGTTTTTCATTATTGAGAGAAGACCCTACGGTCTAAGTTCTCCCCTTTTGGTGTTTTTCAATCAACGTGGGTATTTTTGGTTTTTATTTCTTGATTTAATGTGAAATTTGGGCTATATCTATGTCTTAGACTATTCAAGTTCAATTTTGAAATATTTTATAAAAATCATATTTTTCTAGATTTCTAGAATTTGACTTGAAGCCAGATTTTTGGATTTTTCACTTTAAATTGATTTTATTTGATTTTATCTTAATTTTATTTTCATCATGAAACCCTAGGAATGGTATGATCATATTTGAAAGTTCTAGATCAATCAGACTATTCGTATGAAAAAACCATACAATCTTTGTCTTTTTGTGATTTTTCGTGAATTTTATAGCAAGCCCTTTTTTCTTTGTAAAACATGAACAATACCTTGCAACCACCTTGTGTGGATGAATAGGGGTGCCTAACACCTTCCCCTGTTCATAACCTAATCCCCTTACCCATCTCTGGTTGTTTTTTTTAGGAGAGTTATTTTTACCCTAAAATTGCCTTTTGAGCTTATTTAATATTTTGGTGTCCATTCACACCTAAATTGAATGGTGGCGACTCTTTGTTTTATTTAAATCCCGTGTGATGATTGAGAGGAAGTCAAAAGGATTTTTGATTTTTTCCCATGTCTCACAATTACACCTTGGGGTACCTTCCACTACACTGTCATGCCATTTGGGCTTAAGAACGCTGGGGCAACCTCCCAACGGGCCATGACAACCTTATTCCACGATATGATTCATAAGGAGATGGAGGTCTATGTGGATGATATGATAGCCAAATCATGTGAAAAAAAAGATCACTTGATCAACATGAAAAAGGTGTTTGACTGACTCAGGAAATACAGCCTAAGGCTTAACCCTGCAAAATGTGTCTTTGAGGCTACATCAGGAAAATTGTTGGAATTTATTGTAAGTAGAAGGGGAATTGAGATTGATCCAGCTAAAGCTAAAGCAATCATTGAAATGCCATCACCTAGAACGGAGAAGGAAGTTTGTGGTTTTCTTAGAAGGATTCAATACATAAGCCGGTTCATAGCACAGCTCACTGCTATCTGTGAACTAATTTTCAAGCTTCTAAGAAAGAATAACCCAATGGTCTGGAATGGCGATTGCCAAGAAGCTTTTGACACAATAAAGGAATATTTATTGAACTCACCTGTGCTAGTGCCACCAACTCCAGGAAGACCATTGATTTTATACTTGTCAGTTTTGGAGACGTCAATGGGGTGTGTCTTGGGACAACATGACAATACAGGCAGAAAGGAAAGGGCGATCTACTACCTGTTTACACCCTATATGACCAACAAATAAGAAAAGGGCACGTGGTGCCTATGTGGCTTATTTAGGCCATGGCATCAAAGCACGTAGGCCTTGCACAGTTGGTTAGGCCACGTCAGCATGAACACAAAACCAAGAATACAGTTCGAAATGTTTACACCCGCGGTAGCCCGGTGGTAGTGTTTTACGGTCACGTATATATTTTGACCGATTTGTGTCCTACCACATACGGGTCAAGTGAAACCCATGTTTACACCCACCGTAACCCGGTGAAATCAGAGTAAACAGGGGTCTAAGTATAATATATATATGTTTGTTGGATAAACGATGGTGAATGATTTTGCCATTAAAGCCATTAAATGAGTTATCAGGGCATGTGCTACTTTATTGGGTTTGAGGAAAATTGTTGGACGCTTGATCAACCCCATGATACTTTTATTTGATAAAAGGTATGTTTAGTTGCCTTTTATTTATGAAAAGGTGCATTTAACCAATTATGCCTTTTGGCCGATTACGGCTCATTGAAGATACTCCGGTAATTCTCTAAAGACGTGGAGAGTGGGGTCCCCCACTTTCTAAAAACATGGAGTGGTTATATAAGGTGGGTTCAACTTCCTAAAAGTGGGTCGTTGAGAGATTTTATGGTGAAGCAAAACGGACCTGCAGACCTGGGAAAAGGGTTCCTCAAAGATCGTGCAAGAATGGGACGTTGAGCAACCGTCAATGATCGGCTATAAAAGGCATAACCAAGAAGATTTTGCGATTGGGATATTATTGGTCGACGATGGAGCACGATTGCTATATACATGTCAAAAGGTGTCATTTATGCCAAGTGTATGCTGATAACAAAAATGCACCTCCAAGTGAATTGCACAACATGACATCTCCATGGCCCTTCTCTATGTGGGGTATAGACGTCATTGGAATGATCTCTCCAAAGGCATCGAATGGTGTGAGACATGGGAAAAATCACTGGGATGATTTCCCCTCCGTCAACACACGGGCTCAACGTAAAAATGGGAGAGTCGCCACCATTCAAAATTATAGGGTGAGAATGGACACCAAAAGATTCAAGATAAGCAAAAATAGCTAAAAGGCAAATTCTAGAGTAAAAATAACCCTACTTGAAAATCAAATCCAGAGATGGGTAAGGGGATTAGATTATGAACGGGGGAAGGTGTTAGGCACCCCCATTCACCCACACAAGGTGGTTGCCAAGTGTTTGTTCATGAAAAAAAGTAAGAAAGCTTGCTAAACATCATAAAAAACATTGGAAAAGAATTAAGCCAATGTGTGATATTTTCACATGAGAAATCCAAATGGATTCCAGATCCTCTTTTATGTCAATATCACTTCTGGAATATCAACAATAAATGAAAATCAAAGCAAAGATTGCACAAAACCAAGTTGAGTTAAATCCGGGAAATTCGGTAAAAGCAAGAACCATTTGTCTTGAAGTCATTCAAATCCAATTTTAAATTGAATCAAACCAAATCCATTTGAAATATTATGGTAAATAAGAGACTCATGCAAAATTTCAAGTAGATCCGGTTGAAAACCTAGGAGTTATGCTCATTTAAAATCTACTGCTGGAGATAATTAAAAGTGGCAAGTGGACAACTTTGGAAAATTATCTAGAAAAATCGGCTCCATATAAATTCATGAAATTTGGAGTGATTGAAGTCTGTATGGCCATCTTGCAAATGAAACTAGCCTCATACAAAAATTCATTCGGATGTGCCTTGGGTGGTCTCCCGAACAGGCCCCGAAGATCACAGATTTACCCAGAAAAGTGCTGATGAGCAGTTCTGAGTAGATCTATTACCAACAGCACAAATGGAGTCAAAAAATTATGAAACCAATTGGATTTGAAAATAGACTCATAGAGAAGTGCCCAGAAACAAAAATTACTCGAATCAGATTTAAGACGAACACATGGCGCTCAGTCGAAGTGACAAGTTCCGTATTCAGATCAGAACTGACCTATCAACTTCGACAGAGAGGTGTCAAAAATCTGTTTGATAGAAATTAATGAAATTTGGTGAGCATAAACTAGACAGCCTCACATTTCCCATGGTTCTAGAATCACTCCAAAATTCATCCGAACGATGAAGTTATGAGTGTCCGAAGTAGGGGTACAGTTGCTGTCAAGTTAGGCCTTCTTTGGAGAAAAACAATTCAAAATTGTGACAAAGTGTGTGCAATTCGTGCAAGATGAATACAAATCCTTTAAAAATCATTTAAAGACATTCCAGAATTGATTGGGGCTATTTATTTCAGATTTATCACAATAAATGCAATAAACCCGAAATGTGAGCCCATCCCGCCAAAACATGTGCTATGTATGTGTAAGTGTAGAAACCATTCTAGAACATAGCATGCATTCATATTCATCAAAATAAGGTTCTAAAAGCAACCTAGGGTTCCGTTCCATTATCGTTTCCCTTAGTTCTCTCTCCCCGTTAAACACGGTTCTTCAAGATAATCTTGGGGTACTTTGAATATGAAAGGGTTTCTATAGAATCACAAGGCTCATAGCATGCATTTAGATCAATAAAAAAGAGGGTTCTAGAACAGCCTAGGGTTCCGTTCCATTATCGTTTCCCTTAGTTCTCTCTCCCCGTTAAACACGGTTCTTCAAAATAATCTTGGGGTACTTTGAATATGAAACGGTCTTCAAAGATTCAAAAGGCTTATTCAAAAGAGGTTCTAGTACTAGGGTCAATCCCCAGTCTCGTTTCTCCTAGATCCTGCCTTCACGTTTTACGGCTAGGGGAGTCTTGAGATACTTTGAGCCGGGGAAGGGTTTTCATACACACATCAAGGCCTTATTCTACAGAAAGGTAGAAGAAGAGATCTAGATCTAGAAATGTAAAAACAGAAAATTAAAGAGAGGTTTGAGGCTTACCTGGGTTCTGGAAGCACTTCCGCAGCGGTTTTCCTCTTCTCTCGGAGCTCTTCTTGGCAAAAGTTCTTGGCAAGAATTGTTGGCCTTTTGCTTAAGGAGGAGCCTCCTATTTATAGGCAAAGGCTAGGGTTAGGGTTGGTGAGATGGTAGACACAACATAAGGTCCATAGCCCACTAACCCTAACCCTAAGGCTATTTCTGAGATTTCCCCTCATTTAATGAGGGACATGATGGTAAAAAGTGAAATCTCTCGGAAAACCCTAATTTTGAGCAAAACTTGTGTATCCGACATATCAAGCCGGATACACAAGTGCCTTAATGTATCCGGCCTATGATGCCAGATACACTGAGGTCTGCTTGTATCCGGAATGTTCCATCGGATACGAGAAAAAACACTTGTATCCGGCCTGAGTTGCCGGATACAAGGAAAAAACTCATTTTGTCAAATTCTGTGCTGGCCTTCAAGGAGATAATGATTTTTGATGATTATTGATCATTTTGACTGTGCAATTTGGGGTGTCTACAAATGAACACAGGTTTATACTTGTAACAATCGACTATTTCACAAAATAGGTAGAAGCAGCTTCCTATGCAAACATTATAAGTCGCCATGTTCTGAAATTCTTGAAGCACAATATCATTTGTCGCTATGGTTTGCCAAGTGCCATAGTATCAGACAATGCTTCAAATATTAAGAACAAGGACATGAGGAAGATGTGTGAGTAGTTTCAGATCACCCACCACAAGTCAGCTCCGTACAGACCAAAGATGAATGGGGCAATGGAAGCAACAAATAAGAACATAAAGAAGATCATTCAGAAGATGGTAGTGAGTTTCAAAGATTGGCATGAAATGCTGCCACTTGCTCTACATGCTTACAGAACCTCGATTCGGACTTCTACTGGGGCAACCCCGTATTCCTTAGTATATGGGATGGAAGCAGTTTTACCAGTAGAAGTGGAAATACCTTTATTAAGAGTGCTAATGGAAGCTGAATTAGAAGAAACTGAATGGATACAGTCAAAACATGATCAACTCAATTTAATAGAGGAAAAGCGTTTGAAAGCGCTTTGTCATGGCCAATTGTATTAGAAGAGAATGGCCAGGGCTTACAATAAGAAGGTGAAGCCTAGAACTTTCCAAGAAGGAAATTTAGTATTAAAGAAAATTTTACCCTTTTTGGAAGACCCTCGTGAAAAATTCAAACCAAATTGGGAAGGGCCTTATGTTGTCAAAAAGGTCCTATCAAGGGGTGCTATCATCTTAACAAAAATAGATGGGAAAGATTTTCCTGAGCCAATTAACTCTGATGCAGTAAAGAGATATTTTCCTTAAATGAATATCACTAGGAAATGATCTGAGGCCATTTTTCCTTATTTCCCAAAATTTTCATCCCTAGTCAAGCCAATTTGAGCCTGTTCGTCTTCTTTGATAAACCTAAACTGGACTTACAGTCTTATACTGGGGCAAGGCCAATAGGGGCAAAAAGAGAAAAAAAAAGAAAGGGAAGAAAAATAGTGGCAAATGAAAGCCAAATACAAAAAAAAGGGAAATGGGATTAAATTCATCATGATTGTAAGTCCGGTTGACCTATTTTCACACTTAGAAAATTTTGAGCCTTTAATACCTTTTTTTTTCATAAACCGAGCTTAGCCTTTGTTTCGTCCTATTCTTAAGCCCTCGGTGATTTTAGTATATTCATTCAACTGTTAGAGTAAGATTGGTGATGACAGAATGCAGAAGCCGGCCCTAGTGAAAACCGTAATTGGCGCTAAGGGCAATATGGGCAAAAGAAACAAAAAGAAAAAAGAAAAAAAGAAAAAAAAAGAATCAAAGGTTGAGTTGATCATGTGGTCCAAGTTTGAAGTCAGCATGAACATTAGAAATTGAGCAGAGTAGCAGGGTTAGTCATGGAGAAAAGGCCATTTGGGGGATGATTCTAAAGGTCATAGGATAGACAGATTTGGTCTCTCACTGTTGCTTGGACTACCCTTTTCATTATTCAACCTGATTTTAATTCCTTTAATTATATGAGATTAAGTGTTTTGGATCAGTTTTAAAAAAAAAACTATACTTTGGCCAGTGATGAGAAATCAAATACTTTTCATAAAACTTCTGTTTTTACAAGCATCTGAGAATTCTGAGGCCAATAATATAAAACCTATTTTTGAATTAAATCTATTGTCTTTCCACTAATGGAGTTTGCTTTTGTATAAAAGTATGAAAAAAAGAGAAGAAAAGAAAAAAAAAGAATGTAATCCCTACTCCCTAACTGCTCCTCAAGCTTCCTAATCCGAGCTGCCTGAGTTGCAATGATTCCAAAAGCTCCCTCTGCATCTGGATCGCTCAAAAAGGAGATAACCTCGTCAGAAAGTGATTGCTTGATCTTCAATGCCCTAATGTCAGCCAAAGAATCCTGATATTTCTTCCGCATCGCTCGGACTTCAAAGCGACGAGCCTGTCTTTGTTCTTCAAGTTTCTTCTTCATGGCAATGCAGCAAGACCTCTGCTCTTCAAGTTGCCTCTCCAGATCAATACCTTTTATCATGAGTTCTTGGGCCTCTCGTATCCATATTTGTTGAAGCCGCTTGTGGGTTGCCCTTTCAGACTCCAGGATGTGTTCATAAGTAGGGGGAAGAACTGCAGGAGGATCCTCTGGTACTGGGGCATGACTCTACATTTGATCTTTGATCCAGAAATGATAGTCCTTCACATGGGACTCAGAAAAGACTGGACCCCGCAGAAAGCAAACATAGGACCACTCATTCATTAATTGAGCATTTAGCCCTATGGTGGCTGGTGTAAGTGGCCCTAAGAAGTTCTCATATCCAGTTGGGATCATAATCCCCTGGGTCGCTCTAAACTTCCAAAGACCCCTCAAGGGAAGATAAAGAACAGCAGATTTCAAGCCTGCTAGAACCAGAAAGTTCCTATCTCTGAAGCTGATCACTGTCTCTAGGTTGGGCTGATAAGTGCCAAGCCTTCTCACCTGATCATCCTGGAGAGTACCCCAGAAAGTGAACCAGCCCTGCTTGCCGCCTTGGATGTTAGGACACCCCCTATTGCTCATCAAAACAGGAACTTTCAATCTTGGAAAGAAGCGGCGAGTAATCTCTTCAACCTGATTCAGGTGGTCAAGCAACCAAAGTTGCAAAAAAAAGGAGGAGTATTTCAATTTATTTCAAAAGAAAAAAAAAAGAAAAAAAAAGAAGAAAGAAAGAAGAAAAAAAAAAGAAGAAGAAGAAAAAGAAAAAGAGAAGAAGAAGAAAAAAAAGTAATATTTATTTCCTTTTTACCTGTAGGATAGGGGCGCAGGCAAGGAAGCGTTTCTTCTTTCTGAAATAGCAGTCAGTCAGGGCCTGGTATATCTCTGCCAAGATCATAGGGGCCAATCTCTCACGTTCCATAACCTGGCAGATAACTGAGATGAGAGCCAAGTCAACCTGGTCGTCACCCCACTGAAAGAGCAACTGGTTGACCACGATCAGAGTCAAAGCATTAAACCTGGCATCCTTGTCCTCACCCCTTAGAAGTTTTTTAGTCAAAAAGGTCTTGGACAAGGTCAGCAGTGTATCAGAATTTCCTAAGTCCTTCTTCCCTATACCCAAGAAGGTGGAGGCCTCCTTTTTGTAGCTAGGCTTTAGGGGCGGGTTCACAACTTTTTCAGAAAACCTTAGGCCAAGAATGGTTTCAATTTCTTCTATGGTAGGAGTCATCTCTTTGTCATCAAAATGGAAGAGATTTAGTTCAGGTACCCAGTGTCCAATCAAAGCTTCAATGATTTCCCACTTAAAGGGAATTTTAGGGATGTGTAGGATGTGGCCTAAGTGGATGGAATTCCAGCGAATCTCCTCATCAAGGGTCATGGAGTTAACCCATCTATCATAGAAGGAATCCACAACACTGTACCTTGTGAGATTAGGAGGTTTTGATCTAACAGGTTGTCTTGCAGGAGGAGATTCATCAGCAGAAGAGAAAGGGGCGAGGGAAGCCATGGAAGCACCAAAGAAGCCAAGGAAAGCAGAAAACGGAAGGCTCAGGGAGTTTTTAAACTTTTAAAAACGTCACAGTGACGTTCCCCATGAGTTTATATAGAAAATTCGAAAAGACAGTAAAATCCGTATTACTGTCTCGGGGACGGGTTGGTGCCGTGATAGGGCAGACCCGGATCTGGGGCGCTACAACAGTGTTTTTGAAGTCAGTGGACGCATCAGATAAAATAAAGGATGCAGACCATATAGCACGGTTACTTGAGAGGATCATAGCTGATGTCAGTGCACAGTATGTGGTTCGAATTGTCACGGATAATGGAAGCAACTACAAGAAGGTTGGGAAGATCATACAGGAGAAAGATAGTATATATTGGACGCCGTGTGCGGCGCATTGCATCGACTTGATGTTGGAGGCGATTGCACAGAGGAGCACAGTAGTCAGTGTTCTACGAGATGTCCGAGCCCTGACGACATTTGTCTACAACCACAACTTCGTACTAGCAAAGATGAGAGAGATATGTAGTGGAGACATAGTTCGGCCTGGTATTACTAGATTTGGCACGAACTATATTGCCCTAAAGAGTCTTTTGAAGCATCGGGCCGAATTGAGAACACTTTTTACTAGTCAGGATTGGTGTAGTTCCTTTCATAGCAGCACGGTAGCAGGCAGGAGAGTCGAGGACATTGTATTGTCTAGTACCGTTTATTGAGGATTGTTGATACGGATTCCTATCTCACTATAGGGTCCATATATGAGTGCATGAGAGTCATGAAGGCCCAAATTATAAATGCAGCACCTGACTCGTACAAATGGGTGCACGAGATTATTAATGCAAGATGAACCAAGACTTTGTTGCATCCCTTACATATGGCTGGTAAGTATGAATAAATTTATGCTTTATTACGTTTATATTATAGTTTGTCAATTGTCATTATACTAAAATTTTCCTTTCATATAGCATGCTATCTGAACCCCAAGTATCACTACAAGCACCAGCTTGGCACGAATTTTGAGTTATGTAGCGCAATGCTTTAGGTATTTATGAAGTTGGATCCTAATTCGGATGTGGTTGGTTGGTTCGAAAATGAGGTAGGATTAGGAATATGATACTTGTTAAATATAAGTCCTCACTGTAATGACATTTTATTAAATAATAAATATTAACATTTAAGTTTGGTTTTCTTAGTTGATAATGTTTAGAGATGCATTGGGGTCATTCAGATCGACCACGGCAATTGTATCAAGGGACACGATGATGCCGTGTAAGTAACTTCATAACAAATGATGTCATTAGCCTTTATACGCTTCTATTTTGATATTTTCTGATAAACTATTATTGTTTTTTGGGATCACAGGTGAGTGGTGGGCGATGTATGGGTACGATGTGCTTACTTTGCGCAAGTTGGCAGCTAGGATCCTAGCTCAGACGACGTCTTCTTCTGCATGTGAGTAGAATTGGAGCACATTTGCTCTTATTCATACGAAGCAGAGGAACAGATTGGCGTACGCCAGATTGCAGAAGCTTGTATTTTGTCACTACAATATGAGGCTATGGACGAAGCAGCTAGAGATTGAGCATCGTACTACGCTCATCAGAGATCCTTTGGAGGTATTATTCAGCAATGAGATTGACAAGGAGGATCCATTTTCAGAGTAGCTTAAATGTACTTCCGAGATGGACGAGCCAGATGGTGGACCTATCCCAGTCATCGCCCGTGCAGCTATAGATATGGGCATAGATGTCGATGCTGTCATGGAGGAGGAGAGGGGGGATGACAGCGGAGACTCATTTGATCGATTGCTTAAAGTTGTTCCCCCCTCAGTTTCAGCCGCACCATCACGAGCAACCCTAGCCCCTGCTCCTACCTCATCCTTATGAACATATGATGATGAGTCATTTGATGATGATGATGATGATAATAGTGATAAGTCAGACAACAACGACGACCTTGATGATGCCCAGGGCGGTGTTGCTGGCAGTAGTGCCCCAGGTTTGAGTTCGTTCACTGGAGTCGTGGGATATGATCATACCACGTAGCACCGAGACCATCAGGTCAGGAGGGACACCCATATGAGTGCGACATCGGCATAGACATTTTGGAGAAGGGACAAAGGAAAATAGCATACCAGTGTGCATGACGACGAGTCCTCTATAGCTCAGAGTTTTGGATCACTGGATGTTGGATCTAGTTCATCTTATGGGGACCACTATCCACATCAGGGCCATAGACATTATGGCTCATATTATTATCCTCAGCAACTTGGCCCAACAAAGTCGTCAGACACTGGTAGCTATGGGTCCTATGGATATCCCGACTTACAGCCTATGCAGCCCATTGATCATTTTGGGATATTTCCAGTGAATCCATATTCATATAGATACTACGCCGCACCGGGTGGAGTAATGCTCGTTGGATATGGTGTTGTTGCTTATCCTTCACCACCACCGGGCACTGCTTTAGCCTGAGCCAGAGTCAGATACAGAGGCAGATAGCTTGTGTAGTTATTATCCTGACTTCCCTCCTGTTGGTATTATTAGATACATGTCTTAGGGGCAGTACGAATACCGTGTAAGGTTATTCAAGAAAGAGTACATGTATCGGATGTCATGGAAGTGCTTTTGTCACTACATCGGGGAGCAGGCAGGGTTTGAGCCTCCCATATTCCAGTCGGGACGTCACTCGTTCCATTCTTGATGGTATGATTATTGTACGAATTAAATGCTATGTTTATTATTGTTTGCACTTTGCATCATTATTAGTTGTCAACTTGTCAGTTTAGTTACTTGCAACGCATGATATTAGTATGCTATTAAGTATTATCATTAATTTACTGATTATTTGCACATGTGCTCATGTTCTTTATGTATTATAAACTTCTAATCATCTCATTTATCAATAATCTTTGATTTTTAGCGGAAAAAACAAAAAAAAATGATTTCGGTCGAAATTTTACGGCACGCATTGGCGTGCCAACAAAATTTCGACCAAAACTGACAATGACCTGTTTGCTGACGAAATTTCGTCAATATTTCGTCAGCGTGCTACCGACGTGCCGATTTTTTCAGGAAACGGCATGCCTAGCGCCACCGATATTGAAAACCTTGGTTGCCACATGCAACATTTCACGGCTTGTATCTTTTCACATTGAAATATGCAGACCACGGCGGCTGCACATGTCTGTTGGGGGGGGCTTGTGGCAAACGATTTCTGGTGTTTCCAAACTCATCAAACCACTTTTGAAATTCAATTCAACAAGATTTATCCACTCCTATGTCTCCTTGTACATATGAACGTTTTTTTAATATCCACACAACTCTCAAGCCCTCAATTGTTATTTATTTGGGATATTTTCTTTTTCAAGAAAATTGACTTTTAGTGATACTTTTTAAAAATAATTTAGATGGAGTCACTAATTCTCAAAAATTTGATAATAATGATGCACAATTTTTGATAATATGGATGGAGAGATAGGATTGGTGTCGTCGACCCCACTTTAGAGGAGTGAAAAAACTTAGTATGATAATTATGATGATGATGGTAACGGTATTTTTTTTTAAAAACATTTAAAAAGAAGTATCATTTTGATGTTTACAAAATTTATTAGTCAAGACTATTGGATGTGAGTAGGATGATTGGGCCTCATTGGAAGGCCTATGGTCTGTTAGTCTATGGGCCGAAGCCCAAGCTCATGAGGAGGTCCGGTTCAGCCTGGAACCGTTGTTTGGTTCATTTGGTCAAGTATCAAGTAATTAAAGCTTATGTTACAGCTCAAATTGTGCGCTCAATGTTGCTGCTTGGGCTATTTTTCGGGTTTAGCTAGATTCGTATCGGTCATGTTGGAAGGTCTAAGGAGCCATCACCACATGCAAACGAATGATTCCTCAGCCCGAAAAAGAAGGATCCTATCCAAAAGAACCCAAATGGGTCAAATCATTGGACTCCCATTATTGGACCAAGTAACCCAATCCATAAATGGACTGTTTTGCAGCCACGAGGCTCCGTTTAGAAAGTCATTGGCTTGCTGCATTCTAGCATTCATGGAACCAGGGGCGGAGCCAAAAAATTAGCTTAGGAGGGGCAACTAATAAATCAAAATAAATTCAACTGCGTTAATATTCAAATGTTTTAGAAAAATTACTTTTCAAAAAATGGAAAAATTATGAAAAAGAATTGCTTTTGGCAGGTAAATATAAAAATATTCCATCAAAAAGCTTCTTTCCATAAAAGGGTGGTCACTTTAAAAAAATTTGTTTGAACTATAAGATAACTTTATTGTAGCTCTGTGGGATACAAACACAACCTATTTGGAACAAGAGCACATTATGCATGAGATACGAACCATATGATGCGCTCGTATCCCATGTAGGAGGCACTCGTACCCCACGTAAAGAAGCTCATATCCCACGTACAATGTGCTTAATATCCCAAATAGGCAACGCTCGTACCCCATGTTGATATAGTTAGTGAAACTAGTTTTTAAATTTTTTTTTTTTAAAAAAGGTGACCTTGCAAGTGATCTTTTTCTATAAATTAGATTTTTTACAAACAAATCTTATAAAAATAGGCCAAAAATGACATTTTGAGGAGGGGGAGGGGGGCAATTACTTTTAAGTATATGGGAATCTTAAGTAATATTTAAAAAATAGTAATAAAAAATCTTTAAAAAACAAATTTGAGGGGGGGCAATTGCCCCCCCATGCCCCCCCCCCCCCCCCCCCCCCCTGGCTCCGCCCATGCATGGAACCACAATTTGTTTGGACATGGGGAGCTCTTTCATGAGCTTGTTTGGACATGGATCAGACCTGAGAAGGTCTGAGACCTGGCTAAACTACATAACAACACAGCAGCTTGGAATGGGTTTAGAAGAGAAAACAAGATAGGTACATGCAGGACCTCCTGAGGTTTTTTCTTTTTTTTTTGGTAATCAGGACCTCCTGAGGTTGATGTCCATGATTTGAAGCTTTGAGTTCATGTGAAGGGTGAAGATGGCCAGGCTGGTCTTAAGCATGGGTCAGACTAAAGAGAAGAAAACTAAAAAACGATGGAATGAGAAATCTCACCCACACAAATGATGTGGTAGTTTGCTTTATTTATAGTAAAAGTGGAGCATCCATTTACATGGTAATGTATTCAAACAAGGCAAGGATCAAGGAATACCCATTTACATGGTAATGTATTCAAACAAGGCAAGGATCAAGGAATACATCCAATAGTACTAAAAATTAGGAGAAAAATCAGCAAGGTGATTAGCTAAAATCATGCAGAGTATCCAATGATCTGGTCTGTTAATATCCCCCCGCAAACTATGCACGGTAGTGAGGCAAAGTTTGTGTTGCAGTTGCTCCAAATCAGCCTGAGTTTGTGGCTTTGAGAAGACATGGTAGTGAGGCAAATTTTGTGTTGTAGTTGCTCCAAATCAGCCTGAGTTTGTGGCTTTGAGAAGACATGGTAGTGAGGCAAAGTTTGTGTTGTAGTTGCTCCAAATCAGCCTGAGTTTGTGGCTTTGAGAAGACATGGTAGTGAGTGTATGTTGGAGCAGTCGAACCCTCTGAAACTGGAAATACAGCAGCAGGAGCAGGAACATCACCATATAGATAGGCAACAAGCTCTTGGCTTTTGACTAAGACAAGAACCTGGTTACGCCAGAGAAGATAATGGAATGTGACAACATTGCCAACATTCAGTGCAGCGGAAGACATAGTTGTTCAGAGGAAAAGCCCCTCCTCACATGGCTCTGATACCAAGAAGAAAACTAAAAAACGATGGAATGAGAAATCTCACCCACACAAATGATGTGGTAGTTTGCTTTATTTATAGTAAAAGTGGAGCATCCATTTACATGGTAATGTATTCAAACAAGGCAAGGATCAAGGAATACCCATTTACATGGTAATGTATTCAAACAAGGCAAGGATCAAGGAATACATCCAATAGTACTAAAAATTAGGAGAAAAATCAGCAAGGTGATTAGCTAAAATCATGCAGAGTATCCAATAGGATCTGATCTGTTAATATAAAGATGGCCGACCTGGTTCTCTAGACTTCAATCACAGGGCACTGATGACCCTTAGGTGAACCAAACTGTTGTACTCTTCCCATGATCTTTCTCAGCAAGATTTCTCACTGGATGGATAGTGAAAACTATACAAGTACATCAATATCTTTCCACATAGCCTTCATCCACTTCATATATATTTAGTATCCTTTAATTAGGTCATAAGCACACTCCTATTTCATACATAGAAGCTCTATAATGATGTGCATTAGCAATAAGAGAGACTTTTTGTTTTATGAACATTTTTAAGATTTCCAGTCGGAATGTATGAACATGGATGCAATTTTCACTCATATAAATGTATATATGTAACCAATAATACAAATTTTTATTTCTCTTTATTCAGTTGGTGAATGCTTAATTATATAGCCACAGCGTACGTACGTAGCTCCAGTCTCAAGCATCCTCACCATCCTCATTCTGAATTCTCATGACATCAATATATGATTTGCCGTCGAGTTTACGAGTAAAAAAACCCTTGAAGTACTCTTGGACGCCGATCCTCCTAAACAAAGCTGGAGTTTCTGGGCTGATGAGGCTTCGTGCAGGTGCCAGTTCACCGTCATATCTTGGGCTATAGAATGTTGCAATGGAAAGTCTCTCCTTTTCAGAGTTCACCACTGCGCGATGCTCGACACTACGGTATATTCCATTAGTTACAATCTGCCAAACCAAGAAAGATTAATCAGCAAACCTCTTCCCTTCAAAGTTCAAACTGATGGCTGTTTTTTCCTGTTCACAGCTTTAATTTGAAGGTTTCAAGGACCCAAAAGGCTTGGCTCATAATTAGTTATTAGGGATACTTACAGTTCACCCCCTTCAAGGTTTTAGACAATACCACTTTCTCCCTTGTTAATGATTTGACATACCAGTTTGCCACCTTAAGTTTTGCTGTGTGTAACAATCTCTCCCATCTAAGGGAGTCATTACTCTCTAATCTTCAATCCTCAAAATTTTAGTGTATCAGTCTCATTGGAGATTGATGCAAGCAGAGGAGGAATTGCTTCCTCAATTTAGTGGTTTGATCGTTAAAATTTTAACACTTTTGAAGAAGTAGCAAGAGATAAAACATATACTGACTATTTTGTCCCTCTTTGTTCTGATTATTTAAAATTAAATACTAAGATTACCCATTAGTAGGTTTATTCAATATTTACAACATTGGCTCAAATTGAAAAAACTAGATCCTGTTCTCATCAAGCCTGAAGGCATTTTTGGTACTCAAGGTATAAGTAAAGCTCTTTACTTAAAGATGTTAATAAAAGGGAGATAAATTTGTAAAGTGACATTTTATCAGTTATAATGATTTTAATGGTCAAACCTTTGGAACAGAAAAAGTTGTAAATTGGTATTTTAGAAACCTCGGGGGAAGTGGGATTCTTAGAAACCTCAAGGGGTAAACTGTAAATATTTATAATTATTATGCTCAAGCTCACTGAAAAAGGGGAAATCAATAATGCTTGAAAGTTCACTTTCACATACCTCTAAAACGTCTCCAACATTCACCACGAAAGCATTAGGTAAAGGACTAACTGGAATCCACACCCCATCTTTTCGTATCTGGAGGCCTTCTTTTTCATTGACTTGAAGGAGGATGGTCAGACCCACAGAATCTGAGTGGGGGCTGAGGCCAATAGTCCTCTTTGGTTGAGGGCATGGAGGATAGTAATTCATTCTCATTCCTTGGAAACCTTCTTCAAACAAATCTGTTATTTCTTCGCTTTTTATTTTCAGAGCTTTAACCATCTGATGTAGGATGGCCATAGCTAGATTTTTCAGTTCTAATGAGTAAGCTTCCACTGCCTCCCTGCATGGAAAAATAATTCTTTAGTTAGAGAGAGAGAGAGAGAGAGAGAGAGAGAGAGAGAGAGAGAGAGAGAGAGAGAGAGAGAGAGAGAGAGAGAGAGAGAGAGAGAGAGAGAGAGAGAGTAATATATAACGGTGGTTTTGGCTTACCTGAATGCAGTTGGGAGCTTGGGAATCATGTGGGGCTTCCTAACATGGACTGGAAGGGTGGTTATGTAGAACATATCAGCCCAATCAAGTTTTTGTTCTTCAGATACCACAAAGGCCTGTCCAAGTCCCTCTACTTCTCCTGGATGCTGATAAAACTTTTTCTTCTCTTCCATGGGAAGCTTGAAGAACTCTTGAATCTCTACCTTCATTTTCTCCACACAATAAGAGCTCACTCCATGGTTTATTAGCTGCATCACACATTTCTTCGTATATCAACTATATATATATATATAACAGCTTAATGTATTTCATGTTCAGTGGATAAAGTCATGATCTTATGTATAAATATTTTAAGTTTTTTTCAAATAAAATTACAAAAAATTAAAAAAAAAAAATTTGCAAAAGCCAAACTTATCTGTGCTCAGGCTTCTAAGAAATATTATTAAGTGTATTTATAAATTAAATAATGAATAAAAATTGATTTTAATATAATATGAATATAGTTCGATTGATTTGTCTGAATGTCTAGAATGCTCCCTTTTCTTCCTCTAATAGTACTGCTCTAATCGGTGCACTTACTCAATAAATCAAATTTTTTTTTGAGTAAATTCTTTTTTTTCTTGATGAAGTGCAGATGATATGCAGAGATCAAGGGATAGATATATAATCGATAAGTTAAATTTTTATGGTTGCTGTTATGATTGTTGCATTTACTTGAAAAATTAAATTCCTGAAGCATATATATATACTTAATTATGTGGAATTAATTGATTTATAAATATCCTTTGCCTAGCTATTAAGAAACGATGAAGAAGGGACATACCTGGAAGAAGCCCCAATCCTGGCAAGCATGGTGCAGCTTCTCTAGTTCTGGCCCCATGGATCCTTCTTCTGCGATTAGATTTTGCATGTGGATGACCGGAATCTCGGAATCCGATGTCTTGTCGGAGACCATGGGGTGATCTTGATCCAGATCACGTACATATCTTGGAGGGACTGTGGTCAAGGGCTCCTTGGCCAACTCCTGCACACTGGGAACAGGTATGGAACTCCCAACATTGAAAGGCTTTGGTTCCATCATAGAATAAGCAGCCAAAATAGTGAGGCCTTTGCAAAAGCTGAATGAAGAAGAGAGAAGATGAAGAGCAGATGAGACTTTTTCCTTGCTTTCTATTGATTGATTGAATATTTAAGAGATTATGAAATATGCTAAGACTGTGTATTGTATTTGATTGAATGAATATGTTCTGCAACAACACCCTTACATCAGGTTGGCCATCTTTTGATTAAAAAATCGGATAACTAGTGGGTTCTACGTATTCATAATGGATTTTTTAATCATCATGAACTAATCAAAAGCCCGTTTCAGGATGCTGTGACAAACATTTGTTGCATACAATATGGGGTTCTTATTAAATTATTAATTGTCATCAACCACTACCTATCTGTCATAATTTTTTTTTTTTTTTTTTTTTTTGGTAACAGGAGCTTTATTAACATCAACAAGTCAAGATAAATTTACAAGAGATACGTAAGAGTGCCCCCAAAAAGTTTCTTTCAAAATGCAATCAAAATGTATTAGGAATATAATTAAATATATAAAAGTTTACTTCTACTATAAACTTCAGCTTTTCATAGGAATGGTGTTCTACATGGTATTAGAGCCTTAGGCAAATGCAGAGGTTTTGGGTCTTGGGTTCAAACCTCTACTCTACCCGTTGAGAAAATAGGATGCACCCATCATTGTCAAATGATGCACCTTTCTTCATTTCTGTATTTTTCACGTTTGGTCCCATTTGAGAGTATCATAATTTCCACCTTGCTTCATTTCCTTTTTTTAACGTTTGGTCCCATTGAGAGTACCATAATTTCAGCCATCTTATGCACTTTTTCAACAGTGACAGAACTTGGGAATGGGATCCATGCCCTTATGTTGGCCCTGCTGGTCAAGGATGTTGGTAGGCTTGATTTGATTTTCTCAGCAATCTCGGAATTCGTGTTGACAGCAATTACCACTTTAGGTGGAATTCCAGGGACGAAATCATCTTGCTTGGATCCTTCCCTATTGGGGCCATGAGATGCTGTTATGTGGAGCATCTCTGTTGGGGCCGTGAGATGTTGTTATGTGTAGCATCTTACAGCCACTGTTTTTCCATTGCTATAAATGTTTGAAAGTGGGAATTCCAGACGATGTTTGAAAAAATCATCTACCCAAAATGAAAGTGGGGCCCAACAAAGAAGGATGCAAGCAAACATGACAGATGATTTCTTTCCAAATTCCAATGCGTTAAGTTGAATTTTTCATCCATGGATGCATATAATAATGACAGGAGAACTTTTGATACGTTACAAAATTCCAACAAAAGAGTCTTGTTGTGAATTAAAACTCGGGATGAAATCGTCTGCAGACATGTGCTGCCTAAAATGTTGCCACGTGCAACATCTCACGGCTTGTGTTTTTTCACATTGAAAAATACAGGCCACGACGACTGCACATGTCTGCTTGGGGGGTCTTGTGGGAGACGATTTCTAGTATTTCCAAATTCATCAAACCACTTTTGAAATTCAATTCAACAAGATTTATCCACTCCTATGTCTCCTTGTACATAGGAACGTTTTTTTTTTTTTTTTAATTTCCACACAACTCTCAATCCCTCAATTGTTATTTATTTGGGATATTTTCTTTTTCAAGAAAATTGACTTTTAGTGATACTTTTTAAATATAATTCAGATAGAGTCACTAATTCTCAAAAATTTGATAATAATGATGCACAACTTTTGATAATACACGGATGGAGAGATAGGATTCAACCCACTTTGGAATTAACAAACTTAGTATGATAATTATGATGATGATGGGTAATGGTATTTTTAAAAAAATATTTAAAAACTAGTATCATTTTGATGTTCATAAAATTTATTAATCAAGACTATTGGATGTGAGTTAGATGATTGGGCCTCATTGGAAGGCCTATGGTCTGTTAGTCTGTGGGCCAAAGCCCAAGCTCATGAGGAGGTCCGGTTCAGCCTGGAACCCTTGTTTTCTTTTTTGGTAGTGGCCTGGAACCCTTGTTTGGTTCATTTGGTCAATTATCAAGTAATTAAAGCTTATTTTACGGTTCAATTTGTGCGCTCAATGTTGCTGCTTGTGCTATTGTTCGGGTTTGGCTAGATTCGCGTCGGTCATGTTGGAACGTCTAAGGTGCCATCTCCACATCCAAATGAGTGAGATTCCTCAGCCCCAAAAATGAAGGATTCTATCCAAGACAACCCAAATGGGCCAAATCATTGGAGTCACATGATTGGACCAGGCAACCCAATCCGTAAGTGGACTGTTTTGCAGCCATGAGGTTCCCTTTAGAAAGTCATTGGCTTGTTGACATGAGTCCATAAATTTGCAGATGAGAATTAAAAAGGAGGGCAATTTCATCATTGAAGGGCATTATAGCATTCATGGAGCCACAATTAATATCATGCCTTGAGGGGCTCTTTCAAGGATCTGAAACATTCAGACCTCAAGTGGGTGATAGGGAGCTCTTTCATGAGCTTGTTTGGACATGGATGAGACTTGAGAAGGTCTGAGACCTGGCTAAACTACATAACAATTAATACAGCAGCTTGGAATGGGTTTAGAAGAGAAAACAAGATAGGTACATGCAGGCCTCCTGAGGTTGCTGTCCATGATTTGAAGCTTTGAGTCCATGTAAAGGTGAAGATGGCCAGGCTGGTCTTTTGGTTGTTCTTAAGCGTGGGTCAGACTGATGCGGGGAAAGTAGAAAGAAAAGATCAGATATCGTTCTGATGGATAACGTAGTCTAAATATCGTTCTAGAAAATGAGAAAATTCAAGAACACCTTAAATCTATAAGGAATAAAAGAGAGAAATTTTGTAATTCTTTAAAAATTAATGTAATGTAAATTCGTGTACAACCTTAATTAGCCCCTATTTATAGACATATGAAGATCCCAAAATAAGATTGAAATTAACCTATTAAAATTAGGATTCCTACTCATAATAAACAACTAAGAGTTAAAATCTAACTCTTAAACCTCTTAGAAACTTCTAATATAACTCAAATATCTAATACAAGTTAAACTGGAATTCCACTTTTACTAAATAACTAACTAATACACGCTTTGGGCCCCACACGTCCTACATCACAAACTAAAGATGGCTGACCTGGTTCTCTAGACTTCAATCACAGGGCACTAATGACCCTTAGGTTGTACTCTTCCCATGATCTTTCTAAGCAGGATTTCTTATTGGATGGATAGTGAGAACTATATAACTACATCAAAATCTTTCCACATAGCCTTCATCCACTTCACATATATTTAAGCAGGATTTCTTATTGGATGGATAGTGAGAACTATATAACTACATCAAAATCTTTCCACATAGCCTTCATCCACTTCACATATATTTAGTATCCTTTAATTAGGTCATAAGCACACTCCTATTTCATACATAGAAGCTCTATAATGATGCATTAGCAATAAGAGAAAAATTTTTTGAACATTTTTAAGATTTCCAATAGGAATGTATGAACCTGGATGCAATTTTCACTCATATAAAAGGAAAAACCATATTTAAAGCAATCAAATCTACATATATGTAACCAATAATACAAATTTTTATTTCTCTTTATTCAGTTGGTGAATGCTTAATTATATAGCCAGCTGTCTCAAGCATCTTTACCATCCTCATTCTGAATTCTCATGACATCAATATATGATTTGCCGTCGAGTTTACGACTAAAACGACCCTTGTAGTACTCTTGGACTCCGATCCTCCTAAACAAAGCTGGAGTTTCTGGGCTGGTGAGGCTTCGTGCAGGTCCCAGTTCGGCGTCATATCTTGGGCTATAAAATGTTGCAATGGAAAGTCTCTCCGTTTTGGAGTTCACCACTGCGCGATGCTCGACACTACTATATATTCCATTAGTTACAATCTGCCAAACCATGAAAGATTAATCAGAAAACCTCTTCCCTTCAATTGATGACTGTTTTTCATCCTGTTCACAGAATTTGAAGTTTTCAAGGATCCAAAAGGCTTGGCTCATACTTCATTATTAGGGATATTTACTAATTACCCCTTAAGGTTTTAGACAATACAACATTTCCCTTGAGGTTTTTGAAATACTAGTTTGCCACATTGAAGTTTACTGTGTTTAAAAATCTCCCACATCCAAAAGTTTGACTGTTAAAATTTCAACACTATTGATGAAGTAGCAAGAGATAAAAGATATACTGACAATTTTGTCCCTCTTGTTTTGATTATTCAAAATTAAATACCAAGAGTATCTATTACTGGGGATGGTTCAATATTTACAACATTGGCTAAAATGAAAAAAAAAAGGGACTGACCTTATTTAGATAGCCATGAGGGCATTTTTTTTGTACTAAAGGTATATGTAAAACTTTTTTACTTTTAAATGTAAATAATTTGCCAATTTACATTTTCACAGTTATGATGTTAATGGTCAAACCTTTTGAAGGAGGATACTGTTACATAGATCAAACCTCAAGGGATAAACTGGCATTTTAGAAACCTTAGGGGAAATTGGGATAAAAACTTGAAGGGGTAAACTGGAAATATCCCTAATTATAAGCTCAAGCTCAACTATGCCAGTCGTAGTGAGGAAGATAGGAATCAATGATGCTTGAAAGTTCACTGTTACGTACCTCTAAAACGTCTCCAACATTCACCACGAAAGCATTTGGTAAAGGAGTAATTGGAATCCACATCCCATCTTTTCGTATCTGGAGGCCTTCCTTTTCATTGACTTGAAGGAAGATGGTCAGACACGAAGCATCTGAGTGGGGGCTGAGGCCAATTGTCCTATTTGGCTGAGGGCATGGAGGATAGTAATTCATTCTCATTCCTTGAAAACCTTCTTCAAACAAATCTGTCATTTCTTCGCTCTCCATTTTCAGAGGTTTAACCATCTGATATAGGATGGTCACAGCTAGATTTTTCAGCTCTAATGAGTAAGCTTCCAGTGCCTCCCTGCATGGAAAAATGATTCTGTTCTAAGACAGAGAGAGAGAGAGAGATAGAGAGAGAGAGTAATATATAATAATGGTAGTTTTGGCTTACCTGAATGCTGTTGGGAGCTTGGGAATCAAGTGGGGCTTCCTAGAAAGGACTGGAAGAGTGGTGACGTAGAACATATCCGCCCAATCAAGTTTTTGTTCTTCAGATACCACAAAGGACTGTCCTAATCCCTCTACATCTCCTGGATGCTGCCAAAACTTTTTCTTCGCTTCCATGGGAAGCTTGAAGAACTCTTGAATCTCCAACTTCATTTTCTCCACACAAGAAGAGCTCACTCCATGGTTTATTAGCTGCACCATATTTCTTTGTATCTCAACTGTGAATCTATACTATTAATAAAGAAAAAATGGGGGAATATTCCCTCCAGATTCTGGTCTCCTTTTTCTTTTCCGAACATTGTCCTCTCCAAACAATAATCCTCCACTATTTTAAACATGTTGTAACTACCACTAAGTAGGCCCACGTTTTCTATGCGCGTAGCACGTTGTCACGGGCTGGGCAGTTGCTATTCAACCCAATAACTTAAGTTATTAGGTGATGTTGTCTATCCACTCTTATATGGCCCAAGATCTCCCTTTTCCTATTCGATGTGGGACGGAGATCCATGACATTCTCCCCCACCCGAATCCAGCTCCGCCCTTGGAGCAGATCGGACCACCTTGCCTACTTCCCTTTGAAATGCTTGGCGTGGAGCCAGATTAGGAATTGGGCCACTCCAATATCACTTGTCACGAGCTGGGCGCTTGCCATTCAACCCAAAAGCTTAAGCTATTAGGTGATGCTGCCCACATACCCACCCTTATATGACCCAAGATCTCCCTTTTCCTATCCGATGTGGAACGGAGACTTGTGACAGCGTGCAGCCCCCTAGTATATACAAAATGAAACACCTTAATGTATTTCATGTTTGGTGCATAAATTCATGATCTTGAGTCCAGTTCTTCTGCTAATTATAATATCAGTTGAGGTCCTATGGGGACTTTCATCCCTTGCAGCATGTTGTGTGATTGGGCACAGACTACAGAGTGAGCCCCTGTGGCGCGGTTAGGCCGAGTTAGATTTACTACTGGCCACTGGGGGTATGGCTTTTGTTTTTCAAATGAATATGAATATTAAAAAATATTTTAATAAGTGTACTTGTAAATTAAATAATGAATAAAATTCATTTTAATATAATATGAATATAGGTGGACTGACTTGAAAATGCTCCAATCGGTGCGCTCACTCAATAAACCAAAATTTTTTTTTCTTGATGAACCCACCCATTACTGGATTTTAGTGCAGATGATACGCACATATCAAGGCAAGGGGTAATTATGAGCGATAATTTAACTTTTTATGGTTGCTGTCATGTCATGATTGTTCCATTTACTTGAAAGATTAAATTCCTGAACCCTATATACTTAGTTATGTGGAATTAATTGATTTATAAATATCCTTTGCCTAGCTATTAACAAACGATGAAGAAGGGGCATACCTGGAAGAAGCCCCAATCCTGGCAAGCATGGTGCAGCTTCTCTAGTTCTGGCCCCATGGATCCTTCTTCTGCGATTAGACTTTGCATGTCGATGACCGGAATCTCGGAATCCGATGTCTTGTCGGAGACCATGGAGTCATCTTGATCCAGATCACGTACATATCTTGGAGGGACTGTGGTCAAGGGCTCCTTGGCCAACTCCTGCACACTGGGAACAAGTATGGACCTCCCAAGATTGAGAGGCTTTGGTTCCATCATAGAATAAGCAGCCAAAATAGTGAAGGCTTTGCAGAAGCTGAATGAAGCGGAGAGAAACCTTGTATTGTATTTGAGAGATTATGAAATATGATAACACTGTGTATTGTATTTGAGGCTTGAGAGCAACCTTGTTTGCTTCTCTAAATATGTATGGACAAATAGGGTGCACCCATTAGTGTCAAATGTCATTTCTTCTTTTCCATGTTTGGTCCATTTGAGAGCACCATAATTTCAGCCATCTTATGCCCCTTTTCAACAGTGACAGAACCTGGAAATGGAAACTATGCCGTTGTGTGGCCCTGCTGGTCAAGGGTATTGATAAGCTTGATTTGGTTTTCTCAGCAATCTCGTAATTCGTGTTGATAGCAATTACAACTTCAAGTGGCAAGTGGTCATCTATAACGGCTAGGTTTGGCAATTTTGTCAAGTGCTTTAATTCCGACTGACTATTTGGAGGATTTGTAAACCTCCAAATCAACTGTCACAAGCGGACAGAGTTAGTCTTTTTTTGTTTTTTGGTAATAGTGGACAGAGTTAGTCGACACAAACTATTGATGATGCGAACATCTAATGCTCTAATGGACTTTCTAGAATAGGAAGACGTGGGTATATAATTAAATACTCACCTTGGTCATTGTGCCCATATTTCATTGTAGAAGAGTGAGACTTGGAGCCAGTGTTTAAAAACCTGGACAGGCTAGGGCTGGTAAATCTTGAACGTATTCAATAATTAATGTGAGACCTATGAATTGTAGTTATTGATAAGATAGGAGGTAGTTTTTCTAGGATTTTAGAGTCTTTTTAAAGATATTTTGAAGTAATATGTTTGGCAATGAAAAAGGCCAGCCTAAATCTGGAGGAATATTCCTCACTTAGCTTTAAAATAGTAGAGATTAATAATTTATGGATTAAATGAGACATGAACAATAATTTTAAGGGGTGTTTATTTTTTCTTTTTAATCCAAAACCTGGTTAATCGTTCAAGTTAATTAATTTTGGGATTTATATTATTGAGTTAATCTAATTACTATTCTTACTTTTTGCAGCAAATTTTGATAAGCAAAACCAAAGGCGGCCTTAATATCGACTACAGACAAGCAAATCAAACGTTAGAAATCAACTTTGGCACGTGATTCTTTTAGAAGGGGCTCCATTTTAAGGTAGTCTCGTAATTCGTGTTGATAGCATTAGCCGGTATTTGTTATTTTATATATTTAAAAATATTTTTTTTGCGATTTATAAACAATTGCTAAAATACTTATAATCAGCTGGTAAAAGAATTCATTCTTCAACGACTTATACAACAGGTTTACTGTCTTGCAATCCTTGTTTAAAGATGGGAAAATTTCGAATACGACCGTCTTTGGGAAAGTTATTACAAAAACAAACGTTGAAAAGTCTTTCCTACAAAAATCACCTGCTTTTTAAAATAAATTTCAAAGTGGTTCAAAAACACTGTAGCAGATTGCAAACATCCCAAATTTCCCTTCCCTCTTCGTTCGACTGAAACACCCATCAATTTATCTTCTCATTTTTGCAAAGCGATTAGGTGCGAAACCATGAGTGACACAACGAACCCCAGAGCGACGGCGAGGCTTGTTCCCGGCGTTGGGCGACAACCGCTGTCATCACTGGCGCTTCCGATTGAGAGGGGTTGACCGACATTGTCATCTCTTTCATCTCTCGTTTGTAGGAGGTCACCAGCGCTTGAGATCTGGTGGAAGCGGTTATAGTATGCCATTTGCTTCTGTCTGTCGGAGAAGAAAATGGCGGTAGAGAGCCTTGACGAAGCACTTCAGCCAGACATTTCCCTTGTTAGAGGTTGTGAACAAATCTCCTCAAGGTAAGAACCGATTATCCCTAATCTGTTTGCTTTTTAGAATGAAAATTTTTTTGTCTACATTTTTTTTAGGTTTCCATCCATGATGTGGTACATTTCGTTTAGTTATGGATAATCTAACCTTAGTCTCTGAATCGATGCATTTCAAACACTTGAAGAAATTCCCGAATGAATCGGAACGTGAACACCATGTAATTTTGGATATGGTGTTCGTAATGCCCATTTTTTAATAAAAAAGTTCAGTTGAATGGTTGATTCGACACACCCATTTTATCTGTATTATTTTCTTTGTACTTGCAAGGATGCTATTAATGGTATGGGAAAATATGTAACATCATGGATTTGCAATATCTTACTTATTAATGTGGTCTTCCTAATTTCCCATATTTTGTTATTTGTTGTGGTTCATCTTGATTGTTTTATTTGAGTTGTCTAATTTTGTGGCATTTTATGTGCTGTTTTACTATGCTTTATTTCTTGTCATGATAACTGTTGTGAATTAGCTTGGTTTTCTGTGCAAGATTGAGTTTCAATTTATTTTAGGCATATTATATTGGATTATTCAATGGTGTGATTGTATGCATTAATTATTTGGCTTGTTGTTTTATTTTGATTTGTTTTGTATTATGCATGGTCTGGCTTGTTTTGAGTGGATCTGCTTTGTTATGTTAGGTTGAGGCTGCTTAGTTGCTCTTGGTTTGCTCTATGATTAGTCTCTATTATCGTTTACCTGTGCATCAGGGCATTCATTTGGAAGCATAAAACTCATGGTCCAGCTTGTTTTGAGTGGATCTGCCTGGTTATGTTAGGTTGAGGCTGCTTAGATGTTCTTGGTTTGCTCTGTGATTAGTCTCTATTATCGATTACCTATGCGCTAAGGCATTCATAAGCGTTGGAAGCATAAAACTTCTTCCCCTATATTCCTCTGCTCTTGTATGCCTTGTTTCTCTTGTACTTTTGGTGGTGGTGAGCTTTTTGGGCGGATTGAGAGATTGGGAGCTCACTTCGATTATTTATGTTTTTGGTGCTTTTCTCCTTGATGTAAGCTTCAACATTTTCTTGGATTTATATGTAAATATGGTTAAACAGTGAAGTGTGTTCCGTTTCACTTGATTTTTGGGGAATAGTTTTAGGTTCTTTTGCAACTGACTTCTAGTGTCTTTGGAGGAAATTCCTCAATCCTCTCCTTTGTTTTCTTATACATTCAAGAACCACTTATTTGGAATTTTCTACGAATCACATGCAAGTTCTATCTTAATTTACTTTATTTATACTACTATTGAAACAACGTAGATAAATTAAACAAGAAGGAAAATGCTTACAATAATATATAAGTTAGATTGAACATAAAGCAAGATTGATGTATCCTTACTTTATTCTTACAAGACGCCAACGAGGTACGAAGCAACGGGTGTCGTTAAAACTGTGCCTTGTGCAATGTCAAGAACATCTATGGTCCTCGCAAGTTCCCTTATATAGGTCGGTCTTTGAGTATAAAGGATGTTTCTTTGTGAAATATGCTTGCACAAACATGGGACCTATATCTTTTGTCACATCTAAGATAAAATTCATATTATTCTATATTTTTATTAACGTATTTTCCTCTCTTTACTATTGATTTCATATGTTTGATTTTGACCAAGTTGATTAAGGTGCTCATGGTATAGGTTTGTATGGGTAGATAATTGATAGCCTAAGTTGTTATTTCGAGTAGTTTATATTAATCATGCATTTGCTCACCTTGTTAACATGTTATATAGAGTGCAATATGCCACAACCACCCCTGGAGAATTCGTTATTTTGATACTTTCATATATATGGAGAGATAGTTATAGAGCAAGATAAGTCTGTATCATACCTGGGAAGGGGGGGTCGTTTAGATAGATTCAATATAAGTGGTAATACATAGTACGATCAATTTGTAAGTGATGACTGTAATTTATTTGAGATATCTCCAGTGGGTTTGTTTATGAAGTACTCCCTTATGTACAATAAGAGTGCATTACTTCACTTACTGGTACATTCTTCGATTGTCAGGAGGTGGCTGGTCAGCTAAAGCACATGCAGAAAGAGTTACAAATAAAGGTATAGGTGATTGAGATGTTATTACGTGGTTGGAATATTTTTTTTGGATTGATTATGTGCGCTTGCTAGTGACTAAGATGAATTCATTTGAGTTGCAGGTACATAAAGAGTTGTGATAGAATATATCGGATGTGGAGCAGAGCTTTATGATTGCGACTTTCAGCTACATGTTTCCATGTATTCATTTATGTAATTAATGGAGCATATGTATTTGGGATTTTTGTATGGTGATTACCCCAAATGTGGTGGATTGTCTGTTTTTTGTATGACAGTTGTGGTTTTTTCACAAATTGCAGATGTTCTTTGAATATAAATAAAATTTTTTGCAACAATTGAAATGACATAAGTGATTACTCAGTTGTCCAAAATTTTTCTGAAATCGATTGCATGCAATTTGTCTATAACGGTTATTTCTCATGTTTCGATTAATGATGTGTCAATAACACATAGACCTCTGATGATATGAACTCAGAATTTTGAATCGTGAATTAATAGATTAATCGTAAAAATATTGGTTAATCGAGGCGTTGTTATGATTATCCGGTAGTAATTTTATGCAATGGCCGAAGTGGTTAATCGGCACATTTCGATTAGTTGAGTGTTAATCCTGCAATGAACTTCAGAAAAACAACCAAATGTAACTCTAATCGACAAATTATCGATGCACCTTAAAAATAGTGATTAATCGATACTAATTGAATGCCATGCGCCCAGTTGTTCATCGGCAATATCCGATTAATCGACGGTTAATCCTGCAATTAGCCTCAGAAAAACAACACTCTGTAATTCTAATCGAGATTTTCTCGATTAATCTAAAAATAGTGGTTAATCGGGAATTAGATACGATTAATCGGGAATTAGATATGATTAATCGAACCTTGCCGATTAATCGGCAAGGTTCGATTAATCGAAGTTTAGTGTTCAATTGCCGATTAACCAACAAATCACTAATGTTATCATTAATCGAGTTACTTCCGATCAACGAATAGTTAAACAACCTAACTTTGATAATCGCCAAATGTACGATTAATCAATACGTGGCCGATCATTGAAATTTCAAACAACCCATGTAGGTTATCAGCAACTACACGATTAATCAATGTATAGCCGATCAAATGACAGCCAACCAACCTTTCATCGTAGGATACCTGTGAGACATGGGAAAAAATCAAATTTCCTTGACTTCCTCAATCATCATACGAGATTAAATAAAACAAAGAGTCGTCATCATTCAATTTAGGTGTGAATGGACACCAAAATATTAAATAAGCACAAAAGGCAATTTTAGGGTAAAAATAACCCTCCTAAAAAAAACAACCAGAGATGGGTAAGGGGATTAGGTTATGAACAGGGGAAGGTGTTAGGCACCCCTATTCATCCACACAAGGTGGTTGCCAGGTATTGTTCATGTTAAAATAAAGAAAAAAAAAGCTTGCTATAAAAATCACAAAAAAGACAAAATTGTATGGTTTTTTCATATGAATAGTCTGATTGATCCAGAACTTTCAAATATGATCATACCATTCTTAGGGTTTCATGATCAAAATAAAATTGAGATAAAATCAAATAAAATCAATTTAAAGTGAAAAATCCAAAAATCTGGTTTCAAGTCAAATTCTAGAAATCTGGAAAAATATGATTTTTATAAAATATTTCAAAATTGAACTTGAATAGTCCAAGACATAGATATAGCCCAAATTTCACATTAAATCAAAAAAATCAAAACAAAAAATACCCACGTTGATGAAAAACATCAAAATGGGAGAATTTAGACCGTAGTGTCTTCTCTCAATAATGAAAAAGGACTCAAAAACAACATCATGAAACCCTAGAATTTGCTTTCAGGCTTCTGGATCCAGATCTATCATATTGATCATGATAAATCCAAGGTCTTAGCCTAAAACCACAAAAATCACGAAAACAGTGCTGTAGGTGCAAAAGTGGCAAAAATCCAAATTTTATAAAAAAAAAAGTGGGGATCTCATGTTATAAACATCATGGATTCATATGATTGATTCAGATTCAACATAAAAAGCATTAAAACATGATCAAGATATTCAAAGTAGCCACATCTCACAGATTAGAGCACATGGGGGTCTACCCTACGGATCCACCTGTTCTCTTTTCCCCTAGCTCTCTCTTCACGTTTTACGGCTAGAGAGGATTCTTGAGGTACTTGGAGATAGGTTTGGTTATACAAACACAATCAAAGGCCTTATTCTATAAAAAAAGGAGAAAAACATATGTGGGGTTCTATTCTAAGGATCCACCTGTTCTCTTTTCCCCTAGCTCTCTCTTCACGTTTTACGGCTAGAGAGACTCTTGAGGTACTTGAAGACAAGTTTAGGAATACAAGTACAAAGGATAGCCTTATTCTATAAAAAAGGAGAAAATCCTATTACTTCTAGAATTGAAGACAGAAAATAAAAGGGAAAAAGGACTTACCTGGATTGAGCAAGCAAAGCAGCAGGGGTTCCTCTTCTTCTCTTGGAGCTTCTTAGACTTCAAATTTTCATGGCCTTTTGCTTGAGGAAAGGTCCTTTATTTATAGGCAACCCCATGGGTATGGTTGGTCCAAGGTTTGGCAAGATAGAGTTTCAGTTTGAGTTAAACACAAGATCATGCCAATCCTTTATCCACAAGGATAAATGAGATAATTCGAACAGATAAATAAGAGAATTTGCTTATCCAAGAGTGATATTTGGATGCAGATAAGGCTCAAAAATCAAAAAGGTAAAATTCGCACAAAGACCCCTGTGCCCGTATATATATTACTGTCGCGCCCTGCCCGTATTATTAATACGGGCATGCCGTGACCGTATATCAACTGCAGGTATGACCAGTCCGTAAACAAAATACGGTCATGACCAGTTTGGCCAGATTTTACACTTTTTTGACATGTTTCAAATCCCAATTAATATTTTCAATTATTTTCTCATTTTTAGTGCAATTTGGGGTGTCTACAATACCATCTCATTATTCAAGTTGGTCACACGAATATCTATAAGTATCCATCGATTGTCTAAAGAATATCCTACGAAGCAAGATTTATATCCTCAATGCTAATAAGATATCCTCATTAACTTTGCGGATATAATTGTAGTAATCGTAGGATACCATCTTATGCTTCGTGATTGTTCAACGAAGAACTATTAGTATCCCTCGATTAATAGAATTGTATCCCATAACTATAAATTGTATCCATTGATTCATAGACTTGTATCCCATGACATAGATTAATCGAAATTTAAAACCTCGATGAACATTTCAATTTCAATGAAATTCGTTGATTAATCGCAAATATTAACGATCAACGGTCTATGAGGATATCTTATTAGCATCGAGGATACAAATTTCAAGTTCAATCACCCGAAGCATGGACTGTTGATCGTTAATATTTCCGATTAATCAACGAATTTCATTGAAATCGAAATGTTCATCGAGGTTTTAAATTTCGATTAATCTATGTCATGGGATACAATTCTATGAATCAATGGATACAATTTATAGTTGTGGGATACAATTCTATTAATCGAGAGATACTAATAGTTCTTCATTGAACAATCACGAAACATAAGATGGTATCCTACGATTACTACAATTATATCCGCAAAGTTAATGAGGATATCTTATTAGCATCAAGGATACAAATCTTGCTTTGTAGGATATTCTTTAGACAATCGATGGATACTTATAAATGTTCGTGTGACCAACCTGAATAATGAGATGGTATCCTACGATGAAAGGTTGGTTGGCTGTTATTTGATCAGCTATACATTGATTAATCGTGTAGTTGCCGATAACCTACATGGGTTGTTTGAAATTTCAATGATCGGCAACATATTGATCAATCGTATATTTGGCGATTATCAAAGTTAGGTTGTTTAACTATTCGTTGATCGGAAGTAACTCGATTAATGATAAAATTAGTGATTTGTTGGTTAATCGGCAATTGAACGCTAAACTTCGATTAATCGAACATTGCCGATGAACTACTGGGCGCATTGCATTCAATGATGACCGATTAATCGTATCTAATTCCCGATTAACCACTATTTTTTAGATTAATAGAGAAAATCTCGATTAGAATTACAGAGTGTTGTTTTTCTGAGGCTAATTGCAGGATTAACCGTCGATTAATCGGATATTGCCGATGAACAACTGGGCGCATGGCATTCAATTAGTACCGATTAATCGTATCTATTTCTCGATTAATCACTATTTTAAGGTGCATCGATAATTTGTCGATTAGAGTTACAGTTGGTTGTTTTTCTGAAGTTCATTGCAGGATTAACACTTGACTAATCAAAATGTGCCGATTAACCACTTCGGCCATTGCATAAAATTACTACCGGATAATCAAAACAACGCCTCGATTAACCAATATTTTTACGATTAATCTATTAATTCACGATTCAAAATTCTGAGTTCATATCATCAGAGGTCTATGTGTTATTGACACATCATTAATCGAAACATGAGAAATAACCGTTATAGACAAATTGCATGCAATCGATTTCAGAAAAATTTTGGACAACTGAGTAATCACTTATGTCATTTCAATTGTTGCAAAAAATTTTATTTATATTCAAAGAACATCTACAATTTGTGAAAAACCCACAACTGTCATACAAAAAACTGACAATCCACCACATTTGGGGTAATCACCATACAAAAATCCCAAATACATATGCTCCATTAATTACATAAATGAATACATGGAAACATGTAGCTGAAAGTCGCAATCATAAAGCTCTGCTCCACATCCGATATATTCCATCGCAACTCTTTACGTACCTGCAACTCAAATGAATTCATCTTGGTCACTAGCAAGCGCATATAATCAATCCAAAAAAAATATTCCAACCACAAAATAACATCTCAGTCACCTATACCTTTATCAGCTCTAGTATTGCAGCCTCCATATGCGTCTCTTATAACAGTGATGGATCTCTGATATGCGTCACTCATTATTTGTAACTCTTTCTGCTGTGCTCTAGCTGACCAGCCACCTCCTGACAATCGAAGAATGTACCAGTAAGTGGCAGTAATGCACTCTTATTGTACATAAGGGAGTACTTTATAAACAAACCCACTGGAGATATCTCAAATAAATTGCAGACATCACTTACAAATTGATCGTATTATGTATTACTACTTATATTGAATCCATCTAAACGACTCCCCCCCCCCCCCCCTCCCAGGTATGATACAGACTTATCTTGCTCTATAACTATCTCTCCATCTATATGAAAGTAGCAAAACAACGAACTCTCCGGGGGTGGTTGTGGCATATTGCACTCCATATAACATGTTAACAAGGTAAGCAAATGCATGATTAATATAAACTACTCGAAATAACAACTTAGGCTATCAATTATCTACCCACACAAACCTATACCATGAGCACCTTAATCAACTTGGTCAAAATCAAACATATGAACTCAATAGTAAAGAGAGGAAAATACGTTAATAAAAATATAGAATAATATGAATTTTATCTTAGATGTGACAAAAGATATGGGTCCCATGTTTGTGCAAGCATATTTCACAAAGAAACATCCTTTATACTCAAAGACCGACCTAGATAAGGGAACTTGCGAGGACCATAGATGTTCTTGACATTGCACAAGGCACAGTTTTAACGACACCCGTTGCTTCGTACCTCGTTGGCGTCTTGTAAGAATAAAGTAAAGATACATCAATCTTGCTTTATGTTCAATCTAACTTATATATTATTGTAAGCATTTTCCTTCTTGTTTAATTTATCTACGTTGTTTCAATAGTAGTATAAATAAAGTAAATTAAGATAGAACTTGCATGTGATTCGTCGAAAATTCCAAATAAGTGGTTCTTGAATGTATAAGAAAACAAAGGAGAGGATTGAGGAATTTCCTCCAAATACACTAAAAGTCAGTTGCAGAAGAACCTAAAACTATTCCCCAAAAATCAAGTGAAACGGAACACACTTCACTGTTTAACCATATTTACATATAAATCCAAGAAAATGTTGCAGCTTACATCAAGGAGAAAAGCACCAAAAACACAAATAATCGAAGCGAGCTCCCAATCTCTCAATCTGCCCAAAAAGCTCAACACCACCAAAAGTACAAGAGAAACAAGGCATACAAGAGCAGAGGAATATAGGGGAAGAAGTTTTTTGCTTCCAACGCTCATGAATGCCTTGGCGCACAGGTAATCGATAATAGAGACTAATCACAGAGCAAACCAAGAACATCTAAGCAGCCTCAACCTAACATAACCCGGCAGATCCACTCAAAACAAGCCGGACCATGAGTTTTATGCTTCCAAATGAATGCCCTGATGCACAGGTAAACGATAATAGAGACTAATCATAGAGCAAACCAAGAGCAACTAAGCAGCCTCAACCTAACATAACAAAGCAGATCCACTCAAAACAAGCCGGACCATGCATAATACAAAACAAATCAAAATAAAACAACAAGCCAAATAATTAATGCATACAATCACACCATTGAATAATCCAATATAATATGCCTAAAATAAATTGAAACTCAATCTTGCACAGAAAGCCAAGCTAATTCACAACAGTTATCATGGCAAGAAATAAAGCACAGTAAAACAGCACATAAAATGCCACAAAAATTAGACAACTCAAATAAAACAATCAAGATGAACCACAACAAATAACAAAATATGGGAAATTAGGAAAACCACATTAATAAGTAAGATACTGCAAATCCAGGATGTTACATATCTTCCCATACCATTAATAGCATCCTTGCAATCACAAAGAAAATAATACAGATAAAATGGGTGTGTCGAATCAACCATTCAACTGAACTTTTTTATTAAAAAATGGGCATTACGAACACCATATCCAAAATTACATGGTGTTCACGTTCCGATTCATTCGAGAATTTCTTCAAGCATTTGAAATGCATCGATTCAGAGACTAAGGTTAGATTATCCATAACTAAACGAAATGTACCAAATCATGGATGGAAACCTAACAAAAATGTAGACCAAAAAATTTTCATTCTAAAAAGCAAACAGATTAGGGACAATCGGTTCTTACCTTGAGGAGATTTGTTCACAACCTCTAACAAGGGAAATGTCTGGCTGAAGTGCTTCGTCAAGGCTCTCTACTGCCGTTTTCTTCTCTGACAGACAGAAGCAAATGGCGCACTATAACCGCTTCCACCAGATCTCAAGCACCGGTGACCTCCTACAAACGAGAGACGAAAGAGATGACAATGTCAGTCAACCCCTCTCAATTGGAAGCGCCAGTGATGACAGCGGTTGTCGCCGAACGCCGAGAACAAGCCTCGCCGTCGCTCTGGGGTTCGCTGTATCACTCATGGCTTCGCACCTAATCGCTTTGCAAAAATGAGAAGATGAACCGATGGGTGTTTCAGTCGAACGAAGAGGGAAGGGCAATTTGGGATGTTTGCAATTTGCTACAGTGTTTTTGAACCACTTTGAAATTTATTTTAAAAAGTAGGTGGTTTTTGTAGGAAAGACTTTTCAACGTTTGTTTTTGTAATAACTTTCCCAAAGACGGTCGTATTTGAAATTTTCCCTTTAAAGATTTGTTACAGCCTATTTATTGACTTCTAAATTGCATAAAACGACTTCTAAACATCATTAAGAGACTTGTAATAACCAAATATATAGTTTGCTGTGTCGGTTCGATGCCGTTTCATTAAAGTTCTATTGTGGCATTTCATTGGAATTTAAGTGGAATGCCGCTGGTGCCGAGCACTACATTTTTCATTTTCGCATATTGAGAAATTTGAAATATCCAAAATAAAATAAATTCAAAAAATTATGAAAATGATGAAACATAAATATTTTTGAAAAACTATATGTGAGGCAAAGTAGACATTTTTACCAGCGGTTTTAAATCGTTGGTAATTATTTTTTAAAAGGATTCATTTTTGGAAAGAAATTTTTGTGAATAGTAAAATGAAGTTATAAAGAATTTGGTGACTGAATTGAATTTGAATTATTAATTTAAAAGTATCACTAAAAATTAATTCTCTCCTATCTATACAACATATGAAGTAAATCATGACATAGGCCAGACATTCCATGTCCAAAGCGCTGTTCAGCTTTTTCTCATTTTACAAATTTGTAATTTCATGTCAGCATAACAAACCGAATGAAATGACATGCAATTTGGACTTTTGCTTTTAAGGAGTGTTTTTTTAAGTGGGCCCCACAAAAACATTTACAAATTTGTGTTTTGTAATTTCTTGCGCGTATAAGGCGTGCACTTCCCTAGTTTTTCAAAAATGGATCATCTCACCTACCACCTCCAAGGAAATTCTTTTTCTAATCCACCCTGATGTCTCTTGCATATACTAAATGGAAAATTTTAAAATTGCAATCTCACCTACTACTTACAATTATCAAGTGCGGTAGGTTTAAGTCAGCATTAATATAGGGCATCTATATAGCATACTTTTGAGTTCAAAATTTGATCGATTATCTATAACCTAATGTAATCTGAATCATGTCCAAATTCAATTCAAATTCTGTATGATGCTCAAATTGATGGTTTACTCATTCCTTATGGTACTCAAAATTTTTAAATAGCTAAATTATTCTAAAACTTATACATTTATCATTGAAAGTTTGCCATTCTTGATAATATGCATATGAAATGAATTGAAAGAAAATGATTTTGGAAAGAAGATAGAGAAAGAAGGAAACAAAATAAGAAGGAACCTACCAAAATAACACTGGCTGAGAAAGTCTTTTGGGGTTGTTTACACCCCCCATAGACCAACACATAAAGAAAGGCCACGTGGCATCTACATGACCTAATTCAACCAAATAGGCCACGTCAGCATCCACATGGGCTAGACACTTAGCCGAAGCCACGTAAGCACATAAGACAACTGCGCTCCCACGATTTGAAGGATGATGTCACCATCAACACAGGATTGGCGGACGATGTGGATGGGCAACGACGGACGAGGAAGTTATTAGTTTATGAACATGGCAAAGAGGTTATCTCACATGGATAAGAAGAAACCGATGAATAACTACCAGAACAGAAGCAGAGTTCATACAAACGTGGGCCGGTAGCAATCGTCAGAATCCGGCTATAAAAGGCATAGACTCGAAGAGCTCGAGGACGACTTTCACTCAACCATAACCAGTTATTATGATTATAACTCGATCATCCATGATCACTATCCAGTCTCCTACACCCAAAATGTAGCAAGAAGGGATAATCTAGGACTTCTCTCACTGCTCCCTGTCGCAGTGACACTTCAAGCTACTAGTTACTCCAGTTAAGGTAAAGACCCTGCCACTGGCAAGGAGGTTGCAGCCGCTCCTGACTTTTAACCCTATACTCTGATTATGGCTACAGGGTTACAAGCAGCCGGTCCCAAAACCATCTTTAGTCAAGCTAGGTGATTGCCAAAACAATGGCTAAGTAGTTCCCCTGGGTGAACCCTCGAATTGACTTTGTTAGCAGCAGCCCCTTGTTTCTTTTCCTTATACTCCGATCACGACTATAAGGTTAGGAGAGGCTGGTCCTGCTGACCCAGTTGGTTAATGAAAGAGCCAAAAGTATAAGGGGAATTGAAACTTGAGTATGGTACTTTTTGATAATAGAGAGAGAGAGAGAGAGAGAGAGAGAGAGAGAGAGAGAGAGAGAGAGAGAGAGAGAGAGAGAGAGAGAGAGAGGGGGATATTTACAGTTTAGCCCTTGTGGTTTCCGACAACCCACTTCCCCATTAAAGTTTCTAAAATATCATTTTATCACCTTGAGGGTTTTTTGTTTTTTCCGGGTAAACCACGTTGAGGTTTTTTTTTTTTTGTATGTAACAATCTTCCCTTTTAGAGGTTTGACCCTTAAAAGTAGGCACGGCAACGATTTGATAAAAATCGATAAATCAAACTGAATCAAACCTATACGGTTGGTTTTGGATTGTCCTTAAACCATTTTAGTTTTAAGGCCAAACCAAAATGCAACCAAAGCAATTAAACATATGCATATATTTAAGTTAGATCACCAACAAGGATTTTGTTCAGTTTATTGTTAAAATCGATAAACCAAACGGAAATAACCTATTAAGTTGGTCTTGGGTTTGGTTTGATTTTGGTTTATACTTATTACAACTCGTTTTTACGTTAAGTTTTGGTTTTTCTCAAGACTGATCCAAATTTGAACAGTTACCATAGAAGTAAAAAAGCTTAATTTCTTTATGCCTTGAGTGCCAAATATGTCTTAAGGGGACAAAATTATCAATATATGTTTTCAATCTTTTTTTTTATATTATATAATAAATTGTCAATATATGTTTTCTGTCTTGCTACCTCATTGACACTATCAAAATTTTAAAGGTCAAACCTCTAAAAAGGATAACTACCCAACAAACCCTTAAGATGGTATACTAGTATTTCGAAAACCTTAATGAGGAAACTGTGATTGTCTTAGACCTCAAGGGTATAAACTGTAAGTATTCCAAAAAATAATTCTTGGCCTCTCTCTTTGGCCGTTGTGCGAGGATTATACAATTGAAGAAAAATTTCGGAAAAGGAGACGTTGTTGAGCTACCTATTAAGAGTAATCTAAATTATGCCATGACTCAGACATATATAAGACGGGGCCATATCAGCTGGAGCCTACGGTGGAAGATCTGTTGGTCCGACGGTGAGTGGGGTGTACATGTCAGCATCATTCACAGACGTGTACACCCTACTCACCATTGGACCAGCAGATCTTCCAGCAAAAGGCTCCAGCCGATTTCAAATCATATAAGATCTAGAAAGCACATGCAGGCCTGCGGGGCCTTGCGATTGACCTGGACCTTAATCTATTAGTTTCCATGGTGACCCTAAACTCCCAAAAATTTATTATTCTATATACTACTAAAGTATTAATCACGTTTCAAATTGGTTCCACTGTTACAACAGCTAATAACATCAATTCAAAGTAAACCATTTAAGATTAGATTCTATATATGGTGACATTAGCAATGACAAACGACATGTTCAACATTTCAAACTATGCATATTAATAAAATGGGGCGGCCGGTGGTATCGACAGATAACAAATGCACAATTAAGCGCGTATATTTAGTGCAATATATTCACTAAAGAATCCATTCCTTAAGCAACACGGAGGAGTTGAAGTCATCGCTTAGCTAATGAACCATTATATATAATTGTTATTCAAAGAGCTAGCCTTATGGCTGTCAATTCAACCTCTCAATTAAGCAGAGTTGTGGTGGTTTAATTTTAGGATGAATTCGTAAGGATAAACTCTGGAGTTGAAACACCTTACCATGGAAACACAACCAGCACTTCACATGTACCCATGTAGAAAGTTCTTTAGATTAGTGATTTCTTTGAGGAAACATACAATTATTGAGTCGCTTTCGTCAACATTAGGGCTGTTAATGGTAGAATGTGGTATGGAATCACTATGATCGGAGTTCAATGCGAATTATAAATCCAAATAGCTAGCCATAATCAAATCTATATCTATAGCATAATTTGAGTTTAATATTTGATAGATTATCTATAATCCTAATTTAATCTGAATCACATCCAAATTCAATTCAAATTCTGTATGATACTCAAATTTATGGGTTTATCATTCTTTATGGTACTCAATTTTCTTACAATAACTGAATTATATATTTATCATTGAAAAATTGTCATTATCGACAATATGCATGTGAAATGAATAGAAATAAAGCGATTTTGGAAAGAAGCTAGAAAGAAAGAAAAGGAAACAAAATGAGAAGGAACCTACCAAAGCAACATTGTCAAAGCTATTGCTTATCATTTTTAGTATCCAAGCTTTCGAAATTGTCCTCAGGTGCTAGAAGCTGGTGGTATGATTGAGATTGTGTTTTGGGGTGTGGGCTCCACTAATGCTACATGCATGCAACTATATGTTTCAATAGGGGATGAAATCGTTTGCCGCCAAGTTGGTGCGGCAGACGATGCAACACCGTTGGATGCTGCCATGTGTAGCATCCAACGGGCAGCTACTCACTTCACATTTTTTAATGTGAAATGACGTTTCACATTGAAATAGCAGCTGCCGTTCGATGCTACACGTGGCGGTTGAATTGTCTACGGCCCGGCGACAGAAGATTTCAACCCTTTCAATAGGCGGCACACCACACAAAACAAAATCCCAACTGCCTGGCTTCTAGCAGAAGAGAAAATGTGTTCAACAGTGCCATATCATCTAGAAATTCCCTTGCAGCAAGACACAAAGGGTGTGGGGCGTAAAGATACCACAACTTTTATTTATGATCAAACAACATCAGTCTTCCACCAAAAAAAAAAACAACATCAGTCTCCCTCGCAGGTGGTTTAGACAAATAGACGAAGAAAAGAGTTCTGTACAAGCTGCTGCAACTTCTCACCCAAATTTTTTTTTTTTTTTTTGATACGAAGCCAAGCTAATTGATTTCATTAATGTGAATCACAGATACATCCAGCTCAATTATAATCCCACTAAATTGAAAAACATCCAAAATGTTACCATAACTGATGAAAAGGCAAAGCACCATGGATACCATACCCCAATTAATGCATACTTGCAGAAGTTTTCATAACTGAGATTAGGCGAATGGATGAAGCCATATCTCCAAACGGAAGACTGTCAAGAAAGCCTAGAGATGGGTCCGCAACAAGGCAGATTGATAATCCCTCGGAAGGGGGAGCCATCAACTGTGGAAGCCAAACGGCGAAAGGGCTTGTGCCCAAAACTCCGGCACAACCCCGAACAAAGACATCTAAGGATAAGAAGTTGGCATTATTGTCACGTAGCAACTTAATCAGCCTGACTATATACCTTTATTTTCCTTTTTATATCTATAACCTCATATAGTCAAGGTATGATTTACCACCTAGCTTCTCAGCAAATAATTCCTTGTAGGACTTCTCCACAGGGACTCTCTTAAATTTAGCAGGGTTATGTGGACTGACCAGGCTAGATTCAGGACCCACTTCACCATCTAGGTTGTTACTGTAGAATGTTGCTATTGAAAGCCTCTCCTTGGTTGAGTTCACTGTAGCCCTGTGCTCAATACTGCGATAAACACCATTGCTCGTAATCTGCAAAAGCACCACAGGAGAAGAATAACAAAATAAAGTCAAGTTACACCAAAAACTTGTGCCGAATGAAATATCACCTCCATCATGTCTCCAACATTGACTACAAAAGCATTTGGAAGTGGTTTAACGGGAACCCATTTGCCATCTTTGCGTATCTGAAGGCCTTCTATCTCATTGAGTTGAAGGAGAAGGGTTAAAGCATCGGCATCCGAATGAGGAGTCAAGCCTATTGCCATGTGTGGTTCAGGACATGGAGGATAGTAGTTCATTCTGATTGATTGCATGCCATCATCGTAAAGAATTTTCATCTTCTCGCTATCGATGTTCAGGGCTTTGGCCATTTGAGCTAGGATAGTAATGGAAACCTTCTTCATCTCTAGAGAGTAAGCATCCATGGTTTCTCTGCAATAGAAAGATGTTGGAAGAATTTAATCCAATGGTTTCACAAACATGTATATAACTAGATACACGGAGAGAGAGATAGAGAGAAGGAGAGGGAGGGACCTTAGGTTTGGTGGGAGCTTGTCAAATAAGGAGGGTTTCCTTAATTTGGTTGGGAATGTGGAGATATAGAACATGTCTGCCCAATCAAGTTTCTGCTCATTCGATACAACAAATTGCTGCCCAAATCCCTCCTGCTCATCTGGCTGCTGCCAAAGCTTCTTCTTTTCCTCCAAAGGAAGTCTGAAGAAATCTTGAACCTCCAACTTCACTTTCTCTATCAATGAATCATTAACCCCATGGTTTACTACCTGTTAACATAAAAGCTCGATGAAATAACTACTGTAACTTCAATTTCCTTACCCCAAAATAGGAGCAAGCAAGGGAATTGAAGTTATTTGAACATGGAAAATGAACCTTGAAGGAGGAGGATATACCTGGAAGAAGCCCCAGTCCTTGCAAGCAGAGTGCAGTCTCTCCAATTCCGACTCCATGGAATCTCCGGCTATTAAGCACTGCAAGTCGATGACTGGAATATCTGAAACTGTGATGTCGGCCGATACCATCGTAATTGGCACTTGATCTGGACGTACATACCGTGGAGGGATGTTGCTCAGTGGCTCCTTGGCCAACTCCTGCACACTAGGCACCAGAAGAGAGCTTCCTAGACTGACTGGCTTTGCTTCCATTGATGATCCCTTCCTTTCCTTCAAGCTAAGTGAAGAGGAGAAGAAAGAAAACAAGGGTCTTGTTTGCCTCGCTTAGGTGCCTTTGATACGATTTTCCTGTAACGCCAAAGAACTATAACCACCAATTGGTAGTGTCAATGTGCGTCATTGCTAGACAAATAGGCGGAGCTAGACGTGTCGATTTGATTTAACATATTTCAGTTTACAAAAGGGGCCACATAGGATACTATCCCAATTAAGGGAGACCATCAAACTAGGATAAATCCGGATGAGGGACTCTGGAGCCTCTATCTACAATGTTATTTGCAGCATACATAGGATGCCCTTCACTTATTGTTCATCCTTTTTTTTAGTTTTTATTTTTTTGTGTAGGACCCACATTGAACGGCACTCCTTCAATGCTGTAAATAAAAGTGTAGATAGAAGCTGTATACTCCACATTCCGGGATAAATCCTCTATAACCGAGTTGAGTGGATTACAAAAAAAGAAAAAAAAAAAGAAAAGAAAAAAAATCTTAATAATTTAGATTTTTTAAACACCCCTTTTTAAATGCAACAAGTATACATATGACACAATCCGAGACCATATCAGTTGGTCAATCACGCTGAAGATCTACTAGTCCAACAGTTGAGGGTGTGTACACGTCGGCTTCATACACCTACATGGACACATGCATATTTTAGATTTTCTAGCCAAGGGCTCCAACAGATTTCAAGTCACACGATCTTGGTTTTAGAGGCCCATAAAACTTGCAAACAACCAATTTCCAACCAATTTTGGTTGATTTGTCAAAACTACATGTAAACTTTCTTGAGAAAGTCCTCTTAATCGACATGAAATCTTTTGCAATATTTTACTACATTGCTTTCTGTTGTGGCGGTGAGATACTGCCACGTAGAGCATCTCACTTATGGTTAGTATTTTCTCATAATTATAAATGTTTCATGTGGATCCCACTTGAACAGACATTGACCATGAAATTCTCCATATGCCAACATCTCAGAGCCACAATAGTAGGCGCGCAATACAGTAATGATAGCATTGCAAAAGATTTCCAGACCGTCTCATCTGATGCCATTGAGTGGTCCCAGTATGAAACATGCGGATAGATGCCCCGTTTCAATAGGGACCCACATCCCATCCGGTGGTTTAATGGCATCACCAGATTCTCACTCCAGAGGAAATTCATTCAAAGATTTCATTCCCACTTAGGGTACAACTGGATCGCAAGAATTGGAGAATGAGAATTGGAATTGGAAGATAAAAAGACCAATTCTCGTGTTTGGTTAACCAACTCTTGTAAGAATCAGAATTCAAGAGAGAAATTTTTTTACCCCAATTCACGCCGTATATAGGAATTATAACTCAGACCTCAAGGGTGTTTTTATAATTCCTGTGTGTTAAGATCCATGCAGGAATTAAAATCAGGTTTCATTTTTGGCTCTTTTTGTCAGCCTAAAATTTTGGGAGCAAGTCGAACCAGATGGAAAACTGAAGTCGAACAGAACATCTATTCCTCGAAGCTCTGTGAAGTTTAAATTCACATTCTTCTCCCTCATTCTCTGTTCTTGCTATTGTTCTCTTTCTATTGATGCTTGAACTTACATGTAAGGTTAGTTGCAGGGGAAGAAATGAGAAGTACATGAGGAAAGCTAAGATCACAAGTGAGGTAGCTGTCATGGAGGTAACACAGTCGTCTCTGGGGATTTGAACCAGAGCCAGACACTAGCCTTGTAGAGGCTTCAAAAGACAACAACGTCAATGGCCACAACAAGGACAGCGGCGAACTCAGGGAACTTCATTGCTCTCTATGAATCAGCTTCAGGTCAGAAAGTTAATTGTTCAAAGAGCTCCTTTTTCACCCCAAAGCATTTCAGTCATGCTCGTTTGAATGTTTTAGCTAATGCTACCGACTTTTCTCAAGGTTCTTTTCCATCAAAGTATTTGGGGGTTCCTTTGTTCATTGGTCGTGCTTCATCTAATCTTTTTGATGATCTTGTTGCTAAAGTTCAGAAGAAAGTTAGTGGCTGGAAGGCAAAGCTTCTTTCCGCTGGAGCTAAGGTCACTTTGTTACAAAGTGTCCTCTCTAGTGTTGCCATTCATTCTATGGCTTCTATCCCAATTCCAAAGGCTGTTATTAGAAGATTGGATTCAATTTTTTCTAATTTCTTTTGGGGTGAAAATTCTGATCTTGGTCTCAAGAAACATTGGGTGGCTTGGAGTTCGATATGTCTCCCTAAAGATGAGGGAGGTTTAGGCATAAGAACCATTAATTCATGAAGTTATGTTCAGTTTACACATTAAGATGGGGTGGAGACTTTTGACTAATCAAGGAATTTGGGCTAGATTTATGCGAAACAAGTACTGTAGCAGAGTTCCTTTTCATGAGGCTGATTTCAGACATTCCTCCTCAAAGGTTTGGAGGGATATTATCAAAGTAAAGGAGCACATCATACATAATATGGGATTCGTTCTTGGTAAAGGTCACATCAGGTTCTGGAAAGAATTTTGGACGCCATTTGGTATTCTGGAGGATTTTGTGGATAGTAATCTAATTACCAATCCTGAGAAGAAGGTTTTTGAAGCCTTTGAGGTTACTGGTGCTTTGAAAGAGTAGGTCATTCTTCCTAACCTCCCTCCTCATATTCTTATTTTTCTTGAATCCTTGAACTTTGACTTTTGTGATAACGAAGATCAACTGGTCTAGTCTGCAAATCCTAGTGGCATATGTACTGTTGAATCTGCTTGGCAGCGTATTAGAACAAGAAAAGAGACTTCTGAGGTTTTTGCCAATTGCTAGAAGAATTTTATTCCTTCAAAAATCTGTGCTTTTCTTTGGAAAGCTCTGAAAGGTGATGTTCCTACGGATGATTTGGTTAGAAGAACAGGTATATCTTTATGCTCTAAATGTCATTGTTGTACTTCTCCAGCCCAAGAGTCTTTCAATCACTTATTTGCTCATGGTGAGATTGCTCAAGAGGTTTGGAAAATCTTTGGGAATAGGTTTCAACTCCAACACCATCATTTTCATGATGCCACATCTCGTGTTGGTTTCTGGCTTAATCAGGCAAGGCATCAGGATCACTTTAGCATTATTTCTAAAGTGGTCCCTCACTTTATTTTATGGGAATTATGGAAAGCTAGATGCAATGCAAGATATGAAAACTCTCCAATGGTTCTCACTAGAATTGTTCTTAATGTTAAGAGGTGGTTGCAAGAGGTCTCTGTGTTCATCAAACCTGCTATTTCTTGCTCCTTTGATAGGGCAATCTGTTTGGAAAGTATGAATATTTCCATGCCTACTATTGCTAGAAGACATTACAAGATTGTGAGATGGCATAATTCTCGTGAACATTCCTATTTCCTTAATATAGATGGAGCCTCTAAAGGTAACCCGGGGATCAGTGGAGGTGGGGCAGTTATAAGATCCTCCAATGGGGAGTTTTTGGTTGGCTATTCAACTTTCTATGGTTATGCTACTAACACCATGGCTGAAATCTTGTCTTTAAGAGATGGTCTTAGATTGGTGGACAGCTTGGGAATTCAAGGTATATGTATTGAAAGTGATTCTAAGTTTCTTGTGGATAGCTTCAACAACAAAAAAGTATCCCATGGCAATACCAATTCAGTTGGAGAGAAATTTCAGCTAGAATTAACAAGTATAACAGGACTTTCAAGCATGTCTACAAGGAAGCAAATTCTGTGGCTGATTCATTGGCCAATGAAAGTTGTTCAAGACAAGAGAGCTGCACTTATAATTCTATCTCTAGTCTTCCTCATGTGGTTAAACTTGCTCTTTTTTATGATAGAACTAATTTATATCACTTTAGGCAATAGATTTAAGCTTTCTCTTAACTGTTTTGTACCCTTTCTAGGTGTGTTGTTTTCAGTTGAGGTTTGGGTTTCTTACCTCTTGCTGGCTTTTTTGGTTTCCTTAAATTTTATTAGGGTAAGGTTGGGTGTCCCCCCTATTTGGTGTAACCCTTTTTTGGCTTTGATTTTAATCTACAGGTCAGGGTTTGCCTCAACCCTCCTCCCTCCGATGGAGTGCCACTAAGGTTATTCCTACCTTAGTGGGTTTTTATCCCAAAAAAAAAAAACTCAGGGAACTTTTATCTCAAATTGCGAATCCGTAGGCTTCAGAAACCCTTGTTGCTAGGTATGCGACGACTATGATGGTAGGTAAGGAGGAAGAAGCCCAGGATAACAACAATGAGGAGGGATTGGGGCTTTGTTTGGGGAGAATTTCTTGGAGTTTGAAGGAAGTGATAGATGGGGTTTCTTTCTATTTTATAATGATTTTTAGAATCAATTTTCTAGCTATTGTGCGTGCCTCTTTTGGTGGCCTTTTGCTTATTTTGTAGGTTTATGACAAAATTATTTGTGTTTACGGTTTTTTTTTTCAACTTCGAAAGAAGAAATAGCAAGGGAATCCCGCTTGATATTAGGGTTTTTTCTTCGTCTAAAAGTAATCTTTTTTTGTCCCCTTATTTCTTCCCATTTTATGCTTTACCTGACAGAGACTTCTTATTTTGCAACTCTATTTCTAAAGATTAACTCTAATAAATTCCGAAATGGGTTCTGTTTAGTTCTAAATGTTTGATTTTGGACTCTTAACGCAATATCCACTCCGCTATGCGATCCATTCGTATGCATAGATTCATGCCAAAAAAATTAGACCTTTGGGGACTAACTTAAATTTACAGGTGGAGCTTGCAATTTGGGGTAGCATTGCTAGCGTAGAATTTTTTACTAAAGGAACCAGAGAATAGCTACCTTTGTTGATAATATTAAGCCGGCCTTCTACACTCACCTACACCCAAGTGTTGGTTTGATGTGATAGTGTGAAGGTAACAAGAAGATGGTCATGACAGCAAGAGAAGTTGCAATGTTGGAGGAAGCCATCTTTGTTGAGTTCTTTCAAGGGATTACATTGTGGTGCACGTAAAATTTTGATGATGGAAGCAGCATATCTATACATACTAGCAATGCAAAAGGAATCAAATGGTGCCTTGGATGAGTGGGGTGAGAAAATGTAGTTAGGTTACGTGGCTTTAATTTTCTCAAAGTGTTTAAATATTTCAATTCTTCCAGATTTGTTAGCGTCCAAACAGTGGAATTGGAATTCACGTGTGAAAATAAATTCCATAAACTTATGCAAACACCAAAATTTCAATATCTATGAATTCAAATTCATTTGATTTCAAATTCATGTGTATTCGAATTCTCACATATGTTTAAATTCATGTGATCCAAACGGACCCTTAATCACTTTTCCCCTAAGCCAATGTCGCTTTGGTGTTGGCGTTAGGTGAAATCTTTGCCAACTGGGACTGCAGCCGGTTCTACGATTATCATCAATAATAGCAAGAGCTTTGGAAGCCACTGACTGAGAAAGTCTTTTGGGGTGTAGGCCCCCCTATTGCCAAGGGCATGGTACTGTGCGTTACATGGTACCATACATGAAATGCATGGTTATTGCACGTCGGTTTCAATCGCGGGTCCATACCGCAAAACACAATCCCAGCCACTGGTACCATTATACCACCGCTTCTTTTTCATTTTTTTTAGGCAAATATACCGCAGGCTTCTAGCACAAGAGGAAATGTGTTATGAGATTTCACAAACAGGGTTGTATTCTCTAGAACATTAAGATACCCAAACTTTATTTATGATCAAATACCATGAGTTTCCCTTGCAGGTGATTGAGACAAATAGATGAAGAAAAGAGTTCTACACAAGCTACTGAAACTTAATTCTCACCCCAAGACAGCAAAGGATAGGCAGTTGACAACTTTATTTATGTATCTTTATTTTACTTGTTATCTAACCTCATGTAGTCAAGGCATGATTTACCACTGAGCTTCTGAGCAAAGAATTCCTTATAGTATTTCTCCACAGGGACTCTCTTAAATTTAGCAGGGCTATGTGGACTGACCAGGCTAGATTCAGGACCCACTTCAGCATCTAGATTGCAACTGTAGAATGTTGCTATTGAAAGCCTCTCCTTGGTGGAGTTCACTGTAGCCCTGTGCTCAATACTGCGATAGACGCCATTGCTCGTTATCTGCAAGGGCACCACAGGAGATGAATAACGAAATTAAGTCAAGTTACACCAAGGACGTAACTAAAAACTTGTGCCGAATGAAATATCACCTCCGTCATGTCTCCGATGTTGACTACAAAAGAATTTGGAAGTGGTTTAACAGGAACCCATTTGCCATCTTTGCGTATCTGAAGGCCTTCAATCTCGTTGAGTTGAAGGAGAAGGGTTAAAGCACAGGCATCCGAGTGAGGAGTCAAGCCTATTGCCATGTGTGGTTCAGGACATGGAGGATAATAGTTCATTCTTATTGATTGAATGCCATCATTGTAAAGCATTTTCATCTTCTCGTTATCGATGTGCAGGGCTTTTGCCATTTGAGATAGGATGGTAATGGCAAGCTTCTTCATCTCTAGCGAGTAAGCATCCATGGTATCTCTGCATTAATAGAAGATGTTGTAAGAGTTTAATCCATTTGTGAGTGTCTAGGTATACATGTATAAATCCATACTAGTACTAGTGGTGGCACTTGCAATACTACTCTGTTCACATACTGTCTAGTTATATTCGTGTGTATAGGCATGATGCATAGATGGCTATTTAAATAGGACATCAATGTCTTTAAAAAGTTTTTTAGGGCATTTTAAACTTCTTTTCCTTAGGAGAGCCCTATAAAATTTTAAAGCCATTAATGTTTCAATTGGATAGCTATCTATGCTTTATGTCTATCCACGCTAAATTGCTTAATCATGCACATGTAGTATGGCTTATGTACATGCAAAACTGCATATTGTTACAAACTATTTGGTGGTGCTCCAGACTCTGAGAAACCTTCAATCTATTTCAATAAGAATTAAACACGAACAAATGCTCCCATAATGAAACGATGCTATCCTCTTAAACGATATTTGCCCCCACTAGCTTGTGTGTGCACAGGGATTTGCAAATTCGTCAGAAGGATGCAACGGATCCAAGACTTGTGTTTGCACAAAACGATGAAGAACTCCAAATCTCTTGAATAGATTTGCTATATTGGTATTTTCTTGAGAGAAAGAGGAGGAAGAAGAATCAAATTTGTGAAATACGTCTCTTTTTAAATTTAAAATGAATGAAAAGACAGGTCTTTTCAGTTGTGGAAAAAACTGCGTGTTCAAATCTGCAAATCAAAAACAACCCAGATGGTTATTAGCAGTTAAAACAGTAAAAAACTATCAAATACGGCTACCGATCTATACTGTATATAATGGGAATAGGCCCCTTGGAAAGTGTGCCAACAAAATGTGTAGCTTTCCAAAATAGCCCTTACACACCTATTGAGAAGATTTATTAATTTAAGGGTAAATTGGTCATAACTGCTCAATTTTTCAAAACTTAAAATCAATTTTTCAACTGTTCTCTCCCACGTTCTCCCTCCCTACTTTCCTTCTTACATACGTGCAGTACATCACGTGCACCTTGCTAGGAGACCATATCAGCTGGTCCCTCACGCTAGAACATCTGCTAATCCAACGGTGGAGAGTGCATACACGTAGGCTTCACGCACCTATGTGGACATGTATTTCACCATTGGACCAGCAGATCTTCCAGCTAAGTGCTCCACCAAATTTCAAGTCCCTTGCTAGTCATTTTGGAAAAAATACCAATACACATGCCACTCATTAATATGTGCATTGCACGTATATGTGTGTGTCTAATTTTTTTTTTCCTTACCCTACCATCCTTTGAACTCTTGACCTCAGGTCTAAATATTCAGACCATAATCCAACGGAGCCAAGGAAGGAATGATGTGTGTATAATACAAAGACATAGATTTAGGGAGGGGGAATGAAATCGTTTGCGAATTTAAGTGGGTGATGTCTCCTGAGATACCAATTAATCGTGCAGTGTTCTACAGAAAAAAGCATGTAACTAATAACGATTTCCTCTTATGGACACAGAAACCCCTTTATTACCAGGCGTTTAATTAGATCTCAACTGAACACAAGTGGCAAATTTCAGGCGCACATTGCATGCCACGTGAGAGATAGAGATCTAGAGATGGATAGAGACCTTATATTTGGTGGGAGCTTGTCAAATAAGGAGGGTTTCCTTAATTTGGTTGGGAGTGTGGAGATATAGAACATGTCTGCCCAATCAAGTTTCTGCTCATTCGATACAACAAAGAGCTGCCCAAATCCCTCCTGCTCTTCTGGCTGCTGCCAAAGCTTCTTCTTTTCTTCTAAAGGAAGTTTAAAGAAATCTTGAACCTCCAACTTCACTCTCTCTATCAATGAATCATTAACCCCATGGTTTACTACCTGTTAACATAAGATTTGTGTTCACCTGCCTTGGAAAATATTTGGACATGGAAAATGAACCTTAAAGGAGGAGGAGGAGGAGGAGGAGGACATACATACCTGGAAGAAGCCCCAGTCCTTGCAAGCGGAGTGCAACCTCTCCAATTCTGACTCTATGGATTCTCCGGCAATTAAGCACTGCAAGTCCATGACCGGAATCTCGGAAACTGAGATGTCTGCCGACACCATAGTTGGGACTTGATCTGGACGTACATACCGTGGTGGGATCTTGTTCGGTGATTCCCTGGCCAACTCCTGCACACTAGACACAAGGAGAGAGCTTCCTAGACTGACTGGCTTTGCTTCCATATATGACGAAGGCGTTGCAGACTTTCCCTTCCTTTCCTTCAAGCTAAGTGAAGAGCAGAAGAAAGCAAACAAGGCTGCTCTTTGCCTCGCTTAACGATTTTCCTGTTAAAGGGAAAGAACTGTAACCCATTGGGAGAGTCAATGACTCAATGTGCGTCATGTGATGTTGCCGGACAATAGGCGGAGACAGTGTCGATTAAAAAAATAATAATCAAAAGCTTAATAATTTAAATTTTATAAACCCCCATTTTTTAAATGAAGCGAGTCAATATACATATGACACGATCCTGGTTGCAGAGGTCCATCAAACTCGCAAAAAAACTCGCAAAGAACCGAATTGAAATCGTCTGCCATACTTCCCTGAAGTGTTTCGAAGTGGCCGTGAGATGCTGCCATGTGAAGCATCTCACGGCCACTATTTTTTCATGTGGAGCCCACGTGATTGCATTTAAGACAAGCAAAAATAAGTGGTCGTGAGATTCTCCACATGGCAGCATCTCACGGCCATTGCAGGTGCCAATTTAAGCAAGCATGGCAGAAGATTTCATTCCCAAAGAACCCATTTCCAAATAATTCCGGTTGACCTATCAGTACTGCATGTGAACTTTCTCGAGGGAATAGCCCAAAATGTAATAATAACGTCCGCTTGGTTTTGATGATGATTTGGCGCCTAAAATGTGAACTTTGACTACTAAAATAATGAAAAAATACTGACCATGAAATGCTCTACATAACAGTATCTAGTAGTCAAAATAGGCACTAATTCACTAAAACATAACAAAGGATTTCATCCCCGTCTAAAATGTTGAAAGGTCCTCTTAATCATCATAAAATCTTCTGCATTGGTTTCTGCTATGGTTGTGAAATGCTGTCATATAGAGTATCTCAAGGTTAAAATTTTCTTATGACCGTAAATGTTTCATGTGGATCCTACTTAAAAAAAAACATTGATTGTGAGATGTTTTACATGACAAAATCTCACAACCACAACAGTAGGCAATATAGTAAAACTAGCACTATAGTTTCCTTCCATCTTAATTAATTTTCCACAGGCCAATTTTGCTTTCATGCATGTTGGCGTTATGTGACATCTTTGCCAACTAGGACTTCATCCGATTCTTATATACTGCAAATCCTCTGTGCCCATTAGGTGTGCTGGTTTTGTATGCCGCTTAAAGGCACATGCCATGTGGAGGAGAGAGTGTGTTAATGCACTCTTCCTATTGGCGGCATACAATACCGGCACACCTAATGGGCACAGAGGATTTCCAGTAATTCTTATACAGGTTTGGTTGCTCATTGGTTGTTCATGGTCCCGGGTTGAGTATAGGTTTTAAAATCCCGATTTATTTTTGAATGAGCTTGGTCAACCATAAGATTTTTTGGGCAGGGCCACCGGCCAGGATGAGCAACCCGTTCTACGTTGCACTGCCTACCTTAAATGAAAATCCTGGCTCCGCCACTGGTGGTGATGACACTACAAGTCTGATCTTCGGGCAGGGCGGGGTTGGACATTGACCTTAAATCTTATATATATAGTCTCTAGTCCGGGCCTACCCTGCCTACCGAACAGCCCTACCACCAACTAATCAAATACACTAATTGCAATCGTTGTAAACATGCATGTGTGGATCCGTTTGATAATGACGCCCTCAAAATTTGATTTTATAACATCTAATCCTTTTTCCTTTTCTTTTATTTTATTTTATGAGAGATTAGATTATCAAGGCTTGTATGATGGATTAGCTTTATATATACTACGAAAATAATTTCATGTTATAAATACACCTGTTTTAAAAGGTAGTTCATCCACGAAAGGATATCACGTAGTTTTCGTTTTGAAAATGATTTTCAATGTAGAGAAACTGATTCTAGTAGGTGAAATATATTCTCGTGAAGGTAGATGTTTGTTTAGTTGGTGAGGAGACAATATTCTCTTGAAGTGCTTGTAGAGAAAGATGGTTGATTGAAGAAGAGGAGAAGCGGTATTTACAAAACTGTTTACACCCGCCGTAACCCGGCCAAAAACATACTTCCATGATATAGTACGAAAGAAGAAAACTAAAAAAACGATGGAATGAGAAATCTCACCCACACAAATGATGTGGTAGTTTGCTTTATTTATAGTAAAAGTGGAGCATCCATTTACATGGTAATGTATTCAAATAAGGCAAGGATCAAGGAATACCCATTTACATGGTAATGTATTCAAACAAGGCAAGGATCAAGGAATACCATAACTGCTACATCTAGTACTAAAAATTAGGAGAAAAATCAGCAAGGTGATTATCTTAAACTAGCTAAAATCATGCAGAATATCCAATAGGATCTGATCTGTTAATATCCCCCCGCAAACTATGCACGGTAGTGAGGCAAAGTTTGTGTTGCAGTTGCTCCAAATCAGCCTGAGTTTGTGGCTTTGAGAAGACATGTTTGTGTTGTAGTTGCTCCAAATCAGCCTGAGTTTGTGGCTTTGAGAAGACATGTTTGTGTTGAGTGTATGTTGGAGCATTCGAACCCTCTGAAACTGGAAATACAGCAGCAGGAGCAGGAACATCACCATATAGATAGGCAACAAGCTCTTGGCTTTTGACTAAGACAAGAACCTGGTTACGCCAGAGAAGATAATGGAATGTGACAACATTGCCAACATTCAGTGCAGCGGAAGACATAGTTGCTCAGAGGAAAAGCCCCTCCTCATATGGCTTTGATACCAAGAAGAAAACTAAAAAAACGATGGAATGAGAAATCTCACCCACACAAATGATGTGGTAGTTTGCTTTATTTATAGTAAAAGTGGAGCATCCATTTACATGGTAATGTATTCAAATAAGGCAAGGATCAAGGAATACCCATTTACATGGTAATGTATTCAAACAAGGCAAGGATCAAGGAATACCATAACTGCTACATCTAGTACTAAAAATTAGGAGAAAAATCAGCAAGGTGATTATCTTAAACTAGCTAAAATCATGCAGAATATCCAATAGGATCTGATCTGTTAATAGGCCGTGTTTAATGAAATTGACACATGTAATTACACATGGCCAAAAAGAGCAAAGCTATTCAGATCGTGCAGACGTAGGATTATTGGACAAAACGAGCCCAACAACCCAACCGTTACTAAGGTCGTGGTCGAGTTGGAAGTCAGAACGACTAAGAGACTCAAGTATAAATTCGATAGAAGATAAAGATTTCAAGGACCAGCTTTATACATCAAATATTATTATTATTTTAGGATCACCGGTGATCAAAACCCTCTTTCATGCCACTTGCTTTGCAGTCGCAAGAAACTAGTTTAGGACTCCTCATTCACCGCTTCTTGTCACAATGATGTGTGAAGATACAACCTTTCCTAGAGCGCGCCCCCCCCCCCCCCCAAAATCTCTTGCCTTCATTGACCCACGGTGAGGAGAGAGCAATCAGTACTAAAATAAGTATTGGTCAAGCTAAATGAGTAACAAATGTTATAGCCAGATAGTACAACTAGCACGAATCCCCTAACTGACATTATCAGCAGACACCCTTTTTAACCTTTCTCTATCCACCGAAACCATGACAGTAGAGAAAGGAGGCCAATACTGTTAGTACTATCGGTTTTCTTTTGTCATTTTCTTTAAGTTGATTGTAGTGGTCGACTTCTAGTCTCTATTGAAAGGCTGTCTCTTTCAACTGCTAATTATAATTGTAACAAGAGTCATTGCAATAAAGACTATACCTTGACCGTCTCTTAGTAGTTGAGGCTTTTGACTAAAGTTATTTTCATTGTTTCCATTTATTAGTACCTATTATACAAGGAGCTTATCTAAGGACGAACCCCAACCTTTGTTCAATTGCCTGACAGTTAACATATCACAAGTGGCTTGCAGTATGATTGAGCCGAACCTAGCTTAGATTGGAACAAGCACCAGGGGTCAAAACCATATCCAAAATATTGTACCCGCGCGATATTGGCACGCCCGCACCAAAACACATCACACTAATCACGTGCTAAACTGTCATGCCCCGAATACTAAGCCTTAATAAATACATAGGCACGTATCCCAAAGCACGACCTCGCTCGTAAGCCAACAACGATGTGAAAACAAATGTACGAACCAGATTAAAACCAATAATAAAATTCAAAGATTTTAATAACATCTCCTAATGAAAAATTTGTAAATACCATAAGTGAAATTCCTATAAAAGTTCCTCCATATTCAATATCTCAATAAAATCCTATCATTACCAAGTGTTCAGACCGACCTATCAATTTAAAACTAGTAACTTGAGAGGAAGGTCGTTCACTGCCCCTTTGCTTTTGCGTTCTCCTCAGGACCTGAAATTTAATCAGTAGGGATGAGTACGACGACTCAGTAGATGGAGCTATTTCACTCCACATAATAAGATTCACAAAATATGGCAGTTATCTCAGTATTTAGAGTCTAACAAGAATAAAATAATATGCAGAAATCAGCACCATCATGAACAACTTTATCATATATCATGTGCTACAACCATGTGTTTTAGAATCATGTATGCCATATGCAAACATTACTTGTAAAATCAATCACACGATTGAAGGTTCTTTAGCATCAATGGGTCTTTCCCCCCTGCTACCCTGCTATATTTCACAAGTCTCGTGGGTCCTTTCCCCCCCGCTACCCTGCCAGACTTTATAAATCGCAAGGGTCCTTCTCCCCCTGCTACCCTGCCAATCTTTGTAAATCTCATTAATCAACATTTAATAACAAGCAAAATGAAAGAAATAAATTTTTCCAAACTCTAAATATTTAAAGATAGGTTCCTCATGCCTAAATTTAAATATTTAAGTAATCAAACAATGGTTTCTCCAATTCAAAATATTTACTGTAAGTTAATGATACTTAAATTCACTTATTTAAATAATCAAACCATTCTCAGTCTTTTCCCCGGAACCAAAAGAGAATCAAATCATTCTCTAACTTTTCCTAGAACTCAAAAGAAGTTCAGGCTTTTACTTTATGCCTAAACTTTAAATATGTAAAAGTAACTTGATTCTTTTGTTAAAGAATATTGCATGAGAGAAACGTCCCATTCATTCTTCAATTCCTAAATATTTATAGAAAGGTTCATGCACCTGAACTTTAAATATAACATTAACTTTTAATTTCAAATAAATCATGTATTTCTTTTCCCAAACGAGCATATCACTTCTTTTCTCATACCAAAGGATCTGACAGAAACTGAAAGTCAAGCAGCATTCAATTTTTCTCTCTAAATTTTTATAAAACAATTTAGGTACCTGAACTTTAAATATAACATTAACTTTTAATTTCAAATAAATCATGTATTTCTTTTCCCAAACGAGCATATCACTTCTTTTCTCATACCAAAGGATCTGACAGAAACAGAAAGTCAAGCAGCATTCAATCTTTCTCTCTAAATTTTTATAAAACAATTTATGAAACGTTTCTCTCTCTTGTTCCCTCTTTGTATCTTTTTCTACCAAACAAAAGGGCTGACGTCCCTTCCCATTGTCTCTCTCTCTTTCTTTCTTCTCTCTTCCCAAACAAAACAAAAGCACACAGGCTCATGTCACTTTCCATTAATTCTCTCTCATTTTCTTTCCTTTCTCTCTCACTTCCCAAAACAAAAAGGACCCTCATCTCTACGGTCTCTCTCTTTCTTCTTCACCAAAACATGAACCACTCTCTTTTATATAATACATTGAAATAGAACAAACATAACTCACAAAAGGGCAAATCAAATCATAAGGAGAGAATAGCAGCACCTACCTGGCTGCTTTTGCTTTTAGAAGACCCAACAAAAACGAAGCTCAACGACAAGGCCTCCTCCCTCTCCTGGTCGTCAAGTACAAACCCCAATTAGTGTTGCTAAAAGAAGCTAATAAGATAACCCTAATCCCTATTTATACATATGAAGTAAAATGTCTTTAATACCCTTGAATCATATTCAAAATACCCATCTAGCCCTGAGGGTTGAGATTTAATCTCAACCCTCCCATTTACCATCCCCTCAAGATTTTTGACTAACTAATGGGGTGAAGCCTGGTCAATGTTGAAAAGTTGACCGGGTTCTTACATAAACCATGCAGGATTTGGGAGGAACATCTTTCATGGCATGCTCGGTGGGACCAGGAAGAAATAGCAAACAGTGATAGCACAAGGAAAGGGCTAAATTACTGAGGAAGGTGAACAGTTTGAGCATGCAGAGGCCCACGTAAACCTTCAATTCATTGACAATTCCCCGATAACGTCAAGCCCTGCCCCTATAAACTCAGGGTAACTTGATGACTAGTTGGCTTTAGCAGTCTAGAATATGTGCTAACAACTAGCACGAATCGGCCCAAATCTTTCCAAATTAAATGGAGACAATGGAAGGATCTTGGCTGCTCTGCAGGATTTCAAGGTTTACTAAACTTTTTGTCCAGCCGACGGTGGTGGACGATGTTGATGACACGACAGCCGTTAGAGAAAATGTCCCAACTAGGTCGCCACCAATAGCACAACCACCCATGACAATTGACATCGTAGAAATGGAGGGATAGATGAAAATGAAGCCAATGCCGGAAGGCTGGCCCATGGTCATAATAACGTAAGAATACATGAGCCACCTACTGGGGGGCATTTGTATGAAAGAGAAAATCTCGGATTATGCATCCAAGCCATGAATAAAAATTAAATTCAGGGCTTGGTTCAAGAAATCGTTGGGGATTTTGTTCCTTGGAGGATGCACCCTCTAGTCTACAAAAACCTTACCCAGAATGGATTGACCAATGATTTGAATTACCAAGAGGATTTAAAATTCTTGAGTTCACCTTATTCTTGGAAGAGGATCACCAATCGATCATAGAACATATTGGCCGGTTCACAGTTCAATGTGGAGAAGTTTCCGCCAATGATTTCCTTAAACCACTGTTGTTTGGTAATTCTCTCACGGGACAAGCATTCACTTGGTATATTACATTACTGGTTAATTCAGTCCCAACCTGGGTGGTAATGGAAGAAAATTTCCATTTGCAGTTCTACTGAACTGAACCCCAGGTCTCTATGGTAGACCTATCTTGTTTAAGGCAACAACCCAGTGAAAGTGCGCATACTTATATAGCCTGGTTTAGAAGACAAAGGAATATGTGTCCAGTTTTCCTACCCGAGTCTGAGTTTATCAACTTAGTATTAAATGGTACTTAGAACTTCGAAAGAAGTTTGAGGGCGAAAAGTTAGAGATTTATTTGAACTCTCCGTCCGGGCCATCAAGTATAAATAGCTCTTACAAGAGGATAGCTAGAGGAAAGCGTCATCCTACTGGTCTTACTATAAGGACCGTAATTTTGAGCTATGTTTCATCGAAGTGGCAGCTAAAAAAACCGATAACCTGTCCGATCCTAGTTTGGAAAGAATCTGAAACTAATAACAAGAATTTGTTAATAAGAAGTACTCCTTCGACACAAGTAAAACGTAGAAGATTTTTTATTATTTGTTAAAATTTGGCTTTTTATGATTAACCAGAGATCACCCTTTACCACCGACTAATGTCACTAGTCAAAGTAAATTTTATAAGTGGCATGGCATTAAGATTCATAATACTAACGATTGTACTATGTTGCGTAATGCCATACAGAACAATATCGACAAAGGTTTGCTGAAATTTCCAGAGAAAAAAGGAGATGAACATATGGAAGTTGACAAACATCCTTTCCCTAAGAACATGGCCGTGAACATGGTTTCAGTTGGCCATGCAAGCAAAACTCCGAATAGGAAAATAGACCTAGGGGACGAAGTTGAGAAGCTGAGTGGCGTAGAATGGCCAGATGTTCGAATAAAAACGCCTATTGGACAATGTTCTAAATTAAGGCCAAGATCGCACTGGAGGTACCTCCCCCGAGCCGCCAAAGATCGAATCACGGCCGAAGAGACGCCGTATGGGGAGAATGATGGAAAAAACCACATCCTCATGAAGCTCGTAATCCGGATGGTTGAGGATGTTGATAGGGAATTCCTATTGTATTTTTAATGGTTTTTAAGGGCTCAAAATTTCCTCTTAGTGTTTTGTCTTTTAGTGTTTGTCTCTTGTGGGAACTAAATAGTCCCACATTGGAAGTTTATGAGAACTTCCAATGGTTTATATAGAATAGTGGGAACTAAAGGGGTGCAACCCCTAAAGTGAGACACTGTTCCTTGTTGTCAGGGTTTCTTTGCATCGCGCGCGCGCTGTCATGTGTGATGATGCTATCTTTTTATGCTGAATATTAATCGTTTTTTTTTTTGCTTTCTAAAACGTTTTTTTTTTCTTTCTAAAACGTTTTCTAATCGTTTGGGTTTTATAACAGTTGGATTAATTGAACGTGTGCCTCTCAAGAGACACAAACATTCATTTCCTCTCTTATAAAAGAAGAGAGAGATTAGGGTTTTGGGTAGAGCCAAAAATCTGCTTCTTCTTCTTCCTCTCTTCTAAAAGTGAATCGAGTGACACTGCTGCTATTAAGGTTCTGTTTCAGTCCAGTATTTCTGTGCGGATTACTGGAGAGACATTTTGTCGTTGAATGCTGGAAGTCATAGTATCGAGCAACCCGTCGCACTGGAGATTCGTTCTACAGGGGACGCTTAAGGCTTTAAGCACAGAGATTTCTGAATCTTGCCTCGACTGATAAGTTTATTCCAATCATCTCCATTCGTATCTGTTTACATCTGTTATTAGTGCCTGTTAATCATCTATTCATCTATTATCCGCTACTGTTTCATTCACTTCACATATTCGAATTTGGTTCCCTGATTTTCTGTTTGTTCAATTTGAGTTTCTGGTTTAAAATCTACTACTTATTATTTTATTTACGGAACAGTTATCATCACGTTTATTACAACAATTCCAACTCGTGGTGTCTTGCAGAACGACAGCAATTACCACTTGAGGTGGAATTCCAGCAACTCCATTAATTACCATGTGCGTTCAGTTGAATTCTTTCATAAATATACATAACTTTAGGTGGCAGGAGAACTTCTGATACGTTACGGAAGACCAACAAGACAGACTTGCAGCTTTGTGGGGTATGAAAATTTGAGCCGTGTTGAAGTTTGCGCATTTGAAATTCAGTTCACCTAGACGTGATGTTTCCAAACTGATCAGTCACTTTCGAAATTCAATTCAACAAGTCTTATCAACCTGGATCCTGGTACAAAAAACAAAGGAAGTTTTCTTTCAGAAATCTCATTTCTTTTCAAACTCATCAGCCACTTTAGCGATATTTTTCTTGCTTTTTTTTTTTTTTTTCCTTTTTTTGAGAAAATTGATTTTTAGTAATATTTTTTAAAAATAATTCAAATAAAGACCCAATTCTCAAAAATTAGATAATAATGATATTTTCTACATACTTTAACGAGAGAAGAGAGAGAGAGAGAGAGAGAGCACATCTAGGAACTAGAGAGAAATAGAAAAACGGTTGAGAAGTTTCTGATTTAGTGTATTTTACCGGATGGTCTAGATTGATGGAATCTAGGCTTTTATTTATACTAAATCAAGACTAATCCAATCATAATTGAAATTCTTAATTTATCTATCCTATCACCAATAAAATTAGGCTTTATTAAGATATAAACCACTTAACGATGTTAGGATAATTATCTTTAACCCACTTCCTAGTTTAACCAAAAGACCAAAACAATAGAGTCCATACGGCATTGTGCCATTTTAAGTCACCTTATTGGAAACGAGCACAACATCACAACCTTTCGTTAAGGTTTTGTCGGTTTTCATGCCGTTTTATTAAGGTTCTTTCGTAGCATTTCATTGGAATTTAAGTGGAAAGTCGCTAGTGACCTGCACTACTAATTTTTTCCTTTTCCGTATTGAGAATTTTCGAAATATCCAAAAAATAAAATAAGTTCGAAAAATTATGAAAAATGATGAAATATCAATATTTTTGTAAAACTATACATACATAGGGGGGCAAAGTAGGAATTTTGATTAGCGGTTTTAAACCGTGGGTAGTTATTTAAAAAAAAAAAAAAAAGGTTCATTTTTTATAGGAAATTTTTGTGAATATTAAAATGACACTTGCTTTTAAATACTTTAAAATCAATTATAAAGAATTTGGTGACTATATCTGAATTATTAATTTTAAAATTATTTCAGTAAAAATTCATTTTCTCCTACTTTAAAAAAAAAAATAGATAATCTCACCTAGCACCTCCAAGTAATTAAATTATTTTTCTAATCCACCATCATGTCTCTTGCATATACTAATAGAAAACTTTAAAATTGCAATCTTATCTACTACATACGATTATCGAGTCGCTTTTGTCAACATTAGGGCTGTTAATGGTAGAATATGGTATGGAATCACTATGATCGGAATTCAATGCGAATTACAAATCCAAATAGCTAGCCATAATCAATTCTATAAGTCTATATCTATAGCAAAATTTGAGTTTAAAATTTGATCGATTATCTATGGTCCTAATTTAATCTGAATCACATCCAAATTCAATTCAAATTCTGTATGATACTCAAATTTATGGGTTTATCATTTTTTATGGTACTCAATGTTTTTTACAATAACTGAATTATATATTCTAAAAATTATATATTTATCATCGAAAAATTGTCATTCTAGTCAATATGCATATGAAATGAATAGAAATAAAGCGATTTTGGAAAGAAGCTAGACAAAAGGAAAAGGAAATAAAATGAGAAGGAACCTATCAAAGTAATATTGTCAAAGCTATTGATTATCATTTACAGTAGCGAAGCTTTCGAAATTGTCCTCTAGTGCTAGAAGCCGATGGTATGCAATTGTCTGTTTCAATAGGGGATGAAATCGTTTGCCGCCAAGTTGATGCGACAGACGATGCAACACCGTTGGATGCTGCTATGTGTAGCATCCAACGGGCAGATGCTCACTTCACATTTTTCAATGTGAAATGACATTTCACATTGAAGTAGAAGCTGAAGTTCAATGCTACACGTGGCAGCTGCATTGTCCGCCGCTCCAAGCCGGCGGCAGACGATTTCAACCCTTTCAATAGGCGGCACACCACAAAACAAAGTCCCAACTGCCTGGCTTCTATCAGAAGAGGAAATGTGTTAACAGTGCCGTATCATCGACAAATTACGCAGCAAGACACAACTTTTATTTATGGGCGTGGGGCCATTAATAAAGATACCACAACTTTTATTTATGATCGTACATCATCAGTCTTTCCATCAACAAAAAAAAGTACATCATCAGTCTCCCTTGCAGGTGATTTAGACAAATAGACGAAGAAAAGAGTTCCGCACAAGCTACTGCAACTTCTCACCCAAGACATCTCTGGATAAGAAATTGGCATTATTGTCACGTAGCAACTTAATCTGACTTGTGTAGCTGCTCTTTTCTATGTACCTTTATTTTCCTTGTTATATCTATAACCTCATATAGTCAAGGTATGATTTACCACTTAGCTTCTGAGCAAAGAATTCCTTGTGGTATTTCTCCACAGAGACTCTCTTAAATTTAGCAGGGTTATGTGGACTGACCAGGCTAGATTCAGGACCCACTTCACCATCTAGGTTGTTACTGTAGAATGTTGCTATTGAAAGCCTCTCCTTGGTTGAGTTCACTGTAGCCCTGTGCTCAATACTGCGATAAACGCCATTGCTCGTAATCTGCAAAACCACCACAGGAGATGAATAACAATATAAAGTCAAGTTACATCAAAAACTTGTGCCGAATGAAATATCACCTCCATCATGTCTCCAACATTGACTACAAAAGCATTTGGAAGTGGTTTAACGGGAACCCATTTGCCATCTTTGCGTATCTGAAGGCCTTCTATCTCATTGAGTTGAAGGAGAAGGGTTAAAGCATCGGCATCCGAGTGAGGAGTCAAGCCTATTGCCATTTGTGGTTCAGGACATGGAGGATAGTAGTTCATTCTGATTGATTGCATGCCATCATCGTATTGAATTTTCAACTTCTCGTTATCGATGTTCAGGGCTTTGGCCATTTGAGCTAGGATAGTAATGGAAAGCTTCTTCATCTCTAGAGAGTAAGCATCCATGGTTTCTCTGCAATAGAAAGACGTTGGAAGAATTTAATCCAATGGTTTCACAAACATGTATACAACTAGACAGAGAGAGAGAGAAAAAGAGAAAGAGAGGGACCTTAGGTTTGGTGGGAGCTTGTCAAATAAGGAGGGTTTCCTTAATTTGGTTGGGAGTGTGGAGATATAGAACATGTCTGCCCAATCAAGTTTCTGCTCATTCGATACAACAAAGAGCTGCCCAAATCCCTCCTGCTCATCTGACTTCTGCCAAAGCTTCTTCTTTTCCTCCAAAGGAAGTCTAAAGAAATCTTGAACCTCCAACTTCACTTTCTCTATCATTGAATCATTAACCCCATGGTTTACTACCTGTTAACATAAAAGCTCAATGAAATAACTACGGTAACTTCAATTTCCTTACCCCAAAAATAGGAGCAATAAGCAAGAGAATTGAAGTTACTTGAACATGGAAAATGAACCTTAAAGGAGGAGGACATACCTGGAAGAAGCCCCAGTCCTTGCAAGCAGAGTGCAGTCTCTCCAATTCCGACCCCATGGAATCTCCGGCTATTAAGCACGTCGATGACTGGAATCTCTGAAACTGTGATGTCGGCCGATACCATCGTAATTGGCACTTGATCTGGACGTACATACCGTGGAGGGATGTTGCTCAGTGGCTCCTTGGCCAACTCCTGCACACTAGGCACCAGAAGAGAGCTTCCTAGACTGACTGGCTTTGCTTCCATTGATGATCCCTTCCTTTCCTTCAAGCTAAGTGAAGAGGAGAAGAAAGAAAACAAGGGTGTTGTTTGCCTCGCTTAGGTGCCTTTGATACGATTTTCCTGTAACGGGAAAGAACTCTATAACCAATCGGTAGTGTCAATGTGCGTCATTGCCAGGTCCTTTTTATCTGAACTCCTTACGTGGATCCTCCACAAGATTGTGCCATGTGCCCCTTGAATGGTGTAAATGTAATTCTCTTAAATGCTTCAAGGGACACATGGCACAATCTTGTAGAGGATCCACATAAGGAGTCTAGATAAAAGATCCACAGGATTTCAACTCGACAAATAGGCAGAGCTAGACGTGTCGATTTGATTTAAGACATTTCAATTTACAAAAGGGACGACATAGGATACTATCCCAATTGAGGGACCATCAAACTAGGATGAATCCTCTATAACCGAGTTGAGTGGCTTACAAAAAAGAAAAAAAAGGGGAAAAAATGCTTAAAATTTTAGATTTTTTAAATGCAACGAGTATACATATGGCACGATCCAAGACCATATCTGTTGGTCAATCACGCTGGAAGATTTGCTAGTCCAACGGTTGAGGGTGTGTACACGTCAGCTTCATACACCTACATGGACACATACTTCAAATTTTCCAGCCAAGGGTTTTAGCAGATTTCAAGTCACACGATCCTGGTTTTAGAGGCCCATCAAACTCACAAACAACCAATTTCCAACCAATTTTGGTTGATTTGTCAAAACTGCATGTAAACTTTCTTGAGAAGGTCCTCTTAATCGGCATGAAATCTTCTGCAATACTTTACTGCATTGCTTTCTATTGTGGCGGTGAGATACTGCCATGTAGAGCATCTCACATACAGTTAGTATTTTTCCATGATCATAAATGTTTCATGTGGCTCCCACTTGAAAAGACATTGACCATTAAAATTCTCCATATGCCAACATCTTAGAGCCACAATAGTAGGCAATACATTAATGATAGCATTGCAAAAGATTTCCAGATCGTTTCATCTGGTGCCACTAAGTGGGACCAGTGTGAAATGTGCGGATAGATGCCCCATTTCAATAGGGAGCCACATCCCATCTGGTGGTTTCATGGGATCACCAGATTCTTGCTCTAGAGGAAATGCATTCAAAGATTTCATTCCCTCTTAATCACTTTTCCCCTAAGCCAATGTTGCTTTGGTGTTGGCGTTAGGTGAAATCTTTGCCAACTGGGACTGCAGCCGGTTCTACGGGCTTGGTTGTCAATTGGTTGTTCATGGTCGTGGGTTGGCATAGGTTTTAAAACCCCGATTCATTTTTGGGTGAGCTCGGTTAACCATAAGATGTTTCAGGCACCGAGCAACCCGTTTCTATTTGGGCGTGGTTGTCCATAGTTCCAGGCTGGGCATAGGTTTTAAAACCCGATCAATTTTTGGGTAGGCTTCGTCAACCATGAGATTTCTTAGATCGGCTCGGCCCGATGTTCTTGGTATATATAATAATAATATTATATATTTAACTGTTTATATTATACGCTGCATAAAGTAGAAATTTTTGAACACTTAAAAACCTATAATTTAGTATTCTTACATGTTTAATCTCATTTTTATAAGGGACCTTTATTTGTATGTTGTTTTTCTAATTATAATATAACTTCGTTTTTATAATTATAATTAATACAACAAAAATGTAAGTTTTAAATTAAACCGGGCCGGTGATGACACTACAAGCCCTTGGGGCAGGGCGGGCTTGGACATTGTCACATTGACCTTAAATATTATAAAGTCTCCAGTCCGGGGCTAGCCCGCCTACTGAACAACCCCATTACCAACTAATCGACAAATGGCAAACTGTGCAGCTTCTATCTACAGTCTTATTTGCAGCATATATTGGATGTCATTCCCTTAGGATTCATCCATTTTTTTAGGTTTTATTTTTTTGTGTAGGACCTATATTGAACGGCATTACTTCAAAGCTGTAGACAGGAACTCTATAGTCCGCCTTACGACTAATCAAATATACTACTGCCATCCTTGTAAACATGTTTGGATCCGTTTGATAACAACGCTCTTAAAATTTGATTATATAACATCCAATCCTTTTTTTCTTTTATTTTACTTTTTTTTATGAGAAATTAGATTATTAGGGCTTGTATGATGGATTAACTTTACACTACGAAAATAATTTCATGTTATAAACACCTGATTATATATTCTAAATTTAGACACCTGTTTTAAAGGTAGTTCATCCACGAAAGGGTGTCACTTGGTGTTCGTTTTGAAAATGAGTTTCAATGTAGAGAAATTGGAATTAGTAGGTGGAATGTAATCTCGAAAAGATAGATGTTTATTTGGTTGGCAAGGAGACAATATTCTCTTGAAGTGCTTTGTAGAGGAAGATGGTTTATTGAACCCTCCACATCGACTGGAGCTTCTTGCGTGAAAGATCGGCTGGAACATCCACCAATCTTCGTCACATGTCCAACTCATTTATCATACCAATTTATCATGATAGAAGGGGTTGTACCCAAAGATGAGTGGGGTTGTACTCCATGATGAGTGGGGTTGTACCCAATGATAAGTTGAGTTGTATCCTATGTCATGTACCAATGCTGAGTTGGTTTGTACCCATGATAACTTAAGTTGTATCCTATAATAAACTAAGTTGTATCCTTGATAAGTGGTTTGTACCTAGTGAAGAATTTGGTTATACCCAGTAATGAATTAGGGACATATGGCAAAAATCTGTGGAGGCTTTAGCATATCTTCCAGTGTTAGGCTCTAGCATATACGAGCCCGTTTATTGAAGTTATATATCGTGTGCTGTCATTTATTGTAATGGATATATCCTACAACTTAATTGAGATGCTAACATGTGAAGCATCTCACAACCAGGATTTTTTCAGTAAAAACAAAAATTTCTCATTTTCAAAAACAAAAACTTTGCAGCCGTTGGATACTCCACAATCTACATAGCAGCATCTCAATCAAGCTGTAGGATCCACTGCAATACCAAGCCACAAAAGATTTCAAACCATATTGAGGGTATTATGGTCTTTCTATTGTAAATAGCTAACACTTTTGAATATTGGTTTAAAATGATGCATCCAAAAATCAATCAATCAATCAATAACCAAATGCCTTAGTAGTTGAGATCGGCAACGTAAATCCAAATCTATCAAAAACATATTTTTATCTCATTCAAATTCTTGTTTATCTGTCTATTGCTTCCTTTGATCTTTTAATGAGTATTTTTCTAATTCTTTCTTATAGCTCCTTAGAAGGTGGGAATAAGTTTAAAATAATTATGGAGGCATCAAGAAAATTGAAAATTTACAACTGAACATCCCACCTTCCACACCGAAAGGCCTATGGACGGCTTCACCTTTTTCTTTGTAGAGGATTTGAGTTAGTTTTCTAAATTAACTTCCTTCGGTCATTAAAATTTTTAAGATTTTTCTACTTTGTGATTGCTAAGGATATTATTGTCTTTCCATTCTATAGGGGACTGCACGCACTATGCGTGTAACAAATTTATGGGGCCCACTTAGATAAACCGTCTATTCTAAAAATAGATAGCCATTCTAAATGGGTAGTTAAAGCATTTTTAAATTTGAATGGATGAAGTCATTATAATGGGAGGTTATTTTGTTTTTGGAGGGTAATATTTGGAAAAAAAATGTAGTGCCAATATCTAAGGGGAATTTTCTTCCCTGTTTTATGTACTAATAGTATAGATATTGTGTAATGACTTTTTCTTGATATGACTCTTCAAAAACAAGACTTTAGGACTGTGAACAGCGAAAAATTCTCTTTATTGTGTGGACGTTGAGATATCGCTAAACCACATAAATTCATTTATATTTTTCTTGGATCTTTCTTTGTTATCTCAAAGTTAACATCACAACAAAAGATAACCATTAGCTCTTCTTCGTCTTATGGTCCGCCTGCACATGTCCGTATATCGTTGAAAAAAAGGCGAAAAACCAAACCACGTTATGCTACTTTTTAGACTAAGGCCATGGACAATGACACACTTAATTAGAAAACCAATGAGACTAGAGGAAACTGTGTCTACATCTTACAACGTGTCTTATTCACCTCTGATGAATACAACTCAATGCCCACCTTCAATGTTCTGATCTAGAAGCCTGTACATTTCAAACTAAAATATTAAGATTCGATGCATGGTGATTATGACGATGACAAACGACATGTTCAGCATTTCAAACTATGCAAATAAAATAAAGGCGCACGGTCCCAATGGATAAGAAATTGTTGAACTACATTTATTAGGTCAGGAGCTAGCTGGTGGCCAATCTTATTCAAAAATGTGTTTCAAAGTGGCATGGGATTGAGTGGCAAACATGAGGTTTCTGATTTGTAAGCGTAAACAAATTTATTTTTTCTGGTAATTTTATATATTGATTGGGATATATAATACTGAATTTCGATAATTAAAGGAGATGAGGGATAAGAGAATAAGAATCAAACATGTGGTTCTTGGACCTGGTTAATGAAAGAGCCAAAAGTATAAGGGGAATCTGAAACTTGAGTAAAGTATTTTTTGAAAGAGAGAGAGAGAGAGAGAGAGGGATATTCAGCTTGAGGGTTTTTTTTTTTTTGGGATAAACCACGTTGAGGTTTTTTTTGTATGTAACAATCTTCCCTTCTAGAGGTTTGACCCTTAAAATTAGGCATGGCAACGATTTGATTAAAATCAATAAATCGAACTGAATCAAACCTATACGGTCGGTTTTGGATTGTCCTTAAACCATTTTAATTTTAAGGCCAAACAAATGCAACCAAAGCAATTAGACATATACATATATTTAAGTTAGATCACCAACAAGGATTTTGTTCAGTTTATTGTTAAAATCGATAAACCAAACGAAAATAACCTATTAAGTTGGTTTTGGGTTTGGTTTGATTTTGGTTTATCCTTATTACAGCTCGGTTTTACGTTTGGTTTTGGTTTGGAGTATATTGACTCAGTTCAATTTCGGTTTCTCTCAAAACTTATCCAAATCTGAACAGATACCATAGAAGTAAAAAAACTTAATTTCTTTATAGTAAATTGTCAATATATGTTTTCTGTCTTGCTACCTCATTGACACTATCAAAATTTTGAAGGTCAGACCTATAAAAAGAATATAAGCTAAACTATGCCGTGACTGAGACATATATGAGACCTAGAAAGCACATGCAGGCCTGCGGGGCCTTGTGATCGACCTGCACCTTAATCTATTAGTTTCCATGGTGACCCTAAACTCCCAAACATTTATTAAGCACGTTTTAAATTCCTTCCACTGTTACAACAGCTAATAACATCAATTCAAAGTAAAGCATTTAAGATTCTATATATGGTGACATTAGCAATGACAAACGACATGTTCAACATTTCAAACCACGCAAATTAATAAAATGGAGGCGGCCAGCGGTATCGACAGATAACAAATGCACAATTAAGCACGTTTATTTAGTACAATATCTTCACTAAAGAATCCATTCCTTAAGCAACACGGAGGAGCTGAAGTCATCGCTTAGCTAATGAACCATTATATATAACTGTTATTCAAAGAGCTAGCCTTATGGCTGTGAATTCAACCTCTCAATTAAGCAGAGTTGTGGTGGTTTTAAGGATGAATTCATATGGATAAACTCTGGAGTTGAAAACACCTTACCATGGAAACACAACCAGCACTTCACATGTACCCATGTAGAAAGTTCTTTAGATTAGTGATTTCTTTGAGGAAAGGATACCTAATTTGTTAATAATCACAATTAAATTAAGGGACCTTAATACCCACTTTCAAAAAATGATCACACTTGATATTTTCACAATTCATATATAGTTACCATTTATCCTGAATGTATCGCAGCTCGCACGTGCATATATTAATGTTGGATAGGAACATATATGAGGAGAACAAACACAGGTTATATGGTCACACGTGCTTTGGTTACAAGTAAAGGCCAAGGCAAATTCGCATTCAAGAGTCGAACACAAGATCGCCTGTTTTGATACCTTGTTGAATAACTATTAATTGCACCTAAAAGCTTAAGCCGATAGGTAAAGGTGCGGCGCATGTGATATCAAAGGGTCAGGCCCAACATATGACAACACTCAATTATAACGAGGAAACTCAGTTAACTTATAATGATTTGTGTTTAATTTATACCTTAATTAACACATTTCTTCCAAGGAAACTCTGATAATTAAACATTCATTCAGAAGTTTAGTTTGATTGCTTTTATCAAAAAATATCTTAACTCATACAAGCAAAAGAACTTTGTTTCTTAAATGTTCATTTCATGTGAAGAAAAGCTGTTATAATGATTATAGTTAGGCATCAACGATCGTTAAGTTTAATTTGACGGTGTTAGTACTGTCCTTTCATTCTTTTCTTCCCCTTAGTTTTTTTCTTGTTTTTCCGATGAGATTAGGCCTCTGTCTCCACTATATAAGCTGCAGGCTAAGAAAGAAATTTACACTCATCACTTGAGCTTAACCATAACCACAGAGAGGTTTCAGCAAGTATGACCTTTGCGAGTTCTCTCCCTGTACCCAGTGTCCAAGAGCTCGTTAAAGAGCGCCCAATGGTTGCAGTCCCGGAGAGATACGTGCGTCCAGAACTGGATCCTCCGATTCTCCCGGCTAACCCTTCCTTGCCGATGATTCCCATCATCGACATGCAAAGCTTGGTCATAGGAGAATCTATGGATCTTGAACTGGAGAGGCTGCACGCAACATGCAGAGATTGGGGTGTCTTCCAGGTCTTTCTGCTATGATATTTCAATTATCGTTTTCATAATTACGTCAAACTGGCTTCTAAATGTAGGGCCTGTTTGGACGATGATCTTCAGATATTTTTTATTTTTTATTTTTTTGATGAGAAGATCACCTTAGACAATTGAATTTAAACCAGTTTCATTTTAATTTGAGGCTATTTGAGGGTGACATGAAATCTTTTATGGTACAGCAAATATTAAAAGGGAAAAGAAGAAAATAAATTTGGTCTGGGTTTGGGGGGAATGGGGAAGGTGTAAGTGTAACCTAAAGTTTATCGAAACGGGCCCTTAAGTTTCATGCAATCAAATCAAAGAAGAAAGAGTAGACTTCTAAAAAGAGAGAAAAATAGATTATATAAAAATGTAAATAAACTAATAGTTGATCTGATAATGTTGTGCAGTTGGTAAACCATGGAGTTAGCTCTTCACTAGTTGAGAAACTGAAATCTGAGATTAATGAATTCTTCAAGTCGCCCTTGGAGGAAAAGATGAGATACAGGGTCAGACAAGGTAGTTTTGAAGGTTTTGGGCATTCCCAAGTTTTATCAGAAGATCAGAAACTTGACTGGTGTGATAGGTTTTCCATTATTACAAACCCAGGGGATGTAAGGAAGCCATATTTACTGCCAGAACTTTCTCCAAGACTCAGGTTCTCTCTCTCTCTCTCTCTCTCTCTCTCTCTCGCTCTCTCTCTCTCTCTCTGAATTTTGTCTTCTTGACGCAGAGATGCTTTGGAGTCTTACTGCTCAGAGCTGCAGAAGCTTGCCATGACACTTCTGGGACTGATGGCAAGAGCTTTAAATATGGAGATTGAAGAGATGAAAGAATTGTTTGATGATGGGTTGCAAACAGTAAGGATGAACTACTACCCTCCATGCCCTAGACCAGAGCTGGTGATTGGTCTCACACCTCACTCAGATTCTGGCGGTATCACCTTCCTTCTCCATGCCAATGAAGTGGAAGGTCTCCAAATTAGGAAGGATGGAACATGGATACCTGTTAAACCCCTCCCCAATGCGTTTGTAGTGAATGTGGGAGACATACTTGAGGTATAAAAAAATAACTTTAATCCTAAACTTGAAAGTTTTTAAACATGTATGCATCATGGCATAACTTAATAAGGTGTTAGCCAAATGAGGACTATGACTGATAATATATGTATGACTTTGTGAATAATAAAATCAACTCTTATACTACTGCTAACCAGATATACCTTGAAGATGAACTCTTCAAGGTCATGACCCTGAATCTTCAACCTAATTCTTTTTTTTTTCTCTTAATTCTTACCCAATTGGTCAGTCCCAGTACTCATAATCCTTTTATTATATCGCCATTAATTTAAAAAAAATTATTGAATTATGTACTGACCAAAAGTTGGCTGCATTTTATTTCTTGAATGCAGATTGTGAGCAATGGCGCTTATCGTAGTATTGAGCATAGAGCAGTTGTAAATTCAATGAAAGAAAGGATCTCTATTGCTATGTTCTTCAATCCAAAACTAGATAGAGAGATTGGCCCTGCTACAAGCCTTCTAAATAATCAAAACCCTCCACTGTTCAAAAGAGTGAGTGTGTGGAATTACTTCAAAGATTTCTTCTCTCGAAAGCTGGATGGAAAGTCACATCTGGAGCACATGAGTGTCAAAGAGGAAGGAGACACCACATGAAGAGCAAATCAAAACATGCTTAAGAGAATAATAGAATACTATGTAAGGTTTTGTGGTTTTGCAAATAAATACATCTGTGGTGTACCCTATAGGTATATCCAACATGTACGAGGTCATCTTAGGTGTTTTCTTGTGGTATTCTCTAGTTGTCTGTGTTATTGTACGAGGTTATCTCATACTGTTGTTACTATGTTTTCTGTACAAGGGTATAATTAACTAACTTTAAGTTAATAGCTCTTCTATTATTTGAATAATAATGTGATAGTGCCTTTTGCATCTATATATCTATTTCTTCTTCTCTTGTTCTTGCTCGAAGCTTAAATGGAGTTTTTTTTTTTTTTTTTTGGTTGCTCTAATCTCTCTTACTAACACTCAACAAGGTTAAATCAAGCCAAATTAATTTCTTATTGGAACAACCAGGTAGCAGGTATGGTGATATCAATAATTTTTTTTGATATCAATAAAGGGGCGGTGGTGGTAACTGGTAACAATTAATGAAGAATTAATGGCAGTGGTTGAAGTGTCGTTTGTACGAGGGTGTTCTAAGCAAATTTGACCGAGTAGTTTATTTCCTGTCAAATGATGCTTGATCTTCACAGTAGTAATACTAGCCATGAAAGGAGATAATCTTTGGAACAAAATAAACAAAAATCAAGCTAGTGATCAGATAAACGAATAAATGAATGACAATTAATAGAGTTGCCACCCTTCTTGGTCAGATAAACGAAAAATTAAATTTAGGGATTTATGAACAGGAATTGGAAGTAAAGAAATCTTGAAACACCTTAAAAATGTTTCAAAGAGAACCCACCTCCTACAATGTCCACAACTGGGTACTGAATGAAATAAAAGCACTTGAAAATAGAAACAAGGGACTGCAACCATTTTTAATTCATGGATGCGAAAGAGTTAGTGGTGTTAAGGAATATATTAAATATATAAAGTTCACCCCTTACGTATTATTAGCTTGAGCTGTTGGTAGGAACAGTGTTCAATATGGTATTGGAGCCTTAGGCAAATGCCAAAGTCTTGTGTTCAAACCTCCACTCCATCCATTGAGAAAAAAATATTCCACTTGCAGGGCCTCCCTAAAAATGGGTACCCTAAAAAAAATGGGTTTGAGTCCAGCCCACACATGAGGGAGAGTGTTAAGGAATATATTAAATATATAAATTTCACCCCTTATGTACTATCAAAGGATAAGTTTTAGGCAGTGGAATGCATCACGCTTCATCTAAAGAGAAATCATTGATTCTACATCATCTATACTATCTATGATATTATATAAAGCCAAGACCCTATTTTCTTGCAAACATTTCATACTCAAAACACACTTCATTTTTTTTTTTCAAATTAACTCTTACACCCATAAAAGGGCAATGGTGGTAGCAATGAAAAATGGCAGTGATTTTAGTGCGGTGGTGGTAACAATGAAGAATGGCAGTGGTTCTAGTGGTTTGTATAAGGGTGCATGCTCAAAGCAAATTTGACCTAGTAGTTTATTCCTAGTGAAATTATAAGGATCCAAGGGACCGCCCCCCTCTTCTGACCTAAAATCCATGTGCGATGGGGAGGGGTGTCATTCTTGATTTATAGAAAATACCGGGTATTCATCTGTTTCCGATGTGGGATCTGGCCCTTTGGTCGTCACACAAATGATGCTTGATCCACAAATGATGCTTGATCTTCAATAGTAGTAAAACTAGCCATAAAAGGAGATAATCTTTGCATTCAGATGGGAGAGAAAAACGGTTAGTTTGATAGTTGACCACAAAATAAATGAATGAAAATAGAGTTGCCACCCTTCTTTGGTTAGATAAACGAAAATGTACGGATTTATGAACAGGAATTGGAAGGAAAGAAACCTTGAAACACTGCATAAAGTGTTTCATAAAATATAATAAAACTTTTTTGCGGGAAAAAAAAAATCTTTCCACAACTGGGTACTGAACAAAACAAAATAAAATCACCTGAAAATAGAATCAAGGGACTGTAACCATTTTTACTAACGGATGAGAAAGAATTAGTGGTGGCCAAGTCATTAGGATAGAAGATGTGGTAAGTCCAAAACTTGAAATCATGAAAGGTTCCAATGACAAAAGTATCTAACCTGTGTATTATAGCTAGTGGTCAAGGATAAGTTTTGGGCAGTGGGTTGCATTTTCGGCTTCATCCAAGGAGGACAAGTTGATTCTGCAGCATCTAACTTAAGAGAGCTTCTAGGAGCTCGACTTCTTGGAAAAAGTAGAAACGTTTGCTATGAGATGGCTTCTTAAAAATGCTTATTCAGACCAACACTTCTTAGGAATAGAAGTAGTCCATAAACGAGTCAAATTGACCAAATTGTGCTTCTTGGTCATTTACTTGGGGCCATTAGGAATTTTTGAGGCTTAGGTTTGGCTTAGGACCATCAGAAATCTCTAAGAGCTTAAATTGTCAGAATTGATGGGCTCAAGCTTGAATCCTCTAGTTTTGTGATGACGGTACCGTTTGGTAACGCTTTTCAAAAGTGTTTTTTTGTTTTTAAAAGCAAAAAATTGCTTTCGAAAGCAAAAGTGTTGTTTGGTTATGCACACATGAAGCAATTTATAAGAAGCAAAAAAATAATATCATTGCTTTTCAAAAGACACATAGAAATGTTGCTTCTTACTTTAATCATAAATTTATTTTTTTGCTTCTAAAACCCTCGACACAAAACTAAATCGAGAAAAAATTGACCCATCATGTCCAATCCAATCCAAATAAACGGGTTTGGTTTGACCCGTGTAATAGTTGGGTCGACTTCGGGTTGGGGATTTAGCAACCCATTCGTATTCGGGTCAACTCAAATCTAGCCCAATAATGATCTGTATAACTCGATAATGACCTGGTTAACACCATAATGACCCGTTTAACCCAATAATGACCCTCTTAGCCCGATAATGATCCGTTTAACACGATAATGGCCCGTTTAACACGATAATGGCCCGTTTAACCTGATAATGACTCGTTTAACCCAATAATGACCCGGTTAACCCAATGATGATCCGTTTAACCCGATAATGATCCATTTAACTCGATAATGGCCCGTTTAATTCGATAATGACCTATTTAACCTGATAATTACCCGTTTAACCCTAAATTATATCACTAATTCACATTATTTTCTATTGGTGTATTTTTTTATAATTAAAAAATTAAAAATTTTAATCAGGTTGGTGGGTTGAACCCGATTATTGGTGAGTTGGTTTTGAGTTTTTCCAACCCACCAATAAACAGATTCAACTTGAACCAACCCAATTATTGCTCAACCTGTTACAATATATGTCAAATATATTTTTAAGTAGAATGCATCAACTCTTTATGATAGTTTTATAAGATAGCATAATAGAAATTTATATGCTACTATAGTTACCAAACATGCTTTTTTTGCTTTCTAACAGCAAAGCAAAAGTTTACCAAACAGCTTTGCTTCAACAAAAGATCTTCTGAAAAGCACAAAATTACTTCTTTGCTTTCTTACTTTCAAGCAAAAGCATTACCAAACGGAACCTAAATCACTGCATAAACTCCCACAAGTTGAAAGGCTTAAAATTGTTTAAGCAAAAGTTTAAATTGGAAAACAAAAAGTACAAAAGAAAATCAACTTTTTTCTTTTTCAAAGTTTAGGGCTTAACTAGCGCAGTTCACATCACTATTACTGATCTCCTAAAAGCAAAAAACGATCAATTTTGGTCATCCATTTTTTTTCCTTATTTTGTCGATTAAAGTTATAATTTTGTTTCAAAGATATTTAATTATATATCTATTCCCATCATTTCCGACTTGACTCGGGGACGCGTAAGTGAGCAGGCGTGCCAACATCTGTGCTGATGCAAGGAATCGGAAACTTTTGACCCCAGCGCCGATCGCATGCAGAACACGAAGGGTTGCGGTTCAGATACGACCCAGCTGCCTGTGGATTTGGAGACTTCTGATCTGACGATTGTTGAGAGGATTGGGGTTTGTTCTCCAAGGTTATTCCCCAATTTTATGGTAACATAGACGACGGCCACGTTGGTGGTGGCCGTTTGATGTAGAATCTGCAGAAACTGAGTGCCGTGTGAGGTGACGGCCACTTTAAGGATAGATAGTGACGAGAATAAATAAAAGATGAAAATAAAACCAACAAGATCTCGGTACTTGCCACATGTTTCCCTATAGCCTTGATCAGAGTATAGAAAAAAGAGATCGGGGGCTGCCTTGACGATTACTGGTTCTGGGATGCACATAGTGACTGCCCTTAGCCTTGGTTGAAGAAGAAAGCGAGATCGTACCTAGCTGTGATCGGAGTAAAATGTATCTTCTTAGCCTTGTCCAGGAGGAATAAGGGGGATCTCCATGTGTTGTTGCAACAAGAAGCAATAGGAGAATAGGCTACTTCATGCTATGAGGATAGTATAAGAGTAAGGTGGTCTGAGGAGACTGAATAGGGGGTCAGAGGAGACCGGAATAGCTAAATGTAGTTGTGTTGTGTATTGATCGAGAGATCTCCTTCTCTTGCCTGCAGGTTCCTATTTATAAGCTGATTTGCTTGATCAACAAGTCTCTCAACTGCCCATTTTTAGGAAGTTAAACCCCACCTTGCACAAACATTCCACGTTTTTAGGAAGGATCCCACTCTCCATGTCTTTAGAGAGTCCTTATGCTGTAAACTTTTTCCCAACAAACTCTACGTAATGGGATTTCTTAATGGACCCCACTTTTCTATTTTAGGGAGACTTGTAACCACATAGGACTCTATTCTACAGTCGGGCTACGGCGGGTGTAAATAATATCACTTGCTAATTAATGGAGTTTATGGTAAACGAAGACATTTGGGAAAAGCAAAGTAGAATATTAGTTACAAGAGTCCATAACTATTGAGATTCTCTGCAAAATTCCCAATATTTACTTACCAATTGATCTACATGTCTTACATTAAAAGTATAACTTTTATACATAAATTGCTTAACGTATTTGTTTATACATTATTTATTTTTTATTATCTATTATATTACAAAGGAGGTTAAACAGGTTAAATGAGATATATATAAATAACTTTGATCACAAACTTACATCACAAGTTGAAATTCATGGCTATCAAGTTTGCATTTATTTATTTAATCACTCCTATGCTTGTGCCTATATGTTCTGGGGGTGCAACTCGGTTTGGTTCGGTCCGGGTTGATGTCAACCCAAGACCAAACCGAAAATATATATATTTAAATCGAACCGAATCGAATTGAAAACCGAACCAACTAAACCGAAAATATATTAAACCCAAACCAAACCGAACCGAACTACATGAAAACTATTTGGTTCGGTTCGGGTTAGACCAATATATTTTTATCTCAAACAAAGGTTTTTTAAAGGTTCGAGTTCGGTTCGGTTCGGTTTAACCGAACATGAAACCCAAAACCGAACCGACCTAGTTCGGTTTAGGAATTTTTGGACTAAAACCGAACCGAACCACTATAAAACCGAACCGAAGTCGGTTCGGGTTCGGTTTTAACCGAACCGAGTTGCACCCATAATATGTTCCTAAGATCTTACCTAATACAAAACCTCAGTTGTGCTACCAATCAAAATCTATGGATTCTAATTATATAATTGATTCTATGATTTGATTTTAAATCACTTCTAGAATCCAATCCAAGTTATCCAGCGACCACTTCAACCTTGTATGGGTGAAACAGGAAGCATGATTGGTACATTCAAGGAAAGCTCTAGGAAAACACGTCTGATTGGGCTGGAGTGTGGGGTCAAGCAATCAGCGGCGAGTTGGGACTCCATCGATGCCTCTACGCGTTCCACCAGAAATCCATGTAAGAGAGATTGTACGGAAGGATCTGCCTCCACTGAAATGTTTCTGTTTCGGAAAGGAAAAGCGAAAACGAACAGAGGGACGAGCTACGCAGAAGATGCCAGCGGAAGTGGAGAGTATGAAAGGGGAGGTTGGTGTCGGCGAATCGGGGGCTTCTGCGGATGAAAACAATAACAGAGCCGCTCGCTCTGCAGGAGAAGAGGAGGAAGAAGAACCCGAAGAAGGAGAGATCGTCGGAGGTGATGACTCGTCTGCTTCGAAGCCGTCGACGGCCATCGCTCATCAGCCGCATCCGTTAGAGCACTCGTGGACTTTCTGGTTCGACAATCTCTCCGCCAAATCCAAGCAGGCTGCTTGGGGTAGCTCCATTCGTCCCGTCTACACCTTTGCCACCGTCGAGGAGTTCTGGGGGTATCTTTTTTTTCACTTCTTTTCTTGGTTCTCTGATTCTTGTTTCTTTTGGTTGCTTCTCGTAATTTTAGTTTCGTTTCTTACCGCAATAATTCTCGAGAATCGATCGGTGTTGAAAGAATCAGATATGTCGCTTGATTAAAAATTCTCTAGAAATATTTGATTAATATAACGGTATCTTTTCCTCTTTCTTTCGCTTCATGTTTGTGCATTGGACAGGGATTCTCTCTATATTTTCTGGGAATTTTTCATGCTTCCTTTAGCTTTAGTGAAATACGTTTTAATCTGTTGATCGAAACGATTTTTTATTTACTTTTCATCATCTCGGATTAGTAAGAATAGAACAGCAGCTTACGGAATTTACTTGTCATCATCACGAATTATTGAGTTGTGATTGAGATCTTTATTTGATTTGGGAGACAAATGATAATGTTTACGTTTTGGGCAACCCTCATTGATGAGGAGAAGGTAATATAAAATAAAAGAAGGGGAAAAATCAATGTCTTTGAGAGGATTTTTTTTTTTTTTTTTACTATTATCTACCCAAAATAACTGGTGTGTCTGACGAGTGTTCTTATCATTTATTATTGCTAGCTTTGGTAAGGCAGAGTTGTTCCCCAATATTATCAGCGTCCCTTGATAAAGTGGGCATGGGACGGAAGTAAAAGGTGCATCCTTGGTCTCATGGAATTTGATGCGGTGAGGTCTTTGTTGACTCTGATTTTAGAGTATATCATACCGTATATCTTCCTCAATCTTGGTGTAGGTTATGGCTTTTTGTTTAATGCTTGAAATGAATGCTTATGATTTCAAGCTTATGCTTAATCTAGGCATCAGATGTAAGGGGTATGCTCTGTTGGATTTGCACATGTATGGAAGAATCTCTGGTTGGGCCATAAGAGCTATTATCATTGACATAAAGTGTTGATCGTGTGCTTCTTTGCTAGCATGAATTTTAGTCTGGGTGTCCTTGACTATAAACACCAGTTTATTTTTCTTGTGTTTTGAGAGGTATTGTAAGGTCCTGTTTCTGCTGATGTTGATCTAATTTAGATGGTTAATATATAAAAATTGCACTTGTTCTACATTTGGGTTGGGGATTCACTGGCAATCTGGAATTTATCTTCCTGTGACGCTTTCTTTCAAGAATGGAGTAGTTTACAGTTGCTATTGAATGGCATTTTAGTTATATTTGAAATAAAAGGCACTTATGTTACAGATTCCTAAGCAAATTCCATGTGGATGTCCCATTTTTTTACCTATAGGATGACATGAGGGAACGGATTCTCATATTACTCATGTGTAATTCTGTCATTTAGGGGTATTTGAGATTTGAAGGGTGATATGAAGAAGCGACATGCTGATACTGTAGATGATTAAAATTTTCCGTGAAGCTTAAATTTTACAGTAAGCTATTGAAATCTTGGCCCCTTTAACATTATTAGTAGCTTATTGTTAGTAATTTTAACAAGGCTGTGATGTATGATGTCTTTGTATTCACTGTTATACGTGCATTATAATTTCCAGCCATGGTATATGCTAGGAAGCATAAAATGATGCTCCTTAGGCATGGCAATCATTTGATTTCTCTAATATTGATGATTCAAAATTTGTTCACATGAGGGGGGACGGGCTCGGCGGTGTTGGTTTGTGTTGGTGGTGTTGTTGTGTGGTGGGTGGGCAAGAGAGAAGGATGGGTTGGGGACCATTGATACTCAGGATTTTTACTAATTTGAAGCACAATCTTTTACCTGTGATACCCCAGGTTGGAAAATAGAAGGATGCTTGCAGTTGTGTTTGTTTGCTCAATCCATTTTGGGAATGACATACTCATTTCTCAGTTCTACATCTTGGATGCATCTTTTGATTTATTGTTTTATTTAAACCACCCCACCACCAACAACGCTGTGCCACAGTTTGTTTGGGATTTTAACAATTCTGCATTTTAGAAGCTGATCATTGGATGTAGATTCTATTTACAAGAAAGTCACAAACTCTAGAACTTGTTTTTAATTTGCCAAAGCTGTTAAGGTGATTATCACTAATCAATAATGATCCATATGCTCATGTTGTTTGCACTATTATGGTTTGTTGATGATGATTCAATCTGTTTGTATTTTGCTTTACTCTTCTTCTTTTTTTATTAAATATGGGATTACTGCTGTGATTCTGCTATGACATGTTGCTCTTTTGTCTTGAGCCATACCAGAAATTAATAGGAGATGAACCAGTGAACTATTGTTTGTTGGTAGTACAGTCCGTTTGCCCCATTTCGTGTATCCATTCACACATACGATTGTATATATAAAATATTCATGTGACATTTATGCATCTCAATTCATTTTAAGAGTTCAGTATATGATTGTATGTATATGATGATGATTTAACACAATTCTTAGTTGGTTCCTTCCATTTACACTTTTAAAATTGGCAATCATTTCTTGTTTAGATTGTAAACTCCTAAGGTTATATTTAGAGCCTTGGATTTGGGGAGAAAAGAAAAGAAAGCTAAAAAGGAAAAGAAGAGAAAAGAAAAGAAAAATACTGATTTTCTTTCCTTTTCTAATGTTTGGATGAGATGAGAAATGAGAAGAGAAGAAATTTTATTTTAGTAAGATGATGGATTGGGATGGTAGGCGGTGGTGCCGGGTAGCGGTGGGTGGTGGTGGCGGCTGGTGGTGGCGTGAGACAGTGGGTGGTGGTGTTGGCGGGCGATGGTGGCGGCGGCTAGTGGTGGTGGTGGTGGGTGGTGGTTGGCAATTGTGGGTGGTGGTGGGCGGTGGTATTAGTGGGTGGTGGTGATGGGTGGTGATGGGTGGCGATGGCGGGTGGTGGTGGTGGTGGTGGGTGATGGTGGTAGATGGTGCTAGTGGTGAGGTGGGTGGGTGACGCCAAACAGAATAGAGATTATTCTGTAGGCTAGTTCGAACAGATGATAAACAGGGAAGAACACAAGCAGCTTGCCCAAAACACAGAGAAAAACGTCTCTGAGGTTCAATTCAATATCAATTAATCAAATCCTCCCAAAATCAGTCCACAAGCCGGACTTTATAGCCAAAAATCGTCTATACTAGAAAGTTACTAAAAACGGCAAAAGCCCCTAAAGCATGCCTAAATGAAATAGAATAAACTAAGCAACCTATGAAAAATCTAGCCCAAATCGGGTTTAAAATCACTTCCTAATTGACAAACGAAGTATTACCAAAAATAGCAATAAATAACTAAGAATAGCGATTCGGAAGGGAAAACAGCGGAATTTGAGGTCGAGAAAGGTGCACATCGACTTCAGTCAATGTACCACGGCGTGCGCGCCTGAAATATCTTTCCGAATTGGGGTTCATATGTGTGATTCCGATAACTGTAGCCAAAGTTATGACCAAAATACTAAAACGCACTCAAAACTGCCCCAATTAGAAATATATCACCATCACTTCCTGCCTTTGCGATGCTCTGCCAACTCATGGTATTCCAGCGCCATCAATGTGCAATCTGACAGCTCCGCATCATCTGTCTCAGATCCCCCTGCATCAGTGGGTGGTGTGAATAGCGATAAGTGATGGTGAATTTTCTTTTATTTCAAAATTCCTACCTTTTTGGAGAGAATTTTTTACGTTGGAGAGAAAATTTAGAGAGAAAATCTCATTTTCCTTCGTCTAAACCAAACAAGTGAAGAAAATTTTAGCATTTTCTTTTCTTTTCTCCCCAAATCCAAGGTTCCAAACACAGCCTAAGAAAACTGAAAACTTTTCTGCTATTCCTGAACGAGTTATAATGTTGTTTATTTTTTCTTTCTTTTTACCCCCTTTGTGTATAGAATATACTGAGAGTTTCTAATAATTAGGTAATGATATTTATGTGAACACAGTCTCTTGAGCAGCTGTGATATGTCAGAAAAGACAAAGTGCTGGTTTACCTTTGATAAATTTCAATGCATATTTTCTTAGCTTTGTTTTTTCTTACACACAACTGCAGCCTTTATAATAACATACTCCATCCAAGCAAGTTGGCTGTTGGAACAGACTTCCATTGTTTTAAAGACAAAATTGAGCCAAAATGGGAGGACCCTATTTGTTCTAATGGAGGGAAGTGGACTATAATCTTTCCTAGAGGAAAGGCTGATACCTGTTGGTTGTATACCGTAAGTTTCAGATTGTACTGGATAATTCATTGAACATCATAGGTAATTTATTTATGTAGTCTTCTCTAATTGTATATATCTGTTTGTACTAGTTACTGGCAATGATTGGGGAACAGTTTGATCACGGAGATGAAATTTGTGGAGCAGTTGTTAACGTTAGAGCTAAGCAGGAAAAAATAGCTGTGTGGACCAAGAATGCTTCAAATGAAGCTGCTCAGGTAATAAACTCCATTCACACAAATTATTCAACGGATAATTCATCATCTTCTGTGTCATTTCTTTGGCTTCATTTGCAGTAGTGTGAAAAATGAAGGCTACTTTAAATAGTTAAGAGTTAAGCTATCTCTCCATATCTGACCTTTCTGAGATGCCTTCAATGTACATAAAACCTTAAAGAGGAGGCTGCTCAAAAGGAACAAGCAATCAAACCTAGGCTTGAAAGCTTCTTGTATGATTGAGGTTCTTAATAGTGCATATTGTTTACTTTATTGTCCTGCTTACGGTTACAATAAAGCTCTTTTCCAATGCATGCCTTACTTATTATTCCTTAATAAACGACTATGCTCTTTGGACCAGCCACTAATATATAGACCGGAGCATTTGAAGCTTGAGTGTGTTATTTCTATGCAAACTATATCAGTGTTTTGTGTTTAAGAACTTCATAAATGAGCCCTCTTTACTAGCTGAGATGGCCTCTTCTATTATTCTAGCATACAAAGAGCCATATCTTTGGTAATACCATGTGCTCTATCTCTTTCCATATGCCCTTCCTTACCCTTATGTCCTTTCACCTATCCTAATTTGCACCAAGTCAGTTCTCCTTTAAGAACCAATATCATGTTCTTATTTGACATGCCCAAACCATCTCATAATTTCTGAATTTCAAAGAAAAAGATAACTTGTATTATTATTTTATGTGAAGGACTTCCTGTGGTACTTTTTCCTAGCGGCATAGGGTTCTCATACTAGGTGTGTTTGCATGTGGATCATGAATAACCATGGTTTTATAAGCACTGAATTTTGTCGCTTTTCTTTGGTATTGCAAAATATTTGTTGTGGAAAAGTTTCAACAAGCTTTAGTTTTGGTGTGTTTATGACGAGGTTCTGATTTAGTTGTTTCCTATTTCTTGTGTCTGACTATTATTTGTTGATGATAGTTTAGGAATAAGAGCTAAATTTTGAGAAAAAGTTCTTATAGTTGTTTATACATTGGTTTGTGTTTGCCTAAGAACAAGATTTCAAGCTTCTTATTGGAGCAATGTTGCCAAATAGCCTAGGCAAGGCCAGGTGGTCCTAGGTATCTGCCTAGGGGATTAGGCACTCACCTGGGCAAAAAAAAAAAAATTTTTTTTTCCAGAAACCATTCAATAATAAATAGATCACATCTACAACAAATTCTAAAGCACTATATGCATTAACTAAAAAAATAACTAATAACTTGTGTGTGTGTGTGTGTGACAAGTGACAACTCTATATATATATCTATCTATCTATGGAAGTAGACAACCGCCCAGCCGAAATAGGTGGTTAGGCAGTCACCTTTTGGCCTAGGCAATTTCCTAGGGTCCAAGATGATCACCTAGGCATGCTTTGCCAAGTCTAGTGTTTGCTTAACTATGAAAAACCGCCTACTCGCCTAGGTGAGCACCTTTGACAACATTGGATGGGAGTCCTAATTAGTGTCTAAAAGAGTCTTTAATGTAGAAGGTTTAGATAGCCAGAAGTTTAATGCATTTTTAGGTTTGAGAACTGACTATTATCTATTTCGAGATAAAATAATTGCACAAAACGTGTTGCGTATCTTTCATGACTTTTATGAATGTATAATAGAAAATAAACATAGAAAAGTTAAAAATTAGGGTAAATTACGCTTACCTCCCTTGAGGTATAACATAATTACACTTACCTCCCTTGGGGTTTCTGATATAACACTGTCACCCCTTAACGTTTATGTGTGGGTCACAATAACACCCCCTCACTACACTTTCCGTCAAAAAAATAACGGCAGATCATTAAAAAATAAATAACTTTTGAATGTATGACTAAAAATTAATTTAGTGGACCCACACATAAACGTCAAGGGGTGACAGTGTTATATCAGAAACCCCAAGGGAAGTAAGTGTAATTATGTCATACCTCAAGGGAGGTAAGTGTAATTTGCCCTAAAAATTATTATAATAATTTTTTTTAGTTTTGATTAGTCAGACTAATAAATGTTGCAATTGTTGATTGTTGGAAATCCAATTAAATAATTAACTAAGTTTTAGATAAATTTTTATAATTTTTTACAAGTACACTGAAATCTTATTTGAAGGAAGGAAAAGCAAATAAAGTTTTAGAATTAAATTATCTGATCTTTTTTATTTATTTATTTTTAAGTATAATAAAAGTACCTTATCATTAATGATATAAGGATCATTAATAAATTGTTTAACAAAACTAAAACTGGTACTCAATGAGTATGCACGGTAGACCCGATTCTTAACAGGGCTATTTTTTATCAAACCAAAATGGATTGTAATCATGTATGGGGTCTAAAAACCAGGAACTGAACCCTGTTAAAAAGTGTTTATTCTAATGGGTTCATCGTATTCAGTTACCAACTGAGAGCCATAGTTTGTGTTGTATGGGGCAAAGATAAAGGAGTTTTTCTATGTTATCCCTCTAGAGATGATATGCAAAGATATTTGCTTGTATTATGCCATCGTGATTATTGTTTCCATTCTTTCTTTTCTGTTAGCCACCTTTGCTGACTTGTACATTCTCTTACATTTGTATGTATGTCCGCTCTTCATTACTCATAATTAAAATAAACAACGCATCTGGATTTGTGAAAGTTGTTTCTGTTACTGAAATTGTACTTTTGTCAAGCCCTTCCTTTTTAATGCTTCCATGTTGAACAAAAGAGCATGTTGTAAACAAATTTCATCCACTTTCTTTGTCCTAGGCATTTTTCTTCGTTGCATGGACATTAATTTTAGCCTTCCTTTGTTCATATGAAAATATGGGGAAGAGGCAATTCAACAAAAAGAACTAATCTCTGCTCCATCAGTCTGAAATGAACTGTGGTCTATCAGATGACTTTGTAGCATGCACCTATTCTACTCAGATATCCTTCAAGATGGCCCTGCTTGGAGGTGCCCCTAGACAACACACGTGCCGTCTTTTAATTTTATACTTCTGTATTTTGCAGTAGATGTTGCTAATAGTTGTTCTGCATTTAATGTATGCTGAATGTGGATTTGTTACTCTGTAATTTCACATTACGTGCCTTTTTATAAACCAACTACCAACCACCCCCCACAACACCAGTCTCCTTTTTTTTTTCTAGTAGTCAAATGTTTGAATCACTTTCTTCAGGTTCTATTTTATGTTTTTGTGCAGAGTGATAATATTTATTTTAAAATGTGAGCAATTGTCCTGGCCAAAAGTATCTTCCAACGTAAAATCGGATGTGTAACCGAGGAAAAATGATTTGTTTTGGTTGTCTTTCAAAATGTAATCAGCAATCCAGTAAGAATCTGATGATTTCTTATTTTCATTTGATGTCTTGATGGTGAGTAGTTTTTGTCAAATTGTATGGTTTCTGAAACATCAGTTGTTACCGTTGTTAAGATGCACATTGTGCTACTTATAAGTCTACAAATTGTGACCTTTTAGATACTGACAGTTATAGAGAAATAAAAAAACAAGCTAGTAAAAAATGAAAATTTGTTTCTTATGCTATCTGCAAATGGTTGCATTAACTCTGATTTCAAGACTTGGATCACATCTCATGATAATTGCAGATGAGCATTGGGAGACAGTGGAAGGAGTTTCTTGATTACAATGAGAGCATTGGATTCATCTTCCATGTATGAAGAATACAAGCATTTATGTTTCAGCCTGTCTTTCTGAGCAATTTGTTCTTTGATCCATCCTTCTTCCGCCCTGTTACACACCCCCATCCCATCCCCTCTCCCTTATATTATAGTTTATGGGTGCATAATATTTCTGCTCTTAAATTTCAGGATGATGCAAAGAAACACGACAGATTTGCAAAGAATCGTTATAACATATGATCTCAAATGACTATTCCAACAAATGCGGAGTTGATGCGAAAGTTTCGTTTTAAAAGCAAAGCAAAAGAACTAAAGTTTGATTCTTGTAAATGCAAGATGAGGTTAAAAGGCGTACTTTCGGACATTTCTTGATTTTCTTTACTTTTGGGTACACTTTGACTGTAAACTCCAATTTAAAGTTCATGTCTCTAGAAATTATCTATTGCTGTAACTTCTGAAAGCAGTATGCATGTTTGAGCTCGGGGACCGGCACTGAGCGATTCATTGCGGGTGCCTGGACTATGGGACGATGGAAGGAGTTCCTTTCTTCGTTACAATTACAGCATAGGATTCTCCATTGCTACCTCTAAGTCTCCGTTGATGTTTCGATGTATAACTGGCGCTTTAACCTTTTGCGCTTTTGTGTCAAAGCAATTCTCTGTGACTCGTATTGTTGAAGAAAAATTCCATGAGAGGAGCTGAAGAGAGTTTAAGAAAGCAATACTATTCTGACCTTTAGTTGTCCTTTAGGCTGTGTTTGGAGTCTTGGATTTGGGGAGAAAAGAAAAGTACTGATTTTCTTTTTCTTTTTCAGATGTTTGGATGAGATGAGAAATGAAAAGAAAAATATATTTTAGTAAGATGATGAATTGGGTGGTGGATGAGTGAGAATGGGCCGGTGTTGATAAAGTTAGTGGGGTAGTAGTGGTGGTGGTAGTGGCGGGCAGTGGTGGCTGGTGGTGGTGGTGGTGGTGGATGGTGATGGTGGATGATGGTTGGTGGTGATGGTAGACGATGGTGGTGGTGATGGTGATAGGTGGTGGTGATTGGCAGTGGAGACGGGCGATGGTGGGTGGTGGTGATAATAGGTGGTGGGTTGTGGTGGTAGTAGATAGTGCTAATGATGGGGTGGGTGGGTAGTGCGAATAGTGATAAATGATGGTGAATTTTCTTTTCTTTCAAAATTCTTATCTTTTTTTAGAGAGAATTTTTACATTGAAAAGAAAGTGGCATGAGAGAAAATTTGAAAAGAATCTCATTTTCTTTCACTTAAACCAAATAAGAGAAAAACAAAATTCTAATATTTTCTTTTCTTTTCTTTCCAAATTCAAGGTTCTAAACAAAGTCTTAAGATTGCATATTGATACATGAAATACCACACGTACAAACGGAAGACAACTAAATGTCATTTATAAATGAAAGGAAACTATGTCATTTATAAATTGTAATAGGGTTTAGTGAATGTCACCCGCATAGAAGGTGCCAGGTGGATTGCATTTTATTAGAGTGTGAGAACACGTAGATGACAAAATACCAAGAAATTACGAAACCATTGAACGAGGCAGATTTGAAAAATGCCCTGGACCTCGATTGCTTCTTCTTGGTCAACTTATTACTCTAATCATCATCTCCTTAAAAAAAGAGAACCCATTTTTCCTCTCCGTACCCACAGGAGTCACTACAAAAGATGCTGTCACCGCACTCCCGCTGCTGCAAGCAATCCCATAAGAAGTAGAAAGGAGGAGAAGAAAAAAAAGATATGCTTCGGTCAGAATGACCTCCTGTTGTTGAAGGAAATTTGCAGACCCGAGATAAGCCAAAACCAAGAAGTGGGAGGAGAAAAGGTGGAAAAGAGATGCACAACGGGCTCTAGGGTTAATACGTCAAACATGTGGTGGGTGAACTTGAAAGGGGCCTTGGGGCAGAGCTTTAACTTGGAGGGCATTTTCTCGACGGCAAGAGTGGTGGCGAGGGATCGGCATTTGGCCCTTCCCCATGTGAACGTTCCAGATATCAGATGGATTGATTGGGCGGAACTGGAATCTAGGGGTTTCAGGGGAGTTGTCTTCGACAAAGACAACACACTCACTGCTCCGTACTCTCTTTCTGTGTGTCCCCGTCTTGCGTCTTCCCTTCAACGCTGCAAGTCCGTATTCGGTGATCATAATGTCGCCATCTTCAGTAACTCAGCTGGTAATTCTTCGTCTTCTTTCTACTGTTTTTTTTATTATATGTTGTTTTTGTAGGTTGTTTCTCATTTGCTTTTGTTGCTGTTTCATATAAAGGGCTTCATCAATATGATCCTGATGGGTCTAAAGCCGAAACTCTAGAGGGGGCCATTGGAGTCCGCGTGTTAAGGCATGGTAACTGTTTGTTTTTATATTTTAGCTGTGTTTCTTTGTTGTAGATTCGCTTTGCTCGTGTGTCAAATGCAGGACTTGTTCTTGAATTTTGTAGTATGTGATTGTTAGGTATTTAGAGTGGTGTAGTTAGTTAATTTGTAGGGGTGAAGAAGCCAGCTGGAACGGCCGAAGAGATTGAAAAACATTTTGGTTGTGCTTCGTCATTACTTATTATGGTAGGTAGAAATCTATGAATATGCAAGAGTTTGTGTTGGCTATGTTTGAACTTTACTAAAATCGAGAATAATTTGAGGAATGGGCAGGTGGGTGATCGTCATTTTACAGATATTGTTTATGGGAATCGAAATGGATTTCTGACCATCCTAACAAAACCTTTGAGTCCTGCGGAGGAGCCTTTCATCATTAAGCAGGTTGGTCTTCCTTAAATTTTTTACGTCTTTGCCTTTGCATAATATTTATTATACTGAGATTAATAACCGAAGTTTTTACACTATTGAGATGCTTGGATTTAGATTGAGTGCACATAGGAGCACATCTTGTAATAGGTAGATGCACCTAGTCATTAACACATGAGAACTGAGTTGCGAAACTATAAATTCGGAATATCTTGCAATATTGTGACTATCATGTCATGATATTCAATGGGCAAAAAGCACATGATGACAATCCTTTTAGGTGATTGTTAAAACAATTCTCACCTTCCAAATTTTTACATGACTTCTTTTTTCCCCCAATTGGGCTAAAATCTGAGTCTCTGTTTGGTAAGTGTTTCTCATTTTCCATTTTGATTGCTATTATTTTTTGTACTTGTAATGATGAAGGATTGAATGCATCAGACCCCATTGACTTAATCCTGCAGAAATCAGTGCCACTATTTCCTATGGTGTTTTCTGGAGATTGAATTGTGTTACATAGATGCGACACTAAGAGTCATCAAGAAATGACTCCAGTTTTTATGAGTCTGCTTTATCCAATTGTTGTAATGAAATTGAGTGGAAAAGGAACCAGTAGTTAATTTGAGTTACTGGCTGATTTAAGACCTATTTATACATTTGATTGATACGAGCTTTATGAACATTTTCGATGCTATCTTAGACTATATGAAATGTAGCAAACTGACCCTGACAATAACAGTGTATTACAGGCATCTGTCAGTTACCGCTTCCTCCTTTGGATAGATGGTTTGGGCATGAAAGGGTAGTTCATGGGATCAGGTCTAGCTAGGGCCAGTTTAGTGCAATAGGGTGACACAGAATATGCATGTGCTGTAGGCACCCTAATTTGGGATTTTCCAAACAAGCAATATTTATCATTTTTGGCCCCGACTTATCAGCACCTGGATGATCAATTGAGCAAATTTGATCATTTTGTAATGTTCAATTTTGAAATCAGCCATTAGTCATGTGCAATTTTTGCTACTGACAATTAGCATCTAAGTGCATGTTTTCATGGTTAAAGTGACATTATAATTTGTTCACGGTATGGATATGTTTGTATTCATTTTTATTATCAGTTTTGTTCAATTATCGTAGAGTTTAGAGTTTGGGTTATGAGGTTAACTTTTTAATCTTGATTCATTTACCAAAAATAAATAAATAAATAGATAAATAAATGGAAACTCATTAATCTTGATTCCATGATTTTAGCACTGACATACATTCAATATCTGGGACTTTCTTGGGCTTACCTGAAATTGAAGAGCATAATTGGTACATTTGGATTTGAAAAATCTTGCCAATATCCCGCTCCCATGCATGCCTGCTCATCTATGGTGGTTATTTTGCTTAAACAACCACTAATTGGGAGTTAGATACGTGCACTAGACCTATGAAATCCAAAGTATGCATTCTTGCATTCTTTTAGTTATCAATTTGATCTGAACTCAATCTCTATCTCTCTAGACTTCTTTGGCACCTAAATGACGAAAATTTGTGGTATTGGCTACCATGTTAAACATGATTACTGTGCAGTATTTTTCATGGGAAGTTTATCACAAAAAAGCTTTCCAACTAACCACCTTTTGTTTGTATTTGACCCTCATCCTTGATCAATAACCACCATTATTGGTTTGGCTATTGATGGAAACTTCAGTACTATTTTTCTGACTGTAATTTCTTTTGTGAAATATATATTTTCATTTCACACACCACCCACCCCACCAAAAAAAACAGAAAACAACAGAAACCCCTATAAAACCACCATTTAACCAATTCACAATACTATTACACCTAAATTTTCAAAAATTGTTTCAGCTATTGAAATATTCAAGCTGAATTGGAGCTCAGAATGCTATCTTCAAACAGTCAAAACAGGGCCACTGGCTCTGATTTATTTGCGTTGCTTTCATTTTTGTTTAATTGCATTCCATATGCATTTCATCATATAGTTTTCATTTTGTTTTAGGGATCCTCTGGGGAATGGGTTAGCATATGATCTTACAGAACAGTATATTTTGGTTTCTTTTGCTCTTCCCATTATATTTTGATTCAGATCTTACCCTCTTGCTTCATTCTTTTGTTCAACCTTTCAGTTGAAAAAGCTAAATTGGGGCGTCAAAGATCTACAAAACTCTTTCAAAAGACATAACAGTGAAAACCAAGGATATTTTTTCCCTGAATACAAGTAGTGTTCACAATATTCAAACATCATATTTGGTTGGACATGCATACAGTTGAGGACTGAGGATACTGCATATGTTTTCAAAAAAGAAAAACACTCATGGTCACATGCTTTCTGGGCAGAGTGTTGCTAATTTTACGACTAAACAAATCATGATAATAATCAGAGGAAAGAAAAATTCACGTATTAAGATATTTAAATATAAATAATAGAATGAAATCATTTTACTAAATAGAGTTACTCTACAATAAAATGTCATTAGATACATTTGGATTACAATCAAATGGTTGGGAGCTGCTTAAGAACCATTGATCATTGCAGGATTCCTAAGCTCCAGACCTACACACTCCCTAATTAATATTAGAAATTGTAATCATTTAACACAACATTCTGCTAATCTCATATTTTTATAATTTTGAACTCAAGACGTGTATATAGGAATTCTACTTACACAAAAAATTTATTTAGGAAGATTATCATTATGCGACATCAAACTCAAACAGATATAACCAGTATATGTTCTATATATTTTGATTTATATGGCGAAAGGAATTCTAATCTACCACGCTAGGTTTAGTTAGCTTGTACCTTTTCCATCACACAAAAGAATGTGGCCAACTTAGATCGTCTATTTGACAAAAAATCGCTTGGTTGACCACGTTGACAATATTTCAACCCATTGAGCCTCATTATTATACATATCATAGGTTTTATCACATGTGTTAGTGGCCATCCAATTTTTAATATTTCTTATGTTTTGCACAAAGAAAGTTGTTACTTTTAGGAAAGCCATTTTTTGCCACACAGAAAAAGTCTTTGAAGCTAAAGTTTAGCATGTAAGCTAAGGTTGACTGAAAGTACACATGGAGAAGTGGGGTTCTCCAAATAAGCTTCCATTCATGAGTTGCTTGTCTCGCTATGTTTTTCCCTTTAGTGCATTTCATTAGACAATTTATATCTAATGAGGGTTGTTTAATGAAATGCATAACTGAAAAATATGATAAGATTTGTATTTCGCATGTTTCTTATTTGAAGAACCTCATTTTTCTATGTGTACTTTCAGTTGACCCTATCTCACTAACTTTCAGCCTTAAAATCATTCTCTACAAGGCAAAATGGCCTCTCCTAAGGGTAAGTCTTTCTAATATCTAGAACTTAAGAATGTTAAAATATTTGGTGACTAGTTTTGCATGTGAAAATCTATTCTCAAAGTAACAACGGAGCTTATATGAGTTGAAATATTGTCCATGCAAGGGGATGATCTAAACTCTGCCTGTCATTCCTTTGTATGTCAAAATACATCATGTCTTACTAAATGTATAAAAAAAATTTATTATGAAATAGGTTGAAATAACTCATCTCATTGTCGTTTGTTGTCTATAATTGTTCACTGGCTAATGTATTGAATTGTTTGAAGTTTTTCTTTTAACTTACTGGCAACTTTAAATGTGCCTTGCACGTGGAGATTGATCTTCATGGGACCTAACTCTTTCTTGATCTTTTTCAGTAACATTTTAATTGTTAAATTAAAATTAATTTTTAAAAAGGAAAAACCATGTTAAATGTTTCGAAATATGAGAGTACTGATATGTTTCTCATGATTACCAGCTTAAATTTTCAAAATGAAAAAAGAAAAAGATTGGAAGTTATCTAAATCTGGGAAAAGATATCTTCAATTACTTGATTGAGGGATGAACAGCAACTTGTCCCCCCTCAAAACATTCATAGTGAGAGGTCTCTTTTTTTTTTTGGTTGGAAAAATTCGAAATGGAAATAAATCAAGGAAAGAAAAACTTATTAAGTGCAAACATTATCATAGTTTTTCCAGAACAAATTTTTACAATTTTAAGTCTTGAATTTGATTGTAAATATTTATTGCTTTAGTTCTGATATTGATCATGTCCATGCAACTAATTCCGAATGGAAATGAGTTTTGTAAATTGAAGGTTAACTGAACATTTCAGCAACTTCATCACATTTTTGGGTTCTGTTCACTTGTATTAATTAAGTTAATTTTCAAAACCATCCGACCACGGTACTGTATTCAGTTCCAATTGAAAAGCTTGAACTGCATCCTCCTTGTATTTCTGATGGATAAAGATTAATTGATTATGACATTAAAGCTGGGTCAACCAGCTAGTGCAACATCTTTGGACTAATGTTTCTTTAGAGAGAAAAAAGAGAGAGGGAAAAAGTCATCCAATAAGAAAAAAAAAAGTCATCCAATAAGATTATTAGTTAGTTGTAAACTTTAATATGGGTGTAGAATAGAGAAGTAACTATATATATATGCATTGGCCGGATTGGGATGGAGTTGGTCAGTCCAAAAGAGTTTATTATGACTCTTCTTTTTGACATTTACTGCTACTCCAAAGAGGGAAAGACTTACGAAATTGTGAATTTTTTTCTGTATTATGAGATCTGTGGGGAGAGCAGAAGAAGAGGAATTTTTTTGAGCCTCAAGTAGGGGTCGATACCTAATTAACAAGGTGCTTTGCTTTGTGGCTTCTCTGGTTTATGTATTGTCAGAGCTTAGAGATTTTTTGGCCATGGAAATTTATGGAGATTGAAATTCTCTTGCTTGTTTGTACACTTGGAGAGTCAGACCTAGGCTCGGTGCCCCCTGCAGGTGGGTTTCATCAAAACAAATTTTGATAGTTATTAAGAGACTATTTAGGGATCATCAGGCTGCCATTTTTTTATCCTTTCTTGGGTCCTATTTGACAGGGGAGCGTGGTTAGGATTACTTGCTTTGTTCACAGGGTTAAGAAAGGCTAAAAAATTTGTGTTTTTTTGTCTGTAGTAGAGAGAGATTCCTTGATATTTAGTTCTTGATTTGAAAGTGCATTCCTGCTCATGGAATCTGAATCACTCTGTTAGTGTGGCTCAACCTCTGATTCTTGGGATGAATGTTTCATCCTCCCAGGTGTCAATGTCAGGAAATAAATTGTCAGATATACTAGTCAAGAGAGGTTTACTGAGAGAGTTTCCTTTCTTGGGTTTCCATTATTATGTCTGAAGAAACGTTGTAGGAGGTTGATTTGTGAGGGGAAAAACTGTTTTTCATAGGTGTTTTCGTATGGTTCTTCTCTTGTTTTGTTCCTTCTGTACTGTGTTGTATCGACCTTGTGAAGAAGCCACCTTTCTTTCTACCTTCATACAATTTCATTATTGCACCAAAAGGGAAAAAAGGAAGAATTTCCAAAAGAGAAATGTTTGAGCTTCAAAAACAACCTATCTAGCCATTAATGCTTATACTGTGGGACAATAAATGACCAAATATATCCCGTTCTTTCCTGCAGGCTACTTCCTCACTTTCTTAGTAATGCTTTCATTTCGTTTTAAAATAATTGTACATTATGTATATGATTTTTTCATCCAAAAGTTTAATCATTTCTACCAAATGAAACACTTACAGGTGAGAAAATTAGAAGCATGTCTTGTAAGCCACTGGTATATGGGAGGATTAAAGCCAACAAGTCACATTCTACTGCCAGACTCCGTGCAATGTGTGAAAGATTCGTCAATTATGTAAGAACAAAAATAATTGATGCGAGTGCAAACTCATTTTTTGTAGCCTTAAAGCTTTTATTTTTCGATTTTTCATCAATGGAGAGCACATATTTGTCAATTCATGAGGGAAGTAATATTTGCATAATGAAAATGGAAGATTTTTCTTTTCATGCATGACAGAGACTATATACCATTAAAACCCAGAAGGGAGTAACATACAAATCAGTCATGGATAATGACCAGAAAAGAGAAGAACTGTTTTTAACTCTCAGAAGGATAAGCAACAAAAGCAAAATAGAAACAGGAAACAGCTAGTCATCAATCATCCTTGTTGTGGAAATGCCTTAGGAAAGAATGATATCATTATGCAGTAGTAATGCCGTAAACCAATTTTCAGAAGTGTAAAAAGGAAGAAGTCAAGAAAATAATTTTTTCCTATTGATTCTGACAATATATTCAATATTTTATTTGCAATATTTCTAAAACAGCTTTTTATGTTCTCCAGTAGCTGTTGAGTGACCCAATTATGCTTTAAACAGGAGATGGGCATAATTTTGTTGCAAACAGAAAAAGTTAAGTATTATAGCAGTGAATTGAATATCGAAGAAGGAACTTAAATTAAGGGTTTAATAAATAGATACGATTCTTGTAGAGACAAATATCTGAATTACTATATTTTCTATTGTATAATAAAATATATGCAAAGAAAAGATTTTATGGTTCATTGAGAGGAAGAATTCAATTTGCATGACACTTAAATGGAAAATATTAATTTAAGTTTATGGTAAGTGTGTTTATTGAATTCTTTTTAAACCTAAGAGGCTATGTACAATGGGGGACCTGTAGAACTCGTAGGCATGAAAAACACATCTATCAACATTGTGATCTTTCATTGTGTTAAAGAAGATATGGCTTTACACGATGTGAATAACAAAAATAGATTCATACAGCTACGCTAAATTGTTGGAATCTACAGCCAAAACTTGACATAAAAAGGAGGGATATTAAGATTTCCATACATGACAAAAATTTAGAGCCCCCGATCTCTCTCTCACTTTCTGTCTCGTGGGAAGAACAAGAAAACAGACCCAGAACAAGCTTTTTCAAGCTCCATCGAGTGATCTTATTGATATCGAAACTCTTTAGTTTTTTTGGAATCTATCTTTAATGTTGTGGTATTGAAATTTCCTTCAATCTCGTCCAGAAGCATCACATGCCGTAATGAAGCAGTACTGGAAGAATAGTAAAAGTGCAGTTCCTCCGTTTCTTTTCTTCTTTTTTTTTCTTTTTGGTTGAGTAAATCTTATGCGTGGTCTTTGCTTCTGGAAATGACTCATGACGGAAGTCAAATTGAGCGTTTGCTCCTCTTGGGTGTCATGTAAAATGGAAAAACTCGAAACAGAGGAAGGCAAAGAAACCCAAAGAATTCAAAGGTGACATCAAAAAATTTGATCGGAAACAGAGGGTATAGACTGAAAGCTCTATGTTTCCTCATCAAACATTTCTTGATCTATTCTCTAATAAAGACAGCTGACCATAAGCTAATCAATTTTTTAGCAATGGAACGAGGAGCACTCCAGGATACAAATTCTGATGATCACCATGAACCGGACAGCATCATTGAGGAACACATAAGTCGGGGTTTCCACCCCATATTGTCTAAAATTTCATGGTTTTAGTCCTGCTTTTTGACAGGCATGGTAGACCTCCAGATTCCCGCAAGGGCACTACCAAAGATTGAGTGGCAGACACTGGAAACTGCACAAGGTACTGCAGTCAGGGGATTTCCGAAGTGCTGACCAGCAAGAACCACTCCAAGCACGGAATTCTGAAACATGGATGGGCAACCCAGAAATCATGAATTATTGGAAAAGGGACAAAGAAATGCAATGTCAAAACACTGATGACAGAATCTGGATAATAACCATGTACCTGCATGCCAACCTCGATAGAAATTGTCCTGGAGGATACTACATCAATCCCAAGGAGCCTTGAGAGTAAATAACCAAGAGTGAAGCCAGATGCATGAAGAAGGCACACAGCAAGAACTACTTGTTTACCGGACATAAGAATTGCAGAGGCATTCTGCGCGATCGAATTACCACACAGAACAGCTACAGTTGCAACAGCAATAGGTGGCATTATGGGAGAAACCACTGCAACCAGACGCTGGAAGTATTGGTTCAGAAATGCCCCCACCAATACGGGAAGAAGCACAACCTATGGGCAAGAGAACATTTATAGAAGGAAAACATGGAAAACACTAAAAGCATGGGATACGAAAATGAAAAACATCTTCACCCAAAAAAGGCATAGGAAATGGAAGTAAAATCTCTCCACCTTACCTGCAGCGTAGATATGAACAATCCAGCTGCATCCACTGCAACAAATTGCCCAGCTAGTTTGGCCGTGAGAAAAGGGGTCATTATCTGCAATAGGTTATTGGAGGTGGCCGTTTCATCACACTACATGGGACCAACTTGCTAAAACGCCAGAATGCATTAGATCATGACTTACCACAGCTGATAGGGTGCTCGCTGCTGTCATCAGCACTGAGAGAGCTACATTTCCTCTGGAATAAGGTAAGGGCATTAGAAATTCAGCCACCTTCCCATTGGAAACCATGAAAAACAAAACGGGAACAAGAAAATTTTATAATTAGCATACCGTGCTATATAGGTTACAATATTACTTGCTGTTCCTGCATCACAGAATGACAAAAGGTTATAAGAATATCAAAAGGCAAAAAGATGCAGGTAAAAGGATTTATAGGAAAACACACAGACATACCTCCAGGGCAGCAAGCAACCAATATCAACCCAGCTGCATAATAAGACGGCAGGTTTAATAGTTTGCTCACTAGAAATCCTGATAATGGCATCACCTGAAATCAATCATCCGTTATACTTTTTTATAAGCATACATAAGCCACGGAACTGAAGACAAATATTTCATCAAGCTTAGCCACCAATAATGTGCTACAGCAGGCTAATCCTATTTAGCTTGCCTTTAACTTCACTAAGTTAGAAGAAACTTTTGGCCACCCCAACTACTAGTGCATTATTCCACCTTAGTGCTTTTGATACTGAGATGTTCATCAGTGCTAAACAATAGAATATCTATCAAACCGTATTAGGAAGTCAACATGAACCTCATTCCTTCCATTAGTATCCTTTTGATCTTGAGTGCTTTAGTGGACTACCATGAAGCAAGGATATAGCTTTTACCAAGCTGGTTGCCAACACCAACTAGGCCAGAGAAAGCATAAAAGATTCTCCCTGGATATAACACTGTTATTTTAGAACCCAAATTAAGTTATGGAGCAGCCATTGAGGTTCAGAGTGTACACTCCAGCTGTGGGAGGGACATCTAAGACACTGTGACCAGTGAGTAAAATGAAAAATACACTACAATTCCACAACTTTGACTAGCCTGAAGAGAATTCTGTTGACATGCAATAACACAATGTCACGCCCTAGCATACAAGTAATCCACAGTAATTTGTTTCATGATATAAGTTTCAAAAACTGCTCTATATATTTCATTTAGTTTTCTGAGAAGTTTACTTTCTGTAGAGATTAAAGATGTAAATGGTCTCATATATATGAGATCTGCACATTAAATCCAATCATATGACATGTTTCAATATAATTCTTTCAATTATTTGGCTGATTAAAAGAACATGACTCAAATATTCAGAAAGTGTATCAACTCTCCAAGGATTGAATTTGCAAAAGATAAAAGAATGAAAAGTGGGTCAAGCAGAAAACCCAACCTGCTAACCGCTGCACTGCCCAAGCCCTAGCCCTGCATATTGGGATCAACACACTGACAGCCTGTTAACATTGGTTGCACTAAAAATGATTGCTGTTTTAACCCTTCTCCTAAGAAATTTTGAATGCTTCACAGGTCCATTCTTTTCAAATAAATTTCCAAAGGATTGGCCTAGTGGTCAAGGCTTGGGGCCTGGGGGTATGCTCCCTCCAAGGTCTCAAGTTCAAAACCTCTTAGGTGTTACCAATTCTTTGGGGCTACCTGCATAAGGTCTATAGGCCTTAAACTTAACTGAGTCATGTGGGTTGCAGGGTCTTACATGGGCTCTCAGGGATTAGTCGGTTGAGCATAAGCGGGCCCGGATACCCTGAGTTCCAAAAATTAAATAAATAAATTTCCAAAATTGTCTAAGAATTTTTCCCCAGGAAATAATTAGTGGACATATTAAACTCCAGCTCCAGGTTCTTTGAAAGATGAATTAACATTCCTTGCACATATTCAATATCGGCTCCAGGTGAAATGAGATGATACAACAATGCAGCATTGCATCCCATGATTAAAGCATTTTCGTATAAGCTGTTCAATATTTTTAATTTCCCATGATTAAAACAAAGTTTACTTAAAGATAAAAGTGAGAGCGAGATAAAAGCCATAGGAATCAAGATAAGCACGTAAAGCGAATGAGTCAAAAAGGAAAGACTGAAGGGAGGGGGAGGCGAGCTGACCGTGTACTGGAGGAAAAATCCAGCAAGCAGTTCCTTGGGCATAGCCAAGGCGCCCCGAAGATCGTCGAGAGTAAGCGTCATACCCATACCAAGCATGGTGAGTGTGATGCCGAGAATCGTCCATTTGGGTTGAACCCAGTTGAAGGAACTTGGATTGATAAGACCTAGTAGGCATCCCAACGCCACCCACAAAGGAAATGCCGTCGATAGGACTTCACCAAGCATCTCAAACCAACCTCGTAAGCTACGGGTATTGCCGCCATCACTGCTGCTACTGGTGGTGTTCGTCGAAAAGGCACAGTGAATCGAATTTCTTAGTTTTGGAATAAATCGAGGTGCTGAATTCGAGATGGAATCATTGTAGCAAGTTCGAGACCGGAGGTGAGATTTCGATGTGAGCAGAGACGAAGGAGGAGAAGAATGGAAGGGGCACTTGGGAGTAGAGGATAATCTGATTCTTGATGGTCTCGTAACGCCGAGGGACGGATCAAGTGCTGCAATGCCTCCTTTCCCACTAGAGAGAGCCCGTGAGGACTGCATCTGCATCATCTTCTCTCTCTCCTCGAGAAATTCTATAGTACCAACGAAGCTTTATGAGCTGCTCCGTTAATGGAGTCTCCTAGGTTTCTACAAGGCGATGGGCGTGGCTGGATTGAATCGGATCCCTATCCATGCATCTGAATCCAGATCCGAATCCGATAGAACAATATAATATCGCTCGGGTAATTTGCATTTCTTGTCTTTGGTGGTTCTGTTTGTCTCAGACGGAAATGTTAAAAGGAACAATAATTTATAACAATTGCAACACTTCGTCACGTTGGTGCTGCACAAGCACAATTACAGCGAAGAAGATACGGCCCAGTATTAGTCTATTTGTAGCGTGGAAAGTCTAGTAGGTTTTTTTTGTTACAGGTGCCCTGCACGACGGTATATATTCTGTTGAATGAATCTTTTGAAGTACCAAGGACATTGGAATGCAAAGATAATATCTTTTTATGTCAAGTATTTAATTGGGAATCTTGTGATTAAATTAGTAAACGAATCAGACCCATAAACCCAAACTGGTACAATTGGAGGCATGAACCCTATGGGATACTAAATAATATTTGTGTTCTTCACTTTTCCTTGCAGACCTAAATCACTAATTTCTTCAAACAAAGGGTTTTCTTTTTCCTTTTTCCCTTCAGGCCTGATCCCAAGTCTGCAGGCTAAAAGGATGGTCTGCATGGTTTTCAGTAGCACAAGCCAACCATCAACGCCGCATGTAAACTTCCCATTCAATATCACACTGCATAATCCTAGCACTGCTTTGGATAAAGGCCCATCAAGGTCGTTATTTAAACCAGGTCAAAGCATAATGAAAAAGAAAAAATAAAATAAAATGGAAAGTCACTTCAGTACAACAGAATTTTGAAAAACTTTGTTACCTTTCCAAAATGTTTTAAGCAAATTTTCTAGTTTTTAGGTACTTCCAAAATTTCTAGACCATCTAGTTCTAGAAATAAAAATTCCTGAATCATAAAATTTATGCTATATAACCCGAAGCTATCCAAATTTACCAAAACCGTCAGCATAGGTGGAGGCCAATCCTTTTGATATGATTTACAGTTCCATCACCCTGCACAGACAATCAATAAAAATTTTACATCGCGTTCCTTTCAAGAAAAAAAAACATAACATCCCAAAATGTTACTAAATCTCGGCACCGGATTTAATTGCACCAGTGAGTAAATATAATTTACCTCTTCATCCTTGCCACCAGATTTAAAACTCTCTATTCACCTCAGATATCATAAGAGCCCCATCCAAACCTGGTCAATCACCAGTGCACAGATAAAATGAACATGTTAGGTCCAATGTCTTAAGATTTAAATTTGAATTTGGTTTCGATACCATCAAGAGAATGCGATGAGATGACATGGCAGACAAGCCAAACAGATACAGTGGTACCAAAGGCAAATTAGCTTCATGCGCACCATCAAACATCACCATGCCTTGGATTATTATTACTCATTCCCTTAAACATACATGTTTAAGGAAAGGCATTTTGGTGATTTAGGGTGCTGTTTCATTCATTGGGTGCATACACAAACAGTTAGTATCTGATTACACAATAACATTGCTTGATCATGGGCTGCTTTTCAAGGACAAAGATTGAATTAAAAAAAAAAAAATCTTCCCCTCTTAGAAAGACAAAACCACTTAATTCCCATGCTTACCTTGCAAGTTTTTGCATGAGAACTGAGTTGCACTGTCTGCATAATTTTATTGTTCATCTGTTCCAACTCCTAAACATTACACAAAATGGACCAGATGACTAAATTGATTTACAATTTCATGGTAAAACCAACAAAAACAACGCACAACAATTGTAAACTAATTTCTCACTTAGATCAAAGTCAAGGTCTCCTCCACCATGTTTTCCTCTCCTGGGTTCCATACTGGATAGTTTTCAAAATAATTTTAGTGAAGGAAATGGCTCGCAGATATTAATATTCACCTGAAATAGACAATTGAGTATCAAACTTGTTGACTCAGTTATATTAAACGCTATGTTAATGAAATTGAAAACAGAAGTGGAGGCAAGAAAAAAAGGCATGATAGTTTGGATTTGACTTCAGAAAGCATTCAGAACTTGGGATCTCATGGCAAAACAGAAGTGGAGGCAAGAAAAAAAAAAGGCATGATAGTTTGGATTTGACTTCAAAAAGCATCGAGAACTTGGGATCTCATGGTTCCCTCCCGAAGAAAGAAAAAAAGGAGACAGAACAGATCCTACACCTATTTTTGGCAATTACTTTTATGGGGCAAAGAAGATTCATTGCAAAGACCAAGGAATGTATCAATCAAAAACATTTTCTTCCCCTACCAATTGCCCCCAGGTATTATTAAAGTTCTGCAGCAGCTGTTAAACCCTCAAAAAGGTAAAAAGGACAAAAACCTCAAAAAGTTCCACTAACAGGCTAGTGACAAACTTCACTGTAGCATACCCCTCAAAAGGTAAAAGGATTCCTGCTATATTTTACCAGACTACGTTAGCAACATAGTAAATATTTAAAACACCATGAATATTCTCATCCCTTTTTAAAAAATATGATAATGCAAAAAAGCAAGATGGGGCAAAAATTGAGTTCAATACAATCTTCACTCAAAAAGACAAGATTGAAACCAGTTCAATAAAAGATAGCACCAACAATTACGTTACAGATTTTACCCAAAAGAATTTTTTATATAAAGTAAAATGATCAGTTAAATTACCAATTCTAACACTACATAATTTGCATTCACCAACCATAAGAAACCTATATCCCACCCATGTTTATATTTATAAAAAAATATGATCTCGTATGTCACAAAGATTTGAATTTTTTTATACTAACAATAATAGAAAAAGATAATATTAATGATAAACACGCATTTTAAGCCAATTGTCATTATATCTCCCTACCCAAAACTAATACATAAATACATACCCATATATATAACACACATGCACTAATAATAATAGCATGAACTACATTAAGTGTTTTATTTTTTTCACAGCCCTAAAATACCAAATTCTAGGAATCTAATTCCAAATTTCATTATTCTATTTAAAGACCTAGGTGAAAGGAACGAACCTTAAAGAAAAAGAAAAAAGAGAGGTATTCCGGATATAACAACTGCTTTTCATTTTCTAATAAAAAGAAAAATAATGTATTTATAAGATCCAACTGCTTTTTAATGTGGGTGGAAGCGTCATTGCAGAGGAGTTGTGTGAAATTTTGGGTTGTCAGTTGGGCACTCTCCCAACTTCATATCTAGGTATACCAATAAGTGCCCCATTTAAGGCGAAAATTAGTGTGGGAACCTGTGGTAGCTAGGATGAAGAGGAAACTTGCGGGGCGGAAAGGTAATTTCTTGTCTAAAGGAGGTAAGATTGTCCTTATGAAAAGTGCTTTATCAAATCTTCCAACTCACATGTTGTCTTCTATATCGGCCCCGTCATCAATTGTTGATAGAATGGAGAAGATCTCAAGAGATTTTTTATCAGTTGGAGAGAGGTGTGTAGACCTAAAAGTGAAGGGGGCTTGGGTATTAGAAATTTGAGAGTCTTCAATAAGGTGTTGCTAACAAAATGGTGTTGGAGATTTGGATGTGATACATCCAGTTTATGGAGAAATATGATATGCAGAAAATATGGCTGTAGTCAAGTTTCTTGGATGCCAAAGGTGTTGAATGAGAACATTGGATGTAGTCTATGGAGGCCAATAAGTAGGCTATGCAATTTGCTTCTCCCGGGCTTGCAGTTTAAGTTGGGAAGAGGAGACAGGATTAGATTTTGGGAGGATCCTTGGGGTGGTGATGATAAGCTGCATATGCAGCATCCAAGATGCGTTGGATAGAAGACACAAGTCAAAGATAGAGCTCATCAAGATTCCAATTCCAAGAGAATTAGTTAAAGTAGCTGTTAGAGAAAATATAGCAATCTGTTTTCTTTTTAAATTATCTTTAATTTCGCATTAGTTGTGATAGGTTTGCTTTTTAATTATCTTTAATTTCGGTTAGTTGTGATAGGTTTTTAGGCTTTGGTCTATTTAAAGTACGTAGATACGAGTTGTAGGGCATGGAAGATTTATCAACTACCTTGAGGTTTTCTCTCACCCGAATAGAGTATTGTTTGTTTTTTTAAAAGTCTTATTTGGGACCTATCAGTGGTATCAGAGCCAAGCTAATGACGTCCAACAAAGAAAGAATTGAGGTTTTGGAATAAGGACTTGGAGGACTGCAAGATAGGATGCAACAGGTGGAGGTAACCATGGTTGATAAGTAGAGCGGACTGGAGAATTCCCTCAAGGACTATCAGATGCATTTCTCTCGACCAAAGGGTCTCCAAAATCCCATAATCAGGAACGGGAAGGTTCCTCCCATACTCACCATGAAAAAAACGGTGGAAGGCAGATCTTTCATCCAAGATGGCCAAACTGGAATTTCCGAAATATGCGGGAGACGATCCAATCGAGTGGCTCAGTTCTTCGAAAACCAAGGCACTGCCGAAAACCAAAAGTTGTCCTTGGCATCCTTCCATCTTGAAGGGGAAGCCAATCAATGGTGGCAATGGGTGTGCCATGCATACAAGGAGGAAGGCAAAGCCATGACGTGGGAGATATTTGAAGAAGAATTGTGGGCTTGTTTCAGACCTACCGATTGTGAAGACTTCAATGAGACATTATCCAGAGTACAATAAGTGGGTTCCCTGCGGCACTATTAGAAGGAGTTCAAGCGTTTGGGCAATCGAGTTCATGGATGGACTCAAAAGACATTAGTGGGCGCATTCATGGGTGGTTTGAAACCAAAAATTGCTGAGGACATCCGCATGTTCAAACCAAATAAGCTCAAAGAGGCAATTAGTTTAGCTCGTATGAAAGCTGATCAATTACTGCGTCAACAACACTTCATGCAACCGCCAGCTAGCACCCCGCTAGCACTTCCAACACCATCAAGAGCCGCTTCTCCTTCACCGGTAAAGCGCTTAACATGGGATGAGATGCAACGAAGACGTGCTCAGGGACTTTGTTTTAATTGTAATGACAAGTTTACGAGTGGCCATAAATGTCGTGTACCACAACTGTTGCACTTGAGGGAGGTGACGGGTCAGATGGCGTCATATGTGAAGCAGAAGAGCCTAGTGAAATAACAACGTTTGATGGAGGATGATGCAACCTGGGAGAACACGGATAAACTTCAGCGGACCTTGAGGACAAGGATCCACTTCTGGGGGGAGTAATGATAAGTTGCACATGCAGCATCCAAGATGTGTTGGATAGAAGACACAAGTCAAATATAGAGCTCATCAAGATTCCAATTCCAAGAGAATTAATTAAAATAGCTGTTAGAGAAAATATAGCAATCTGTTTTCTTTTTGAATTACCTTTAATTTCGGCATTAATTGTGATAGGTTTGCTTTTTAATTATCCTTAATTTCGGTTAGTTGTGATAGGTTGTTAGGCTTTGGTCTATTTAAAATATGTAGATACAGGTTGTAGGGCATTGAAGATTTATCAACTACCTTGAGGTTTTTTCTCACCCGAAGAGAGTATTGTTTGTTTTTTGAAAAGTCTTATCTAGGACCTATCAGATGATGCATCTCTTAGGGAGCAGTTTCCAGATTTGTTCAGCATCACTTCTTCCACACAAGCACTCATTTCCAACATGAGGTCTCAAGGGGTAGGAGGGATTACTTGGAACTTGCACTTTAGAAGAGCTTTGTTTGATTGGGAGATTGAATCCCTTGCCCGCCTATTGGAGAAGTTAAATGAGAGAATTCCTAATACTGGTCAAGATAGTATGAAATGGAGATGGGAAAGAAATGGTGATTTTCAGTAAAAAGCCTCTATTCCCATTTGTGTGAGCAAGGGCTTCGCATTCAACTACCGAAAAGGATTTGGCACACTCTTATCCCATCAAAGGTAGGTTTCTTTTTATGGACAGCAGCAGCGGAGAAGATATTAACAATAGATAACCTTATGAGAAGAGGATGGCAACTCCCTGACCGCTGTGTCTTATACAAATCTCAAGTGAAAACAGTGAATCACATGCTTCTTCATTGTTCGGTGGCAAACAAGATTTGGAATACCTTCCTTTCAAGGTTTGGAGTGTCTTGGGTACAACCTAAAGAGGTGAAGCAAGTTCTTTGTGCTTAGAATAGCGGTAAAGAGACATCTCAACTTAAAATCCTATGGAATTTGACACCGGCAGCAATCCTATGGACGTTATGGAAGGAGAGAAATAGAAGAATATTTATCAACAAATCAAGATCTGTTCAAGGCATTTTTTAGTCTACTCTAAGTATTATCGTGCTTTGGGCATCGATAAGGAATCATGCAGTGATCTGAATCTACAGGAAGTACTATCATGTAGAGATTTTAAAGACTTGTTGGTGTTTGTTTATCCTTTTGCTGTGCACTGTTGGTGTACATGTCTTCTTCTCCCTTTTCTTATTAATAAAATTTCTCTTATTACAGATCAAAAAAATTTTATGCCCAAATTAACACACTTATATATGTTTGTTTCAAGATCATACGCACATAATAGGGTTTTAAAGGATATCTATGTATAGAAAAACCTAAAAGCAGACATAAATGCTCAAAATATATTGTAAAACATAATTAAAAATCTCTTACAAATTATACAGTAATTTTCTTAAGCAATTTTAATTTTGAAACTCTCTTATAAAATAAATATCTTTTAATATCCTTCAACTTTAGTTTAGTCATTGTTTACAATGACCAATTAAAAAATAGTAAACACCTAAACTTCTAAAATAAGAGATATGATTTCATTAAAATTTCTGCGAGTTTTTACAAATGATTCTAATTTGAGACTCTGATTATATTAAACCCTTAAGATTTTAAAAAACTAGTGTGAAAATTAAAATATCTATACCTATACTACTAATAAATTTCGGATTACCACAATTGCCTTTAAAATTTCATATACGCAAGATAGCCTTAGGTTAAGTGAGAATCTTCTTATATATTATTTAGGATAATGACGTAATCCATTCCCCAAGGAAAGAGAAAAAAAAATAACAGTTATATTGTGATAAAACAACTATGTTTTAAACCTTTAGTAAAAATCAAAAAGAAGAAAACTTAAAATTTTCAGTTTAATTGCTTCCATAATAAACTATCTGTATAGCGTTATGTTCTAACTACTAAGCATGTGAAAAGTGTCCTAATTGATATCTATACACAAGAAGTCCTCGAAGGAGTAGGAAACATCCAAAATACCTTTTAAAACAATAATTAAACATATCCGAATTTTCTTATATAATTTTAATTCTAAAAGCATCTAATAATGCAAAACTATTTTTATATTATCAAAATGAAACTCAAGAAAATAACTAAATATAATGATATTCTTAACTTTCTAAGTAAAACATTAAGAAAAAAAATCAAATTATATAGCAATAATTATGGATAGACAAATTTGTATACAAGTAATCCAAAAAACCAACATATCATTTAAATACAATAATTATTTTGTAAAAAAAAAAACCTTTTCATTGATTTATTAAAAATAATAAATAATTGTTTAAAAAGAATTATATATAAGATTATTCAAGTTTTCTTACATCCAAGGAGTTAGAATTCTTTCACTAACAACGTCAGTATATAAATGATAATTCATAAAAAAAAAAGTCAATAAAAGCTCTTCAATAAAAGAAAATAAGAACACAACATCACTGGTCAAAATAGCAATAAAGAAGTTAAATAAAATCTCTATAATGAAGGACAAAATAGAAACCTAGTTTATTCTTCATGTCCAAAATTTTTTATAAGCTTCGGAAGGAGACCACAAATTCATTTTTGTTAAGTCTCTGCGAAAAGGATTGTGTTTTTCCCCTCCAAAAGAAAAATAAGCTTTAAAAGATGTAGATGTAGGCATCAAACATGTTTTTCTTCAAGAAGAGGAGGGGGGGGGGGGGGGGGGGGGGGGGGGGGGGGGGGGGGGGGGGTGTTGGTTTGTAACAGCATTACTCTTTTTTTCACGGGTAACGACATTTTATAAATAGATCATACAGCAGGTTGACCCTTTTTTTTAATAATTTTCTACCTATTATATTACCCCTCCTTCCATCCCTGGCCCCACCTTAAAATTGAAAGTAGTACCATGATAATCATAACAGATAAAGAATCAAACCAGAAAAAAGGAGGAGAAAAAAAAAAGAAACAAATGATCAGTCAATTACCTCATGGTCTCATGATCAGGACATAAAATGACACAAGCAACAACTTTGGAGGCGCCCGAAGAGGTTAACTGGAATTGAAAAGATTCAAATATCAGAATCATAAACGAATATTACCAAAAAATAAATAAAAAATAAAAAAGCCAAAAGACATCATCTTAAATGCTCACTGTATGCTCCCAGAAGAAGAAACAACAGACTATATAGTCCTCGTATTATTTGGAACAAAAATGTGTGATACTCCCAAAATAGGAAAGTTATGTTGCACCAAGCTTTACAGCTTGACCAGTATAAGAAGATACAGAAGTTATCCTCATATAAGATTTGATCAATTAACATAAAAAGAATGGCATCTCTGTTTATATTAAGGGATCGAACAGTAAATGATTAATAATACTTAACAATATTGTTTCCAATACATATCACAGTAACAAGCAATAAGCATTAACCAACAATCCAAAAGAATAGGAATCCACTTATCATACTTCAGATTTAAAAAAGTCCACGTGCAACATCCTCAACGCAAGTACTACATTTCTCACAAAAAGTAGTACATCAACACATGTACTTTTGTGTATGTCTATACAAAACATCCTTTGATATGCATCAGATAAACAAATAAGATCACGACAAGAGACCGAACACACCTATGACGACATGACCAACTGAAGTCAAAACCTTAAAACTATTTGCCCTATAAAAAAAATACAATCATGAATAACATGCTAGATGACTACGGGGGTACCAAATCTAGCTGCTCTCTAATACTATCAAACTCTTAGTAAGAGCCCGTTTACCAAGAGAATATATTAAATGCCAATTGGGGAAATGAAAAAAATTGCATATATTCTTGGATCTGCAAATGAAATTCATAAATAGCTGCCAATACACCAAAAGAAGCATGGTAGACACATCTCAAACTTCAAAGCACTTCCATGTAGGGGCATGATAATCTTATGTAAAACCTCTACTTCTAATCCATGATAATTTGGCAGAGCTCTTGCCATTTTCAGTCTGATTACAAATGAAGCTATGAGGTTGATTGACCATGAAAGGAAGTATCACCATAAAAGTGGGGTGAAAATTATTAAATGCTCAGTAGGCTAAACATGAACCAATTCTTATTTTTTTTCTCATTTATTTGTTATTATTCAATTAGGAACTGGATGATCTTCCTAATGTATGAGATGTGTATAACGCATGAACCATTACTAAGGTTTCAAAATTTTTTAGAAAAACATATTTCATCATAAGGTGAAACAGTTTCCTTTGAAGTGCACAAAAAACAATATCACCACCAGCATCAAAATGAAAGCCTTTTCACACAAAAATTGTAGCACAAAACCTATTGCTTTATTCCAGTAATCTCCTTCCAAATTTTTTCAATCAACTTCCACATTATTGTTAGCTTTACTCTTGCCCACACTTAAAGCCCTCAAGTCACACCAAACTTGGCTGCATTCGTCATGTCTCAATTGCCCAACATTCTAGTTTGCAACATACAATTCCTTAAACTAATCCTACAAATATGCCCTTGGATACAGAAGGTCAAATGATAAAATGAAAAAAATAAAAATAATCCAACCATACTGAGAAGATGAAATGGTATATCTTATGAGAAACTCCCTAGCTGCTAAAGAACTCAAACTGCCTTCTGTAAATCCATGTAAATAAACAATGAATCATCAATTGTTGAAACAACCACAGTTCAATTTCATTAATAATATGAGATGGTTGTGATGGTACTTTATGGCTACAATGGAAGCAAAAGAATAAATAAACTATTTTTCTTCTAGTTTCACTTCTATTGCAATGTCAATTCAAGAAAAGAAACAATCTTGATATACACAATCAAACAAAGAAAGACAGCTCATTTACAATATTTTCTTGAACACGAAGTTCGTAGCCAGAGACGTTCCTAATAGAGGCTGCCTTCACTTCCTCAAGAACTGAGATTATAAAACAGAAGTTAATGCGTTCTCGCAATCAGTATTGACAAGACACACTAGCATCAGCCTTACAACCAGAGGTGATAAAAAACTAAAGGAGGTTATTGAACAGGCACAACAAGCAGACACAGATAAACCAACGAGGATGCAATTTCAGTAATACAATAAAAGGTGTTCAGATAATTATATCACTTACATGACCAGGAAACTCATCTTGCTTCACTGGTGAACCTGTCTTGCCAACGAACAGCAGTCCTCAATTCAATCATTTATGTACTTGATGAATGCTGCTGTACTTCTAGAAGGGATGAGACTTGGACAGCATTCTTGTTATTCTAATAAGCTTCACCCTTGCTCCAAGCTTCATACACTAAGCTCAAAGAGAACCCACAGAAACTTCAACCCAAAATGTGCACTCTACACTAACCCACATAAACACTAAGAGGGAGTGCTTGCCCAAACTGCTAAAACTAAATTCTGGAGCTATATTGACTTGCTCATCCTTCCAAATTGGACAACATTGATAAAGTGGTAAACCTGATCAGCAGTACACTACATCAACAATGAAAATTTTTTATGCCCTAGCCCCTAATATGGTTAGGCTTAGTATCTAATGATGGGCAACTGCTTTTATGCAGTTATTTGGCAGGGTTTGCCACTCAAGCCATAATGACAAGTAATTGAATTTAACCTCTTTGCTCACTGTTCCTTATGACCACTGTGATATCAAATATCATTAACCCACTGAACAGAGAAAAGAACCAGGGTCGTCAAATGGACTAAATTAGAAGATTAAACATTTGACCTGAAATGTTGTTTGAACAGTGGACATATTGACTTACATGACCGGGGTCCCTCCACTAAACCTTAGGCACAACAAACCCCCAGACATACAAAAGCAACTAGAAAGACTAGAAGTTTTCTAGATTTCGATTTTCAAGTGATTTAAAGATGCAAAATAACACCGGTCTCCAACATAGCATCAAATCTAAATTAATAATTTATACAGTAATATGATTAGATGATATTATATATCCAACATTTATATAATGCATTTTGAATGTGTATCATTTATTCCTCTTACAAATAATTGTAACGTGAAAACATTAGGATGACCAATAGTCATCTAACAAGTTGATTTTAAGAATACGAACACTTACCAATTTTACCTTCTGAATTAACTTTAGCCATGTGAGTTCCCAAATATCTTTAGCCATGTGTGGGATGTTTCAAAGTTTAATATACAAAATCTTAGCATTTTGAATAATAATTAGTCCTCTGCTAGGGAGCTCTGGCCACAATTAAATTCTTGCTGCAACAAATTAGTAATGGCTTAATTATCAAAAAATATACTAGTTGGGATTGCTAGACATATCTTTGTTTATCTTTTAACCCACTACTTCACCTATTATTGTACATCTCAAGGCTAAGACATTTTGAATTAGATATTTCACAATATCTTAATAATAAAAGGAAAAATATAATGTTTATTTGACATATATTTGCATCAAAATAAATGCAAAAGCATAATGCCCTATATCCAGCTAATATAATGCTCAAACGAAGTGAAAAGTTAACAAATCCATTTTTATCTGTCATGTCCCCTTCTCTCCCTTTCTAAAAAGATATTTTAAGTGATATCTATGAATAATAAAGTAATACCTAAAAAGATATTCATACTAATGAAACTTGCTTACTGATAAAAATAATAATAATAATCATAAAGTATCTAAGTTATTTTGTTCATTTTAATAAGAAAGTTGCAAAGTTTGAAGAACTTGTCATAAATTTATGAATATTTTACATAATCATATCCTTAGAAGCAAAATAACCTGTTTTAAGGTAGAATTCATGGATCTTTCAAAACTGATATGTGACTAACTTTTCTTTTTTTTTAGAACTTTCTTCCTAAACAACATTGAAACTATGCCACTCATCTAAAATTGATTCGTGAGTATGAAGGATCCTACAGATCACAACAATTGTATTAAATTTGCAGATTAAGAATAATTAGTCTGTCAAGGCCGAATCAGGAATTTTTCCAATCAGGTTAAGAACACAAGTATGCTCTAACATTTGGCACATAGACTTGTGAATGGGGAAACACAAGGAGGACAAGTCTATTTATATGATACAAATGACAATGGGATTTTTTAAACTTCAATGTCGCAGCAAGTCAAGAGAAAGAGACACCCATTTCTATAGATAGATGCAACTGTGACATGTTACCACATCCACAGGTCTGTACAAGAAGAAACTTCTGAAAGGAAGGCCATCAACCGATACATTCTCACTAAGATTATCAAAAACAAGAAACCAATGAACATCTGATCTAACTTAGATCAACAATAGAATGAACCAAAGCAAGATGGTGAAAGAGTTTCAAAGGTAACTATTACATGGAGACTCCAAATGTACCAGGATGTAACTCTAGAAGGTTCAAAGAAATTGCATCTTCTCCATAGAATGATCTCAAGAACAATGAGGAGGCTAGAACAAAACATTTCTATTATCTGCACATTCCCTGCTTCAATCCAAGGATGACTTTAGACCATAAGGAAGCTCTTTCCAATCAAGCAAACTAAGGAAAAGCTTCAACTTGCCACAAGATTCTAGAAGATCCACTATCCATATAGCGTAGAACAAATTGCAATAAAGACCTTCAGTTCACTACTTGCGGGACATAGAATAAAATTTAGCGGCTGATCCTATAAACCAGATGTCTGTTGGATTGATAGGAGACAATTCAGAGGCAAAAGAAAGATCGGGCTCTTCATCGAGCAAGAGTGGACAAGTGATAATTCAAATGGATCATCAAGATCTGTTCTTCAGATAGACAAGTAAAATATAAGCACAGTTCATGTCTAATAAAAATGATCAGAAATATCACACTTGAGATCCCAAAATAGAGGACTAAGATGCATAGCCTCACAAATTAAAATATCAAGAAGGCAGCAGTATCCTGCCCCATATAAAATATCTATGTTTGCATGGAGGATTCCAAATCCAAATTAAGCATATTAAGAATATCTTCAAAAATGTCATTCATTAGACAACACTTCAAACCCTAACCTACTACTATAACTTGCAACCTGTGGAGCCAGTATTCAGATCAGCAAAAGGAGAACCCACATCTAAGCATGTCAAGCACACTAGTTTATCTACGGGCATGAGCTCGTTGCATGTCATATGCAGCCCAAGAACCAGCTCCGGATCCATACTGGGGAGCAACTTCTGCACCACCCTGTACCTGAAATGCAAACAGAATAATGTCATATCAACATGTCATACACACAAAATCAATGAAATATATGCATGCATAAATGTATTAATTGCACAAACCAAAATACATGTGAACGTAAATATAGGTATGTGTACATGTGTACATAACAAATGGTAATAGAAAGCTTACAGGATTCATGCCATAGCCAGCAGGATAGGGATTTCCTCCGTATCCACTTTCCAGATTGCTGTAGTTTCCACCATAACCTGCACCTGCAAAAATTAAAAAAGCCAACCTAATCCACAGGCAATAATAAACTAGATGACTAGTTCAGCACTGAAAAAGGGCCCAAAAGCCCAGAACAAGCAGGAAAAGTTTGATTAATTAAAGATAAGAACACTAAAGGTACTATTAATATCATGGCAATCCTTCTAGAAAACAGACATGCCTAACTTGTTGATTAAGAACTAGTATGTGAACATACTTTAATCAAATGAAACTAAAGATTGCAAAATAATACATGTGAACGATTTAGAAACCAAAACAGTAAATTAAAAAAAAAAAATCAATTGGCTACAACACCGTGAGTTTTATCAACTTTCTTAGGTTATAACTCGAGTATGTGCTTTCCTAAAGCAAAAATTAGCAGTATCTAAATGTTATCTTTCCCCATCTCGTAGAAATTCCAAGCTACTCTTAAATAACAGTCCCAGTAATTTGACTGCCATTCCCCACCACCACAACCATACCTATAGGACTAGGCATGATTATTTTTCTAATCGAGGACAAAGACTGCCTTGAAGTGCACGAGTTATGCCTATTTTTATAAGGATCACTATATCAGATGTGCAACGCAGACACAATCATGTATCAACTCAAAAAATATTTGCTTCTGGAATTCCATTTAACTAGAGACTCATCGTTGAACCCTTTATTGAGTAAAACAAGTGAACATATTTTTCAATATAGAATCCAATATTCAAGGATAATTTTAGTTCCTGTACTTCTAGCACATTTAACTGCTTTAAAGGGGGAAAAAGATCTTAAATATCACAACTGATAAGGACTATCCTTCGAATGAATTCAAGCCCTCTCATACTTAAATGGATTTTTTAAGTCTCAAAACTTTAACATAATAACAACTACCTGGGTTCCCAACAGCAGCAGCAGCACGTGCTCTCTTTTCCGCATTAGCAATCTCCGCCCGAAGCTTTTCCAATTCGCGAGCCATTGCAACCAAATTCTTCTCCATCGCTTGGCCATGTTCGTAATTTTCTGCATACCCTTTTTTTTCGTACTCAATGGCAGCCCTACATATCACCCCACACATATATAAGCATCAAATTTCAAAAGCCACTACATAAAACTTAACAAGTCGTGTGCAAATTCAGTACCTCGCTCGTTGCAATTCCTGTTTCATAGCCTCAATCTCTGCCTTCAGAGCAGGCGCTTGCTGCAAATCAGCATTTGCTCTACTCAAATCTTGAGTTAACGCTTGAACCTGGCCAGTAAGCTCTTGCCTAGCCCCACTAAGCTTCTGAATATCTGCACGAACCTGCATGAGCTCAGCCCTCATCGCCTCCGCAGCGCGAAGATCGGATTCCATTTTCATGTACTTCTCAAAGACTTCTCTCATCTTGATATCGCTCTCCGCCTGCATCGAGCCAGCGATATGAGCCATTCGTTTCAACTCATGCTGCGCAACTTCGAGCTCCTGCTTTAACGCGACATGGGTTGCAGCTAATCTCTGGTTATCGACCAGAAGCCCTTGGATTTCTTGATGTTGAGCTGCGAGACGCTCTTCAATTATCGCCGGGTGAGGTGGCAACGGCCTCGGACCTCGTCCGAACGGACCTTCACGCATCTCCTCGAGAAGCGCAGGATGGGGTATTGGGCCGAGACCCCGACCGAACGGAGGTTCATGAACAGGAGGAAAACCAGAATGGCCCTTGATTGGATGTGGAGGTCCGCGATTTCTTCCCGACATGTCTTTCAGGTTTCACCGATTGAGGAAATAAATAAGGGGTGTTTCAAGTGTCGATAAAGAACTTTCTGAGATTGGTGAACCGAAACGGAATTACCTTTGAAGATTATGAAGTGGAGAAGGAGCGGAAGAGGATGAAAATAAAATAGAACTGAGACACCTAAAGATCGGAACCCTAGAAACGAGAAACGATAAGAAGAGAAGACACTGTTCTGACAAATTTGAACCCTGATTGTTGTGGAGCCTGCGAAAGGTTGAAGAGGAAAATTCTCTTCCTGAAATCGGCTGGAAGAGAAGAAACGTTCCGTGAAAAAGCCCTAGCTTCCTACTTACCTTTTCATGTTTTATTTTTTCAGTTTAGTTTTTTTCTTGGGTTTTGGTGAAAATGAACATGGCCGTGATATGGATGGCACGGGGCGGGTTAAAGGTGAGGCGGAAAATAGGGTGCTATGAGGTTGACCCGACTGTATTTTAAAATACAAAATTTATGTATATTTTTCAAACAAAAAAATATAAAGTAATCATATATTTATTTATAATTATAACTATTTATATGTATTATATATGAAAAATAAAATTTTAATGGTTTAATTGAGCTAAACCTAACCCCATTTATACCATAAGAAACCCTAATGGGGGGTGGACGCACCCAGTACTATCCTAGGCTCAAGTGACTTTAGTGAGTAGGAAAAAAGGTTTTTGCCCACAATTAATAACATACATGTTCTGCAAAACCCTTATCTACTTTTCTCTTGCAATCTTTGCGATGGTGCATAAACAGTTTTTGAAAATGCAACAATACTTGCATATTGGTGAACCATGCCATGACGAGGAGTTGCAAAGGTGTTACTTGCTTCAATTACTACTTGACTGTCCAAACAATAATTGAAGCAAGTAACACTTTTACAACTCCTATATAGACATAAAGAGGCAAAAATGAAGAAAAAAAAATTTTGATAACTTTGTAAGAGCCTTGTTTAAAGAATTGCCAATGGTCGGATTTAGGGATGCACCCATGTGAGTACTCTATCTCTGCCGGCCATTGGCAAAATCTATAAATATGACTCTAAAAAGAAAATGAAGAAAGAAAAAAAATTTTACAATTTTCTTAAAATCTTGTTAAGAGATTTGCTAATTGTCAGCCTAGGAACACCCCCATGTGAGTACTCTGCCGAGTCTATCAGCCATTGGCAAAATAACTTAACAAGGCTCTAAAAAGTAAAAAGAGAAGAAAAGAGATGAGAAAAGGTGTGGTTTGGAGTGGGAAGGGTTAAGCCTATTTATAGAAAACCAAAAGTGGCTTTTTACCACCTCGACCCTCAAATATGGCTATTAGAAAGGTAGAAATGGTCATTTACAGTCAATTACAAGTATACCCCCCAATATGGCTGTTGGGGGGTAAAATTGTAAAAAAAAATTGCAAAAAAGCACTTGTGGGGGGGGAGGGGAAGCTAGCCGTTTTTCGTGCAATGCATGCCTATCATTGGGTTTAGCACTCGAGCACGGCCCATGTGGGCCCACGTTGCCGCCCTCGTGCTTCGCTGGCCACTATGCCTGGTGGGCGGTGTGCCAGCCCCCCCTAGGGCGCGGGCCGTGTCGACCTAGCAGGCCGCGCCATTTGATAAGCAACCCTACCCACAATAGCAAGTTTCTATATGCCAAATTTCTTTTTTTTTTTTATTTTTAATATTCTTTTTTTTGGTAAACAACACAACATATATTAAGCAAAGGAGTCCCGAAGGAAAGTTACACCCCGAGCATCCATAGAAAGATAAAAGGAAATAGAAGGAGGAAGGTTACGGAGCCAAACACACGAAAATTTGTCTAAGGCGAAATTTGCAAAACGATCAACCACCTGATTGGCCTCTCTTAGACAATGGGAGAACAAAACCGATTGGAAGCTGGAACAAAGAGATTTAAGTTCAAGAAAGCCTCTGATGCTCCACGGAAAGTCTTCATGAGGATTGGATAGTAAGGGAATCACCCTCCAAAATGACATGTGAAACCTGTAGATGCCGTGCCAACTTGATACCTTGAAGTGCAGTCATGGCCTCGGCTTGAATTGCAGAATTTGCACCCACCAAGGAAGCAAAACCACCATTGAAATGACCAAGACAATCTCTGCACACACCTCCCACAGCTGCCTAATGTGAAGAGATCCTCCAAGCCCCATCGAAGTTTACTTTAACAAAAGGTTGCAACGGTCTGTTCCATTTGATAATCCTTTGTATTACTTGTTTGTCTTTGCTTTGCTGAAACTATCTAATGATCTGGGAATCCACCTGCAGCATAGCTAGCATGGAAACGGCATCCTCAATGTTCTGAACTTGTGGGTGGAAGATGACTGAATTCCGCTTCCTCCAAATGGTCCAAACAAAGTTTGCCACACCTGTTAGGAAATCCAAAATGTTGAAGTTAGTGGGAGAATCTTTAAGTTGTATCATGTACCTAAACCAATTAAAGAAGGACGTCTGAGGTCCATGAACTGTGCAATTCCCCCCAAGTTTTTGAACCATAACACCCTTGAAAAGGGGCATTTCAGCAGTAGGTGGTCGAGACTTTCAATTTGATCCTTCCATAGATAACAAGTCCTGTCAACACCACTAAAGCGAGAGTTAATAACTTCTGCAGTAGCAAGAGCATTGTGAAGACATTTCCATAACAGTAGTTTGATCTTACCAGGACAATAAAGGTGCCAACACTTAATCCAAACAATATGATTGGGATCAGGTAAAAGGCCAAGCATGAGACTATATGCAGAAGACACTAAAAACTTACCTTTCGAAGTGGCTTTCCAAACACGAGTATCCTTCCCCAAAGAAGGGCATACCTGTGTGTCCAATATCTTCCTAGCAATATCCGGGTTCCAGAATTTATTAATCAGTCCATGACTCCAAGAAAAGGTATTAGGTAGCAGCAAGTGATGGACTGATTCCGAGTTGAATTGGTCGCTGTTTCTGTGGACTTGTAGGGGTTGCTTCATCCCTTGAACCCAGTTGTCTTGCAAAATGTCAATATCCCTTCCATCAGCAATGGTCCATTTGCTTCCTTTTTTGATCAATGTTGACATGTCCCTCATTTGAGTCCATCCGAAAGATTGGTTCTGCCTGAATTGGGCCTTAAGAAAATCCGTCCTAGGGAAGTAAATATCTTTCATGTACGAAGCCCATATCCCCTTGTGTTCCATTGAGAGTTTGCCAGGCCGCCTTAAGAATGAAAGCATTGTTCATTACTTCCACTCTCTTGATGTTGAGACCTCCGTGTCTCCAAGGTTTTGTGAGCTATTCCCAACATATAGTGTGTAAGGCTTGAGTGTCATCCCTTCTTTTCCAAAAAAACTGACGTGCCAATTTATCCATCTTATGTAGACTTTCCTGCGGCAGCT